>JAAGEH010000297.1:21055839-21070263 GCA_011751065.1 Lasiurus cinereus | reverse complement strand
GGAAGCCTGTTTCCTTAAGCCAAGTGTCCTCAGGGGGATTTACGAGGCGAGGGTCCCCCTGGCAGAGAACACTATCTATTCACATTTTTTCCCTCCATCATTTGTCAGTCTGCATTGGAGGGACTGAGATATCAACTCCGGCCATAGTAGTTCACGTGGCTGTTTCCATTGTAAAAACGAAGTCGCGTCAGTTGGTGAGCATTAAGGATGTGGAAGAAATCAAGTGGGTTCCTCCCCATATGTCCGCTTACTGTTATGGTAAATATTTTGGCACCGAGAAGACATTAACATTATAGACACGATGCCAACAGCTTGTTAACAAAAGAAAAACGCCAATAAACGAGTTGTATGATGTTTTGGCCAAAACTTATTTTTCCTGTATTTTTTTCAGCGTAAAAAAAAGTCATTCATTAGAATCTCTTATGGACACAACATTAGGAAGATTTATTTTTTTATTATTTGTAAAGTAGTCAGAATTATTATGAAGGGCCTATTTATTTGTTTAGGCCATCACTCTCAAAATAAGACCTCTGGGTTAAAAACTTGAAGTTAAAAATGGCCAATTCGCAACAAAATTATGTTGTGTTGACCCAAATGAATTAAATAAGAAGTATCAAGTAGATAATATGTAAAATATACACATAAATAAACTCTGTGTGTGTGTGTGTGTGTGTGTGTGTGTGTGTGTGTGTATATACACCATATTTTCCGGCATATGAGACCACTGGGAGTATAAGACAACCCCAACTTTTCCAGTTAAAATACAAAGTTTGGGATATACTCACCCTATAAGATGACACCTGGCATGTAAGACGACTCCCGTCTTTTGAGAAGATTTTCCTGGGTTAAAAAGTTGTCTTATATGCCGGAAAATATGGGTATATATATAATCACATATTTAGATTATAGAATTTTGGCTCAGACAATTTTTATGTATGAATAAAATAAGAAATGAATTTAAATAACAAGAAAAGTAATATGATTAGATGTTTGTCACTAGAATATATAAACAATCAAAGATGAATTACTGCAGAAACCGGTTTGGCTCAGTGGATAGAGCGTTGGCCTGAGGACTGAAAGGTCCCAGGTTCCATTCTGGTCAAGGGCATGCACCTTGGTTGTGGGCACATCCCTGGTCGGGGGCGTGCAGGAGGTGGCTGATCGATGTTTCTCTCTCATCGATGTTTCTAACTCTCTATCCCTCTCCCCTCCTCTCTGTAAAAAATCAATAAAATATATATATATTTTAAAAAAGATGAATTACTGGGAAAATACATAGCACAGTTGGGGCTGTGAGGGACACCATTCTGTCTTTGGTTGAGGAAAAACAAGTCTTTATTACACCGTGCTGGTAAAACACCTCACAAAATACACACGCTGCCCGGTATAATCCATAATTGCTTTAAATAGTCCCAGCAATAAAAGATGGATGAAGGCTCTATTAGCTGGGGTGCTGTTCCAGCTGAGCCTTAAAGTAAAGGTCAAGTTTAAGTGGACAGAGGTGAAAAGGGAAGACGTTTCCGGCGAGAAAGGCAACGTGGAGGAAGTCCTGGGGTGAAAGCAAGCAAGGTCTGCGCTGTCATTGGTGGACGCCCAGTGTGGGATGCCTCAAACCGAGTGGTGTAGAGGTGGCTTTGGGAAACGTCTTGAATTCCCATTTCCTGGCATGTTCTGTCGACCCCTCCTTGCTGACTTGTCAAGAGCAGTAGTAGTAGTCATGCTTCTTAGAAAATTTAAAAAATGGCATCTCAGTCATCTACTTGTCACAATATTTACCTAATCTGCAATTATAGCCTTCAGTATGAACGTAGGTCAAACACTCTTAAAGGCGGTTCTCCAAATCCATTTCTTCCCACTTAAATGGTAGTATACAAACAACACGGAGAGGTCTGGGAAAGAGAGAGAGCAGGGCTGTCTGTGCTGGAGAGTGGTGAGCACTTATTTTCCCTATCTGTCTAAGACAAAAAAAATTTGTTTAATATATTTTATTGATTTTTTACAGAGAGGAAGGGAGAAGGATAGAGAGTTAGAAATATTGATGAGAGAGAGACATTGATCAGCCGCCTCCTGCACGCCCCCTACTGGGGATGTGCCCGCAACCAGAATACATGCCCTTGACTGGAATGGAACCTGGGACCTTTCAGTCCACAGGCCGATGCTCTATCCACTGAGCCAAACCAGTTTCGGCACTTTTTTTTTTCCCCACAACTAATGGGGCACTGAGAACCCATGCATAGGTATGCTGTATATATGAGATACGCCAAGAAATAATTTTGTTTGCAATCGAATAATATTATAGGCATTCAAGGTTTTTTAATTAAAAAAAAAAGTAAAACAGAAGAATCTGGTAGAGGATGACTCATCAGAAGAATTGAGAGAGGGGATTCCACCATGGTGGAGGGCAGGATGGACGGAGGGTGAGAGGATGGTGGTGAGTGGGGTGGGGGAGCATGTGTGAGGGAGAGCACGCATGCCTGTGAGTGGGATGGGTGTCTGTCGGGGCAGGGACTTGGGGTGGGTGGTTCTGGCTCTCCTGGCATGGTAGCCACAGGCAGCCAGCACCCACTGCTCAGCGGGGCATCTAGCCACTTGGGATGGGAAAGCAGGCCATATTGGAGGATATGCAGGGGCCCCCTTTGGGGGAGACTGTGGGCAGTGGCTGAGACCCAGTGCCCCCAGCCAGGGCCATGGGGCACCACCATCATGCTCAGTGGGAAAAACTAAAAGTGATTCCCTTAATATCGGGGACAAGACAGGGAGGTCCACTTTCACCACTCTTATTCAACAGATACTGGAAGTCCTAGCCACAGTGATCAGACAAGAAGAAAATAATCACAGACATCAAAATTAGAAAGGAGGAAGTAAATTTGTCATTATTGTACATAGATAAACCAAAAGACTCCACCAAAACACTAATAGGTTTAATAAATGAATTTGTCAAAGTAGCAGGATACAGAAACAACATCGAGAAATTGATGACATAATTAGAGGCCTGGTGCACGAAATTCATGCACTCAGGAGGTAGTCCCTCAGCTCAGCTTGTACCCTCTCACAGTCCAGGAACCCTCAAGGGATGTCCAACTGCCAGCTTAGGTCTGCCTAAGCTGGCAGTCAGACATCCTTAGCGCTGCCACGGAGGCAGGAGAGGCTCCCACCAACCACCGCTGTGCTCTCCAGCTGTGAGCCTGGCTTCTGGCTGAGCAGCGTTCCCCCCTGTGGGATCTCACTGACCACCAGGGGGCAGCTCCTGTATTGAGCGTCTGCCCCCCTGGTGATCAGTGTGCATCATAGTAACTAATTGTTTTGCTGTTTGGTTGATTTGCATATTAGCCATTTATTATATAGGAAACTGAATTCTCAGAAAGAAAAACTAAAAAAAAAAAAAAAGAAAGAAAATTTCATGTATCATTGCATCCAAAAGAGTAAGACACCTTAACATAAACTTAACCAAGGAGGTACAAGACCTGTTCTCAGAAAAGTACAAAGCACTGAAAAGAGAAACAAATGAAGTATGTACTGTGTTCATGCGTTGGAACAATTAACCTCCTTAAAATGTCCATATTACCAAAAGCAATCTGTATATTCAATGCAATTCTTCTTTAAAAAAAAATTAATGGCCTATTTCACGGCTCTGGTACAAATATTCCCTGAATGTATCTGGAACAAACAAACAAACAAGACCCTGAAGAGTGGAAGCAATATTGAGAAAGAAAAACAAAATTGGAGGGATCACAATGCTGGATGTCAAACTATACTACAAAGCCACTGAAATCCAAAGAACCTGGTATTGGCGCAAGAATAGGCATAGAGATCCATGGAACAGAACAGAGATTTGGAGGTAAGCCTGGTTTGACCGAGGCTGTGGCAGCCATTGTCCAAGAGCTACTAAATGACACACAGCATGTTTAGCTGACCCAATGCATGGCACAGTTGGAATTGTATTGCTCAACACAATTCTCATTGGGAAAAATGTTTAATATTTTTATCCATATGGGTTAAATGGGTCTCTATGGATCACCTGGAGATTTCCTTCATATATATGCTTATATGGAAGAGATGGATCTAGAGCTTTAGATAGTTCATGGGAAGGATTAAGCATTCATATAACAGAGAATGGATAAACTTTTGGAATCCAGCCTGTTCATTAATCGTGGAACCCTCATACATCAGACACTTCTTAGGTACCACATCCTATTCTTCCTTATTGTAGTCACAGAAACAACCAGCTCTGCTTTGGCTCAAGCCACTTTCATGCCTGCATTTTCTGACGCATTTACGGTCCTCCCTGATGGCCGCTGTTGATACAGCTGTGGAGTGAGCGAAATCTCTGAACACTGACTCAAGTGGAATCTGGATGTGTTCTGAAAAACAGAGCTTTGACTGAAGGGAAACAGGAGCCCACAGATAGAAGTTCCCTCCTTTCTTACTCTAGGAAAGCCCTTAAATGTGCTTCACAGAGTTCTTCAGGAGGTCTATGGGAGTGGGCAGCCACGTGCCCCATAACAACAGTCATCTCCGGAGGCATCTGTGGATCGGTCCTCCCTTCTTCCCTTTTTTCACCTCTCATTTCTACTTCGTGAATCTCATTTCCTAATAAAGCTCTGCTACTCTATTATAGGTCCCGATTTCTGGGGAACCCAGTCCAAGATACCTCAAAATGAGCCATGAATAATACAGCAAGGAATTATATTGTAATCAATTAGAGCTTTAAAATAAGGTGCCTACGTGGGGGGCAGTTGGTTTTTCCTGAAGGGTGTCCTGGATCAGGATGGGGGTTCCCTTGGGGCAGGGGGCAGCCTGGGAGAGGGGCCTGTGGTGGTTTGCAGGCTGGCCACACCCCCTGGCAACCCAAGCAGAGGCCTTGGTATCTGGGATTTATTTATCTTCTATAATTGAAACTTTGTAGCCTTGAGTGGAGGCCTGGGTGTGAGGAAAGCTTGGCTTCCTCTATTGCCGGGGAAACCCAAGCTTCCTGTTCTCTCCATGGCTGCAGCCATCTTGGTTGGGTTAATTTGCATACTTGCTCCTGACTAGCTGGTGGGCATAGCTTGTGGGTGTAGCAGAGTGATGGATAATTGATTTCAGAGAGGGAGAGAGAGAAACATCAATGATGAGAGAGAATCATTGATTGGCAGCCTCCCACGCGCCCCCCACCAGGGATCTGCAACCTGGCATGTGCCCTTGACTGGGATAGAACCTGGGACCTTTCAGTCTGCAGGCCAACGTTCTCTCCATGAGCCAAACCAGCTAGGGCTAAGTGTATGATTCTTCTTTAAGTATTTCTTTTTCATTTTTTAAAAAATATATTTTATTGATTTTTTTTTTACAGAGAGGAAGGGAGAGGGATAGAGAGTTAGAAACATCAATAAGAGAGAAACATCAATCAGCCGCCTCCTACACACCTCCCAACGGGGATGTGCCCGCAACCAAAGCACATGCCCTTGACCGGAATCGAACCTGGGACCTTTCAATCCGCAGGCCGACGCTCTATCCACTGAGCCAAACTGGCTTTGGCTTCTTTAAGTTACTTCTTGATGATAAAAGTTAAGCGTCTTTGGTTTTAAAGTCTCGGAAAAACAATTGTGAACAAAATTGAAACGTTGGTATGCCCAGAACTGAGAGCTATGCTTAACGTGTCAAATCAGAATACGATACAGGCTCACTCTGATAGGCACTCTCACATTTTATTCACACAACACCACATGTTCACGCCGACTTATCTAAAATCCATGCACTTTAGCACTTTGGCCAGCTCTCCCCGAGGAGCGCACATGCCTCATTCATAGCCTAAGTGTTCCATATGCATCTCCCAGGAGCCCCACGCAAGAGCTAGCGGAGCTGTCTCCAGCGGAATGAGAGCTCTGTCATTCCGTCTGATCATCGGTCCTGTTTTGGCTGAGCTTCGACACTGTATCTTGCTGCTGGATGAAAACCCTAAGAAAGCTATTGAGTGACAGCTATAGTATCGGTAGACCACTTGACATCCTTAATTTGTCCAAATTAATGCTCTCCTCTTATATTTTAAATGTGGATTTCCTGTGAAGTGTTATTGTTGTTTTTTTAACTTCCCTAGTTTAATTCACTCTGACAAACGATAAGCTAAAATTAGTGGAGGAAGGGAAAATTATCAGAAAGCTCACGTGTCCCTCGTAATATCACCAGGGCTGCTCAAATATAGCAAATCAAATGACTGTCTTTACGACCTGATGTCTCAAGGACTAAAAACCTTTCCAACTATCCTCCACAGAACAAAATGGGTGCCCAAACTTTTCACCGTCGTGTGTATGTTTAGCGATGAATTTAGAGTCAGAGGACTTGGTGTTTGAGTAATGGCAATGGCGCATGCTCATTGTGTGGCTGATAAATAACAGAATCATAGTTATTCTGGAAACTCATCTTTTGTAGACTCATTCCACCACCTGAAAAATGTGGACAGTGAGACCTGCGTGACTACTTCACAGAACCTTTGAGAGGAGAAGATTATTAAGTAAAAGGCAAAAAAAGTATTGCAAACTATAAAATATAAGCAAAGATAAATGATTCTCACAATCACTGGTAGTTTATCTTTATTCCTGACAGCATAGATTGATGTAGTGTTAGCTATTTATATCTTTAGGTGAACTTGAGAGATCTAAAGGTGCATTTCAAACGGATAAGCTGCAGGGTTGTGGAGCAAGTTGGTGGAAAAGACGATGCTAACTATGACTAGGGAAGACCCAGAAAGAACAATCTGAAATTCTGGAGATAAATTTGCCTACTTTTTTTTTAATATATTTTATTGATTTTTTCACAGAGAGGAAGGGAGAGGGATAGAGAGCTAGAAACATCGATGGGAGAGAGACATTAATCAGCTACCTTCTGCACCCCCCCCACTTGGGATGTGCCCGAAACCAAGGTACATGCCCTTGACAGGAATCGAACCTGGGACCCTTCAGTCTGCAGGCCGACGCTCTATCCACTGAGCCAAACCGATTCAGGCAAATTTGCCTACTTCTTCATAAAGCTAAGATTCAGTTTTGATAAGAATAACTTGGCAGCCGAGACTGGTTTGGCTCAGTGGATAGAGCGTCGGCCTGCGGACTGAAAGGTCCCAGGTTCAATTCCGGTAGGGGGCAAGTACCCTGCTTGTGGGCACATCTCCAGTGGGGGGGTGCAGGAGGCGGCTGATGGATATCTCTCTCTCATCGATGTTTCTGACTTTCTATCCCTCTCCCTTCCTCTGTGAAAAATCAATAAAATATATACATATATAAAAAGAATAACTTGGCATATCCCTCCTTGGTCTCTAAGGATAACTATTCCTAAAAGGCTGACTTCCAGAACTGACAGAATTAGGCTCGTTGCTCTCAACTTTACCTATGAGTTTGAATCATCTAGAAAGTGGATATTGATGTCTAAGACCAACCTCCAGATATTCTATTAAATTGGTTTGTATTGAGCCAAGGCATTAAAATATTTAAAAGGCAAACCCAATCAAACTAAAACAAACCACTACCATTAACAACAAAAAAACAGCTCTCCACATGAATTTAATGTATACCCAGGGAATTTGATTTTCATAGTTATTCTTAAAATCCTTTTTTTTTCTAATTGGCTTCATCTCAATCTAACCAAAGCTAGGTTATTTCAATAATTCTTTTACTTTTACTGCTATATTGCTTATATTTGAAAACAAAACAAAAAAAATGAGTTGAGGGGAAAATACTCATAGTTTAAGCTGCTAGGAGATGTCAGATGTATCGGCACATGCCCAATAGGGACACTCTGTCTTAATAATTTTTGCATCTCTGGCCCACTTACCTCCTGACACTTAAAGATAAATTATTAATACTCACAAGTGTTAGGGCCAATTACTTGGGCACACTTTGTATTTAGTCCTGTTTTATTCATGATTTGAGCCTGCCTCCCCAGGTATGAACTCTTGGCTCGCTAATAACCAACTGAATTTTTATGATTCTTGTGTCTGCGAGCGTTGGGACTTTGTCATGCTAATATTTAAATGTTGACAGTTCCCAATGGGTCTTATTTATGACTGACTCTTAGCAACTGATATTGTCTAAAATCAGAATGCTTTATTGTAATTCCGTCCCACTTCTAGCGGGTAATGATTACAGACTCGGGGCTAGGAAACCTCATCTTCCCCTTTCTTTCCCAACAAGAAAAGATGAGAGTAACGTGGGAGATGAGCCAGGCCACCAGAAAACAGCATAGAAGGTTGCTCATTCTTGCCGACTGAGCTGAATGTCAATTCTTGAAATTAAAATTAAAAAAAAAATTGAATCTACTGATGTACATGAATAATAATTTTAAAAAATACAGCCAAAACTCACATTCAACTTTTAGAAACATTTGCTGGGCAGACAACCTTTTCTAAACCCTCCAAAGCTGCAGGAAATAAATGTCAACTGTAAATATTTGCTTCTGTGGCTAATCATGGAAGAAATCTGTGACTAAGCATTGACACCTGAGTTGGAAAGTTGTGAGAAGATGGAATTTTATGATATCAACTATCTGATCCTCTTGTCTATCAGAATTAGGATTTTTAAAAAAAGATCTTTCTCCTCCCCTCCATTCTCCTCCCCTCCCCTTCTTATTCCTCCCCTCTCCCCGGCCATCCCCTTTCCCCTCTCTTCCTGTCCCTTCTCCTCCTCTCCTTTCCCTCCCCTTCCCTCCCCTCCCTTCTTCTCCCTTCCTCTCCCCTCTCCTCCTTTCTCTTCTTCTTTAATGGCTTACTTGTGATGGTTTGTGTGTTCCTGGAGAAATTTTTTTTTTTAAACAGAAGCATAGTGTGCTTGCTCTGTCCATTTAATCATATTACATCCCATTGACTTGCAGACACACATTCACGGTACATTCAGAGCCTTTAAAATTACTATTGGTTCTCAGAAACATGTTTCCTTGCCAGTTAGAGTATGCAGCTCCACTTGTCTACAGAAAACAACCTCTATTAATTTACCATTTGTTTATTTTCTCCAAAAAGCAAAATGCAATACATTCTCCTTGGCAGAATGTATTCAGAGAATCACAGAGAACACTGGATTGATGGAAACTTGCATCTCATACTTGGGTTCCAATCCGGGCATATTTAAGTAAGCCGCAGTACTCATTGCTGGGTCAAGGAATATAAACTGGATAACTGTATACATCAAAGAAAAACAGGCAGGGAATTGACAACGAAGAGACATGGACTAATAAGTAGCTACCTTTGTGAAGATTTCTGTGTGCGTTGAAAAATGTTCTGCCTCACAACAGTTGTGCTATTCTCAGTAGGAGAGTGTCACCATCTCCCTATGACCCTACCTGACTTCAAATTATACTGTTACAGAAAACTGGAATAACCAAACCACACTCAGAGAGTTTGGAGTTACATTTATTACACACAGGTCCAGAGGAAAATGTTTCTCAAATGCTGGACCCCCACATGCAGACATTTTCCCTATTTATGGGTTTTTACCTTCTTTGTCTCCCAAATATGGGATGTTTCCCACCCCTTTGCAAGTTCTTAAAGGGCCCCTATGTGCTGAGGCCTTGAGACCTCAGCCAAAGGCCTGGCCTGGTGCCAGCACTGATCACTTTGTCCAGGGAAGGGTTAATGGCCTTTCTGAAGTGAGAATGGTCTCATTTTCCTTATTATTTAAACAAGCAAGCATTTACAGAAGCCAATAGCAAGGTTAAAATTTCCAACAGCAGTTTTTATAGAAGATGGATGCTTCAATACCACAGAGCAATGATAATCAAAACAGCATGGTATGGAGGAAGCCCAGACACATAGACCCATGGAACAGAATCGAGAGCCCAGAAATAAAACGACATGTGTATTGGCCAATAATCTTTGACAAAAGAGCCAAAGACAGAATAGAGAAAAGCAAGTCTCTTCCATGAATGGTGCTGAGAAAATTATAAACCCCCATGCAAAAGAAAGAAATCAGACTGCAGTTTGTTCCCGTGTACAACCATTCATTCACATTTGATATAAGATCTGAAACAATAAATTATTTCAAAGAGAACATACATCCTAAACTTATGAACCTCGGTCTTAGAGAAGGTTTTATGAATTTGATGCCTCAGTAGAGGCAAAAATAAATGAATGGGACTATATCAAACTAAAAAAAAAAATGTTATTCAACATTGTACTGGAAGTCCTAGCCGGGGCAATCAGGCAAGAAGAATAAGTAAAATGCTTTCAAGTGGGAATGAAAAAAGTGTGTCACTTTTATGAGAGGACATGATTCTTTACATCAAAAACTCTAAATACTCCACCAAAAAATAAAAATAAAAACCATTAGAAACAATAAACTTCTAATAAAGTTTGCACAGCAAAATAAATCACCCACAAAACAAGAAGAAAAACGCCGAAACCGGTTTGGCTCAGTGGATAGAGCGTTGGCCTGCAGACTGAAAGGTTCTAGGTTCGATTCCGGTCAAGGGCATGTATCTTGGTTGTGGGCACATCTCCAGTAGGGGCGTGCAGGAGGCGGTTGATCGATGTCTCTCTCTCATCGATGTTTCTAACTCTCTATCCTCCCTTCCTCTCTGTAAGAAATAAAAAACAAAAACCAAAAAACAGAAAGAAAACCAATTTAATGGGAGAAAACATTTGCAAACAACAGCTCTGACAAGAGTTTAATATATAAAATATATAAAGAAATCATACAACTCAACACCACATGGGCAGCAGAAGAGGAAGGAGCTAGCTGAAATCACAGGATGTTTGGCAGAAAAACAAGATGGCAGAAAAACAGGGAGGTTTTTTGTTTGTTTGTTTTTTAAATATATTTCATTGATTTTTTACAGAGAGGAAGGGAGAGGGATAGAGAGAAGCATCAATGAGAGAGAGACATTAATCAGCCGCCTCCTGCACGCCCCCCGCTGGGGAGGTGCCTGCAACCAGGATACATGCCCTTGACCGGAATTGAACCTGGGACCCTTTCAGTCCACAGGCCGACGCTCTATCCACTGAGCCAAACCAGTTTCGGCAACAGGGAGTTTTGAAACAAGAATGTTTTTCTTGCAAGTGCAAAATAAAATGCTGCCAAGAGGCCAGGAACCAATCAGAAGGCAGCACAGGTGGACAAAGGGCGGGCCTTTAGAAGGCACAAGGCAGTGGTTTTCAACCTGTGGGTCGAGACCTCTTTGGGGGTCAAACAACTCTTTCACAGGAGTCGCCTAAGACCATGGGAAAATGCAGATATTTACATCACGATGCATCACAGTAGCAACATTTCATGGTTGGGGGTCACCACCCCATGAGGAACTGCATGCAAGGGTCGCGGCCTTAGGAAGGTTGAGAACCACTGGCATAAGAGGAAGAGGAGAATGCTGTGTTTGCTGCTGGCATAAACGGCTGCCATGAGTCTGGGGCTTCATTCCTCGATTCTCCCAGGATCCTGGGAGAATTTTTGCTCGCCTGTGCGTGTCACTGGCTGGGTAGCTGAGTTGGTTAGGGCATGGTCCCACTACACCACGTGTGTGGGTTCAATCCCCGGTCAGGGGACCTACAGTAATCAGCCAATGAATGCAGAGTAAGTGAAACAACAAATTGATCTCTCTCTCTCTCTCTCTCTCTCTCTCCTCAAAAAGAAAGAAAGAAAGAAAGAAACGACACTAAAATAAGATACCACTTCACACCTGTTGTAGTTTTATTAACCAATGTCACTCCAATACATTTAAAAATAAGATTAAATTAAAAAAAAACCCTGTTATTTCACAGGAGAGGAAAAACAAACACACTCCTCACTATTTCAACTCTCTAGCCAATTCTTACTCTAATTCAGCAGTTCCCTATGTATTCTACAATACGGAATATTAAACTTGGCGTTTCTGTGGAGCGATAAAAATTTAAAACTCGCTCGTAAACAGCTATTTATGGAAAGCGATGGCTGAAATCCCCAACCGCTCCTGTTTCTCCTCTCGTGCTCAGGCCCACTCTTTCTATCACACTCACTCCCACCTGTTCTCAAACCTTTAGGCTTACATATTCTGCTTCCCCCCATCACTCCCCCCCCAAAAAAAAAATTCTGGGATTAGGGCAGTGCTCACCAGGCCAATCTGTGTCCAAAAGCACTCTGTGTGTGTCATGTCATGCAGTATAGCAGGCCCTAGCACAGGAGAGCAGGCCTGAAACATGGGATTTAGTTAACACGCAGGAATAAAGGCGGTCACCATGAGACACAGAGAAAGAACCTTAACTATACTTGGGATTTTTTCAAAATCAACCCCCATTCAAGAAACTGTTTTCTGTGAAGAATCGGTATTGCACTGCAGAATGATGGTTTCCAATGGCAAATGTAACATCAAATTCAATACCGTATTTTCTGGCCTATAAGACGACTTTTTAACCCAGGAAAATCTCCTCAAAAGTCGGGGGTCGTCTTATACGCTGGGTGTCATCTTAGAGGATGAGTATATCCCAGCGGTTCTCAACCTGTGGGTCGCGAACAGCTAGCAGGGTCTCCTAAGACCATCAGAAAACACAGAGATTTACATTAAGATTCATAACAGTAGCAAATGACAGTTATGAAGTAGCGACAAAAATAATTTTATGGTTGGGGGTCACCACCACATAAAGAACTGTATTAAAGGGTTGCATCATCAGGAAGGTTGAGAACCACTGGTATATCCCAAACTCTATATTTTAACTGGAAAAGTTGGGGGTTGTCTTATATGCCCAGTCGTCTTATACGCCGGAAAATACGGGTATGTTTCATGGTACGTCGTGGCTCCGCGTGTTTCCGTAGACACATCTGAGGTTATGATCTGACCTCACAGGTTGCAAGACCCCAACTGTCTAGTTTGCTGAGGTTTGACCCTCCTTTTCCTTCTGCAAAGGAATCACTTGGAAGCTCTACTATGGACAGGGGGAGCTGTAACCTGAATGAATCTGAAAAATAATCGTATTATTTTAAGTCTTGGAACACGCATGTCAATAGGGGGTTACGTTTTTCTTAAGTTTCCTTTCCAAGGCCCATGAGAAGCGATGGAGGAAGTGACTCAGCTCTGAATCCAGCAAACAGAACCCATAAGCAGGGTCAGACAGACCCACCAGGCCAACGCTCTATGTACTGAGCCAAACCGGTTAGGGCCAGGCTCTCGTCTTTTCAGGTGCCTTTGCAGCTGACCTGTCCCGAAGGTAATGTTGTCATTATCCCATTCCCCCCAAACCCCCCCTCTTTAGAGACCAGCTACTACTTGCTGCTGTCGGTCATGCCTGGTTTGCAGTATGGCACTTGAGTCTGCGTCTCAGTACGTGATCTGTCCAAGTCACATCGAGGCAGAAAGAGTGGGGATGAGTGAAGATCGGAGACATGTTTTAAATCGTTGGCATGTTAGCAGCCATTGTGTGGCAAAGACATGGAGGAGGAACATCCAGAGAGATGTTGGGATTCGTTTTCTCTGGCTGGTGACTGATTTCCAGTGTGTACGCTGCAATGACAACAAAACGCGTGGCATCATCCCCTGTCCAGCCACCCTGGGGAGTGAAAGATGGGGGCCTCCGCTGTGCTGTCACCCTGAAGCCACACGTCCAGGACATGGGAGGCACCTCCCTGTGCCAGGAGCTGGCTGGGGCGGGGCTGCTTGCAGGAAATCGGCGTCCATCAATACAGCAGCCAGAGAGCTGGAGATGACACCATCACTAAACAGCCACGCAAAGAAAAAGGCAGCATCTCGCCTCATGGGGCTCAGCATGTTGTTTATTCTCTCCCCCCCACGCTAAAATGTTTAGGATCTCGCATAACGAGGCTCTCAGTGACAGAGGTGAGGATGAGGAAGCTGCTACACGCAGCTCGCAGACAGAGTGCTAACGTGGATTGGATGCGGCAGTAGCTGTACTCGGAGGCACTGGGGTGGCTGCGATCCACAGGAGCACGTGGCTGTGACAGGCAGGCACTCCGAGACGCTGTTTCGTGGTGACAGGGAAGTCAGATGTGGGCGGGAGTCAAAAGCTACAGGGCTCAGCCGAGACCGGTGTGGCTCAGTGGATAGAGCGTCGGTTTGCAGACTGAAAGGTCCCAGGTTCGATTCCGGTCAAGGGCATGTACCTGGGTTGCAGGCACCTCCCCAGTGGGGGGGCGTGTAAGAGGCAGCTGATGGATGTCTCTGTCATCGATGTTTCTAACTCTCTATCCCTCTCCCTTCCTCTCTGTAGAAAATCGATAAAAATATATTAAAAGAAAAAAAAAACGTGCAGTCGTACTGTGCACGCGCCCTAAACATCCTGGCCTCTCCACTTTTCCTGCTGGAGCCTCCTGAAGCTTCTCCCCAGCCTCTGCTCTGGGAGCACCCCATTTCCTCTCCCTTTGCCATGCTGGCTGCCTCGTGCACAAAATGGGGACTCCAAGCTGTCGGACATTGAAAGTGGGACTCAAGCATTTTTTTTTTTTGCTCTGGTGGGTTTATTTCGAGCCTACAGGGGCAAGATGTTTT
>JAAGEH010000297.1:21027122-21044515 GCA_011751065.1 Lasiurus cinereus | reverse complement strand
AAGGGAGAGAGAGGGAGAGAGAGAGGGAGAGAGGGGGGAGGGAGAGAGAGGGAGAGAGAGAGGGAGAGAAGGGGGAGGGAGAGAGAGACATCAGTGAGAGAGAAACATTGATTGGTTGTCTTCTGACTGCTACCCAACTGGGGGTCAAACCCAAAATCCAGGAATCCAGGTATGTGTCCTGACTGAGAATCGAATCAGCAACCTTTTGGTGCATGGAACAGTGCTCAACCACTGAGCCACGCCAGCTGGACTTTTCCACTTTTTATATTAAAAAACTAAAGTTCCCAAATAACTGATGGAATCTAGAGTTGGCCTTCAATAATAACTGGTTTCTTCTCAGATTCACCTACTGATCTTTAACACGTGTCTCCGTTGGAAAAGTACATGTTGGAAAAGTCCATGGCTTTTAGAATAAATACAATATTTTCAGATGGCCACGGTGTTGAAACAATCTCTCTTTTTGAATTTAAAATCACTCACAAGTTCATCTGGCTTAGATTCTCTCGCTCTCCTTCCTTAGGATTTGTGTGTGTATTATGACATCAAGTTCAAAAAATAAAGACTGAACACCCGATCAATGTAGCAGGCGGCCATTAGAAAGAAGCAGGGGAAATACAAGAGGAAAGGAAATACTGAGCATCCTTATACACAAGGATTCCACTTGTGTTTGATTTCTTTTCTAATCCCATTCAAATTGAACAATGTAACCTTGCGGAACGTTTACAGCTGCGCCTCATTCTTTTCTATTTGTCTCAGGTGTTATGGCAGGCGAATAGGGAGTGTTACTGAAGTGTTTCCCACTGAAGTTAGAGAGAAACTAAAAGGTAAGTGGAATCTTAGAAGTTACAAAAGCAAGAATTCCACTCCCCAGTCTACCCTCATTCTCTGCCAGATTGCTCTTGGCTGCATAGACCTCTTCAGATAAGTGTTATCGTTTTCTTTACAGATATACCCCACAAAGGAATTATCGGGTCATATATATAATTAGGCTGCAAGCAGCATTACACTCAGACAATGATTTTTTTTTAAATATATTTTTATTCATTTTTTACAGAGAGGAAGGGAAAGGGATAGAGAGCTAGAAACATCGATGAGAGAGAGACATCCATCAGCTGCCTCCTGCACGCCCCCTTCTGGGAATGTGCCCGCAATCAAGACACAGGCCCCCGACCGGGATCGAACCCGGGACCTTTCAGTCCGCAGACCAATGCTCTATCCACTGAACCAAACCAGTCTCGGCCAGACAATGATTTTTTAGAGACTGGTTTATTATAAATTTTCTTCATTTTCTTCTGTGTCAACTAATAATTTGCTATATGCACTCGTAGAAAAACAAATCAAACCCAGAGTATAATCAAAAGCTCTTATGGGATTAGAAGACGGGGAAAAACATGTGATAGAGAATTTTCAATTCCCAAATTAAGGTTTAACGCTGGATGAGTTCTCTTTGAGTTGCAAGTGCGTCTCTGCTGGGATATTGAGAAGTTCTCCTGCCGTTGCTGCGGCACTGTGCTTTAAATACTCATGGAGAAAGAGATGGTGGTGTCAAAGGACGCCGAGCCTGCCTCCTACCAAAACACACCCAGTGTTTTCCTATAGTATTTAGAGAAAGTCCTTCTAGAAAGACAACTGAGGGTCCATTGAACAGCTTCTGCACAACCAACCACAGAGAGACCACATAAAGTTGGGGTACAGCTAACACTCTCCAGGGGCCAGTGTTGACATTTTCTCGGTGCTTGGCTAGAAGGCAGGAGATCTAGCCAGCAGCTGTGGGTGACCTGCAGGCCACGGCAGTGTGTCTCCCACCACTCCTTCCACAGCCTGCTCCAGCAAGAACGAGAGGGCTGAAGGGTTTGGTTGGTTTTAAAATATATTTTATTAATTTTTTACAGAGAGGAAGGGAGAGGGATAGAGAGTTAGAAACATCAATGAGAGAAAGACATCCATCAGCTGCCTTGTGCATGCCCCCCACTGGGGACATGCCCGCAACCAAGTACATACTCTCAACCGGAATGGACCTGGGACCCTTCAATCCGCAGGCCGACGCTCTATCCATTGAGGTCAAACTGGGTTCGGCTTTTTTTTTTTTTTTTACTACAAGTCCATATAGCAAATTATTAGTTGACACAGAAGAAAATGAAGAAAATTTATAATAAACCACTCTTAAACCATTTTTTTTATTTTATTGATTTTTTACAGAGAGGAAGAGAGAAGGATAGAGAGTTAGAAACATCCATGAGAGAGAGACATCGATCAGCCGCCTCCTGCACGCCCCCTACTGGGGATGTGCCCGCAACCAGAGGACACACAGGGCCCCTCCTTCCAGAAATGGACACAGCAGGTACAATAAGGCCCTACTGCATGCACCTACGGGGCTGTGTAAGCACGCAGGCTCCCCCTGCCCAGAGAATGTGGGGAACTAGTAGGGAGTTGTGTGGGATTCCCACACACAGCTCTGCCCCACCCAGAGGAAAGTACAGAACTAGGGAGGTGACCTGGCCTGCACACACAGAGCAGCACCACCCCGATCCAGGTTAGTCAACAGCCAATTAAAGCAACAGGGAGACAGACAGATGGTCAGTAGTCATGTTGAAAGCTGCCCGATGTCACTAATCATCAGAAAAATGCAAGTCAAAACCACAGAGAGATACCACCTCACACCTGTCAGAATTTCTACTATCAAAAAGTCAATGAAAAGCAAGAACTAGTGAGGATGGGGAGAAAAGGGAACCCTCATGCGCTGTTGGTTTGACTGCAAAGTGGTGTAACTACTATGGGAAACTGTATGGAGATGTCTCAAAAGCAAACAAATGGAACTGCTATATGACCAAATAATTATTATCTAGTTTTGTTTGTTTTATCGTGTAGTGCATTGCTAAATTTTCTTTTATATATAAGAACTAGAGGCCTGGTGCATGACATTTGTGCTCAGGGATGGGGGTGGGGAGGATGTGTATGTGTGTCCCTCAGCCCAGCTTGCACCCTCTCCAATCTGGGATCCTCGAGGGATGTCTGACTGCCTGCTTAGGCCCAATCCCACCCATCTCTCTCACAATCCAGGACTGCTGGTTCCTAACCACTAGCCTGCCTGCTCTGATTGATGACTAATTGCTTCCCTGCCAGCCCGATTGACCCTAACTGCCCTCTCCTGCCAGCCTAGTCACCCCCTATCTGCCCTTCCTGCAGGCCTGATCTCCCCTAACTGCCCTTCTCTTCCGGCCATCTTGTGATGGCCATCTTTGACCATATGGGGACAGCCATCTTGTGTGTCAGAGTGATGGTCAATTTGCATATTACCTCTTTATTATATAGGATATTATTATCCCCTCCATTCCAATTTCTTGTACTGAGAATACTTTTTAAAAATTAAAAAATACTGTACTAAATTTAAGAAGGAACACAGTAAATGAATGGTGTGTGTAATTTTAATTTTTCTATAACATTTAGACTTTAAGAAAAAATCCCTGCAGGCCAATAGTTAAGTTCTTTTTTTTTGAGAGAATACAAATAGCTTTAGAACCAACCCCAAACCTTCTATAGCCTGGCATAGGAACATAACCCTTTAAATTAAAATGTTTAATAGGCAAGAACAAGAGTTCAGGAAAGAGCCATATCAGATATAAGAAGTTTGAGTTTTAAATTTGAATAAAGCAGCAAATGGTTATTGATTCTTTGAATTTTCATTTATATTTGACTAGAGGCCTGATGCAAGAATTTGTGCACAGGTGGGGTCCCTCAGCCTAGCCTGAAATTTGGGCCGTCTCACCCAGTCCTGATCGGGGCTGATTGGGGCTGTCTGGTGGGGGAGAGGGATCGTGGGAGGTTGGCTGGCCACAGGAGGTTGGCTGTGAGAGTGCACTGACCACAGAGGGCAGCTCCTACCTCGAATGTCTGCCCCCTGGTGGTCAGTGAATGTCATAGTGATTGGTCGACTGGTCATTTGGTCGCATAGGCTTTATATATATATAAATAAATATATATATTTCCCCCAAAATGATATCACTGTGCTTTCAAAAAAAGTCTCATTGTATTTCTGAGTCTCAGAGTGAACATCTTCAAGTAGAAATCAGAACACCTAGGTTTTCAGTCTCACTTAGTCAGAAACATACTTGGTCGTCATGTGCTTTTGTTTCTTTAGCTGAAACAGGAGTGGAAATCACTTCTGCTTTTTTCTAGGAGAGGAACAGAGAGAGAGGATGACATGAGATAACTGGCTAAGTGCTCCGAAAGACTCTCTAAACACGAGCTATCAGAGTTATTTAATATGCGTTCCTTCTCTGAACGCTAACATCATGGTTGCCTTCCAGCTCAGCTGTAAAAATGTCTGGCATCACCGAAAGGGAAACCTATAAACGGGAATGCCGGCTGCAGCTAATGCCAGGGGCCCTGTGGGCCTGGGCACCGTGGGGACTCGAGTGTCATCAGCTGAACACGTGGCAGGGAAATGGCCACACCTGCCAACATGGCAGAGGTCCTGAGCATCCAGACAGCGTCTCTTGCTGAGCGGCAGCCTGTGTGTGCCACCTGCCATCCTAGGAGCCGCCGTGCCTCTGGAGAGAGAATCAGAGGAGAGGAAGAGAGGTCACCTCTCCCAGTTTGCTCGCCTGCCCCCTGGGAATCTAAGCGACTACTATTGAGCCATCAGGATGAGAATCTTTCCTGGCTCCGGCGTGCTCCTGATGGAGACGTAGGATAACTTACAGCCATCCAGTTTGAGACTAGCTGTGCTAGCTGCCTAATAAGAAAAGGTGAGCCGAAACCGGTGTGGCTCAGTGGATAGAGCGTCCGTCTGCGAACTGAAGGGTCCTGGGTTCGATTCTGGTCAAGGGCATGTATCTTGGTTGCAAACACATCCCCAGTAGGGGGCGTGCAGGAGGCGGTTAATCAATGTATCTCGCTCATCGATGTTTCTCTCTATCCCTCTCCCTTCCTCTCTGTAAAAAAATAAACAAAAATATATTTAAAAAGAAAAAAAAAAGGTGAACCTCGTTTACAGTTTATCTGAACTCTATCTCACTTATGTGCTCACACATATTCCACCAGCAGACACGATCTGTGGTGTTTCAGCCATTGTTGTCAGAGCTGAATCTGAAATGCCCACTCTCAAGAAGTGTCTATCCAGTAAAGTGATTACAGTACCAGATAGACATGACTATATGCCTATATATATAATGAATAACACCCTGCAGCTATTTTTATTTGATAACATGTGAGAAGGAAAGAGAAAGGCCTGTCAATTGAGGGTTTTTTTATTATTATTATTTAAGGCAAAGTATTACTATTCTGTTTAGTTTTCAGCTGATTCACTCCTCCCTCTGGAAGTTCTTCCTGATAAGCACTCTCCTTAGAATACTGTTCAACTGCCTTCTTCCTTCCTTCCTTCCTTTCTTCCTTCCTTCCTTCCTTTCTTTTTTCTAAAATATTTTTATTGATTTCAGAGTGGAAGGGACACAGAGAGAGAATAGAAATATCAGTGAGGAGAGAGAACCACTGATTGGCTGCCTCCTGCATGCTCCCCTACAGAAGATCGAGCCTGCAACCCAGGCATATGCCCTTCACTGGAATCTAACTGGGGACCCTTCAGTCCGCAGGCCGATGCTCCCTCCACTGAGCCGAACCAGCTAGGGCCAGTCTTCTTTTTATAACTCCTGCAGCCTGGCATCACGGGGTCAATGGTTGTTTTTTCCGACAGGGAGACCAGCCTCTTGCTGAGTGTTGTCCCTTCCTGGCATACAGGGGTGCTGCTTACAAACTTTGTGACTGGCCAGTAGACTTCCTGCTCCAAGCACTTGGCTGCTTTCTTAGAAATATAGTTCCTGGTCATCAAAGGGCTGTGGTTTGCTTCCGGTTGGATATAAATGTGTCGCTCTGAGAAAGGAGTCCTCTAAATGGCATTGTTTAAGAAAAGCAGGAGAACTCAGAGGACCTTTGCAGGGAGAAGTAGACCCACAAATGTGAGTGCTATAATGGGGTCAGGAATGGATGACCAGGGACCCCAGTTTTCAGCATAGGAGGGAAAAAAACAAAAATACAACCTGTGGGAAGATGATTTGAAGCAGTTTGCTGAGGTTTTTCCAACATAAATCCTCTCTTCCGTCTCTCCTGTGAAAGCATCGGTAAATTCCAATTTGCCCCTTCATCCTTTAGAGAAACCTTGTTATTTACGGTGACCTAGGCTGGGAGTAAATCCTGTAACCACACAGGCTCGGGCAAGAACAAAGACTGATATGGGGATGTGGGGACATGATGGTGATGGCTCTTTAGCAGAAGATAAAAGGAGAGGTGTGGCCCAGACCGGTGTGGCTCAGTGGATAGAGCGTCGGCCTGTGGACTGAAAGGTCCCAGGTTCGATTCTGGTCAAGGGCATGTATCCTGGTTGCAGGCACATCCCCAGTGGGGGGCATGCAGGAGGCGGCTGATCGATGTTTCTCTCTCATTGATGTTTCTAGCTCTCTATCCCTCTCCCTTTCTCTCTGTAAAAAATCAATAAAAATAGAGGTAGGAGGGTGATCAGATAGGGTCCTGGTCGCCTTGACAGTATCTGCCAGTACTCAGCCTCACCCGCACCTGCTTTCTCACATCACAGGCTCCAACTCCGTGGCTGCACGCGCGTGTTAGAGTTAAGCAAGTCGAATCCAAATCTTTGATCTGCCGGATTGGTATCCATGAGGCCAGGCCCCTGGCCTCTCATTCAACATGTGCGCCTTTGTTTCCTAACCTATAACCTGGGGATGGCAATGCCATCCCACTGGGCATTTAAGAAAAGGAAAGATAATAATATTTGGTACCGGAGGCAAAATCAGCATTCGGCACCTGCCCTGTTCCCGCCCGCTGTGAAACAAGCGAATAATATGCCTTTGAACTTGCTAAATCTGACTCCGCTCTGCTCTTAATCTGGCTCAGGTTCCCTAGTTAGAGAATCAGTTGAACTCCATTCTTCTTCCATAATAAGTCCAACATTTTTTTTTTTTTTTTAGTGCTAGCTTATGCCGAGCACTGTTATTTACTTCTGGTTACAAATAAAAAAAAAAAAACACAACAAAAAAACACAAAAAAACAAAAAACAGCCTACATGCGGGAGATGTTATCATCCTTATTTTACAGTTACGGAAATTGAGAAAAAGGAAAGGTCGAAAACGTGCCCCGGGTAATATAGGTAGTAAGTGACCAAACTGGAATCCAACTCAGAAAGCCCAGCACAGAATCGAGCGTTGGTCACCACATAAGTGTATCACCTTGTTTATTTGGCAAATGCCAGGTAGATATTCAAAGGTAGGTTCATGGTCACCCAGAGCCCCTGGTCCCAACCCTCTACTCTGGCCCCAGGCCTGGTTCTGGCCACCAGTTGTTCTGTCTTCCTGGGATTGCTTCTTTAAAAAAAAAAATATATATATATATTGATTTTTTTTTTACAGAGAGGAAAGGAGAGGGATAGAGTTAGAAATATCAATCAGCTGCCTCCTGCACACCCCCCACTGGGGATGTGCCCCCAATCAAGGCACATGCCCCTGATTGGGATCGAACTTGGGACCCTTCTGTCCACAGACCGATGCTCTAGCCACTGAGCCACACCTGCCAGGGCCTGGGGTTGCTCTTCATGCTCATCGTGAAATCGCAGTGCCTTCCCTTGTCATTCTCCTCCGGCTGTGCCATCAAGCATGTTGCTTGTTTCTGCGAAATGAGCACAGTGCGGTGAGCCAAGCTTTTGGAGGTGGGGACCCTGTACCCCCTCTCAGCAACACTTGATTTGGAATCTGGTCGGGGTAGCAGCTACCTTTCCCCCATAATTCATTACTGCGAGCCTTTTTTTTTTTAAGGGTTTATTTATTTAATTATTTTTATCATAAGCTTTTTTTTATTAGCGAGAAAAATACAGACAGCCTCCGGAGGCAGATATGCTGGCTTGTGTGTTGACTCCAAATTTCTACGACCTTATTTAAAGGTGGAGTCGGCCGTGAATGGTCATAACACTTCAGACATCTTTTCATGCCCACAGCAACTCAACCACCTTAAAATAATGTCGGTTGTGAGCAAAGTAAGCAATTTAGAGGCAGCTCATGTTCTCCCTAAGTTTCTCATGGCTGCTCCTGGGAATACTTGATAATTTCTTAATGCTTCTATCATTAAATTAATTACATTTTCTGGAAGCCGCATGTTGTTTTGTTTTTTTTAAATACCAACCATCTCTGAATTTTAAGTAACAGCACTATTCCTCCAGATTATGGAAAATAATACTTGAACTTTCTTAGAGATTCATTATTCTAGGCGCAGTCAATTAAAGTTGTGTCAGCAATTTTTTTTTTTTTATTCTTTATCCTTCCTATTTTGGGTTAAAAATTGCTTCCAGTTAGGAAGCCATTTTTTTCAACCAAGGGTGTAAAAACATTGTTAGTGTTATATGAGTAATGTGAGAGATTAAAAGAGCTAGTTGCTGGGGTATTTGAATTTCTTCTGACAGATGGGGATGTGAATAGGTGTAGGTCGGTATGGTCCTGGGAAGTCAAATGTATTCATCTTTATTTTTTATTTTTATTTTTTTAAATATAATTTATTGATTTTTTTACAGGGAGGAAGGGAGAGGGATAAAGAGTTAGAAACATCCATGAGAGAGAGACATCGATCAGCTGCCTCCTGCACACCTCCTTCTGGGGATGTGCCCACAACCAAGGTACATGCCCTTGACCGGAATCGAACCTGGGACCTTTCAGTCTGCAGACCAACGCTCTATCCACTGAGCCAAACCAATTAGGGTGAAATGTATTCATCTTTAGACAAAGCCTGAAGGAAATGAAAGTGAATTAAGAGAGGCCGCTCTAGATGAAGATCCAAATAACGGAAAATAAAGCCCCTATTTGAAGTCTGTTTCTCTTCTGTTAACAACTGGTCGTTTCTACTAGATAGGGCCTTAATGTACCCCTCAACCGGTAGACAGAGGGATACGGACCCCTGCCTGACTGATTCTTCATTACATTTTTTTAAAATTGTACAATGAGTTTTTAATTATTTTCTCATGTCCATTGAGTTCAGACACAGGGGAAGAGACAGAGAGAGAGAGAGAAAGACATGATGTGAGAAAGAAACTGATGGGCTGCTTCCCACCCATGCTTTGACCTGGGATGGAACCCTCAGTCTCTCTATGTGCTTCTACCAGCAATGAATCCACAGCCTTTTGGGGTATGGGACGACACTCCAACCAAGCCACACTGGCCAGGGCTGATTTTCATTACATTGTTTTGTTTTGTTTTGTTTTTTAAATATATATTTTTATTGTTTAAAGTATTACCAATAGTAGTACATATGTCTCCTTTTTTTTTTCCCTATTGACCTCCCCCTGGCCTTCCCTACCCCCAGTACATGCCCTCACCTGTTTCCCACCCCCCAATGCCCTGTATCCATTGGCTGTGCTTACATACATGCGTACAAGTCCTTCTGTTGACCTTAAACTCAGTATGGAATAGGAGTCAGAAGCCCTGACTATGTGCTGACTAAGGTAACCCGACCCCATTTTTTGCTCTTGCAAAATGAATAGAAAAATAGATATTTTAATTTATTCCACACGTAGGTATAGTACAGTCGGGAGGTGCGGTACAGAACAGGAGTTTGGGTCTCAGACACGTTTGGGTTTACGTCAAATCTTGCTCTGACTCTTGTGAACCCTGGGACCGGGAGCCAATTGCTCAATGAAGCCGAGCATGAGTGTCATTGGAAACAGGTGCTGGCCATCCACAGCCCCCGGGCCACGCATCCCGCTCCCTGTCTGTGCTAATGAAGTTCCCTTGGAATGGGGCCATGCTCGCTTATTCACATATTTTTTTCCTGGCTTCTCTGACGCCACAATAGCGGAGTCATTATCTCCGCACACACACGACACAGCCCACAAGGCCCCGACTATGTACCGTTGGGCTCTTCGCAGGGAAACTTGGCCGCCCCCCAATCTCGTCAACTGAAATGACGTGGCTGACCTCCCGAGATGATGGGGACAATGACATCGGATGATGTGTACCTATTGCCGGGGACATGGGCACGTGGGAAATTCTCACTGACTGGTTGGTATCGGGGCCTGTGGTTTGTGAGACTTGAGGCTCCACTCGGGAGGCTCCAGGACAAATAGGGCGCAGATCCATCCTGAAGGAGCATCAGCCAGCGAGGGGGTCATAGGGTGAGAGAGGCATCCAGGCTGAGACACGGTAGCCAGACACAATACTTACCTCGCTTCCCTCTATTGACTCTGGGATCTAGGATGTGTAAAATCGCGTTGAGTGCTTTTCTTCCCAAGAATACAGCACATCTGATAGAAGACGTGTGAATAGCCGAGACCGGTTTGGCTCAGTGGATAGAGCGTCAGTCTTTGGACTGAAAGGTCCCGGGTTCGATTCCGGTCAAGGGCATGTACCTTGGTTGCAGGCACATCCCCAGTGGGGGGCATGTAGGAGGCAGCTGGTTGATGTCTCTCTCTCATCGATGTTTCTGACTCTCTATCCCTCTCTCTTCCTCTCCATAAAAAAACAATAAAAAATATTTTTAAAAGAAGACTTGTGAATAATTAATTTTGTATATAACTGACACCTACTGTGACTTGACTATACACGAAGGCATTGGGGAGGCTGAACAGATGATTTGCAAAGGATTGTTGATTCGCTTCTCTAGGTATAAACACACATGCAAGATGAGGTGCTTTGTGCATTTCACGTGGTATGGTGTAAGACCTAACATTAAGGCTCCACTTGACCGCCTGGCCCCCTGGTAAAACTGGGTCCCTCCCCTGGCCTAACTACCAGCTTCCTCCCCACTCCGCTCCAGAGAATCAGTACCCTCGCCAACAGCCCCCCTTACCGCAGGGACCAGGTGTACTTCCTGCGTATCCTGAGTAGCAGGTCCCCGTTCCCTGTTGGCTGATGGAATTACCCCCACATGCCAATCACATGCCCCCAGAGAGCCAGCGGCCACTCGGTAGCCTTGAAACCACAAAGCCCGCCACCCCCAGGCCCTGCTGTTGACTCCGTTCCCCTTTGCAAGCCCCATGGGGCCTTGTGGCACGGGGTGTTGTCCTTCCGGCTGTGAGTGTGTGTGACTGTTAGCGTGCTTTCAGGCTCGTCTGTCCACTGTTGGGTGTTGTCTACTCTGCCATCTCCCTCGCCCTAGGATAGGACTCTCTTCCTCACCAATGAGATGAAGAGAAGGTGAGGAGGACACTTGGCTCAATGTGCACCGGGACCTATTAGGGACCAGGGAGAGAGACCAAGGCAAAATGTTGCTGTGCTTAGGGCAGGGAAGAGAGAGAGGCTACAGAGGCGGGAGGAGGGGATTTGTGCCTCTAGGTCCCGGCAGACGAGTGGTTTTGCCAGGCAGAGCGTCTCCTGTGTCCCCCGGAGTGTGGAGAGCCCACTGCTTTTCATGAAGCAGGGGAGGCTGTCAGAAAGTGTCACTCAGCCCCCTGAGCAGTCAAGTTCAGGAACTTATAAGGCCTCCTATAAACGACTGGAGTGGGAAGGGGGTCCGGGGGAGGGTCTGGAGGCGCTGAAATGGTCTTGTAAAGAGAGAGGGGCCGAAACCGGTTTGGCTCAGTGGATAGAGCGTTGATCTGCAGACTGAAAGGTCCCAGGTTCGATTCCGGTCAAGGGCATGTACCTTGGTTGCAGGCACATCCCCAGTGGGAGGTGTGCAGGAGGCAGCTGGTCGATGTTTCTTTCTCATCGATGTTTCTAACTCTGTCTCTCTCCCTTCCTCTCTGTAAAAAAAAATCAATAAAATATATTTAAGAAAAAAAAAAAGGAGAGAGGGATGGTGAATTCATGACATGTCCCTACAGATGTTTGTGTGACCTCAGTTGCTCCTCAAAGCATCGCACTGCCTAAGAACATCTGGGTCTGAAATGGCCAGGGCAGACTCCTCCGGAACCGAGTGGAATGGTGAACATTGAGAAGAAACTAGCAAAAATGAGAGACCGAAAGTCATCAACTCGAGGGTCAGGCTTGCTAAGGGATCTTAAAGCCCCATGACAGAGCCAACGTGCTCTTTTCTCTCTCTCTACGGTTCCTTTCATGCCGAGGGGAGGAAACACTGAAGGAATCATTCCAGCCATAAATCACGGACCCATGGTGAGCAGGACACAGAGGCTCGAACCTTCACCTTTTCATGCTTCAGAAACAGTTACATCTTTCTCAGTGGAATCAGCATGAATGCCCAGGTACCTTTCAAATGTCTGTTCACGCTCTCTACCCTTCCGTTCGCTGTGACATTCCTTTCTCCGATCGTCAACATCATTTTCGAAATTTTACATTTTGTCCTGCCAATTTTCCAAATTTTCTGCTTCTCTTTCTTCTTCTTTTTTTGTTGTTGTTGTTGTTGTATTTTCTTTCTCCCCTCACTCATTTTTTGAAATTAACAGGAAGGAATGCTTATAGAGAAATAAATGTGCAACTTTCCCAAGATGCTTTTCCAAATAGCAAAAAACAAAACTTTTGTTTTTCTTTTTCCTTTGGACAAACATGTTAGTTGAACTCTTGATTACATGGAGATTCGATTGCACGTTAACCCTTCACTGCGTGTTGGGTTTAATGTTTCAGCGTCTGAATCTATAAAGTCTGGGGGAGATAGGAAAGGAATCATCCTCGATGCTTGGGCTTCGGGCCAAAAGGGAAAATCAGGGCACCACATGAAACAGGACTCGGAACGGAGTGCAGGACTCAGCTGCAGGCCATATGTCAGGGAAAGAAAAGCACTTTCCTCTTTGTAGTAGCATTATCTTTGATACATTCCCCATTTGGCAGCCCTGACTAATAAAACATTTTTCTTTTCTTTTTTTTTTTTTTAACCAAAGCAATCTTGTGAAATTCTTGGTGTTCACCCTTCCATGTTTTGAAGTCATCGGATTCAGCCCGTGGCCTTTTCTGAGCGTTAAGATTGGTGGTCTTTAGCAGAGATTTGTAAGGCGCACATGTGCCGACGTTAAATCAGATAAAACAGACCTCAGCGTTTCTGGGGGGGCTGGACACGTCGAGGTTAACATCTGTCCGTTTGACTAACCATATGTCCTCGAAGCATGACGAACGTAAATGGGACATGAAGGTTCCATCTTGAGTCAGATGATCCGGTTGATTACCAAGTTGCCGTGTGATGGCGTGTGTTTTTTGTGTGTTTTTTTATTTGCTGCGTGGTACCCTACCTCTGAACCCAGGAGCCCGGTCACTGTCCTATTATGTTAGACAAAGTATGCAAGTTGTTGAAGGCCTTCCAAGTAGCAACATCTGGGCCATGCTTCCCAGTTCAAAAGGGGCCTCAGGGAACGGAGCCTCCAGGACTGGCACATCTGTTTCAGGTTTGAGAATATGGTGCTCTGATAGCCAGGGCGTCTTTGAAGATATTGTAGTTGCTGATGGACAATTTCGCCATTTTTCAGAAGTATGGGTAAGACGTCACACACACACATTTTGTGAGGCGTGTTCTAAGGTTTTCATTGCTTTCTCGGAAGAGAATGTATCGGTGATGGGTCAGCGAGGCCCCCAAGATAAAATGCTTTTGAAATGTGGTGTTCGTGTTCCTCTTTTTCATTGAGAGAGGTCATTCAGAGCATTTTTCCAGCTTCTGCAGTCAGAATAATGAACATGTCGTTCTCCGTTCTATTCCAGTTTGGTTGCTCCTAGGAGTGTGTTGACCTAAAAAAAAATTAATTGAACAATTGGCTTGGTGACAGTGAAATATAAAACCGCACCAGAATATTATATTGACATCCCCAGATGGATAGAATGGCATGTGTGATTAATACGTTTACCAATATAGGTTCAACTAAAATTTAACCCCGGCATGCAGAAGGAAAATATACTTAGCTAGAATTATAGCTTTATTTTTAGTATCTCTTTTTCTTACAGTGATATTTTATGATTACTTGTTATGATACATGTTTACCAATTTGAGTAAGACAAAAAATGTATTGAGAAAATAAAAAATTCAAATAATTCTTTTAACTGGAGATAGTTGTTTTGAACATGTTGTTGAAATATATACTATTGCATGTGTGTTAAATGGGTGCATAGGTGTGTGAGCATATGTATGTGGACCCTGCAAAGATACCCACCCAGGATCCCACAAAACTAAATGGTAAAACTAAGATTCAAACCCGGGAGTGTTTGATAAGTGTGTATAAATATGTACATATCTAAAAACACCTACTTGTAATATCTAACACATAATTTAGATTTTAGTTAAACATTATTACTGCCAGAGGCCCAGTGCATGAAATTCGTGCATGGGAGGGGGGTTTTCATAGCCTTGCATGCACTCTCTCCAATCCGGGACCCCTTGGGGAATGTCTGACTGCTGGTTTAGGCCTGATCCCACTCTCAATCAGGGACTGCTGGCTCCTAACCATTCACCTGCCTGCCTGATCACTCTTAACCACTCTGCCTGACTGCCTGATCACCCCCTAATGTCTCCTCTGCTGGCCTGACTGCCCCCTAACTGCTCCCCTGCCAACCTGACCACACTCTAACTGCTTCCTTGCTGGCCTGATTGCCCCTAACTGCTCCCCTGCCTGCCTGATTGCCCCTAAACTGGTCTGCCTCTGACTCTGCCACTGCGGCTTTGTCTGGAAGGATGTCCAGAATGATATCCAGAAAGTCATTTGGCTGTCTGGGCTAATTAGCATATTACACTTTTATTAGTTTAGATTACTGTATTTTACTTCTCCATGACTTTTTTGTAACTAAGTCTCTATTTCTTGATCCCTTCACTTTTTTTAAAAATCCTCACTGAAGGATATATTTTTTATTGATTTGAGAGAAAGAAATTCATCAATGTGATAGAGAAACATATTGCCTCTATTATTATAGATAGAGGTCTGGTGCATGGGTGAGGGGCCGGCTGGCCTGCACTGAAGGGGGTCCTGCTGGGATGGGGCCAGCCTGAGGGAGGGGCTGAGGGTGGTTTGCCAGCCAGCCACATCCCCAATCAGAATGGGGGTCCCTGTTCGGGGCGGGGCTGGCCTGGGCGACGGACCAGGGGAAGTTTGCAGGCCGGCCAAGTGCCCAGCTTTGTCAGGGAGGACGTCCAGTAATACATCTAATTAGCACATTACCCTTTTATTAGTATAGATTCTGAATTTTGTTTGATTTGCTGACTTCTTGTGCGTATCGGAAAACCCAAGTTAGAATTTAGAGGAGTAGGAGGGAGGAAGGACGAAAGCTGAATTCTACTCCCTTCTCTCGATACATCCAAGTGGTTACCACCAATAACTTCAGTCAGAAGGGAGCACTAGGGCTGAGGCATCTAGTCCCTGCTAGTCCCGGAGGCTCCCGAGCTGTGTCTTCATACTGAAGCATCCATCTTACATAAAAACTGCTGTTGGAAATTTTAACCTTGCTATTGGCTTCTGTAAATGCTTGCTTGCTTAAATAATAAGGAACATGAGACTATTCTCGCTTCAGAGAGGCCATTAAACCTTCCCTGGACAAAATGATCAGTGTTGGCAGCAGGCCAGGCCTTTGGTTGAGGTTTCAAGGCCTCGGCATATAGGGGCCCTTTAAGAACTTACAAAGGGGTGGGAAACATCCCATATTTGGGAGACAAAGAAGGTAAAAACATATAAATAGGGGAAATTTCTGCATGTGGGGGCCCAGAATTTGAGAAACATTTTCCTCTGGGCCCGCGCGTAATAAATGTAACTCCAAGTTCTCCGAGCATGGTTTGGTTATTCCGGTTTTCTGTAACAATACCTGTCCCTCTCTGCCGCTTCTTCTTCCACATTTAAAAAAATGAGCCTCTGTGTCTAGACTTCAAGGCATCATCCCTTCCCTTCAACCACAAAGTTCACATCTCAGCCACGGCTGGGGATGGTGAGGCTCCTTCCTGTGGGCACGCCAGTCCCGCCCATTAGGGAGGAGAGAGCCTATAAGAGCTGGAGCAGTTTGAGTTTGATTAACTGATCTGCCACACGCAGAAGAAAAAAAAACACACAAAACATTAGGAGACACTTCCTTAATTGGTGCTTTATCTACAAGCTTAACCGTCTTGGGAACGATTTCTCCATCTAGCTGAGACCAGTTTGGCTCAGTGGATAGAGCATCAGTCTGCGGACTGAAAGGTCCCAGGTTCGATTCCTGTTAAGGGCATGTACCTTGGTTGCAGGCACATCCCCAGTGGGAGGTGTGCAGGAGGCAGCTGATCGATGTTTCTCTCTCATCGATGTTTCTAACCCTCTTTCTCCCTTCCTCTCTGTAAAAAAAATAAAAAAAATATATTAAAAAAAAAAAGATTTCTCCATCTCTGCGGTGGCCACAGGGCTGCCTAGCCAGAGCAGTCCCACCGACGTCACAGCCAGCTGGCTGACCTGAGGTTCCTCACCTCTGAAGTGAGGGGAGTGGACCAGATGCCCTGCTAAGGCTTTCCAGCTGTGGCATTTTAGGAACCGTTGGCATCACTCTCAGACTACTTGCCAACTTTCCGGCAAGCCATACAGAGTTCCGATGAGTCACCAACATAAAAATGACAAAATCTGCCGAAACCGGTTTGGCTCAGTGGCTAGAGCGTCAGCCTGCGGACTGAAGGGTCCCAGGTTCAATTCCGGTCAAGGGCAGGTAGGTATCTGGGTTGCGGGCACATCCCCAGTAGGGGGTCTTGCAGAAGGCGGCTGGTCGATGTCTCTCTCTCATCGATGTTTCTCTCTAGACTTCTCCCTTCCTCTCTGTAAAAAATCAGTAACATATATAAAAACTTTTTTAAAAAATTACAAAATCCACCGAAACCGGTTTGGCTCAGTGGATAGAGCGTCGGCTTGTGGGCTGAAGGGTCCCGGGTTCGATTCGGGTCGGGGGCATGTACCTTGCTTGCGGGCACAACTCCAGTAGGGGGCGTGCAGGAGGCGGCTGATGGATGTCTCTCTCTCATTGATGTTTCTGCCTTTCTGTCCCTCTCCCTTCCTCTCTGTAAAAAAATCAATAAAGTCTTTCTTTAATAATAATAATAAAAAATTACAAAATCCCTCCATCCCGTTCAAAGATAAACTGGGGCGTATTACACATTTGAAAGCGTTTCTCTGAGGATGCATCTCTGGGATCGGGCAGTGCCACCCGGAAGTGGTTAGCAGCCCTCTCTGCCAACAGGACCCCGGGAGGGACCTGTAGAGAGAAGAGGCAGGAAGGCCGAGACTTGCTGATGGGCGGTAGCCTCCAGCCTCGTTGGCTGTGGGTGGATGGGTTTTCTCTCGGTTTCCAGGTCAGTCGCCCGAGGCCTGTCCAGGTTATTTTTGTTTGCTTATGTGGGCAGTGCTGGCTGTAAGGCCACCTCAGTTAAATCCGCTTAAAACCCCTAACCTTTGGGAGGGGAAGAAGCTCAGACAGACACTGTCTTGGGCTGCAGGCCTGGTTCCCGCCAATTGCCCTCCCCTGAAGACCTGGTTG
>JAAGEH010000297.1:21013380-21024184 GCA_011751065.1 Lasiurus cinereus | reverse complement strand
CAGGGGAGGGCAATTGGGGGGGACCAGGCCTGCAGGGGAGGGCAGTTGGGGGCAACCAGGCCTGCAGGGGAGGGCAGTTGGGGGCAACCAGGTCTTCAGGGAGGGCAGTTGGGGCCAACCAGGTCTTCAGGGGAGGGCAGTTGGGGGAGACCAGGCCTGCAGGGGAGGGCAGTTGGAGGCAACCAGGCCTGCAGGGTAGGGCCGTTGGGAGCAACCAGGCCTGCAGGGGAGGGCAGTTGGGGGCAACCAGGCCTTCAGGTGAGGGCAATTGGGTGGGACCAGGCCTGCAGGGGAGGGCAGTTGGGGGCAACCAGGCCTGCAAGGGAGGGTAGTTAGGGGTGACTGGGCTGACAGGGGAGGGCATTTGAGGGCTACTGAGCTGGCAGGAGAGGGCAGCTGGGGTGATCAGGCTGGCATGGGAGCAATTATGCATTGATCAGGGTGGCAGGGGAGTAGTCAGGGGGTAATCAGGCAGGCAGGCAGGCGACTGGTTGGGAGCCAGCAGTCCCTGATTGTGAGAGGGATGTCTGACTCTGGGATTGGGCCTAACCTGGCAGTCAGACACCCATTGAGGGGTTCTAGATGGAAGAGGGTGCAGGCTGGGCTGAGAGACACCCCCTTCTCCAGTGCACGAATTTTGTGCACGGGGCCTCTAGTATAGGATAGAGACCTGGTGCACGGGTGGAGGATGTCCAGCCATGAAGGGGACCAGGATTTAGGTGTGTGTGTGGGGGAATCCCTGCTGGGAGGCGGGGCCTGCCAGGGCAAGGGGCCACCAGGGGTTTGCAGGCTGGCCACACCCCTGATTGGTGTGGGCATCCCCACTGGGGGCGGTGCCATCCTGGGCTTGGGGCGGCCAGGAGTTTGCAGCCCAGCCACACAGCTGAGTGGGATGGGGGTCCTCACTGGGGGGCGGGGCTGGCCTGGGCTTGGGGTGGCTGAGGGTTTGCAGCCCAGCTATGCCTCTGATTGGTATGGAGGTTCTTGCTGGGGGATGGAGCCAGCCAGGGCTTGGGGCTGCCACGGGTTTGCAGGCCGGCCACACCCCCGATCAGGATGGGGGTCCCCATTGCGGGGCGGGGCCTGCCCGGGCTTTGGGCTATCAAGGGTTTGCAGGCTGGCCATGACCTCAATCAGGGTGGGGTTTCTTTTATTTTAAATATATATATTATTGATTTGTTACAGAGAGGAAGGGAGAGCGACAGAGAGTTAGAAACATCGATGAGAGAGAGACATCGATCAGCTGCCTCCTGCACGCCCCACATTGGAGATGTGCCCGCAACCAAGGCACATGCCCTTGACCGAAATCGAACCTGGGACCTTTCAGTTTGCAGGCCGACGCTCCATCCACTGAGCCACACTGGTTTCGGCAGGGTGGGGGTTCTGCTGGAGAGCAGGACCAACCTGGGCTTTGGGTGGCTGAGGGTTTGCAGCCACGCCCCCATTATACTGGGGGTTCCCCCTTAGTGGGTGGGGTTGGCCTGGGTGAGGGGCCGCCTGGGTTTGCAGTCCAGCCACGCCCCGGATTGGGGTGGGTCCTTGCGGGATAGGGACCAGCCTGGGCTTCTGGCCGCCAAGGGTTTGCAGCTGGCCACGCGCCCAATCAGGGTGGACTTCCCTGCTGCCAAGGGTTTGCAGGCCGGCCGTGCTCTGGAGCAAGGTAAGGGGGTCCTCAGGGAGGGGGGCGAGGATGGCTGGGGTGAGGGGCCGCTGGAGGTTTGCAAGTTGGCCACACCCGCACTGGGCTGGGGGTCCCTGCAGGTAATGGGGCGAGCCTGGGCTGTAGGCTGCTGAGGGTGGGGGTCCCCTACTCAGGGGCACCGTTGGCCTGGGCAAGGGCCCGACAGGGGTTTACAGCCCAGCTATGCCCCCATCGAGGTGGGGGTCCCCGCTGGGGGTCAGGGCCAGCCTGGGCGAGGGGCCGAAGGTGGTTTGCAGGCCAGGCACGTCCCAACTTTGTCAGGAAGGACGTCCGGAAGACATCTGGTCTATCCGGTCTAATTGGCATATTACTAATGGCTTACAGGTTAAGAAGGCCAGCTGGGTTGAGTATGGCTCAGCTATCGAGCGTCCATCCAGGGGATATGCCCGTGTGGTGGGCTCCATCCCAGTATGGGGCGTGCAGGAGGCAACCCATCAATGACTGTCATCATGGACGTTTCTCTCTGAAATCAAAAATATTTAATTAAAAAAAAAAAGACACTAAGTGTTGGGAAGTTAGCGTGACGTTAGAATTTGAATTTCATGCCTTGCTCTAAGGCAGTAGTTCTCAACCTTCCTAAGGCCGCGACCCTTTAAGACAGCTCCTCATGTGGTGGTGACCCCCAACCATACAATTATTTTTGTTGCTACTTCATAAGTGTAATTTTGCAACTGTTATGAATCATATCTGTGTTTTCCAATGGTCTTAGGTGACCCCTGTGAAAGTGTTGTTCGACCCCCCAAAGGGGTTGCGACCCACAGGTTGAGAACCGCTGCTCTAAGGCCTGATATTTGTGTGTGTGTGTGTGTGTGTGTGTGTGTGTGTGTGTGTGTGTTTAAGTAGTTATAAGGAATCATTTTGCCACACCGAAGACACTGCAGACCTTGATGGCTAACGGGTCAGACACAGGCTTGCCAGATCAAATACAGACACCCCGTTCACTTCGAATTTTGGATAAACAATATGTTTTCTCTGCGAAATCCACCAGCCCTGTTCACACAGTAATTGAAAACGCTAGAAAGCCACAAATCAGAATCAGGTGAGCAGGCCTCAACAGGACTGAGAGGAAAGGCAAGGCTGGAAAGAGAAATCACGGAGAGAGGCAAACCCAGAAAACCCACACACCCCAGGGGAACAGTGTGGTGGGGGTGTGGGCGCTGCTGACCAGGAAGGACCGGGAACTGGTGGCAGGAGGAAGCCAGCGCAGAACAGGAGAAAGCTCCTTGTGGAACTCTGCTAAGGCACCAGGACCAGAGCAATCGTGCTGGTTAATTTGGGCCGCGGCAGCCAAGTACCGTTCGCAGGTGTTACCACCAGCAGGGATCTCCTCACGGTTCTGGAAGCTAGAAGTTGGTGAACATGTCGTCCTCAGGGTTGATTCCTTCTGTGGTCGTGCTCCTTGGCGTGTGGAGAACCCTTCTTCTCTGCGTCTCTGCGCAGTCATTTCGCTGTGCCCGGCTGTGTGTTTATCTCCTCTTCTCGGGACCCTACTCATGTTGGATGAGGGCCAACCCTTATTACCTCGTTGTGTCTTAATTACCTCCGGAGAGCCCTATGTCCTCAACCAGCGGTTCTCAACCTGTGGGTCGCGACCCCTTTGGGGGTCGAACAACCCTTTCACCGGGGTCGCCTAAGACATCCTGCATATCAGATATTTACATTACGATTCACTAACAGTGGCACAATGACAGTGATGAAGTAGCAACGAAAATAATTTTATGGTTGGGGGTCACCACAGCATGAGGAACTGTGTTAAAGGGTCGAGGCCTTAGGAAGGTTGAGAACCACTGTCCTAAACAGTCACGTTCGGAGGTACTGGAGGCCAGGACTTCGATATATGATTTCAGCCCATAACACAGTTTTATGCTTCCTATGTTGAAATCCACTCAGGGCAGTTCTGCAAGCATTTCTAACTACTTAATATACGTTATTTTTGTGCCAGTTGCTTGAGAAAACCGAAACTAATAGGGCATGATTCCTATTTTCAAATACGTGGTAGAGGAGGGGAGCCAGATCTCGATCTCTCTCTCTCTCTCTCTCTCTCTCCCTCTCACACACACACACACCAATACAGCTTTAAAGACAGCAGCTCTAAGTCAAATCCTGGCACACGCATCTGCTGGCTATAGAATTATGGACAATTTTCTGAGCTGATAAAGAGCTGTAATAACACCTACTGTTAAAGTAGTGCTGAGTATTAGCTACATGGATAGCAAGCTCAGTTTCAGGTGCATCATGGTAGGTCTTATTATTACGAAGAATTCAGAAAACACATAGGGAGATGACAAATGTTACAAGTAGGGGGATGTAGACATCCGATCCTCAAAATGTGTCATGAGAGTTGAGTCTTAAAACACCATGAGTATTTTTCCAAGGGCTAGGCCGCTAAACCAATCTGAAACAACAGGAAGCATGTATGTGTTTTGAAATGCCTTGAGCAGAACCCTACCCCAAGCTCTATCCCCAACCACAACCCTAACCCCAACCTTCTGCCACCTGCTCCAGCCTTCCCGGGCCCCCGTGTTTTCACTGATTCCCTGAGACCTGCTCCTCAGGTACCTCAAAAGCACCTGGGCAGGGTTTAAGCCACACTTTCTCGCCGAAACTGGTTTGGCTCAGTGGATAGAGCGTCGGCCTGTGGACTGAAAGGTCCCAGGTTTGATTCTAGTCAAGGGCATGTACCTTGTTTTTGGGCACATACCCAGTGAGGAGCATGCAAGAGGTAGCTGATCGATGTCTCTCTCTCATCAGTGTTTCTAACTCTCTATCCTTCTCCCTTCCTCTCTGTAAAAAAAATCATTAAAACATATTTTTAAAAAATAAAAAACAAACCACACTTTCTAAGGCACCCATGATCTGTCGAAGGTCAGCATGGAGTCAACCCTAGCCCTAAGCCCTAACTATAAACCTAATCCTCTCCCTCTCCCTCTCCCTATCCCTAATCCTAGCCCTAACCCTAGCCCTAACCTTAACCCTAGCCCTAAGCCCTAACTATAAACCTAATCCTCTCCCTATCCCTCTCCCTCTCCCTCTCCCTAGCCCTAACCTTAACCCTAGCCCTAACACTAAACCTAACAGTATTCTTACACAAAACATAGCCCTAACCCTACTGCTAACCCTAGCACTAGACCAAACCCTAACCCTACCCCTAAACCTAGACCTACCCTTAACATTAACCATCATCCTAGCTCTAGCCATAATCCTACCCTTAGCCCTAGCCTTAGCCATAACCCTAACCCTAACCCTAACACTAGCCCTAACTCTAACCCTAACCCTAACCCTATCCCTATACCTAACCCTAACCCTAGCCCTAACCCAAACCCCAAACCTAAACCTAGCCCTAACCCTAACCCTAGCCCTACCCCTACCCCTACCCCTAATCCTCCACCACCCGCTCCAGCCCTGGTGTTTTCCATGATTCCAAGTGACCTGCCCCTCACCTACCTCCCAACCACCTGGGCAGGTGTTTAAAATACACTTGGTAGGGCACCCCCTGCCCCCCATCATCCGGAGGTGATTTGTCAGGTCACCCAGGTAGTAAGTAGCAAAGCCTGCATTGAAAATTAGATTGACCTGATACCAGCGCTCATTCTGTGTCTCTCCTCGAAGCTGACATGCCTTCCAATCGCTTGTCTTTTCCTGATATCAAAACCCCCCACTTAAGCAGCTGAAATCGGTCCTCCGATTTTTACGATCCTGCTTTGAATTGTTCCTCGTCTTTCCCCTCGCCTCGTGATAGGTATGCCACCCACTTATGCTGTGCTGACCTCCGTCTGGTCTTCGTAACTGTCATTTTAACTCCATTGTCTCTTCAGGGCACTTGCCCTTTCCTTGCCATCTTTCAACACCATCTGGCACCTTCTCCTGCCACATGGCTCCCAGACCTCCTGCCTCCTTATGCTTACCATTTTCTTAATCCCCCTCGATCCGCTTTGACAATTGTTCTCTGCTCTTGGATTTCTGATCTCCGCTTTTATCCCAGGTTTCACTGCGGTGCCCTCTTCCCTCTTGCTCCATGGCAGTCTGCACATTGAACATTGCAACAGATGTCTATAATTTCTTCCTAGTGTTAGGAACATCCATCACGCTGCTGACACCACATAAATTTTGTGCATACATTACAGATTTTAGGGGAAGTGGGCAGGGGGGGGGACTCTTCTGTCCAAAATGAGCTGACACGGTTTCACAGAGTTGATTTGGGGGCCCATCCATCCTCTACAGAGTGGCTTCATCGGAAAATGCAGAGAATGCTGAGACAAAGGATTTTTATTGACGTGCTGGAGATTAAATGACATGGGTATATACAAGTAACATTTAATATACAAAACACAAAAAGCATTATTTTTTGCTTCCAAATTCATGTTATATAATTCATAAGGTTTAAATGAAAAAAATGGATGTCCATATACTCAAAATCTAAATTGGATAATTGTTGACATTTGCCACGTTTGGTTAATCCAGACTAATAACAGGGAAACTCCAGTATCAGCTTTCTACCTGTGAGCTAAGAACTGCCCCATTGGACCAGAAGTGCACAATTTGGATGCCTCATTCATATAAAACCGATCTAATTGAGAACTTGGGCAGGAACTTTCACTTTGTTCTTGGTAGAACATAATTTATTTTTTGACTTAATAAATCTTTATTGTTCATATTATTACATTTGTTCCTCTTTTTTCCCCCCATAGCTCCCCTCCACCAGGCTCCCACCCCTCCTTCTGCCCTTACCTCCCCTGCATTGTCCTCATCCATAGGTGTATGATTTTTGTTCAGTCTCTGCCTGCACACCCCTCACCCCTTTCTCCCTGGGAATGTCCACTCCCCTTGTATGCCCCTGATTCTATTATATTCACCAGTTTATTCTGTTCATCTGATTTTTTATTCACTTGATCTTTAGATTCACTTATATTTGTTGTTCATAATTTTTATCTTTACCTTTTTCTTCTTCCTCCTCTTCTTAAAGAGTGCATTTCAGCATTTCATATAATAGTGGTTTGGTGGTGATGAACTCCTTTAGCTTTTTCTTATCTGTGAAGCTCTTTATCTGACCTTCAATTCTGAAAGATAGCTTTGCTGGGTAGAGTAATCTTGGTTGTAGGTTCTTGCTATTCATCACTTTGAATATTTCTTGCCACTCCTGTCTGGCCTGCATAGTTTCTGTTGAGAAATCAGCTGACAGTCGTATGGGTACTCCTTTGTAGGTAATTAACTACGTAGTTTTCTCTTGCTGCTTTTAATATTCTCTCTTTGTCTTTTGCTCTTGGCATTTTAATTATAATGTGTGTTGGTGTGGTCCTCTTTGGATTCCTTTTGTTTGGGGGTCTGTGCACTTCCTGGACTTGTAAATCTATTTCTTTCACCAGGTAGGCGAAGTTTTCAGTCATTATTTCTTCAAATAGGTTTTCAGTATCTTGCTCTCTCTCTTCTTCTGGCACCCCCATAATTCAGATGTTGGTTCGCTTGAAGTTGTCCCAGAGGCTCCTTACACTATCTTCACATTTTTGGACTCTTTTTCTTTTTGCTTTTCCAGTGTAGTATTTTCTGCTTTTTTTTTTTTTCAAATCTTTGACTTGATTCTTGCATTCCTCTAGTCTGCTGTTAGGCCTCAGTATAATATTTTTTATTTCAGTCAGTGTATGTTTCATTTCTAATTGGTCCTTTTTCATCTCCTATTGGGTCTCGCTAAATTTACCCATCTTTTCTAGCATATTCTTAAAAAACCTTATAATCATTATTTTGAACTCCATATCCAGTCATTTGTTTTCCTCCATTTCTTTCATTTGTGATCTGTTCCTTTGTCTCTGCATTTTTGCTATGCCAGGAGAACTGTGCTGCAGTCAGCCTTATGATACAAGACTTGCAAAACTGCAAAAACCTCTCTGTTGAGCTTGGGTGGGCTGGAATCTTGGGGCTGAGCAGTCAGTCTTAGCTTCCAATCAGCCCCACCCTACATGGCCCGTGGGTCTCAAGTGTCTCTCGGTAATTGCTGTAGCCCTCTCTGTGCTCACACGCATGTCCCTAGACCTCTGTCTTTCCCTTGTGCTCTGGGACCTGTATGAGTCTGGGTCCCAGGGTCTCGCCCAAAACTCGGGTTCAGTGCAGTCAGAAATGGAGTTCAGCACAGTTGGGAGGCTCTGTCTCCTACCCACTAGAGAAAGCCAGTGGCAAAATCAGCAGTCCGTCCTCTCTGCGCGGAGTGGTGTGCACGCCCCCAGACCTCTGCCCTTTTATGGCTCCCCTAAATGTCCGTGCACTCCTCCCTTTTCATGACAGTCCAGACTCCCCCCTTTTTTCCCCCCCGCCCAGAACTGGGGTTCAGTGCAGTCAGATAATGGGTTCAGTGCAGTCAGGAGTCTACATCTCCCTCCTGCCAGAGGAAGCCAGCCAGGCACTCTGCCGCCCGCTCTCTCCACACATGTGTCTCTGTACCTCAGCTTTTTGCAGCTTTTCTAAGTCTCCATGAGCCCCCCTCTTTCCTTCTAGTTGTAGAATTTCCACTCAGCCAGCTTTCCTGTGGTTCTGGATGATGTCTGTTCTGTCTTTTAGTTGTAGTTTTGAAATTGTGCGAGGCAGCCCTTTAGGTGGTCACCTAACCGCCATCTTGGTTTCTCCGGTGGAACACAATTTAGATTGCTATCTGAATCTGTGACTATAGCTCTTTCCCCCCCTCACCCCTCAAATAAATGCTTTCTATTCTTTATTACAGCCTAAATGTTCTTTGGTTTGCACATGTAATATCAGGTTTGTCCCACATTTGATCACAGATTAGGATGGAAAAACTCAGATGTCTTGACATTGTACTAGTAAAGGTGCCTTTTCCCCATTGCAATTGTCAAGTAGTTCCCTTGACCCTTGGGTAAAGAATGTCAATTCCCTATCCCCCCTCACGCCCCAACTGCATTTTCTACAGTGATTTTAGCATCCACTTATGATCTGTGCCTAAATTAATTATTGTATTGGGAGGTTCAAAGTGTTGGATTTTTCTAATTTTGTCATTTCTTCTACATAGAATTCTTACTTGGAATCCTATATATTAAAGAGCTAATATGCAAATGGTCATCATACCATCATACCAGGCCCATCACCAGGCCTTTTTAATGGCTTAGAAAGTCAACACTGGGTAGAGAGTAATGGGGACCAGCCAGGCACAAATGAGCTCGTGAAAGAGGAATGGGAACCAGTAAGGCTGTGGCCTGGGAGAGGGGCAAGCCACTTGTTCATGGTCCCAGGTGCTAGTGGATGCACCTGTGCCTGCGGCCCAGGAGAGAGCAAGATGCATGCCCCATGATCCCAGGTGCCAGGGGTTGGGGCTATGGCTTGGGAAAGGGACAAGCTGCCTGCCCCACAGTCCTGGGTACCAGAAGCTGTACCTATTGCTGTGGCTCCAGAGAAGGACAATCTGCCCACGACACAGTCATGGGCACCTGCGTCTGCAACTCAGGCAAAGTTGCCCACCCACAGTCTCCTGTGGATGCAGCCAGCTCAGATGCAGCAAGCTCAAATTCTGAGTGTCTGAAGCTGGCCAGAGGAGGGAGTCCTGGGTTCCAGGTGTGGGGTGAGGCAGAGGTGATCAGGCCAGCAAGGCAGCAGTTAGGGGCAGTCAGAAGGGTTAGGGGCGATCAGGCAGGCAGGCAGGGGAGCAGTTAGGAGCCAGTAGTCCCAGATTGCAAGAGGCAGTCAGATATCCCCCAAGGAGTCATGGATTGGAAAGGGTACAGGCATGGCTGAAGGACACCTCTCATGCACAAGTTTCATGCACCGGGCCTTTAATTCTTCTCATCAATTAAGGACAGTATTTTCTCATCAATTAAGATAAATTTTATTTCCTCTGAAAATAAGAGACTGGGCAAATATTCATCCTTTGCCTTTTATTACCAATTTCAAAGTGAATCTTACCTAATAATAGACAAACATGTAAATTGACTGTACCTCTGCTACACCCACAGCCAATCAGAGTGAGTATGCAAATTAACCCAACATAGATGGCAGTTAACTTGCATATGTAGGCGCCCATTGGCCTGGGTCCCGGGAACATCCTTGGCACCCAAGTCACTCTGAGGGAGGCCCCAGGTGGACCCTGAGCAGTCTGGGAAGAGCCTGAGTCAGGGGTCACCTGGACTTTAGACCTGGGCAGGGGCAGAGCTGGCTATTGGAGGGAGCAGGGGAGGACCTGTCCAGAACGAAAGCCTGGTCCAGAGGCTTTAGGCCTGGTCCAGAGGCTTTAGGTCTGGGCCAGAGGCATCAGGCCTGGGCCAGAGGCATCAGGCCTAGGCAGGGGTAGAGCCAGCAATTGAAGGCAGCAGGGATGGAGTCAGCAATCAGAGGGATCTGGGCAGGGGCCGAGCCGGCAATCGTTGTGAACTACAGAGGAAACACCTTTTCTGACCCCGCTCATTGGCTAAGCTCATTGTATGCCCCTGGTAATATTCTTAGTAACTTGGGTAATAAGAATCCAAAAAGGTGATCTAGGGCTTTTCCACCACACGCTTGGAGAAAAAAACGAAGGTCCACTGCTGGAGGGCTAAGAAATGGTATATCCTGTCCTAGCAGGTTTGGCTCAGTGGATAATGCCTCGGCCTGCCAACTGCAGGGTGTGGGTTCAATTCTTATTAAGGACATGTACCTAGGCTGCAGGCTCCTCCCTAGCTAGGGCCCTGGTCAGGGCTCATGCAGGAGGCAACCAATCAAACCACATGTTCCTCTCACTTTGATGTTTCTCTCTGTCTTTCCCTTTCTCTTCCATATTCTCTAAAAGTCAATGGAAATATATCCTCAGGAGAGGAGAAAGAAAGAAAAGAAAGGAAAGAAAGGAAAGAAAGGTTATATCCTATGAAAGACACAAATTGAAAATACGTAAAGAAAGTTGTCATTTTTTTATGGTGAAGGGACTGGAGTCCATGTTGATGAAAACACCTTGGTGGCGGTGGTGACCGGCAGTGGCTGCAGCAGTGGGGTGATGGGGCTGGTGCCTTCCCCTGATCAGCCTGGTCGCCTTCCAAAAAGGGAGTTCAGACTGTGGCTTAGGCCCACTCCTCATTCCCCTAAGCTGTCAGTAGGACATCTCCTGAGGCCTCCTAGTATGTGAGAGGGGGCAGGCTGGGC
>JAAGEH010000297.1:20891303-21003380 GCA_011751065.1 Lasiurus cinereus | reverse complement strand
TTTGAATATTTCTTGCCACTCCCGTCTGGCCTGCATAGTTTCTGTTGAGAAATCAGGTGACAATCATATGGGTGCTCCCTTGTAGGTAATTAACTGTTTTTCTCTTGCTGCTTTTAATTTTCTTTGTCTTTTGCTCTTGGCATTTTAATTATGATGTGTCTTGGTATGGTCCTCTTTGGATTCCTTTTGTTTGGGGTTCTGTGTGCTTCCTGGACTTGTTAAGTATATTTCTTTCACCAGGTGGAGGAAGTTTTTAGTCATTATTTCTTCAAACAGGTTTTCAGTATCTTGCTCTCTTTCTTCTTCTGGCACCCCCATAATTCTGATGTTGGTACACCTGAAGTTGTCCCAGAGGCTCCTTGCACTATCTTCAAATTTTTGGATTCTTTTTGCTTTTTACTTTTCCAGTGGAGTGTTTTCTGCTTCTTTGTATTTCAAATCTTTGACTTGATTCTTGTGTTCCTCTAGTCTGCTGTTAGGTCTCTGTATAATATTTTTTTATTTCAGTCAGTGTATGTTTAATTTCTAGTTGGTCTTTTTTTCATCTCTAGTTGGTCCTTTTACATCTCCTGTTGGGTCTCACTAAATTTATCCATCTTTTCTAGGAAATTCTTGAAAACTCTTATAAGCATGATTTTGAACTCTATATCCAGTCATTTATTTTCCTCCATTTTTTCATTTGTGATTTGTTCCTTTGTCTCTGCATTTTCGCTGCTTCTCCTAGTTGGTAGAGTAGCTTTGTGTGCTAAGTGTTCTATATGGCCCAGTGGCTCCACCTCCCCAGTTACCTGAGGTGGACTCTCTTGGCGTACCCCTTTGTGGACTGTGTGTACAGACTTGTTGCAGCTAAGTCCTGATTGTTGTTGGATCACGGGAGTGGGGAAATTGACCTCCAAGCCAATTGGCTGTGAGGACCAGCTGTGCCTATGCTGAGAGAACTTCTGTACTGGAGTCAGCCTTATGAGACAAGACTTGCAAAACTACAAAAGCCTCTGTGTTCAGCTTGGATAGGGTGAAGTCTCAGGGCTGAGCAGACAGCCTTGGCTTCCCCTCAGTCCTGCCCTATGCGACCCCTGGGTCTCAGTGTTCCTCGGTAATTGCTACAGCCTTCTCTGTGTGCACTCACACTCGTGTGTCTCTAGACTTCTGCCTTTCTGGCTCCCCTGAGTTTCTCCAGGGACCCGTATGAGTTTGGGTCCTCAGAGTCTCACCCAAAACTAGGGTTCAGTGCAGTTGGAGCTGGATTTCAGTGCAGTTGGGAGGTTCTGTCTCTCTCCTGCTGGAGAAAACCAGCAGTACAATCAGCATTCAGCCCTCTGTGTGCGCACTCACACTCGCACGCCTCCAGACCTCTGCCTTTTGTGGCTCCTCTAAGTTTTCATGCACTCTTCCCTTTTCACAATAGCCCAGACTCCCCCCATATGAGTCTTTCCCAGAACTAGGGTTCAGTGCAGTTGGGTGTTTTTGTCTCCCTCCCACTAGAGCAGTGGTTCTCAATCTTCCTAATGCCACGACCCTTTAATACAGTTCCTCATGTTGTGGTGAACCCAACCATGAAATTATTTTCGTTGCTACTTCGTAACTGTAATTTTGCTACTGTTATGAGTCGTAATGTAAATATCTGATATGCGGGATGTATTTTCATTGTGACAAATTGAACATAATTAAAGCATAGTGGTCATCACAATTAGATATTGTGAAATATTTACTTCTAATTACAAATAAATGAAATTTTGTCTTGAAGCATGGTATGGTGTAGCATGGGTAACAGTCTTAATATAACAACAGTAAACTACATGACTACATTTTCTGATGGTTTTAGGCGACCCCTGTGAAAGGCTCTCTTGACCCCGAAAGGGGTCGTGACCCACAGGTTGAGAACCACTGCGCTAGAGGAAGCCAGCCAGGCACTCCACCGCCTGTCCTCTCTAAGCATGTGTCTCTGAACCCCAGCTTTTTGCAGCTCCACTGAGTCTCTGTGAGCCCCTCTCTTTCCTTCTAGTTGTAGAATTTCCACTCAGCCAGCCTTCCTGTGGTTCTGGATGATGTCTGTTCTGTCTTTTAGCTGTAGTTTTGAAATCGTTGTGCGAGGCAGCAGTTTAGGTGTTCACCTATGCCACCATCTTGGTTTCTCCTATTTTATTTAATCTTATCCTCTAGGACATTAGTGTGATAAAGTTGTTTTGCAGCAAACTCACCATCATCTTGTTGCCAGTTCTCTTTTTATTATTTTTATTTAAAAAATACATATATCTTATTGTTGACAGTATTATAGACGTCCCCCCTCCACCCAGCGCCTTCCCTTCTTAAGGAATTCACTGCACTATGGTCTGTGTCCATGGGCTATGCATATGTCTGTAAATTCTTGGGTTTATCTCTTCCCCTCTCCCCTCCTGCCCCTAAGATATGCCAGTCTGTTCCACACCTCCAGGCCTCTGGAGTTATTTTGTTGGTCAATTTATTTTGTTCTTCAGATTCCACAAATAAGTAGGATCATGCGATGCATGTCTTTCTCTGACTGGCTTATTTCACTTAGCATAATCATCTTCAGGTCTTAGATGAAAACGTAGGCAGCAAAATCTGAGGCATCTCACATAGGGGAATAGTCGCTGATGCAACTCCTAGGGCAAAAGAAACAAAGGAAAAGGTAAACAAATGGGACTACATCAAACTGAGAAGCTTCTGCACAGCAAAAGAAACCATCACCAAAACGAAGAGAGACCCACTGTATGGGAGAACATATTTGCCAATGAGACATCTGGTAAGGGGTTAATTTCCAAAATATATAAAGAAAACATAATACTCAACAAAAGGAAGACAAAAAAAAATCCCATTTAAAAACGGGCAAAGGACCTAAATGGACACTTCTCCAAAGTGCACATACTGATGGCCAAGAGACATGAAAAATGCATAATGTCACTGTTCAGCAGATAAATGTAAATTAAAACCACAATGAGCTATCACTTCACCCCCGTCAGAATGGCTACCATCAGCAAATCAACAAAGGGCAAGTGCTGGCTACAGTTAGATGTGGAGAAGAGGGGACCCTCGTGCACTGCTGGGGGGAATGCAGACTGATGCAGCCACTGTGGAGAACAGTATGGGGTTTCCTCAAAAATTAAAAACAGAACTTTCATTTGACCCCAGTGATCCCACTTCTAGGAATATATTCTAAGAAAACTGAAACACCAATCAGAAAGAATATAGGTACCCCTATGTTCATGGAAGCACAATGTATAATAGCTAAGATCTGAAAACAGCCCAAGTGCCCATAAGTCAATGAGTGGTACAATTAAACCACATAATTCTGTGCAGCAGTAAAAAGGAAGAATGTCATACCCTTTAAGATAGCACGGAGGGACCTGGTGAATACTGTGCTCAGTGAAATAAGTCAGTCAGAGAAAGACAGGTATCACACAGTCGCACTCCTGTGTGGAATCTAACAAAATCAACCTGCTGAACAGAGTGGATCCAGAGACACAGAAGCATGGAACAGAGTGCAGAACCTCAGAGGGAAGGCAGGGGAGGGTGGTGGGTGGGAGGTAATCAACCAAAGACCTTGTGTGCATATATGCATAACCCATGGACAATAAAGATTTAAATAATTTTTAGCATTATTTATTTACTTAACAAGATACATTTTTTAAAAAGAAAACTTTGACCAGTGAATTTTTGCATAAAAGTTCATTGCACAAATTAGGAACCAGTATAGCAACAAAATCATAAATGCTAATAAAAGAAAATAAACTCATGATTGATTATAGAACAGAATGTAAACGTTATAAATGTTGACCATGTAAAAAGTATTAGTAACAAAATTAGGAGCTTGGAGAGGTAATATAAGTATCTAATTATTTTATCAACTGTGCTGAGTATAAGTAAATGGTTTTGACAGTTAAAAATGTAATTAAAATTATCTCTCAACTTCTTAATATTTTTAACTGTAGACATAGCTCTCAATTATTTACATTTGCATGTAAAATACATATACCACAGACACAAAGGATCTAGAATAAGTATGTCCTGGATCATGTGCATTTCCATATAAATTTTAGAATCAACTTGTCAATTTCTACCAAAAAGCCTACTGGCATTTTGATTAAAATTCTCCAAATCTGTAGGCAAATGAAGTAGAATTGATATCTTAACCATTTTGTCCTCTAAGCCACCAGCATTGCATCTCTCTCCAGTTATTTTGGTTTTATTTAATATCCTGAGTCATTGTTCACATGTTTGCACGCTACCTCCCACCAGCCTCCTTTTAAAGTTTAAAGGAACGTTGTTTTTGCACCATTTAAAATTTAAAAGGACATTTAGTTCTTCTTAGCAAAGCGCCCTGCTGAACTCTCCTACCTTGTCTTTACTACTCATATCATTCTCTCTGAATTCATATTTGTTGAATCAACACAATTTACCCTGGAATACCTGTCCCGTGGTGTCATGAAAATGTAATTTTTTTCAAGGAGTCAATAAACCTACTAGCAATACTTATTTAAACCCCACATGAAACGCTATATTGCAGAGGGTTACTGAGGTGGGGGTTAATCAAATAACATAATTTTAACACAGAAGTTCAATGATGATCTCAAAAGTTCACAAAACTGTGGAGTAGCTGTAGGAAGTTGGCAGTTACAGAACGAAACTGGGTCTTTGAATAGAAAGGATTGGAAAAGTGATAAAACAGAGACCCGGGCACTGCAGAGGAGATGGGGGTGTGGTGAGCAACATCAGCAGTTACAAAATAAACGCCTCTATGCCGAAACCGGTGTGGCTCAGTGGATAGAGCGTTGGCCTGCGGACTGAAAGGTCCCAGGTTCGATTCCGGTCAAGGGCATGTACCTTGGTTGCGGGCACATCCCCAGTGTGGGCTGTGCAGGAGGCAGCTGATCGATGTCTCTCTCTCTCATCGATGTTTCTAACTTTCTATCCCTCTTCCTTCCTCTCTGTGAAAAATCAATAAGATATATACAGAGAGAAAAAAAAAACTAAACTAATGCCTCCTAATTCTGAAGATACAGAGGCTTGAGGCATGGAGCTATTTAAAAAAATAAATAAAAATAAAAATAAATAAAATAACCACCTCTGGGGAACTACTGATCACTTCTGGAGAAAAATTTGAAAATTCTATATATGTCCTGATAAAGTAATCAGGACAAAATTCTATATATGTCCTGATTTATCACCAACTGCAATGCTTCGCTGAAGTAACTAACTAGTGTTATTTACCCAGCCTTTACTGATGAGACCTAGCAGATCTCACAGACGTAAGTGTGTTGATCCTTAGCCTCACATGTTCGAAACTTTAATGCACCAAGTTAACTTCCTCTGGTTAAGTTATTAATTGCCTTTGAAGTCATTGTTCATTAGAGAGAAAAAATAAAAGTGAGCCAGCCCTCTCGGCATCGCAGGAATAACGAGCGTCTCCCTCACCACAGGAGAGAGGCGGCCGCCGTTTGGCTGGCCTGATCTGGTGTGAAGTAATCGCTCTGACGACTTTCCGCAGGTTGTCATTCTCGGATATCACCTGACAATTATCTCCAACAGCTGTCTCCTGCTATTGTGCAGCTATTTATAGCCCCTTCCGCGATCTTCCACCCATCTGTCCGCAGCCACGTCTCGTCTCTCGTGGAAAGATGATGTTTTCTCAGACCTTACTTCTTTAAAAATATATATTTTATTGATTTTTTTACAGAGAGGAAGGGAGAGGGATAGAAAGTCAGAAACATCGATGAGAGAGAGACATCGATCAGCCGCCTCCTGCATGCCCCACAGTGGAGATGTGCCCGCCACCAAGGTACATGCGCTTGACCGGAATCGAACCTGGGACCCTTCAGTCCGCAGGCCGATGCTCTGTCCACTGAGCCAAACCGGTTTGGGTTGTTTTTATTTTTTAATCCTCACCCAAGGACATGATGAGAGAGAGAGAGATCAAAGTGAGAGAAAAAGATCCATCTATTGCCTTTTGTATGTGCCCTGACCAGGGACTGATCCCCAAACCTTTCAGTGCATAGGATGATAACTAACTGAGCCACTCTGGCTGGGCTACATACAGTTTTTATGTGTGTTTGTGTTTATGATGTTTGTATCTGCATGTGCATATGCTGAGATGGAGGAAAAGAGAGAGAAAAAGGAGAAACAGAGAAGACAGGGGAAGAATGAGAAATATTACACGAAATGTCAGCTTTGAGGGACATTTAGAGCGTCATGTTCTAAACTCAGAGGACACACGGACAGAAACAGTTCAGAATGGTGTCCTCACACTTTCTCTTTTCAATTCAGAACTCCTGCCTTGGACCATCCTAGTCCTTCTTCTGATTCAGGTTCCGTTGTGCCACTTTGCCACATTTCTCTCTGATCTCCTCCCTCCACATGCCAATGGGTACTATGTCTTCTTAGCTTCCTATAAAAGTCAGCATCACTGCCAAAACCGGTTTGGCTCAGTGGATAGTGCGTTGGCCTGTGGACTGAAAGGTCCCAGGTTCGATTCTGGTCAGGGCATGTACCTTGGTTGCAGGCACATCCCCAGTAGGGGGCGTGCAGGAGGCAGCTGATCGATCTCTCTCTCTCTCTCTCTCTCAACAATGTTTCTAACTATCTCTCTCCCTTCATCTCTGTAAAAAGTAAATAAAATATATATATTTTTAAAAAGTCATCATCACTTTAACACCCTGAAGATAAACTTCTTAGTTTCGAAGATAGAACGGAGAACTGATTACTAGGATGTCCTTTCTAAGCATATGGGTCTTTTCTCGGAAAATAACTCATGAAAAAAGATGAAAACAAATGCCTGAATTCTACCCTCCAGTGTCCCTACACTCAGCATGAGGAAAAGAGGGAACTCACACCCCCAGGGAAGAGGACAGACTCTCAAGAGGACCATCGATCCCAGAAGGAGGTGCGTGCACATCATCCCAGTCCCCCCGTGTCTCTGAGAGGCGCTCCTTTTACTTCCTCCAGGGAGAGAAGAACAACATTCTCCCCGGAAGCGCCAGCAGGTGCAACAGCAAGAACAGAGACGGCGGTGTGTGCCCTGTCACCTCCGCTGCCACAGGCTCTTCGCTTTCTAGGGCTCCACAGGCAAACCCTGAATTTCGGCGAGGGCATTCTTCCAGTTCCTCACAACTAAAAGTTAAATGCTCTCCATTCCTGACATTGCATCATTTCTGCGCCGCAAATAACCTGCACATTTGTCCTTTAAGCTTTCACAGTTAGGCAAAGCCATCATGTGAAGAGGAAGACAAAAATGAATCCAAAGTAAGAAAAAAATTGAACCACTTTGTGATTGCTAAATTACAGAGAGGAAGGGAGAGGGATAGAGAGTTAGAAACATCAATGAGAGAGAGACATCCATCAGCTGCCTCCTGCACACCCCCCATTGGGGATGTGCCCACAACCAAGGTACATGCCCTTGACCGGAATCAAACCTGGGACCTTTCAGTCCACAGGCCGACGCTCTATCCACTGAGCCAAACCGGTTTCAGCTGAAGGGGCTCTTGAAAAGGATTGTTACAAGGTAACCACAGAACCAGCTCAAACTATCGTCTAACAAGACCCAGAATGAAATTTTAAACCTTGGCTACACCACTCACGAGTAACACTTGTGACCCCTTAACTGCCCCTCACCCCATGGAACCAAAGGACCAGTGACTGACCCTAACCTGAACACCAGAACTCTTGTAGATGCATTTCTAAATACATGCGATTCCCCATAAAAGCATTCTCTTTTCTTTTCTCAAAAGCTGGTGCCAAAGTATTGGTATCTAGGGAGGTCAGGCAGTGAGCTTTGCTCAGTAACCTAAACACTATGCTCATTGATTTGTGTGGACTCCCCTCTGGAGGGGTCCAGGTCCTGAGAGTGGAAGAGAAGAGGTTGATCACCCGTTTATTATGTGAAAGAAAATCAGACCTTTAATACTGCCAAGATTAGCCTCTACCTATTATGAAAAGGGGGTCTTCTTTTGCTACTCCCATTTGTGTTAACCTAGACCAGCAGTTCTCAACCTGTGGGTCGCGACCCCTTTAGGGGTCGAACGACCCTATCACAGGGGTCGCCTAAGACCATCGGAAAATGCAGATATTTACATCACGATGCATCACAGTAGCAAAATTACAGTTGGGAAGTAGCAACGAAAATAATTTCATGGTTGGGGGGTCACCACCCCATGAGGAACTGTATGCAAGGGTCGCGGCCTTAGGAAGGTTGAGAACCACTGACCTAGACAAATGTCAACTATCATGTGAAGAGGAAGACAAAAATCAATCCTGCTATGCATACGAGTACATTGCCTCCCTGAATCCTTATTATGTTCATTTTACAAATGGAGAAATTAAGACAAAGGGCTTAAGGGATTTGCCTTAAGTCACATAGCTAACAAGTCGCAGAACCACGATTAGAAGCCGGGTCCTTTGCCTTCAAAAGCTGTTGCTTTTAACCAATGACCTATGGTGCCTCTTAGAAAGACGATATTATTTTTCATCCATTCATTTTTTTCCCTCCCATTGATTTGGTGCTACAACTTTTTCTTCGTGCCTAATTTGTGCCAGTCACAACATGTGGGGGCCTCAGAAACGCTTTTAAAGTTGCAGACATCCAACAAAAGTCTTTCAAAAAAAAAAAAAAAAAGAACAGCTTTACTGCACTCCTGTCTGATGGAAGACAGAGTCCTTGAACCCTTCAGGGACCCCAGTCTCCTGCTCATTTAGTCAATTTGTCCCAGATTAAATGGACCAAAAAAAAAATACACTGAAAAAAAAAGCAAGTTTATGTATATGTTCCCTTCCCCTCCCTCCCCCCAGATGTAACGCACGCACGTCGCTAAAAGGCAGTGTCCACACCAGAGGCAGAACAAGGGCTCTTTGAGGAACTGGGGCCAAGCAGATGGAAACTTTCGCAGCGGCTGCCCGGCCCCGTCACCTGACATCTGGTCCCAGAAGCAACAAGTCGCGGGAAGATAAATGGAAGAGGGATGTGGCTGCTCTTTACGTTCAGGTGCGGAGCAGCTGGCAAAGGCCAGGGGACCCCAGAGCCGTAAGCAATAAATTCTGGGACAGCGCCGGCCACTTTGTAGGCCTCCAGATTTCGCCCATGAATAATCACTGCCCGGAGCAACATGGAAACTCAGGTGTTTCCACCCGCTCCCCAGGGTCACCTGGCTTGGATTCATGGGAGGGCCTTGAGAAATGACAGGCTGAAAGCTGTGATTTATACGGGGAAGGGGGTGGGTAAGTCATTAAGAAAAACTTCCCCACGAGGGCAGCCTCCGTTAAATTTGTTATATGGTCTTTATTAGAATCCCCTAAAAGTCAAAGAATCAATTTGAGTATATTCTGAATATATATATATATATATATACATATATATATATATATATATATATGTATATATATATATATATTCAAAATATATATATGCACACAAATATATTCACACACACACAGAGAACTACATTGTAGTGAATTGAGAGTGAGTTGAGCTGTTCGGCTTATTATAATAATCCCATTATAAAGGTGAAAGCTGTCATTAGATGATATGCTCATAAAAGTTTCCCACACAAAAAGAAGGGGAAGAAGAAAATTATAATTTTTATATAACAAAATAATTTGGCAGTTTGACCCTACCAAAAATTAAGCTGGACTTAAGGGATAACTAATTAAAAAAAAATCACATACCGATTATTTTCAAAGGTCTCCTGTGTTAAACGCTATGTTGCCACAGTTTTATCTTTTGAATCACACGCATCTCTACATACAAATGTGGAGATACAGAGGCAGTCTGTCAGGAGGGGGTTTTTGCCCTTTGTTCTTGCTTTGTGACTAAGAGCGCATGTGCTCACGATCTGTAAAAACGTACTATCTGTTCGTGGCCGCATGATTCCCCATAGCCAGATACGAAAACAACCTAAATGCTCTTCAGTGGATGAGTGGACGGAGAAAATACGGTATATACAAGGGTGGGAAAAAAGTAGGTTTACAATTGTGAGTACATGAAACACAAGTTGATTCTTATATTATAATGTCTTAATTATTGTATTATTGTCCATAGGAACAACTTCAAACTTACTTTTGTCCCGCTCTCTGTTCGTCGGCAGTGAACCCAAGGCTTGCGTTCGGATGATAGAACTTCCAATTTCACTCTCTTGGTTTCAATGTCGGTCTGCCTCCCAGGAAGTTGAGAGAGATTAAAGCCTGCAGGTAATTAGGAACACGTGTGAACACGTGCATCTCTTCTCCCCTACGGTTATCCGTGCCAGCTGAAATTCTGCCCTTTCTTTGAGATCTGTCCTCCATAGTTTTAGAACTTTGGGAACCCTATGGCTGTGAATTCAAATCCAGTTCTGTCTTCTACATTGTGTGATGGGGAATGGACTGCTTAACCTCTATGACAGCGGTTCTCAACCTGTGGGTCACGACCCTTTGGGGGTCGAATGACCCTTTCACAGGGGTCACCTAAGACCATCGGAAAATGCAGATATTTACATCACGATGCATAACAGTAGCAACATTTCATGGTTGGGGGTCACCACCCCATGAGGAACTGTATGCAAGGGTCGCGGCCTTAGGAAGGTTGAGAACCACTGCTCTATGAATAATTCTTACCTCACGGGATTGTGGTAAAGAATAAATATGCTGGCTTATGTAATGTTCTCTTCACAACAGGCACACAGTAGGTGTTAAATAAAGGTAGCTCTTGTCTACTATCTCTGCTGTGAAGACTGTTCTATTTCTCATAACTACAAGAACTATTTTTTTTTCTTTATGTTTTTTATGGACCGTTGTTTTATCTTCCCTTATAAGGATACCATGATTATGTAATGGTGCTCCATTTCCCCAATTAACTTGTAAAGTATCTGATGTCAGCATTGATCCCTTATAACCAACCATCTTTACTTACTCATCCAAGAATGGGTAACAGCCCTAACTGGTTTGGCTCAGTGGATAGAGCATCGGTCTGCAGATTGAAGGGTCCCAGGTTCAATTCTGCTCAAGGGCATGTACCTTGGTTGTGGGCACATCCCCAGTAGGAGGTGTGCAGGAGGCAGCTGGTCGTTTCTCTCTCATCTATGTTTCTAACTCTCTATCCCTCTCCCTTCCTCTCTGTAAAATAATCAATAAAATATATTTTTTTAAAAAGAATGAGGAATGGTGCATAATTTGGTCATTAAAATTCTGGCACAAAAATTCAGTCATGTCAGGAAGAGACTATGTTAAAATTCCTTGAATGTTTTAAAAGTTCAATGAGTCAAGAATAGCAGATCTTATAAAAACTAGAAGCTGAATAAAAAGAAGTTGAAAACTGATGAAATGCTAGCAAGTTTAAAAATGTTCCATAGTTATCCTGGACTCTAAGCAGAGATATTGTGAATGACTGTAATAATATTTTGGAATACCATCTGAAATAATAGTCATCTGCTTAAATGAATGAACGAATCAGGTCATTGGGCATTCATGCTCAAGTTCACATTATAAAACTATCCAACTGACTGCATGACTGACATTAATACTGAACTATGTCATGAGTTGAAGCATTGCAAAGGCCACCAGCTTACATTAACCAAAGTTATCTGAGAATGGGCTAAAAGAAAGACATAGAATAAAGTTTTATGGATACATTTTGTTAAACACACAATAGAATTGTATATATGAAATCAATATTACATATATAGAGAGTTTTATTAACTAATGTCACCCCAATAAACAATTAAAAATTTTATGGACATGTTTTTCATAATGATTTTTCAAATGAGGTGAATTGTACATAGATTCTTTAAATAGCCAAAAAAAACACACATAGGATTAACCATTAAAATAAATCTGAGGGTTCAGTTTTTAAACTCATAAGCAAATTTTACAAATGTACAAATCCTTAAAAATAAATTTGTAAGAAAGTCTAAAATGGTGCTATTCAATTAATATAAGCACTACTTAATGGAACCTGGTTGTACTCAAGTAATCAGTCTCATTTCAATTATGGTGAAGAAAACAAAACAAACCAAGTAATTAAAAGGAAACTATTATGAAAACATAAAAATCTTAGAAGAAACCATAGGCATCAACATCTCAGACATCTCTCGTAGCAATGGTTTACTGATACATCTCCTAGGGGCAAAGCAAACTAAGGATAAAATAAACAAATTGGGACCACACCAAAATAAAAGCTGCACAGACAAGGAAACCATCAAAATGAAAAGAGCCACTGCAGAGGAGAACATACTTGCCAATGATACATCCAATAAGGAGTTAATTTCCAAAATCTATACAGAACTCATACAACTCAACAAAAGGAAGAGAAACAATCCCATTCAAAAATGGCAGAGGGCCTAAACAGACACTTCTCCAAAGAGGACATAAAGAAGGCCAAGAGACATATGAAAACATGCTCAAAGTCACTGATCATCCGCAAGATGCACTTAAAATAGCAATGAGGTACCACCACACACCTGCCCCATGGCTACCACCAACAACAAAACACACGAGTGCTGGCGAGGATGAGGAGAATAAGGAATCCTCGTGCACTGCTGGTGGGAATGCCGACTGGTGCAGCCACTGTGGAGAACAGTATGGCGTTTCCTCAAAAAATTAAAAATGGAACTCCCATTTGACCCAGTGACCCCACTTCTAAAAATATATCCTAAGAAACCTGAAACACCAATCAGAAAAGATATATGCACCCCTATGTTCATAGCAGCGCAACTTACAATAGCTAAGATTTGGAAAACAGCCCAAGTGCCTGCATAGAAAAGCTGCGGTTCATTTACACAACGGAATATTATGTGGATGTAAAAAAGAAGGAACTCTTACCATTCATAATAGAGGGATGGAACTGAAAAATATTATGCTAAGCAAAATAAGCCGGTCGGAGAAAGATCAGTATCACAAGATCTCACTCACATGTGGAATCTAATGAACAACATAAACTGATGAACAAAATCGATCCAGAGACATAGAAGCATGGAACAGACTGACGAATTTCAGAGGGGAGGCGGGAAGGTGGGGGTTGGGAGAGAGATTAACTGGGAACTTACATGCATAGTAGAAAATTCATGCACTCAGGTGGGACCCTCAGCCCGGCCTGCATCCTCTCACAATCCGGGACCCCTCGGGTAGGGTCCCTAGTCCTAGCTTGAGATCAGGGCCTATCCGAGCTTTCCTTCCCCTAGGTGCAGGACGCTGGCCCCACCCTCTCTGCTGCCACTGTTTACCATCTGTTCTACCCCACCTCCCCGTCCTCTGCAGGCAACAGGCTGGGGTGCGATGGCGTGGCTGGCTGAGGCCTCCCTCTTTCTTTGCTGGGAGTTGGGAGCAGCCCAGGGAGGGGCCGTCTGCCTACCTGATCACCCCTCATCACTTGCCTGCCTACCTGGTTGCCCCTAAACACTCTACTGCCTGCCTAATCACCCCTAATTGCTGGCTGGAGTGTGGGGCCAGTCCTGTGAGGGGCTGTATGACTACCTGATTTCCCCTAACTGCTGGCCTGCCTACCTGATCACCCCTAATCTCTCGTCTATTTGCCTAATCACCTCTAACCACTCTGCCTACTGGTCTTCCCTAACCACTAGCCTGCCTACTTGGTTACCCCTAACCACTTGCCTGCCTACCTGATCACTCCTAATTGCTTTTCTGCCTACCTTATCACCCCTAACCACTCTGCCTGCCTGCTTGATTGCCCCTAACCGCTTGCTTGGGGTTGAAACCAGCCCGGGGATGGGCTGTGGTTCTCTGGTCTCTAGTCCTTCCGGTTGTGATGCTTATGGCCTCTGGCCTTTTATTATATAGGATATGCATAGCCCATGGACATAGACAATAGTCTGGTGAAAGCTTAGGAGGGACGGGTGCAGGGTATTTATTTATCTACTTACCACACATTTGGGTTAATATTTAATGAGCACACGTGCGCCCTGTGCTAGATACTAGAGATGAAATGCCTCCAACTGGGTCCCTGCCCTCAAGCAGACCATCATTTATAGGAGGTCCCAGGCATAAATCAACTAATGATGTGACACAATTACTGTTGGTCAATTGGAGTGTGAATAACTCTGCCTGAAGTTATCAGGGAAAGCACCTCAAAGAATTGGGCGCTGGCAGGTATGGAGTTGGTGAGAGAGGATAGAGGAAGTTAGGAAAGGTATTCACCAGGTGGACTGGGCTAGATACAAGGCGAACTCTCTTGGGCAGAGCATAACTTGAACTGTTTAGTAAACAATAGCCTGTCTGTATTGTAGACTCGAGGAGTAGGAACTAGAAAAGAGGGTTAGAAATCAGTTGGGAATAGTTTTTCAAGGGTCTTGTTGCCAGGCTAAAAGGGTTGCTGGGCTTTTATAAGCAAAATAGCTGACTCTTTTTTTTTTTTTAGAGTGAGAGAGACTGTGTTAAGCAGATATTTGTTTTAAAACAACTGTAGCTGAAATGTGAGTTGGAGTTGAAAAAGACTGAATCAAGAGAAAATGACTTAAACTTGGTAATTGGATAAAAGGATAGATATCACATAATTTATTATCCTAATTTTTATGCCACGGAATCATTATTTCTTCTAACTGGTCATTGACCACTTAGCTGGTTTCAATAAGCCAGATATCATTTGAGAGCTTCAAAGATCAAACGTTTAAAATGAATTAATAAAAACGAATTAGTTAAAGCTAATGAAAACAGTTAAAAGATATATTATTTTGATAAAAGATATTGAATTAAATGATTAAGTTCATCATTGAAGATACTCCGGGGATAGATGATAAGGTGGTAGATAGTAACAAAATGCTTCATTTCAGCAGGGAAAGAAGTTGCTCAAAGTAATTATTATAATTGACTCAGTAGACTTTAGATTATTTGAAAACTTAATCTTCATTTTTTTCATTAGAACACATTACTCTGTATAAACCTAGAGAGGAAAATTAATTTATATTTTTAAATATATTTAATTGATTTTTTACAGAGAGGAAGGGAGAGGGATAGAGACTTAGAAACATCAATGAGAGAGACATCGATCAGCTGCCTCCTGCACGCCCCCTAAGGTTCAATTCCGGTCAAGGGCATGTACCTTGGTTGTGGGCACATCCCCAGTAGGGGACGTACAAGAGGCAGCTGATAGATGTCTCTCTCTCATCGATGTTTCTAACTCTCTATCCCTCTCCCTTCCTCTCTGTAAAAAATCAATAAAATATATATTTTTAAAAATTGGGCAAGAATCTTGGGTATCCTTGGACAATAAACTATTCTGAGATTAAACATATCAACATATTAAAGATATGCTACCTATCCCTTCTAGCTTTACTTCTAGAGTGTCTCAAATTTTTAAAAATATGTGTATAATGTTTACATGGCATTTCATAGCGCTCTGGAGGGGTTTTCCACAAGCATCTTCTAGAACTTCAGTCGAGTGTCAAACATACTCTTCCCTGAATGAGAAAAGCTATTAATTGTCTGAATTTGAGAAATAAAGTTAGTATGAACTCAGGTACAGGAACCCTCAGAAAAAAAAATTCCTATTTTCCTCAATTCCTATCATCATTTGGTAGAATTTATCCAGGTCTTCAATATGCCTAGGAATAGATGCATGAATGTAGGATGGATGAGTGTTGGATAAGGATGGATGGATGGATGGAGGGATGGATGGAGGGATGGAGGGATGGATAGATGACTGAATGAAACCTAGGCTCTTAAATAGCAGGCACTACAGATTTCATCTGTAATTACATACTTACTCTTGTTAAATACGTGGAAGGTTTAACAACTATGCACAAAAGCTTTAAAAATCTCCCCCCAGCTCACTCTACAATATAAAGCTGAAGCCAATTATTTCTCACTTAACAGGAAACCTCTGACAGAACTGCCCTCAACCATTCTGAATGCAAAGCGAAGCATCTGCTGCCTGTAATTGCAGGGAAGAGGTGGGGGTGCAGGCAGAAATAAACCAAATATAGGTGTTGAAGAACTGTCTTCTTCAATCAGTCCTAACAGAGATTTGTATTTATTGCCTTTTATAGAAACTCGATTATCCTTTTTATAACTCCAGCTGCCCAGGATTTGATTTAACCAGAAAACATGTTAGTAATTTGCTCCTCGGTACAAACATGGTGTTTTGTTTGTTTTTTTTTCAGGCTCGAGAAGTTAAGGTAATGTCTTCGCTGTTCTTTCCTTACATCAATCAGTCGTTCCTTCAGAATGAAAAGTGCAGGTCAGACGCAAGACATGGAGGAAGGACCTCTGTCAAGCAGGAAAGTATACCATTAGATTAATTTTAGCTAGCTTTCTCTGGGACAATTCCTAACTTGAATATGATATATTATGCAATTTTCTATATGCAAAATTTCCATAAGCTACAGAATATGCTATTTAAATAAAAAATAGAGGGCTGTATAGATTTTTAATTGCTGCACGATGAAAAGAATTTGCATTAGTGAGTCTCAGTGAGGAAATCTATACCAGAAAAAAAAAATCCATCAATTCTCCCTTCTTTCTAATTCATCTACTCATGTCATGTATCTTCCTGAGGACTGTATCCAATGAGATTTCATTTTGGCTTTGATTTAAGTAATACTATTGAGGCATATGATTTATGAGCTTCTATTGCATGTTTGGATCCTCAACTGATGGCTAGATTTAGTATTGCCTTAGGGAAACATTAATTATTTATAATGATGGCATTTGATTTACTCCGAGAGAAGAAATCAGGGCATAAAATGTAATAGAAAAACAAGCAATACATAATAAGCGCTACTGTTGGCCTCTCTCCCCCAATTTTATCTAAAATTGATACTTTTTAACAAAAATGTTCCTGTTCTTAAATATCCATTAGTTTACATGTGATTAAATTACCCATGTGCTCCGTCAGTGTGCTGAGCACACGGATAATGCTTTGGGGGTCTGAAGAGACTAATGGTAAACTATAAAGCTCTTCGAATACACAGGAGTGTAAATCACCCCCGGGTTTTGTCAGCTCAAACTCCAAGAATGTACAGGCTTGGAAAAGAATTATTCAACAATATTTCTTTTTTCAGACAGCTCTTCAGAGAAAACAGCTAATTTAGATGGAAAGAAACAGATTTCCAAGAGAACTAAATATCAATCTCTTGAGCACCTTACCAAATTGGGGGTAAAAAAAAAAAAAAGAGAGGGAACAGTAATGCATTTTTTACCCTGTACATCTATTTATTTCCTTTTTACTTTCCTAAAGAAAGGTGATAGGAAAAATATTAGTTAGGGCGCGCTCGCCTTTGATTACAGGTTTTTTAGTCCCATAAAACTGGACAGATTTACAAGACCCCACGGGATGATAAAGCTACATTTGCCCATATTCAACCCTTCGCAAATCACGGCCCGTATTTAAAAAAAAAAAAAAAAAGGCATACAAAACAAGTAATTTGATAAGATTCTGCCAAAACACCAATTTTCGTGCCTAAGTAGTCCTCGTTTATTTATTGCGCATTGGATTCCATCTGGGAAGCTGTTGTACCAAATAACAGGTTTGGCACCTTTTACGGTGAACGGATAAAAGTGCCAACCCACAAACAGAGCTAGCGGTTTAAACTCCGTTTGCATCAGTTTAAAACTCAGTCAGGAGTGAAGGAGGTGGAAGGTGGGGAGGCAGAAACATCTGCTCTCTCAGCTTGGAAGAAGCTGTCACAACCAGCCAGATTCCATCCGTGACGCCTTCAGATGCCTTGAGAACATGCCATAGCGAGAGCTCCTTGTGTTGGGAATGTAAGGCTGCTATTTGTCGATGGCTTTTCGAAAGCAGGGGTTATAACCATATTTTTTTTTTTGTATTCCTGAAAAGTAATGGGATTTCAGAATCTGGGCACTGTATACAGCTCCGGTATCTCTTGCCCATGGACTTCTCAAGCAGTCAGAGCCGCATTGCTAATGCAGTGGTACCTCGAGATACGAGTTTCATTCATTCTGTAACCTTGAGGCGTGGGAAACTATGAGATGCTCGAGTCGAGGTAAACTGGTGGGTCGTGTGCAGCTGGCCGATCCGAGAAATAACTCCTATCTCAACTGTTGCTCGTATTTCAAAGCAAAAATCGCTCGCTGGACAGCTCATATCTCAAAAATCTCGTATGTTAGGGCACTCGTATCTCAAGGTACCACTGTAATGCCTCCTCTCTTCTGCTTTCAACCGACACAATTACTGGGGCTGAGGCTCCCTAAAAGAGACTCCTTGTCAATGTGGCAACAGCTGTAGCTCTTCGTAAAGCTGCAGATAGGCCTGCTAATGTTGTAGCGTGGTTATCCGGTGTATGTCGATCTAAGTTAGCTTCTTACTCTGCCTGCGGTTCTTTAAGCAGCTTAACAGGGGTTCTGATGAATACGTTTTTAAAAGGTTCAAATTATCCCCTACCTTCAGGGCACCCAAAGACAGACCCCAGACCCACTGCTCTGTACCCACCAAACAGAGCTCCGGGTTTGAGACGTAAGCCTTGGCTTCATGCACTAACATTTGTTACAAAGTTGGGTGCTTTCACGTACGATGATATGACATTTAATTTTACGATCGTGCTTCCAAAAATAACATGACAGGTGAGTGTTTGCCTGATAAGGAAAGGTGAGAGCCAGGCAGAGGTCCTCTCCCTGCTCTGAAGTAGCGGATACCTTTCAGCTATTCTCATTCTTCCTTCTCTCTAACAACCCAAACACGTCTATCAAATGTCTCATAAAGACAAAACCAAACCAGAAACGAGAAGTAAAATGAGTGCTCGTGCACCACTTTGCTGAAAATCTCCCAGGGGAACCTCATTTCCACCTAGAAAATAAAATGTTTTGTCTGTGTTTGTTAATCCTCACTTGAAGATATTTTTCCCATTGATTTTTATTTTTTTAAAATATATTTTATTGATTTTTTTACGGAGAGGAAGGGAGAGAGATAGAGAGTTAGAAACATCGATGAGAGAGAGACATCGATCAGTTGCCTCCTGCATACCTCCTACTGGGGATGTGCCTGCAATCAAGATACATGCCCTTGACCAGATTTGAACCTGGGACCTTTCAGTCTGAAGGCCGACACTCTATTCACTGAGCCAAACTGGTTTTGGCCCCGTTGATTTTTAGAGAGAGTGGAAGGAGGAGGGAGAGATATACAGAGAGAACCATCGATGCGAGAGAGACACATCAATGGGTTGCCTCCAGCATGTGCCCTGACCAGGGCCAGGGATTGAGCCTGCAACCAGGGTATGTGCCCTTCATTGGAATTGAACCTGAGACCTTTCAGTCTGCAGGCTGACACTCTATCGACCGAGCCAACCCGGATAGAGCTAAAAAAATAAGTTTTGACACTGAAAGGGCAAACATCAAATTCTAGGAAAGCCTGAGCTTTAGTCTGCAGTCATTTATTGTTAAGGAAGCCCTTCTTACTATAACTGGTGCTATACATCAAAATAATGCAATGGCCCTACCCGCTTTGGCTCAGTGGATAGAGTGCCGGCCTGCATACTGAAAGGTCCCAAGTTCAATTCTGGTCGGGGGCACGTATCTACTGGGGATGTGCAGGAGGCAAATGATTGATGTTTCTCTCTCATCGATGTTTCCAACTCTATTCCTCTCCCTTCCTCTCTGAAACACACACACACACATATATATATTAAAAATAATTCAATGGACTTTTAAAACTGTATCTCCTTTAGTTCCTGAGGTTGTGACCAAGCTGTCTAATTGCTATGACGTACTCACAGGTAACCCTTGTGTACCCTCCTCTTTGTTTACACTGAGGCTATGTCCACAGAAATTCTGATGTTTAGCAATATATTCGCCTTAACGTCTCGCCATCACACTTAAATTAATTCCAATTCTCTCCCGCGGTAAATGCTACCTGGACATAACCCGGCCTGGGATGAACAGCGAAAATGGCTTAAGTGACAGCGCAGGGTCAGGAAAATCTGTCGCGGCGAATGCCAACAAAGCGTTCCTGTCAGCACACAGACCTCAACAGAATCCGTAAGCAGGTCGCCTCTCAGCAGGATGCTTCGGCGGGAGCTGGCTCAGCACCACGGACAGCGCCACCGAGCCCGGAGCCTTGCCTCCTGCCTTTCATTGCAAGCCCCTTCAAACCCAGGGAGTCAGTCAGGCCTGATTCTGGTACAATTCCGCAGACCTTGGATGGTTCTAAACATGGAGAGCTTCTTTTTTATTGTTTAAAACATTACATATGTCTCCTTTTTCCTCGGCTGACCACCCTGGCTCCTACCATCATTCTCACCCCCCAGAACAAGCCTCCACTGTCTCAGGGTCCATGTTCATTGGTTATGCTAATATGCACGCATACAAGTCCTTTGGTTGATCTCTTATGCACCCCCTTCCCCCCCAACACGCCTTCTCTCTGAGGATGGACGGTCTGTTCTGTGTTTCTTTGTCTCTGGATCTATTTTTATTCGTCAGTATATACTGTTCGTTACATCCCACCTATGAGTGAGATCATGTGATATGTATCTTTCTCCAACTGGCTTATTTCGCTTAGCGTAATGCTCTCCAGGTCCATTCATGCTGTTGCAAATGGTAAGAGTTCCTTCTTTTGTATAGCAATGTAGTATTCTATTGTGTAGATGTACCACAGTTTTTTAATCCGCTCATCTGCTGATACCTGTGGAGCTTTTAAAACCAATTCACAGGTCTTACACCTCAGCTCCTCTCCTTCAGATGCTCTGTGATGAGTACAAGGACACGTGTATATTTTTGCATCTTTACAGACCCATCTGGAAGAACTCTGGGGTCTTCAGAGGCCTCCAACTCCTTATCACCTGATCAGTCAATCTGATCAATCCTGCCAGCTTTCAGGCACTGAACAGACAGTCTGTCAGTCGGCACCCTGATCATCAACAAGATTTTTTATATGGGAATTTTTATTATTATTCTGATAAGGAGATATGTGCAGAGTTTCACCTCGTTTCACATTATTTTTCGTTCCCTTTACTATTTCTTTTAGCACTACTCCATTGTATGGGTTAAATCCTCTCCCTTCGAAAGAATGTGACCATATTTGGAAATAGGTTCTTTACAATGGTGACCGAGTTAAAATTAAGACCATTATGACAGGCCCGAATCGTTATAGAAAGGGATATTTGGGCAGGGATGAACACATACACAGCCAAGATAAAAGGAAGATATGCAGGAAGAAGATAGCCATATGTCTAGACTAATGTATAAAGAAACAAAGAAATGTCAAGGACTCCCAGAATAGAGGAGTCAAGGAAGGATACTCCTGCCGAAACCGGTTTGGCTCAGTGGAGAGAGCGTCGGCCTGCAGACTAAAAGGTCCCAGGTTCCATTCCGGTCAAGGGCACGTACATTGGTTGTGGGCACATCCCCAGTAGGGGGCGTGCAGGAGGCGGCTGATCGATGTCTCTCTCTCATCGATGTTTCCAACTTTCTATCCTTCTCTCTTCCTCTCTGTGAAAAATAAATAAAAATATATTTTAAAAAAAGGAAGGATACTCCCTAATGATGCCAGCGAGAGTGTGGCACTGTGGACTTTGATTTGAGAATCAACATCCAGGACTGCAAGAGAACAAATTTTTGTTTTTTTTAAAGCTACCCATTTTGTCCTTTGTTAAGAAACGAGTGCACCCATCAAAAGCTAAATATTTCTGCAGCGCTTTATAGTTTATAATATATTCCAACCGTCACAGTCAATATGAGTAGTGAAGTGAAAGATAATTAGTAATATGCTAATTTTACAGATGAGGAACTGAGATTCAGAAAAGATGAGTGAGTTCGCAGACATCATAAAAAAGTAGTGAAGTGGCAAGAACCAGACACAGAAACCTGTGCTCCTCATCCTTCACCACCTTTTCCATTTGCAATCGTTTTCCAATCAAAAGGAGAAAACATTTGCTCCTTTGTTGCAAATAACTTCATAAAATAGAAATTTCACATTCTTTCGTTTTGATTCAAAGCTATTAACAAAAATCAGCAATGAAAGTTTTGTGAGTCACAAAACTTATCTCTGCTATTAATTGCATAGAAGGTCATAAGTAAGTTAAGTATGCTACCTCAGACATGGTTTTTATTGTTAATAATGATCATGGAGGGCTATTGTTTGGAAATATAGACAAGATAGCACATATGAAGCTCACAGGAGAGGCCTTGCAGATGGTGGGTATTTCATGGATGTTAGTTTCCTCATTCATCCCCTTGTCTTAGATCACTTGAATGCCACTTCAATATAAAAGCTTGTATGCTTAAACACATGCTTAGGAGCCAATGATTCATCTTCATATATGGACAAGTCAGCATGAACTATTGATTAAAGTCTTGTGGCTGACATGAGAAAAACATCTTGATCACTTTAGTTTTACATCTAGAGGCTAGGTTTAAGCTAGAGAAATGTTTTCTCTTTTTGATTGGGAAACTTTTAGCATTTGGTTGTTATTTAGTCAAGCACACATGCTCCTACCCCCAGTCTGGAACACACAAGGAAAGTAGGCTAGAGGTCAAGGTTGTGATCACATTGATTATTCCTGGGTTCTTCTGGAGCATAGAAATCGCTAAGGTCAAGAAAATTGCCATCACCTATTTCCACCACCGGACCATAATTTGTGACCCCGGACACAATGGAGCCTGGTGTTATAGACCAAAATCTCTCTAAACATCTCCCAGTTATCATAACAGAATACTGGTGTTTTCATATTTAAAAATATTATTTGTTTGCATAGTCAGGTTCTTTGATGGCAAGGGATAGTAAATATTTCAGCAAACTGAATTAAAAATAGCATTTTTAAAAATAAATTATTGTGTGACTAATATGTTTCCTCAATTTTTTTCCACCACTGGTAATGTCTACAATTTCAATGATTAGGAAATGTTCTACCTGAGATCAGATTCTGACAGGTTAATGCAGAATAGAGCATTAAGGATTTAAAAGTGAAATGTAAAGCATTCAAGGGCTGGGGCTCTGTAGACCAAATGCTGTCTCTGAAGTATGAGGGTTTGGGGGTTGATCAGAAAATGGAGGGTCAGCACTGGGAAACAATTTAAAACACAAAGAAATTAAATAGGATCGACTTTGATGAGTTGCTCCCAAAGGATCTCCAATGCAGACTCCAGGCAGATAAAACATATTTTAATTGCTATGCCTAGCAAAAATAATGTGAGATTTACCCTGTATGAATGGTTGATGTTTTATTTCTAAAGTGTTTGCCTTATTTTTTTAAACATAGAATCTAAATTTGTTATCTCTTTTCTGAATCTCCTCTCTTTGTTTCAGCTCCCCTTTCTCAATAAATTATTGAGAATAATGCCTCAATGAACATATAGTATATTTTAAAGACCTTAAGCACCTAAGTTCTTAGTCATCAAGCAAGAACAAAGGACAAAAATCCACTCTTGGGTGGGTGGGTGGCGGGGGGGGGGGAGATGGGTGAGGGCATGTACTGGGGCGTGGGGAGGGCAATAGGGAAAAAATAAAATAAATTTTTAAAAAAATCCACTCTTGACAGGCTCACACCAGCTCCATGACTTGCCCTCAGACTCCTCACAACCCCTGCTCTCTCCAGCCCCATTTCCTGTCCCAGCGCCGTTTGACCCCAGGACCTCTGCACCTTGCACCTGCTCCAGCTAAAGCTCCAGCTAAAGCACTTCCCTCAGCCTGAGCCTGCTCCATCTACAAACCCAACCGGCCTGCCAAAGCAGACCAGCATGGCTCGCCCCTATATACCTCGTGGTTCACAGCCACTCCAGCTAAAGTTCTGGACCTGAGACGGCTGGCCAGGGCACTCTCCACAGTCTCTCAGATCAACTATGGCTCCTACCAGCCTGCCAAAGCGACCCCAGTGTGGCTTGCCCCCATGGACTTCGGGCAACCTGTACCCATTATAGCTATAGCTCTGGGACCCAGTGAGACCGGCTCCTCAGACTCCCTATCACCCGAGTTCCCTCTAACTATGGGTTCAATTGGCCTGCAAGGTTGACCCAATGCAGTTTGCTCGCCCCAAATACAGCTCCAAACACTAGCACGGCTGGCCTGCGGGACTAATCACAACCTGAGCCCACTGCAACTCCAGTCTTCCTGCCCAGCAGTGGTTCTCAACCTTCCTAAGGCCACAACCCTTTAATACAGTTCTTTATGTTGTGGTGATCCCCAACCATGTTCCTTTAAGACCGGAAGTGGTAGCTGGTTTGCCCACTTTATGAAAACACACACACACAAAGACAGCCAACATGAGGAGACTTAAAACTATGTTCCAAATGAAAGAACAGAATGAAATTCCATAAAACAACAGCAACAGAACTAAATGAAATAAGACAAACAATATACTTGATAAAGAGTTCAAAATAATGGAGGAAGAATGGATACATTTGGTGATAATGTCAAGAAGGAGATGCATCATATAAAAGACTCGGAAATTAAGAATACATTTGTTAAAATTTTTAAAAATACAGTACATGCTTGGCTAGTACAGGTACCTCAGTGGTTGAGCATTGACCTATGAACTAGGAGGTCATGGTTTGATTCCTAGTCAGGGCACATGCATGGGTTGCAGGCTGGATCCCCAGTAGGAGCGCTTTTGATAAAGAGCCATACACTGCTGTGATAGTTGTAAGATATATGGGTTATGAGAAACATTATACTCTTAATAACAGGAAATCATGGTGGTTAAGAGGGTGTTATTCTGTTGGGTCTCTGAGGATGTTATTTAAAGTCACTTAAAGATTTTAACCCTCCGATTTTTCAGGAACTCCCTAGGGTTTTGTATGGCTCAAAAAAGAAGAAAATATCTGTGAAGTGGTTACTGGAAAGCTTGGTATAATAAGCATTTGGAAAATAGAAGCTATTGTCAATAGTATATTTGCTATTATTCACTGTCTTTATTGTAAATAATAATAAGTAATGTCTCACCTAAGAGACATGACCAAGGAAATTGAAAATGAATTAGAATTATTCTCTTCGTGATTCTTTTAAGAAAGGTAACTGAAAAAGATTTCAGGTTTTCTCCTCTAGCACATGATCTAAACAACAGATTTATAAACTACAATGGAGCAACCTGAATGGCATGAAGAATTTGTTTTTATTTTCGCAGGGCAGAGTTAGTTCTATAAATAACCTAGTCTTCAAGTGGGAGGGGGACCAGGGTCATCTGTGTTAGGCACGGACCGCCCTGAAGTTAGACCAGATTACCCCGCGTATGGGGTCTTTCCTTTTACTCCTGGGGTCTTTAGCAGCCACGCGAGTCTTTGAGGGGATGAAATCCTGCCAAATGGCTTCATCGCTGCCACTAGAATGCCTCCCCACGAGACAAAGGTGGCAGATTGGAGTGTGAAAACTGCTGAGGAGATGGCCTGTCAGTCTACTCTTGATGATGCTGTGGCGAGAATCCTTCTCAACTGGCTGCTTCCTGGAGTGCTAACGTGCACTTCCATCAGAGAGCCAGCTTGGCTCCAGAAGAGGAAGTGTTGCTGATCGCTCCCCTCCATCAGTTCGAGGAAAAGGCATGTGAAAAGTGCCATCTGTGAGGCGAGGTGCTTTCTGGTCTAATGTAGGCCTTTGACAGTATTAATAGACGAGTGTTACAGCAACTTCCCAGAAAATACAGATGTCCCGAAATCGTGGGTGGCTCTTCTTTCACATCCCCCACGGCCACCCCGAAGAAAGAGGGAGCCCGGTAGGACTCAGTCATCTCTCTTCCAGGTCCTGTCACAAGTGAAACGGAGGGGAGGGGAGCAGAGGAACAACAACAAAACGCGGGGACACTGGTGTCCTATTCATAGCCTTCTATTGGGTCTCTGAGGATGCTGTTTAAAGACCTTCGGATACTTGTTTGGCTCTACATTTTGTTTCTATTTGCTTTTTATGCGTACAGGACCGGTGAGGGGTCAAGGGTCATCCTAGACTTTGGGTCCACTGAATTGTGTAGCACTTGGCAATTTTTGTTGTCATTTTCTATCTTTAAATCTTTATTGTTGACATTGATAGCCAGGTTGATGGAAACTCAGTCATGGTGTCCACCTGGCCAGGTCAGTGGGGGGAAGGGATCGGGAAAGGAACGCTGGCCTCTTGCCAGCACCTCTGACTGGTAGAAAGCTGGCCCTTCAGCTCTCTCCATGATGCCAGACACTTTCGTTCCTCTCCAAACGTCCCTGGCGCCTTTTGAGCTGTAGCCCCAGTGTGGGTGCTAAAAAGGAGTGAGTCTCAGGATGTCTGTGCACAGGCTCTTTAAGAGGAACTGCCTGGGACTGCTGCAGCGTTCTTTCTCACTCAGCCATTTTTCCTGCTGGTTTTGGACAGCCAGAAGTAATGGGGACTTCTCATCCTGGCACTGGAACCTGGGCCTGGAACCCAGGTGGTGTGGGGCTGGGATCGCTTGCTCCTGAGGGAGGGCCTTAGCAGCCAAGATATTGCTCTGGATGTTTTTTTGCTTTTAAGTGGATGTGGATCAGCCCATTCTGCATCTTCACCTCTCCTACCAGCCTCCAGGTGGCTGCTTATTTATAACCGTGGTTACAGGACTTCTGTCAAGTGAGATTTCAGGCGGTTCTAAATGATGGTTGTTCTGTAGTTTCGTTATAACTCTGAGGTGGTTGTGGGAGAAGGCTGGTACCACATTTACCTCCATCCCCATCTTGAGTGGAAGCCCTGCACAGGTAATTTTTTTTTCATTAAAAATATATCTTATTGATTTTTTTACAGAGAGGAAGGGAGAGAGATTGAGAGTTAGAAACATCGATGAGAGAGAAATACCCATCAGCTGCCTCCTGCACACCTCCTAGTGGGCCTGTGCCCGCAACCCAGGTACATGCCCTTGACCGGAATCAAACCTGGGACCTTTCAGTCTGCAGGCCGACGCTCTAGCCACTGAGCCAAACCGGTTAGGGCCGCACAGGTAATTTTTTACTGTGTCTCAGGAAAGCAACAGTTTACTCAGAGCCAGTTTATCTAAATTAAACGCGATGCTCGACCAGTAATTAATGGTGCTATTCAAATTGCATCCTGGAAGAACAAGAGCTGTGGATTTATCCTCCTACCTGTCTGCTAGCAATTAGGGTTTATCAAGAGCTTAAGGATGAAAATCAATGTGATGTTCACTCCTTGGTCACTTCTCCTCGACTGCCGTTTATCTTTTCTACTTTGCAGTTTAGTTCCCTAATTGCTGAACTATTCTTTCTCTAAGAGATCTCAGACACATTTCCAATGATATGGCAATAGAAGTTCTTGGGAATTCACTTAGTGACATTTTGTTAGCAGGGCTTTTCAGAGAAATTTAAAAACAAACACAATGTATGGAGCAGCATAATAATGAGGTGCTAATGAGACGTCTGGGACAATAACACCCTAGAATGTGACAGGCGGGAATAAGAGGAAATAAACTGTTAACCACATGTCCCTGCTAGTAAAGTTCCATGTTCTGTCTGTATGTGATATACCCTCACATGGTGGTTTTCAATTCAGTAGAGTTTTCTTTGGGGGGTATGGACAGGGAGAAAGGTGGTGGTTAGATGAAGAGAACAGAGATAGATTTAAAGGGAAATCGTTATGCATGGTTTACCCAGGGAGGAAAATCTAACAGGAGTATAGAAGCTGGAAAGGTATGAATTCCATAGAGTGAACGGCCCTTTAAAAGAGATCAAATGGCAGCTTCCTGTCAAGATCCCAGAGTAGGCCAATGCTGCGCTTGCCTCCTCCCCGGATCACATCAAAATTACAAAGAAATGACAGGACAGCCGTCAGTGAGATCTGAAACCCTGCTGAAGAGAAATTCTGTAATTAAGAAAATACAGCAGCCATGTTCCACACCACATGTGACAGCTAAAAATTGAGAGGGGTATCTGGGCTCAGTAGGCCCCCTCTGAAGAGGAGTGAGGGGTCCCAGCTGGAAAGAGAGGTACCCATGTCTTCTAACTACAAAACGCAGCAGAGATGGAGGCTTAGTTGAGACAGAAGGCAGCTGGAGTCCCAGGCATTCCTCTTAAAGGGCCCGCACACAGAGTTACCTGCTGATGGACTCACTCCCTCTGAGGTAGCAGCTCACAAGGAGCTGGGCACATATTGAGGGGGACTGCATTGCCTGGCTTTGGGGTGAGGACCAAGAGGGGCAGCTTTCTCCCAGAGGGAAGGGCTAGCAGAAGCCCTTGTTTATTTGCTGAGTCCCTGTCCCACCCCATGGAAGACCCCAGCAGATACCATATCTGAGTCCCCATCATGCCCTGGTGATTTCCTGAGACTTTGTCCCACTTCCCCACTATCTAAAAGCAATGGAAAAATGTCCCTAAGTGAGGATTAAAAAGGAAAATAAAGTCATATGCATCCTTATGTTCACTACAGCATTATTTACAATATCTAAGAGAGGGAAGCAACCTAAGTCTCCATCAATAGATAAATAAATAAAGAGGATGTGGCACATATATACCATGGAATATGATGCAGTCATATAGAGGATTAAATCTTGTCACCTGAAACAACATGGGTGGACCTAGAGGGTACTGTGTGAGTGAAATAAGTCAGACAAAGGAAGGCAAAATACATATGTGTAGAATCTAAACAAAATAAACACGCTTATAGGTACAGAAAACATTGGGTGGTGACCAGGCGGGAGAAGGGTAGGAGAAATGTATAAAAAACGGGGAGGACCTTAAGAAGTACAAATTTCCAGTTATAAAAATAGTCACAGGGATGTGAAGTACAGTAAAGGGAATAGAGTTAATAATCTATAATAATAAAAGCATAATATGCTAATTAGGATGAACATCCTTCCAGGCATCCTTCCGGGATGAAACTGGGACTGCAGCCACCGTGGCTGAGAGGGAGGGATCCAGGCAGCCATAACTACGAAGGCCTACCCTTGCATGAATTTCATGCATCGGGCCTCTAGTACTGTAATAAGTATGTATGGTATCAAATGGGTATTAGATTTATTAAGGTGTTTACTTTATCTCATCTAATAAAAGAGTAATATGCAAACTGACCATACTTCCTCTACACCCACAAGCCACGCCCAATAGCCAATCAGGAGCGAGCATGCAAATTAACTCAACCAAGATGTTGCGGCCACAGAGCAAACTATAGGTTTGGGTTTTCCTGGCAATGGAGGAAGTCAAGCTTCCTGCACACCCTGGCCTGCCCAGGCCTCCACTCAAGGCTACAACATTTCAATTATAGAAGATAAATAAATCCCAGATACCAGGGCCTCCGCTTGGGTTACTGGAGGTGTAGCCAGCCTGCAAACCACCACAGGCCCCTGGCCCAGGCCTGGTCAATTGGCATATTACTCTTTTATTAGATAGGATACAGTCCTTGCAGAGGTAGAATAGAGCAATTACAAATGGGATTCAAAGGTCAAGCCACAAAGCAATATTTAAAGCTACCTCAGGTAAAAAGGCAGAGGGATACAATGTTCATTAGTTTCTACTATAGTAATATTAAATTTACTAGCCATAATATTTTTCAATGTCCAGGAAGAAATTTAAGGTCAAGAAAGAAGTTCATTGGATTGCACTGGGAAAATATTGGCCCAACCAATGTACTGAGATGTCCAAAAATGACTAGCGTGATGTACTAATGCATTTTCTCTAGCTAAGAAAAAGCGATTTACTCAGCCAAAGAGAATCAAAGTTGTATTTACTTTTCTGAATTTGTGGAGTTATACAGCATCTAATAATTTTCAAAGTCTATATCTAAAAAATAACAAAATAGCCGAAACCAGTTTGGCTCAGTGGATAGAGCATCGGCCTGTGGACTGAAACAACTCAGGCTCGATTCTGGTCAAGGGCATGTATGTTGGTTGTGGGTACATCCCTAGTGTGGGGAGTGCAGGAGGCAGCTGATCAATGTCTCTCTCTCATCGATGTTTTTAACTCTCTATTCCTCTACCTTCCTCTCTGTAAAAAGATCAATAAAATATATTTTGAAATAACAAAACAGAGACACTGAGTTTGTGCAAAGTTACTGAAAATATTATTTGAAATTCTCCAGCATCAGGAGTTGAGATCGAAATAGCCATTGACCAGCATTGTCCTACTCTTGGAAAAGCTCTTTTTCCAAAAAGCGTGAAATGATATATATCACCTTTAAACAAACACATGTACATGTTTAGATGGCAAAGGCTACCACATATACATGAACACACACAACACAAAAAAATCAGTTGTTCAATTTTATAAAATAGGAAAACTTACAGAGGTAAAGCCTTAGCCCAAGGCAAAGCCCATCTGATCTGTAAAATACTGAAAAAAGAAAGTTCAAATCAAATTCGAACAGAAATGCCCAATCGTCCAAATGATTGTCTACAACATAATGTTAATATTAAGGCCATGACATTTCTATGTCCTCATGGTGCTGTAAAGCAACAGACATAGTCGGTGACTCTGAATAAAAAGGCTAGTTACCAGAGAAAAAATAACACATGCCAGATGAGAGAACTTCCCAGTAAAGAAAATTGCAGATAGAGATATTGCATAGGATATTGATTTTTAAATGGACTTAAATGAAAAACTGTTAGTATTTTACAAACCTTCCTTATGTCAAACAATAGCTCAGTTCTATGATCTGACTCTATAAACTTAATCGCTCCCATATGATAAAAAATATGACAAATGCTCTGTAGTTAAAAACTTTTAGAAACAACATTTTAATGTAAAACTGATTCATTCTGATCATCAAAATAGGATATAGCTCTAAATAGCAAAATCTCTATTTAGTTATTCATAAGTAATACTAATACCTTATATAATATTTGATAGTATTTGATAACACAAGATAAGGCCAACTAGGTAGACTAAAAGAGAAAAGCGCCCTGGCTGGTTTGGTTCAGTGGATAGAGAGTCAGCCTATGGACTGAAGGGGTTTGATTAAGATCAAGAGCACATGCCCGGGTTGCAGGCAAGATCCCCAGTAGGGGGTGTGCAGGAGGCATCGGATCAATGATTCTCTCTCATCTTTGATGTTTCTCTCTTTCTCTCTTTCTCCTTTCCTCTCTGAAATCAATAAAACAAAGAGAGAGAGAGAGAGAGAGAGAGAGAGAGAGAGAGCAATAAATTACATGTTTGAGTTCATATGTTAATATCTAATCAATTAGAAATGGATATTACTTTCATGTAGATAACACCTACAACTTGTAGTGTCATCTCTCCACTTCCTTTGCTTATTTAATTTTATTTTTTTTCACATTTTTACCGTGACACACTTTTTGAAAAAGAAATAATTTCTGAGCTTATTTATGGACTTGCTCTTGCGGTAAGCATTCTCCTGCCAGCCCCAGCTAACTCCCATCATTCATCCCTCAAATACATCAGACTGTAGATTCACCGCACTCCCTCATTAGCATTCATTAGCAATTAATCAGCACAGCAGGGGTCTCCAGAAAGTTCAATAGTCTGGATGTATATTTACGTTAAAAGTGAGCCAACATGAGGAGAGAGAGAGAAGGAAGGAAGGAAGGAAGGAAGGAAGGAAGGAAGGAAGGAAGGAAGGAAGGAAGGAAGAAGGGAGGGAGGGAGGGAGGGAAGGAGGGATAGAAAGAAAAAGAAAGAAAGAAAGAAAGAAAGAAAGAAAGAAAGAAAGAAAGAAAGAAAGAAAGAAAGAAAGAAAGAAGGAAAGAAAGAAGGAAAGAAAAAAAGAAACAGGAGATGTGCAGTGTCAGATCTGTGGGAGAAAACTCAAGTTTGATTTAATCTTTGCAAAACAAAAAATCGACAGAATTTGGTTCTTCAGCCTAAGACTTAAACTCTTGATTAACAAGTAGCAGCCTGCACAGCTCTATTTCAGTTGTCACGCGCAGATTTATGCTCCCGTCAGCTTGCTGAGTACATTTGTTCCACTCCAAGTAAGCTTTATGTATTGTCATTATATCTTCAAAAGGAACGAGAAGATGTTGTAGCCAATTTTTTGCAATTGTGAGCAATAGCTTAATTTAGTTCTAAATTGTTCTTTCAGAGAGTTGAGAGTTATAATGGAAGCCTATTTCCCTGCAGGATAAAAAAAAAACACCCCTCCTGCTGTGGAGTATAATACTCTGAACCCGTGGCTGAGAGCTGTATTGTACCCGCTGAAGTGTCTCTCTTCAAAATGAGAGATGGGAGGGGGAGGGTACCTTCCCCGTCAGCATCTGCATAGCATTAGAAAACCCTGAAGTCCTCTCCTGCCTCACCTCCCTGAATGCCTCTGAACACTCCGCCCACCTAGCCTCAGTTTCCCCAGCAGGAAAAACAATCTCAGGATTTCCTGAGGGTGAAAACAAACAAAAAAAATGAACAATGACAAAATAATCGGCAGGCATATTATTTCAACTGTTCGGATTAATCATTTCAACTCACCACCCGATCTCAAAGCCATTTAAAATGACTGTGCTCGCGTGAGAAAAGGCACAAAATACTATGAACGCACAGAAATGTGTCCGAAGGGGCCATAGAAGAGACACCTACGAGGCGGCCATCCTGAGCTCAGAGAAAGAAAGCCAGCTTAGGAAACAGATGCTAAATGACAGCTGATGTGTCTTAGCACGTGAGACACGGCACTTAGAATGGACAGAGGTGTCCTCGCGCAGGTGATGGTACCAGGGTGACGCAGAATGTTCCCTTGGCTCACACATGTGGCCGTTTGGGGCTCAGGCTGTGAATCGGAAGCATTTATCCCCAAACAAACACCTCAGCCTTCAGGATCATGCAAACATCCTGCATCAGCAAACTTATCTCAGCAGGCGGGAGAACCAAATTGTTACCAACCGTATTGCATGTTTGGGGAACGGTAAATGGCCTTGTAAGATTTGGGCCTCACGCTGTAGTAGAAAAAAAAACCCCAATCCTACAGTATATATATATTTCCCTCTAAAGAAAATCTCACAAATGTCAGTTTTTCTGAATTGGTCCAGTCTAGCTGTTGATGGTTATAATCATTCAAAATAGGACTGAAGTATGTGGCAGGCAGTACGGCTCATTATTTGAGCTTCAGAATAGACTCCTGAACTCTTCTGAACTGCTATCCCATCTCTTTTTGACGGAGTTGTTCCGGATGTTTCCTAAAGGAACACTCTATTCTGTGATTATTTAGAAGAAAAATCGCCTTTTAAAAAATAACTCATGGGTGTGTGTGTGTGCTTTTTTTCAAATACCTTTGGTCAAGGTTGAAAGTCATGTGTAGTGCACGTTTCAAAGGGCTGGTAGGATTATGCTAAAAATGGTGTTTTTTTTATCCTGCTTCTTCATTTTATGCCACCGATTCATTGCACTGGAGGAAAACAATACAGTCTGGGTAGGAGACCGAATTAGCTGAGAAAAGCATTAAGTTAGAAACATGTTAAGAGATCACTCGGGCCCTTAAAGATACAGTGTGCTACTTAGGTCCAGCTGCAGCCCACCTCCCCATCCTCAGAGCTCCTGACGGCAGAGACTGACAGCCTCACATCAGACACATCAGACCTTCATACATTTTTAAATATCCCAAAGGATCCTAATGGAGAAGGTAAGACAATTTGGGAATTCAATATCAGGGAAATGCATTCAAAGGCAAGGTCAGACAAACATGTTAGCCAATACTCCGAGTATTAATGGACCTCAGAAATAAATGTGTCCAGTTGAATATCGTTCCTCAGGCCTCTGGACACCGCCGGTGGTCTTTAGGCTGGGGGTGGGGTGGATCCAAACAGGAAATGGGAACAAAGGTGAACCAGGTGGAAAAAGGGGATGGAAGTCTGAACCAATGAGAGATGCAGAGAGAGAAGTGGTTGTTTTTTATCTTGTTTTGTGTGTGTGTGTGTGTGTGTGTGTTTAGAAAAACTGAATCATGCAATTCACCACTTTCCAGCCATCCCGTTATACAAACCAGCATTCTAATTCACAGGAAGTAAAAAAAAAAAAATTAAAAATTAAATTGCCACCGAAACCGGTTTGGCTCAGTGGATAGAGCGTTGTTGGCCTGCGGACTGAAAGGTCACAGGTTCGGTTCCGGTTGGGGGCATGTACCTTACTTGCGGGCACATCTCCACTGTGGGGTGTGCAGGAGGCGCCTGATCAATGTCTCTGACTTTCTGTCTCTCTCCCTTCTTCTCTGTAAGGGATCAATAAAATATATTTTTTTAAAAAAGAATTTGCCATATGACACTGTGACTCCACTTCTGATAATCTATCCACAGTGATCCCAAACACTGATTCCAAAAATACGGGGACCTCTGTATTCACTGAAGCCTTATTGGTAATCACCAGCATCTGGAAGCAGTCCCAGTGCCCCTGCGTAGGTGAGCAGATCAAAAAGCTGTGGTCCATTCATGCACTGGCATACTGCTGGCTGGTCAAAAAGAAGGGAACGCTACCCTTTGCAGCAGCATGAATGGACCAGAGAGCCTTTTGCCAAGGGAGAGAGCCAGGCAGAGAAAGATAAGCACCGTGTGATGTCCAATGAACTCATGAGCCCAATAGTGGCAGACATAGAGATAGTGGGCAGGATGGCAGCTATAAAGCGGGGACCTTTGGGTGGTGGGGGGCATGGAGGAATTGTGCAGAGAAGAAAAAGAAAAGAAAAAACAATGGACACTGACAACAGTGTGTTGACCGCTGGAGGGAGAGGTGAAGGGAGGTTGGGAAGACAGAGGGGCACGAAAGGGTGATGGAGTGGTGAGCACACAGTGCAGCATACAGAGGATGTCTTGTAGATTGTGTCCCTGAAGCTTGTATAATTTTGTTATCCACTGTCACCCTAATAAATTAAGAAATAAATACAGTCTGTGTAATAATTCTTACTCTAAACCGTTGTTTGGGGATTGAGAGAAGTAACATCTGTGAATATACTGTATTTTCCGGCGTAGAAGATGACTTTATAACCCAGGAAAATCTTCTCAAAAGTCAGGAGCCGTCTTATATGCCAGGTGTCATCTTATAGGGGGAGTATATCTCAAACTCTACATTTTAACTGGAAAAGTTGGGGGTTGTCTTATACGCCGGAAAATACGGTAATCCCGTGCTCGGCAGAGTCATTCACACTCAGGAGCCTCTCCATGCTTCTGGCTCCTCAGTTCCAACGAATCAATTAAAGACCATTGCGATGCCTCGGTTCTCAGTGAGGTCTTTCCCTTTAAATCCCACCAAGGCTGGTTTTTTCTCTCTTGTTTAACATGTTTATGAACTCGTCGACTAGGAATATCATCCATAGGGTCTCCCCCTCTCCTAACTGTTTCAGAAATCTTTGCTCCTTCATTCACTCAGTTGGTAACCAGCTATTAAATGGCTGGATGTGCCAGGTCGTGTTCTAGGTACCCGGACTCTATGAATAAAGAAATCAGCCAAGGGTTGAAAGGCCAAGTCGAAAAACGTGAATGTGCTTCCTGAATAGACTGTCTGAGCCCCCCAGGATATGGCACCTACTTTCAGGGGATTGAATCCCACCAGGAAGTGGGAGAACACGAACACTGAAGGGAAGGCACAAGGAACCCTGAGAGGATTGATCCTCCCCCCCGTTTCTGGGCCTCCCCCAAGAGCCAGACCCCCAGAGTCAAGCAATGGGACTCATGGTCTACCTGAGAGTCGTGAACATGACGCTTCCCGTAATGGTGATTAATTCCAGGTCTCTCCAGGGGCAGGTCTCGTCCTAATTGGACTTTTGAGGGAGGGGAGCAAAGCTAACGGTTTTGAAACCAGTGCTGGGGACGGAAAATAGATGACGGTGCCTTTCCCACCCCCCTTCCGCCCAGTATGCAGAGCTGGCATTTATTTGCGAGTGGTTTTGGGAACTATGCAATTTAAACGTTCCGGCCACTTCTAGCGGACAGGGAAATCTGGAACCGACATAGTTGAAAACACATGCCTCGTTGCAGTGTTTAATTACATGGGCCAGATGCAGCCTTTGAAATGGGGGTTTCCAGGATTCCTGGGTACAGTATCTAGAATAATAAAAGCGGAATATGCTCATTAGGCCAGATGTCCTTGTGGACGACCTTCTGGACAGAGCCGTGGCTGCCTGGGTCCCGGGTGCTTGTTGGTGACCAGAGGGAAGCCTGGGTCACGGGTGCCAGAGGCAAGCCAGTGCCGTCAGCAGCGGGAAAGAAGGCCCACTCCTGCACAAATTTCGGGCACCGGGCCACTAGTGAGGTATTTTAATGACAATGCTGGGGGGAGGGCTTCCGAACAAATGGACATACAGTGGTACCTTGAGATACGAGTTTAATTCGTTCCATAACCTTGAGGCGTGGGAAACTATGAGATGCTCGAGTCGCGGTAAACTGGTGGGTCATGTGCAGCCAGCCGATCCACGCGATGACTCCTATCTCAACTGTTGCTCGTATTTCAAAGCAAAAATAGCTCGCTCAAAGGCTCGTATCTCAAAAATCTCCTATGTTAGGGCACTCGTATCTCGAGGTACAACTGTATAGTATACCATAATGATGTAATTGCTGTCTTTGTTTAAAGAGGTCATGAAAACTCATTGAAGAAGCCATAAAATACACACGGATGCTGGGGCTGTTTGAATATAAACCTCTTGAGGGTAAATCAACAGTCTTTTTTGATGTTTTGCCCTGGACCTAATGAGCAACTAAAGGTGAGAGGGCATCAAGATTCTTACACAGCCCAAACTGGTTTGGCTCAGTGGCTAGAGCGTCGGCCTGTGGACTGAAAGGTCCCAGGTTTGATGCTGGTCAAGGGCATGTACCTTGGTTGAGAGGACACCCTTAGTAAGGGTTATGCAGAAGGCAGGTGATGGATGTTTCTCTCTTATCGATGTTTCTAACTCTATCTCTCTCCCTTCCTCTCTGTAAAAAATCAATAAAATATATATTTTTTAAAAAGATTCTTACATAAAAATATCCAAGATAGAAAGAAGAACTTCATTTGAAGCTCAAAATACAGACCCTAGAAGGAAGATGAAAAACAATTTAGTTCTTTAGTGGTCTAAAATAAGGCTACTAATGAGGACACTTTCATAAGATTAAAAAAAAAAAAGAAACTTGCTTCTTACTGCTACGGATTCATCTTAAAGGTCAATTGGGTACTTTAACAATTCATTTCACCGTGATGTAGACTTTGACAGTAGGTTATTCTAAAGCTTGCCAAGTATGTTTTCTTCCATTGTGATATGGGATACATACAGATGCACCGATAAAGATGGCTATGAATAATACAAGTGATAATTGATCATTCTGAATAAATTGAACCCTGTAAATTGAATCACAATTTATAAGTTTGGGGAAAACTTATTATACAAAGAAGTCTCTTCATGAATATAATCACCATCTCCCTATAACTCTATGACGACTCTAATGTGTGTAGTAAAAGTACACATGTAAATCGGTATCAGTAGGCCATGTCAGTGTAATTGCCCTAATATGGGTTTCGAGCTCCTTTTGTGACTGCCAGAGTTAATTTTACTGTTTAGGATATAACATTATCAAAGTACTTACAAAAGCTATCTTCTTCAAACCTTGTTCTTGGATTCTCTTACTTTTTAGATATCTTGCTTTATAAAATGGGGATCCAGTCTTAGTCTATGTACCTATGTACTTATATGAGTCCTAGAGGCCCGGTGCACGAAAATTCATGCACTTGGTTGGCGTGAGGGGTCCCTCAGCCCAGCCTGCACCCTCTTGCAGTCCCAGTCCAGGACCTCTCGGGGGACATCCACCTGCCAGCTTAGGCCCGCTCCTCGGGGATCGGGCTAAGCTGGCAGTGAGACATCCTTAGAGCTGCTGAGGATGCAGGAGAGGCTCCCTCCACTGCACTGTGCTCTCAGCCATCAGCCTGGCATGTGACTGAGTGGAGCTTCCCCTGAGGGAGTGTACTGACCACCAAGGGGCAGCTTCTATGTTGAGTGTCTGCCCCCTGGTGGTCAGTGCATGTCATAGCAACCGGTTGTTCCCAGTCATTTCACTGTTAGGGTCAATTTGCATATTACCCTTTTATTATATAGGATAATGTAAAATTGGCACATAAATTCTTTCATATTTAAATGAATCTGTGATTACTGTAAAATGTTTAACATGTTCTCTAGTTTTGAAGTAATTAAGAACAACTTTTGACTGTCAGCAAAAAGATGACTCTATGAGTGTGACTTAGAAAGTTGATTGATTTCTAGAATTTCTGAAGTGCTCAGCAACAGTCTAGCATTTTCCAAAAAGCAATCACTGAGAATTTTAGGGATCATGGTTATTTTGTATGAACAGTATCTTCACACTGATGGCAAATGAAAGTTATTGCTTTGTTGTTAGTAAAAACATGTGGTTAAAACGTGCATGCATTTTTTAAAGAAAGCATGCATGTAACAGAGTGACAATAATCTCAGAAAAAATATTCAAAATTTGAAACGAGGCAAATGAGATTGTGTGTGATCTTCTATTATAGTACTTGGCTTGATGTTCTATTGGCTAAGCAATATTCAATACTAAGGGTAGGGATTAATTTTTAGACTTTTTTTGGGGGGAGGAGAGAGATGCAAATAAGATGTATCCAGTAAAATTAAAACCTCAAATGTTTCCATTTTTGGCTTTTTAAAAAATATATATTTTTTATTGATTTCAGAGAGGAAGGGAGAGGGAGAAAGAGAAACACCAATGATAAGAGAGAATCACTGATTTACTGCTTCCTTCACACTCAAGTGGAGATGGAGCCCGCAATTTGAGCATGTGCCCTTGACCGGAATTGAACCCAGGACCCTTCAGTCCACAGGCCGACGCTCTATCCAACAAAGCCAAACCAACCAGGGGCCATTTTTGGCTTTCTTGGACACTAACCAATTTTATATCTGATGTAGCAATTTATCGAAAACATGTCTTTGCTAAATTGCCTGTATGTACTAGTTTCTCAAAAAACATTTTTTGAACCACCTTTAAATGTTTTACTGTTTCCCCAACTCATTACTAAATTTAACAGAATGTGCTATGTGTTCATTTTGTATATTATGATTTTCCTCTTTGAAAATTATATTAGCAAACAAAATGGACAAGAACAGATCTACAGGAAAGCGCATATTCTTTCCTGTATTTCCCTTTCATAGACACTTCTCTTTACTGTCAAGGTTCTGTTATGTTTGCAATTCTTACCTGTTTGTTGTTGTTGTTTTCTCATTTCTAACTTACATGTAATTCACATGAAAATTTTACAGCCCACCCTCGCCAGTTTGGCTCAGTGGATAGGGTGTCAGTCTGTGGACTAAAGGGTCTTGGGTTCAAATGCAGTCAGGTGCACATACCTAGGCTGCAGGCTCAACCCCTGGCCCTGTGGAAGGGTGCATGTGGGAGACAACCAACTGAGGTGTCTTTCTTACATGGATGTTTCTCTGTCTCTCCTTCTCCCTTCCATTTTCTCTACAAAGAAAAAAAAAATCAATGGAAAACATATCCTCTGGTGAAAATTAACAACAACAACAAAAAGATGCTGTCCTAAAAGGACTGTAGAGTTTTATCTGCAAATATTTTTTTTTCTGTTAAGAACGATGTTTGCCAAAACCGGTTTGGCTCAGTGGATAGAGCGTCGGCCTGCAGACTGAAGGGTCCCAGGTTCGATTCTGGTCAAGGGCATGTACCTTGGTTGCGGGCACATCCCCAGTAGGGGGTATGCGGGAGGCAGCGGATCGATGTTTCTCTCTTATGGATGTTTCTAACTCTCTATCCCTCTCCCTTCCTCTCTGTAAAAATCAATAAAATATATTTTTTTAAAAATGTAGTTCAACCAAATAACTTCTGACCCTGAGAAGCAGTGGACACTTGAGTGTGCAGAGCACTGAGTCTTAAAGGTACATCACTCTAAGGCACATGGTGCATCCACTTGTCTGGGAAAATGGCTGAATTCCTGACTTTTTATTCTTAAAATTTTGTCTGAAGACTTAATTCGTTTAGAGCAGGTTAGGGTTCATAGAAAATTTGAAGGGAAAATAATGGAGATTTCCCATGTAATCTTTGCCCTCCTCATGTACCGCTTCCTCCTTTATCAGCATCGCCCACTAGAGAGGGACATTTGTTACCATCCTCGGAGCTACCTTGGCACCTGGAAAGCTTGGCATAACACCTCCTACAATGTACTAGACACAATGCGCTTACTTAGCGGTTAAGGATAAGCCGATGCCACCTATTCAGTCAAATAATAATTAAAACTATCACTTACTAGATATTCCCTACCCAGCAGCCACTAGGATGCGCGTCATCTCATCTAATCCTCATCGCAATCATGTGAGATACAGGTTTTCATTATCTGCACTTTACAGATGTGGCAACAGTGGAAAAGGGTATTTAAGCATCTTGACTGAGTTAGTGAGGTACACAGAAAATCCCCATTTCCAATCTGCCCAAACTTTCCAAATTCTTGAACGTACAATGCTCTACGTGCAAGCAAATGAAAGGCAATTCCTTCTAATCCCACCTCACAACAGAATCGCTCATTTTATTTTAATCAGGGCCCTTGAATCCAGAATTTGGGCAGCCGAGAGTAAAGCGAAAACTACAACAGAATGAAGACTGCAATGGACGTCACCATGGCAAAGCTTGAAGCATTTTACACTTTCACGTGTATTTCCTCTCATTTTTAAGCACTCCACTCCCTTAAACACTGAGAGGCGTCCATATGAGTCCTTGCTCTGTGCAGTGAACTGGCAGGAGTAATTGAACTTCAAGACATTGTAAGAATCATAAGGAAAAGAAGTACTTTCACATTTTTGGAAGTTCTGATGGACTGTTTCACTGAGTGACAGTCAATGAAAGCAGACAAGCAAGGCAACATGATTAGACAACTACCAACATATGGAGCTGCTGGAAATCGCAGCTCCCACGGGCAACAGAAATGGGAGAGCAGATTTCTGGGACATTTTGCACATTAGTACATAAACAGTCTGTTAAGAAATCACACTTCTCAGATGTCTATCTCCTCCCGTCTTGAAGGCATTACACGCGATCACAAATGAGACTTGCACGGAAAAGTTTCCTAGCCTCAATAGAAAGTGACTGTCATCCGAGGCAAAGTCCAGGAATATCAAGTGAAAAGTAATAAATCTTTAAAAAAAATGATCTGATTGTGGGTTGTGCGCCACTACAGCTTAAAAAATACTCAATAAAGTTGTTGTTTTCCCCTGGAGATGTAATATTTTGCAGCAAGGACAGATTTGAGCTAGATTGAGTAAGAAACTAATTTTTAAAAAGGACATACTAAGAAAAAAAAAGTGCCTGGTAGAGCAGTCCTAAAAGTATATAAAAGCAAAAAAAAAGAAAGAAAGAAAGAAAGAAAAAGAAAAAAAAAGCATTTGGCAACACATTGTAAAATGGGATAAGTCAAAAGCTAATTAAGAAATCAAAATATATGGAGCCAATATCATAAAAGTGAGGGGGACAATATAGGCAGCTTGGAAGCTAATTAGAGTGGAGAGGTGATAATTGTATGCACTGGGGGAAGGCAAACTGCAGTGTTGAATGAAAATGAGGCAGAGATTGAGAAGAAAAATATCTCAAACACGTCTGCAGTGTGGTAGTAAATATTCAAACACAAAAATGTGAGAAATAAACCCCAAGGTGAGGTGAAGAAAACCTCTTATTAACCCTAAGCTCCATGGCTTAATAGACTCTCCAAGGCCATGGTGCCTTGAAAGATTCAGTGGCAGGTTCACGCTTCCGCTTCACTGGATGAAGGATGCTCTCCGGGCATCTGTGTTCCCCTTATTATTATTAATTTTTAGAGTGGACTTGAGGACGCCTGAAGATTGGAGATTAGAGATCAAACTTCAGTGTCTAAATCTCTTCTCTGAACTGCATGCCAACATATTAATTATTTTATTTCATTTTTTTGTTTTTTTGGCTTATCCAGTCTCCACAGCTCTGGGTTTTCTTTTCTGTTCAATAAAATTTCTCCCACACTTATTGCTGTTACACTTTTCTTTCTCAGACTATTAGCCTTTCCAAGGATTTCTGCAAACTCTCATTCCACCTCTCCATCTGGTGATGACCTATTTGGTGAGAATGCCTAGAGAGCTTTGCTCCAAATGACCAATGAAACGAAGACAATGCTTGTTATAAAATTAATGTGCTGAAGTGATCACTTTCCAATCTATGGCTAAAAGCAACTTGAAGTTTAGAAAGACCCAAAGTTTCTAGGTTCTCTTGTTCCTACTCCTTGGAGACCCTGAACACAGGAGCTCTGAGCAGTTAGCTTTCTATGGCCTCTGTCAGAGCAACATGCTTACACAAACACTCCTGTAGGACAGCCTCTTCCAACTGCTTCCAAAAGTTCTATCTTTTTCAAAGCGACTAGTAGTCCTGTGCACGAATGCGTGCACCAGTAGCTCTCTGTGGGGCCTGGCCACTCCGTGCCCACTGCCCAGAGGTTTTCCATGGCCCAGGGGCCCATCTGCGGCCAGGCGTGGAACACTGCCCATTCTCAGCGGCCACCTCCCACCCACCCCTGGGAACTGGGGGACTCCAGCAGGGCTGACAGGACTGGGCACCGCTATCTTGTGGCTATGGGCGCCGCCATCTTTGTGATGGGAGTGATGGTTAATTTGCATACTACCCTTCTATTAGTTAGGATTGGAAGGATGGATACTTCAAGGTGATGATTAGATTTTGTTAAATTGCTTGTTTGATTCTTGCCCAATACAATGGTATTATTTATTAACATCTGAAAGTATTATTCAAAGAAAAAAAATATTAAAGCCACATTCTGTACTTATTTTAATGAACAAAGTGTCAAAAGTTACAGAAAAAGTACACTGAGGAAAGAAAACACAGGACAGCACCCAGATAATGGATTATCAGATTATAGGAAAAATTAACATAATAATCAAACCAAAAAAAAAAATAGTATGGATTCAAAATATTAGTGATAGATTGAAAATGGAATAAAACAGAATGGACTGATGAGTTTCCTCCAAATAATTTCTTTAGAAGACATCTGGTTGTGTGTGTGTGATGAGCACAGTGATGTGTGCACTCTGGGCCTATCAAGGATGTGAGTTCCTGTCTTCCTTCTTCTGGTCAGTGTTAGAGGTCACAGGTCGATGATGGAGGGAAACACAGTAGGGAAGGACCTGTGTCATGAAGAATTTGGTTTGCCCACGTCCTTGGTTCCTGGGCGGGGGAGTGAAGGCGAGAGCCTCTAAACACTTGGAATTTCCAAAGTGATAAGAGTGTCTTTGTTATGCATCCTGGACCCCGAGTTTATTCTAATGAGATAACTCAGAGGGCTGCTCATGCCAGAAATACCAACCATGTGATTAGAGGGTTTGGGCTTTGAGCCATGTGATACCAGTTGAATCTCCAGGGAGGGGATGGGTGCTAGAAGTTGAGTAACCAGGCCAATGATGCCTGCATAATGGAACCCCAATAAAAACTATGAACTTCAGCCCTAGCCGGTTTGGCTCAGTGGATGGAGAATCGGCCTGAAGACTCAAGGGCCCCAGGTTCAATTCGGGTCAAGGGCATGTACCTTGGTTGTGGGTCCATACCCAGTGGGGAGTGTGCAGGAGGTAGCTGATCGATGTTTCTCTCTCATCGATGTTTCTCTCTATCCTTTTCCCTTCCTCTCTATAATAAATAAATAAATAAATAAATAAATAAATAAATAAATAAATAAAATATATTTGAAAAAGATAATGCTGGCCTCATTAAAAAAAAAAAATTGGAAGTGTTCCTCCCTCTTATAATGTTAAAAAAAAAAAGACTAACCAAAAAAAAAAATGATGACCTACAAAGATCAAGGGAGGTTCCCTGGTTGGCAAAACCCTGGGTCATGTGACTCATCATACTGCCAGGACCCTTTCATATCTTGGTTTCTGCATGTCTCTGGCTGCTTCCTATTTGCATCCTTTTGCAATAATAAGACTGTCATTGTAAGTGTGCCACCTTCCTGTGCACTGGGAGATGTTCTAGAAGAGAACTTTAAAACCCGACAGGGGCCAGGAGAACACCTGAGTTTATAACTAGTTTGTCAGAAATAAGCGTAGCTGGGGACCCCCAAACTTCCAGCAGGTGTCTGAAGCGAATGCACTGTATTCCCTTCACCTGTGAGGTTTGCCCTGACTTTGTGTAGTTCATATCAGATCTATGTCCTGGGTCACAACATGGAGGTCTATGAGCCTTCTGGAAGACATTGAACTGTTATGGGAATAAAGGTAACACCAGTGAGAAAAGAAATTAATGGAACCTGAATGAACACTGTTTGGTCCAATAATGTTTGCAAAAAGTGAGACAACACATCTCATGGACATAAGCCTGTGGTATTTCTGTTTTTAAAAAATTAAACCAGCCAAAACCAGTTTGGCTCAGTGGATAGAGCATCGGCCTGTGGACTGAAGGGTCCCAGGTTCGATTCCGGTCAAGGGCATGTACCTTGGTTTCGGGCATATCCCCAGTAGGGGGTGTGCAGGAGGCAGGCAGCTAGCTGATCGATGTTTCTCTCTCATCAATGTTTCTAACTCTCTATCCCTCTCCCTTCCTCTCTGTAAAAAATCAATAAAATATATTTTAAAAATATTTAAACCAATGAGCTTGGGGGACTCATCTGTAATAGTAAGCAGGGTCTCACTGCATTACTACTAGCTCCCTTTTTCCTCCAGGTTTTACTCAAAATTCTTCTCCTCAGAAGACTCTCTCCTTTCATCCAACCTGAAATTTCAGCTCCCCACCTAACATGCCATACCTTCCTGCGCTGTTTTATTGTTTCCTTAGCACTTATCACTCTAGCAGCCAAAGATTGTGTGTATGTATTTGTCTTTTATGTCCAGCCTCCTTTGGCAGAATGGAAGCTTCAAGAAGGCAGAGATTTATGTTTCACTCGCTCGCAGTTTTCGCCGTGGTGTTTAGAACAGGGTAGCAGGTAGTAAATGTGTATTGAATAAATGTATGAATCCATAGGCAGAATGTATTAGATGGATAAACAGATGGCAGTGAGACAGTTCGTAAAACATCTTAAATTCCTGTTATAGATAAGAGAGAAAATAAAAACTTGAAGTGAACTAAGTAACAATAGTAATGGAAAGAAAAAGGTAAATGCTTGAGTCATTTAGAAATAGAAGCCATAGGGTCTGGAACCCTATTGGGGAACCAGGTGATAAGGAAGGTATTGATGAAATCTTCATCTTCAACAACCAGTGGGACTGGGGAAATTGTGAAGCAGTTAACAGAATTAGAGACACCACGGAGGAAATCTAGTTTAAAATATATATTTTATTGTTTTTTTACAGAGAGGAAGGGAGAGGGATAGAAAGTCAGAAACATCGATGAGAGAGAGACATCGATCAGCCACCTCCTGCACGCCCCCTACTGGAGATGTGCCCGCAAACAAGGTACATTCCCCTGACCGGAATCGAACCTGGGACCTTTCAGTCCGCAGGCTGACGCTCTATCCACTGAGCCAAACCAGTCTTGGCAGAAATCTAGTTTAGAGGAAAATAGTAAGCTTACTTTGGGACAAGGCGTTTAAACGCTTTTCAAAATCTCCTGGCCAAACCATACAAATCTAAAAATAAACCAACAGGAGTTAGAAGTTGAGGAGTGTTGGGGAGGATACTCCTGAAATAAACAGAAATATCCTAGGTTTATGTCCGTGCGATATGCTGTCTGATTTATGAAAATAAGAATTATTAGGCCAAACAGTGTTAATTTCTTTACTTTGTCTTTCAGAGACCCACAAATAAACATTAGGAGAGTATTAGAATGTTACGGAGAACTATTAGAAAATCTCATGGATAGAAAACCCATTTATTATAGACCCGCAGGTTTATTTACTACGTTCAGCATCTTCAAAACGCTTGAGAATTGAATGGATCTTCTCTTTATAGCTGACAATAAACCCAGAGTACTTCATTACTGCTTCTTAATAACACAGCCCTTTTGCAACCAAGCAGGTCATGAGCAGAACTGAAGATGAGTAATCACATCGAGACAATTTAGATGATCAATCATCTCACGTATGCATAAAATATTAAACATAATGAACCTGCGAGGGAGCTATTGATATATCCCAGCTCGAGTCACGACAAAACACAAATGCTTCTGGGAGGTGGGGAGGATGTATTAGGTCCCGGGGTTCATAAATGCGAGTAAGTCCAAGGCCTTGAACGTGTGACTTCCCGTGGAAGCCAGGCAGCTGAACGCCTAACTCCCTGAAGATCACAAGGAGCTTTCTTGGTCGAATTATGATGAAAAGGCTGTTTCATATTGAGCCATATATTTAGAACTACCCCTATGTGTATTGCGAATTCTATAACCTCAAGTTATCTTCCATACACAGGTCTCCCCAATAATCTGTCTGCCTGGTTTCTATGTGAGACATCATTCTACCATCTCTGTTCTTCTTCAGCTCTCTTGCTCCCCCTTATCTTTGTACCCTTATCTTCTTCTTCATCTGCCTGGTCCCAAGCGCTCCCTGTCCCTGGGGCCATGTTGCTCATGGCCTCCATCACTGTAGCTGTGCGTGCCGTGTCTGAGGCCCTCTGTGTGAGATGCCCTTCCTTTCCTTTCCAAGCGAAGTTTTCCCAAGTGTGATCAGAAAAACCTAAGGCATGTCCATCACGATAATGTATAGCAAGTGTCCCTGTCACTCAAGAATTGTCATTGTCACAAGAAAAGATCTTTTCTGGGCGCGTCACGATCGGTTCCATCCTGGCACAGATCAGCAACTGTTCGTGCCCATATGTACTGGCTGGTCTCTGAGACATACCTCCCATCTGACCACATACATCGGATGCCTAGTAATTGCTACATGCATGCGTTTTTTTTTTTTAGGCTTGACAATGACAGATACTGAGCCTTCACAGATAATTATCTCAGAATGTGGGGTAGGGTCGGGGAGGGACAGACACAAATGCCTCAAAATTGTTTGGGTCTCCCCAGTCCTGGTGGCTTCTTGATCCACACAGGTAGAGTTTTATTTTTTTTATTTTTAGTTTTTTGCTACTACCTCCATGTGCCTAACTAAGCAGGTAAGAACCACCAGAAAGCCTCCCCACTCAGTGGGTGTTTCATTTGAAGTTTACCCTTCGTACTCTTCCATGATTATTCCATAGCCAAGCATAATGGAAATAATTTTATCTGGGATAGAATTATAATTTTTGTCAACACTTGAAACACATAAGCCTGGCAAAACAGCACCCCAGGTGATTTTTACACACTGAAAAGTGTATGAATTTTTTTTTTTTAGTCCTTGGTAGATTGTTGCATAAAGGACCCCAATCTATATAATAAAAGCCTAACTGACTATTTTAGCAGAACCACCAGAATGATTGGTCGCTAGGATGCACACTGACCATCATGGGCAGAGGCTCAACACAGGAGCTGCGCCTGGTGGTCAATGCGCTCTCACAAGGGAAGCACAGCTCAGCTAGAAGCCGGGCTCACGGCTGGTGAGCACAGCAGTGGTAGAGGGAGCCTCCCTGCCTTCGCAGCAGTGTTAAGGAGCAGCAAGCCAATCCGGTAAGGAGCAGTGAGCAGGAGGGTGGTAAGGAGCGAGGGGTCCCAGATGTGAGGGGGATGTCTGCCTGCTGGCTTAGGCCCACGGGGATTCAGCCTAAGCTAGCAGGAGGACATCCCCAAGGGCTTCTGGACTGCGAGAGGGTGCAGGCAGGGCTGAGGGAACCCCCACACCCCCCTAGTGCACGAGTTTCATGCACCGGGCCTCTAATATATTCATACATCACTCTACGCATGTCCCTTTGTTATGTGACTTTGCCATTTTTCTTCCATCAAAAGTGAAATCTATTTCTCCATCTCTTGAATTTGGTCTTAGTTATGTGACTTGTTTTGACCGATATGTCAATAACACATGGGACCCAAACAGAGGGCTTATTCATTGGAATTTCCATCTTTACCCCCATGTGAGTAAGCTCAGGCTAGCATGTTCAATGAAGAGAGACTGCCATAGAGAGGTTCCAGCCATTCCAGCTGTCCCACCCTTCTAGGGCTCAACTAAGCTGCAGACAGAAGAGTGAGACCATTCATTCCAAGCTGAGTTAACCCAAATTTAAAGAACCAGAGAACCAAATCACACATTTGTAAGATATAATAAAAATGCATTATATTCTTGAAAGTCTCACTGAGTCCCTTGAAGCGCTCATTAAGATCCCTGAACAACCTTATAACCATTGTTTTGAACTCTATATCTAGTAGTTTGCTTGCCTCCATTTCATTTCTTTTTTTCCGCCCTGGAGATTTCTTCAGCTCCCCCACCCCAAAACACATAACTCTTTCTCTTTTGTTTTCCCTGAATACTATATTCATAACACTAACAACAACAACAACAAACAACACACTGTTTGGCAGTATATTAAGTTCTAGTACTGAACTAATCTCAAATTATATGCATGAAAGATAATTCTATCCCCACTTTTACAGATGTGGAAACTATGGCTTAAAGAGGTTATATAAATTACTCAGGACCACACAGGTAGTACTCATGGTAGATGCAGTATTTAAGTCCAGAGTAGATTCTGGATACCTTGACAATCAAAATACATTTCCATCTGTTTTTAAACCAGATATTAGACATAAATCTGGGAGTAACACAGGTGCTCAATAAATTATTACCAAATTGAGTTGACCTTTGATGCTCCACTTATCATCACAGGCCTTGTTGTTCCTGGTTTGTCTGACCAATTTTTACCTATCACTTCACCAAAAAACACAAAAGACAAAACACAAACAAACAACAAACAAAACCCCAGAAAATTGAAAATGCCATCTTTATGGTCTCAAGTATAATTAGCTAGTAATTAATAATAAGAGAGGAGCAAAAGGAAGGCCGAACATCATAAACATGCCCATTTGGGCTTCTTCACCAGGAAGCTGCAATCTCACACTCCCCCAGGACCACCGGCGCGTTCACTGCACATGACTGCCGAACGGGCAAGACACAGGGGTGATGAGGGTGGGCATGGTGAGTCTGAGTGACACAGGGAAAGCGCCTGCCAGTCCCACCTGGAACAAAGATTATTGGCCAGAGGGGGTGGGGCGACAATCCCATGAAAATTGGAGGGTACAGAAGCCCCCAATGAAGGAACTTCCACTCTCTTGATTCTTGTGCCTTTCTCATTCCTCTGGTTTAGCTCCTACTCTCTTGCATTTGTCTGTGTTCCTTCATAGCCCGGTGGCCCCAGAGGCCGCACGGCTGGTGGCCACGCAGACCCCACACAAAATGGACTACAGCTGGGAGCACAAACCGAGCCGGACTGGACCAGGCACATGTAACATGAAACTCGGGCTACAGCTTTTAGCCCAGTCCTGATAGAGATGGAGCTGGATATCTTCCTTGGTGGGATGAAGGGAAATGGGACCTGGGAAATCTAGGGATATCGTTTTTCCAAGTGTGGTCAGGAAAACATGCTTTTTTTTTTTTTAGGCTTGACAATGACAGATACTCAAATAAATGTCCACGTTCTCCCATGCGTTACTCAGAAAATTCCTTTTCTCGTGACATCTCACGAAGCCTGCTTCCCCCAGCAAGAGCTCCTCACCAATAACAATATATTTTAAAATGGCTTTCAGCCGAGACCGGTTTGGCTCAGTGGATAGAGCATCGGCCTGCATACTGAAGGGTCCCAGGTTTGATTCCGGTCAAGGGCATGGACTTGGTTGTGGGCGCATCCCCAGTAGTGGGTGTGCAGGAGGCAGCTGATTGATGTCTCTCTCTCATCGATGTTTCTGACTTTCTATCCCTCTCCTTTCCTCTCTGTAAAAAATCAATAAAATATATTTTTTTAAAAAAGGCTTTTATAGGCCCAGGCCAATTTTAGGTTGGCCTTTGGTGTTACACCCTTCCCACAATAGCCAAATCGTAATGTATCTTGAATTAACAGGCATTTGTATGGCTCACTTAGAGAGTAAGACCTTAATATTTATAAAAAGAAGCATTTCCAGGAGAGGTTGGTGGGGATAAGAGATCAACCAAAGGACTTGTATGCATGCATATACGCATAACCAATGGGCACAGGCAGTGGGGATGCCAGTAAGAGCATGTGCTGGGGTGGGAGCAGACAGGGAGAGTCAATGGGGGGAAAAGAGACATGTGTAATATTTTCAACAATAAAGCATTTAAAAATAATTTTAAAAGAATCATTTTAAGAACAAGATATGAATGGGAACTGTGACTATCCGTCTATCCCAGTGGTCGGCAAACTGCGGCTCACGACCCCCATGCGGCTCTTTGGCCCCTTGAGTTTTTAGCAAAGGCCAGCTTAGGAGGACCCTAATTAAGTTAATAACAAGGTACCTACTTATATAGTTTCAGTTTAAAAAATGTGGCTCTCACAAGAAATTTCAATCGTTCTATTGACATTTGTCTCTGTTGACTAATGAGTGTGCCAACCACGGGTCTATCCTTTACATTGAAATATGACTTACTCTCTTTTTAAAGCACAGTCAACTGTTATGTTTATATCAACCAGTACAATGACGCTGAAGCCATTCACGCTTTGTTGCCATTATGCCTGTCTCAAGTGTCTCACATTCAAGTCTGTCCTCTTTTCCTCTCCACTCATATTGCCGACAAGCATTGGCTAGTTAATCTCAGGGCCGTGTGTGTGTGTGTGTGTGTGTGTGTGTGTGTGTGTGTGTGTGTAGTGTGTGGGGTGTGTGTATTTGAAGGAGAGAGAACACAGGACATTATCAACGTGAGAGAAGAAAACGAGGGTCTGAAAGAGTTTTTAACGTTTTTTCCTCAAACAACATGAGCAGCCAAGTAGGACAAGAGTCACCATTCTCTTTATAAAGTCTTATTGTTCTTCCTGGCAGTTCTGGTCTTCATTGAATGTTGTCAACATTTTCCAACTTTTCCCCCAACATTTGGAGTTTTCAAAAAAATGCGTTTTGCTCCCAGGCAGTTTTCCATTCACCGTGGGAGAATTTTGAAACAGACCCAGAATGGCTTATTCAAGCAAGCGTAAACCCTTATAAAAATTAAAGCATGCTCCATTTCCAACGCGCTTAAAGAGGTTCATGTATGTTGTCCTCTTTCTTCACGTTGCTCTTCAAATGGTTTGCATTTGCCCAAACACAAAATAGGAGTGTGCCAAGAATCTTTTCCCCACCCTTAATTTTTAAACCCATGTGTATTTTAAGGGAAATGTAATACATGTGTTTCTAATTCGTGTGCACTTAACTCATCAGAATCTTGTTTTGTAAGACCTGTTTGAAGTTGAAGGAGGCTTTTTTGGAGCCTCCCTTTAATAACTCTTTTCAGGCCTTTCTTCTTAGACGCAGGAAGTCTCATTTTGCCAAAAGTAACTGAATGTCAGACCCCGAAAGTTCACATTTAGTCCAAAACTGACGGCTAGGACCCTCTGTGAGTGCCTTTCAAAGTGGAGTTATTCTGTCCTTAGACTAACGGTGTTGGATATTTGTAAGCCCCAAGCCCATCTCGTTTGAACATACATAAAAATCATCAGTGGTGCCGAGGCCAGTGTGGCTCAGTGGATAGAGCATCGGCCTGGGGATTGAAGGGTCCCAGGTTCGATTCCGGTCAAGGGCATGTACCTTGCTTGCAGGCACATCCTTAATAGGGGATGTGCAGGAGGCAGCTGATCGATGTCTCTCTCTCTCTCCTTGATGTTTCTGGCTTTCTATCCCTTTCCCTTCCTCTCTGTGAAAAATCAATAAAATATATTTTTAAAAAATCTTCAGTGCTGTTTGTGAAAGAACACAACGTTAGGCTAATTATTCTAAAGGCGTCATAAAATTAGTAAAAACCTGCTAACAGACTTTTCTAAAAAAGCTAAGGTTGTTTCCGCAAGAATAAAAACACGCAATGTAGTGGGTACGAAGCCAGAAAGAAATGCAGTGGTACCTCGAGATACGAGTTTAATTCGTTCCGTAACCTTGAGGAGTGGGAAACTATGAGACGCTCGAGTCACGGTAAACTGGTGGGTCTTGTGCAGCCGGCTGATCCCCGCGATTACTCCTATCTCAAATGTTGCTTATATTTCAAAGCAAAAATCGCTGGCTCGACGGCTCGTATCTCATAAAATCTCGTATGTTAGGGCACTCGTATCTCGAGGTGCCACTGTGTTAGTGGGGGAGGGAGGTGGTGATGGGAAACACAGACAGCTATCATTTATTGACAACAGCTCCGCACCTGGGAACAGAGCACTGTGACACAGTGAAGACGTTGATGAGTTTGTATCCCTGGTACATGCCTCAGCGCATCTGACGTATCGGGAATGTGAGCGTTAAGAAAAGAACAGAGGGGCTCAGGACAAGACGCTGAGCGCGAGGTCATTAATGAATTGCCCAAACGAGAAAGACAACGGCGAGATCCGTGGGGCAGACCTGAGTGCTGAGGATGGGCGATCACCCCTCCAGATTTTGTTGGCACTTCCTGTGGCTGTTGGCAGCTGTTAGCACAGCGGTTCTCAACCTTCCTAAGGCCGCGACCCTTGCATGCAGTTCCTCATGGGGTGGTGACCCCCAACCATGAAATTTTGCTACTGTTATGCATCGTGATGTAAATATCTGCATTTTCCGATGGTCTTAGGCGACCCCTGTGAAAGGGTCGTTGGACCCCCAAAGGGGTCGCGACCCACAGGTTGAGAACCGCTGTGTTAGCACCTGTATGCAGCCTCCTAGGTGTACGGCTGCCACTCAGGAAGAGGCAGCCTCCTCTCTCCATCCTTTGGCCCAAAGAAGGGAGAGTCGCGAAGACAGAAGGACATGACGGTGACCTTGGTTTCTTTATCCTGACTCACCCGTTTCCAATAACATCAGGCATGCTCCTGCTTGTCATGGAGTAAGAGACATGACACTTCCAGTGCTGCTCTCTGTGGAGGAGAACATGTGTGCAGGCCAGCGAGCATCATGAAGAAGGCGGCCGTCGCCGGCCGGAAGGCCCGCCAGAGGTGAAGAGAGAATGACCCCCACAGAGTCACGCATGTACAGAACAGGAGGGTGCTTGTCTCTGAGAGAGGCCCTCATCCCGCCGCTCAGTACCGAGGAGGGAGAGCTGGACCGCGGTGAGCGGAGGCAGCCCGCCCAGCATCGCCTGCGGGTGACAGTTTTGAAAGGAGGGCCCTCAGGAGCACATGTGTTCTTCTGGATCCGCCCCTTCTCAGGAAACGAAGGTGGAGAACCAGGGTTCCCCGGTTTCCTTCCCCCCTTTTTCTCCCCCTACAGCAGTGGTTCTCAACCTTCCTAATGCCGCAGCCCTTTAAGACAGCTCCTCATGGGGTGGTGACCCCCAACCATAAAATGATTTCCGTTGCTACTTCATCGCTGTCATTTTACTACTGTTATGAACTGTCATGTAAATATCTGATAGGCAGGGTGTATTTTCATTGTTACAAATGGAACATCATTAAAGCATAGGGATGAATCACAAAAACAATATGTAATTATATATTGTGAAATATTTATTTCTAATGACAAATAAATGAAATGTTGTCTTGAATCGTGGTGTAGCATGGGCAACAGTCTTCCTAGGACAACAGTAAACTACATGGCTACACTTTGCTACACCGAGGAGCGGTGTGTTGGTTCCTAAGACCATGGGAAATAGGTGTTTTCCGCTGGTCTTAGGCGACCCCTGTGAAAGGGTCGTTCGACCCCCAAAGGGGTTGCGACCCACAGGTTGAGAACGGCTGCCCTATAGTCTCCTGACTACCCCACTTCACATAGCCTTCCTCCCAGTGCCTTTCCCACAAACCTGCTGCTCTGTGCCCGCCTCCCTTCCCGTCTGCTCAGTGTCCCTAGCTTCACCCCTTCCCGTGGCTGGGACGGTCGTCTGCCTTCCCTCGGTGCCTGGGACACCACGGCAGCTGCTCCTTTTTTGCATTTTTTCTTCTTTTTCTAACGTCACTTCCATCCCAAGCCCCAGCTCTGAACTGTTCACTGGTAATGTCGTACGAAAAGTACACATTATAGCCAAAGCTGGTGTTGCTCAGTGGATAGAGCTTCGGCCTGCAGACTGAAAGGTCCCAGGTTCGATTCCGGTCGGGGCCATGTACCTTGGTTGCGGGCACATCTCCAGTGGGGGGCGTGCAGGAGGCAGCTGATCGATCTCTCTCTCTCATCGATGTTTCTAACTCTCTATTCCTCTTCCTTCCTCTCTGTAAAAAAATCAATAAAATGTATTTAAAAAAAAAAGAAAAGTACACATTGCATTTTGCTGGACAACAGACAAGAAGGTCTCCTGGCCAGGTAGCTCAGTTGGTTGGGAGTGTCCTCCCAGTACCCCAAGATTGTGGGTTTGATCCTTAGTTGGGGCACATTCCAGAAACATCCATTGAGTGAATAAATAAGTGGAACAAAAAATTGGTCTCTCTCTCTCTCACACACACACATTCTAGAAACAACCATTGAATGAATAAATAAGTGGAACAAAAAATTGATCTCTTTCTCTCTCTGTCTCTCTCTCCCTCTCTCAAATCAATAACTAAAAATAAAAACAGAGACGGGGAGAAATATACAAATAATTAGGAACTGGCTCGTTGTAGAGGCACTTGATAAGCTAGTGGGTCCATTGTGATATTAGCCATGAACTTCTCACCTGCTGAGGCACCTAGCCATGGCCTTAAGAACGAGGCTTGGCTGGGATCCATGGTGGTGGTTGCTAGGCCAGTGGTCGGCGCACACATTCGCCAACAGAGCCAACTATCAACAATACAACGATGGACATTTCTTTTGAGAGCCACATCTTTTAAGACTTAAACTTCTTCTAACGCCACTTCTTCAAAAGAGACTCGCCCAGGCCGTGGTATTTTGTGGAAGAGCCACACTCAAGGGGCCAAAGAGCCGCATGTGGCTCTCGAGCCTCAGTTTGCCCATCACTGGCCTAGGAGGATGCTGAACGTGCCAGCTCTTAGGAGAAAACTCAACGATTCAAATGTATCAACAGCCACTGCGCCTGCAAGATCACAGGGACTGAATGATCAACGACCGATGGACCGAGAGGAAGGGACTGAACGGAGAAGCTGGGAAACGGAGGAGGCTCTCTGCCACGGGGCGACCTCTCCAGACCAGAGGGGCAGTGGGCACCCTGTGCATGTCGTCCTCCGGAGTGACTGGGTGCGCAGAACCTCTGTTCGGGGCTTTGGACGCCCTGGGATGCCACCTCGACTCTGTGCCCACCCACATGGCTTCTGCCTGGAGCAAAGGGAGTAAGCAGCACTCGGAGGACCAGCGGTTCTCAACCTGTGGATCGCGACCCCTTTGGGGGTCTATCGACCCTTTCACAGGGGTCGCCTAAGACCATCGGAAAACACCTATTTCCCATGGTCTTAGGAACCAACACACCGCTCCTCGGTGTAGCAAAGTGTAGCCATGTAGTTGACTGTTGTCCTAGGAAGACTGTTACCCATGCTACACCATGATTCAAGACAAAATTTCATTTATTTGTCATTAGAAATAAATATTTCCCAATATATAATTACATATTGTTTTTGTGATTAATCCCTATGCTTTAATGATGTTCCATTTGTAACAACGAAAATACATCCTGCCTATCAGATATTTACATGACAGTTCATCACAGTAGCAAAATGACAGTGATGAAGTAGCAACGGAAATCATTTTATGGTTGGGGGTCACCACCACAGGAGGAAGTCTATTAAAGGGCCGTGGCCTGAGGAAGGCTGAGAACCGCTGCGGAGGACGGACACACAGCGGCCTCCCTGTGGGAAGAGCATCGCCCAGCCAGCCAGGTCCCCGACATGGCTTCTCTGGGGGAACGTGTCTTCGGGTTCTTGGCCCCCTTTTAACCGGGTTAGTTCATCTGAGCGGTTATTGCTCTGGATGGAGTGGTCTGCGTTCTCTCCATATTGCGCTGATCAGTCCTTTATCAGATGAAGGGTTTGCAAATGCTTTTCCCCATGCCAGAGGTCGCCGTTTCTCTCTGTTGATGGCTCCTTTTACGGTGCAGAAGCTTTGTCGTTCAATTTAGTCTCACGTGTTCACTTTTTATTTTGTTTGGGTGTCATATAACCATCATTCCCAAGGTCAATGTCCAGGAACTTTGTCCCTCGGTTTCCTTTTAGGAGTTCTATGGTTTCAGGCCTTACACTTAAGGCTTTAATGCATTTTGAGAAGAATGCTTACATTTAATATATCTTATTGATTTTTTTACAGAGAGGAAGGGAGAGTTAGAAACATCAACCAGCTGCCTCCTGCACGCCCCATACTGGGGATGTGCCCGCAACCAGGTCCTTGACCGGAATCGAACTTGGGACCTTTCAGTCCACAGGCCAAGGCTCTTTCCACTGAGCCAAACCGGTTAGGGCAAGATTGCTTACAATTAAATCAATCCCATATTCAATATGTGATTGAGCATCTCCATAAACCTGGGAGCATAGTATAGGCAACTCGCAAATATCTTGCGATGAGCATTTGTCCCTATAAAATACATATGTGTGTAGAAATAACCTAAGAGAAATATAATAAACCATGAAACAATGCACGCTGCATAAAGTGCCACAAGTAGAGTTTCATAAAACTCTATTCAGTGACATTAGAGAGGAGTCATTTTGTTATTATTTTTAAAGAATATTTTTATTAATTAAGAGAGGAAGGGAAGGGAGAGAGAGATAGAAACAGCAATGATGAGAGAGAATCATTGACCCGGTGCCTCTTGCACACTCCCTACTGGGGATCAAGCCTGCAAACCTGGGCATGTGCCCTTGGCAGGAATTGAACCTGGGATCCTCCAGTCCGCAGGCCAACGCTCTATCCACTGAGCCAACCCAGCTAGGGTGAAAGAAGTTGTTCTGAACTGAGACCCTCTAGCTGGCTGTGCAGAGGACAGGAGGTAGGTGTCTTTCAGGTTCTGAAGGGTGCCTCAGGATTGACCCAAGACGGGAAGAAGAGCACAACAGAATGTAAGATGAAGAAAATGAGGCTATAGGTGGGAGGTAATCAATCAAGGAACTTGTGTGCATAGATGCTTTGCCCATGGATACAATGGCCTAGGGCGGCGGGGGGTGGGGCGGGCTGGACGGGGTCAATGAGGTAAGGGAGGGACATATGTAATACTTTCAACAATAAAGAATTATTTTAAAATGTATATTTTAGCCGAAACCGGTTTGGCTCAGTGGATAGAGCATCAGCCTGCGGACTGAAAGGTTCCAGGTTCGATTCCAATCAAGGGCATGTATCCTGGTTGCGGGCACACCCCCAGTAGGAGGTGTGCAGGAGGCGGCTGATTGATGTCTCTCTCTCATGGATGATTCTAACTCTCTATCCCTCTCCCTTTCTCTCTGTAAAAAAAAAAAAAACAATAAAAATGTACATTTTAAAAAAAGAAAATGAGGCTCAAAAGCCATGTTTAATTTTTCTTAGGGAAACAGCATTGTACAAGTTTTAACAAATCATGGAAATGAGAGGATAAAAAACCAAAGGGGTGTCAGTGAGGCTAGGAAAAGGGTGAATTCCAACTGGAAAACCAGGGTCCCCTGCTTACAGGAGCACTCAGGTACTGCGTGATCCTCATCTGAAAATTAACCATTAGGGTGTGGGCTGGAGGTCACAGCCCTTCAACTATAGCTTAAAGGCAGAGAGCGATGTGAATCTGAGTTGTCCCTTCTCCCCTCTGAGACTGCTTGTTCTCAGCTAATTTGAATACTCAGCCGCAATAACACTATCTCATAAAGAGGGGATATGCAAATTGACCGTCACGCTGTCGCAAAGATGGTGGTGCCCAAAGTGGAGGTGGGGTTTCAAAGACACAAGATGGTTGTACTCACAATGAAGGCCGAGTTCCCTTAATGAGCCCTAACAAGCAATCAGCAGGGACCTGAGGCTGCACTGCCCCCGAGTGGGGCTTGACAGGGGACCTCAGGCAGTGTCTCTCCCCCCCCCCCCGCATCCCCCCCTCCCGGCTTGATAGATGTTTGTTAAACAAGCAAATACAGAGTATTTATAACACAGGGGAAGGGCGTCTGACCTGGGGGCCAGAGGAGGTGGCAGCTGGCAGAAAGCGTCTACACGTCAGCGGGCGAGCCATCAGTAAAGAGAAAAAAGCTGCATTGTGGGATGGTAGAAGCAACACGCAGTTTGGTGGAGTTGGAGAATATGAGGAAAAGTTTTTTTTCTTTTCTTTTTCTTTTTAAATATATATATTTCAGAGAGGAAGGGAGAGAGAGAGAGTTAGACACATCAATAATGAGGAGAATCATGGATGGGCTGCCTCCTGCGCGCCCCACACTGGGGATCGAGCCGTAACCCCGGCACGTGGCCTTGACCAGAATCAAACCCAGGACCTTTCAGTCTGCAGGCCAACGCTCTGTCCACTCAGCCAGACCACTAGGGTAAGATAATACTTCTTATCTTTACATTGCTAATAAGATAATATTCATTATCTTCACATTTCTAGTGCCTAGCAGAGTGCTGGAGAGCAGGTTGCAAATTTAATAGATGACTTCGTTTCAATGGTATTACCATTGCAATTGAGAGTCTGTTTCTATCAAGTCTACTCATCACTGGCATTGATTTAAAATAAGAAAAACCATCAAGAGAAATCATCATACACTGTCCCCTTTCCCTGCACCCAGCTATTTATCCTGCGGGTTGATGGAAACAATAATATGAAAGGCCTTGACTAGGAGCACCTGATGGTTTCCTAATGCACCACCCACTCCCTCTCAATGCCAGCCATCGAGACCGCCTTTCACTGCCCATTCAGGCACATGACAATCCATCAGACCCCGAACCTGAACTTCCATGATGAATTCCAAACAGACCTGCTCACCCAGCCTTTCCGAGTCTCCTATCCCCCCTGTCCCTGCCCGCTCCCCTCCAGGACCATGGCCCTCAGAGCCTGAGCCAGGGGCAAGGGCCGAGGGAACCGCAGGAATAAAAACATCCGGGAGGCAGCGGTTCTCAACCTGTGGGTCACGACCCCTTTGAGGTGTCGAACGACCCTTTCACAGGGGTCGCCTAAGACCATCGGAAAACACCTATTTCCCATGGTCTTAGGAACCAACACACCGCTCCTCGGTGTAGCAAAGTGTAGCCATGTAGTTTACTGTTGTCATAGGAAGACTGTTGCCCACGCTATACCACGATTCAAGACAAAATTTCATTTATTTGTCATTAGAAATAAATATTTCACAGTATATAATTACATATTGTTTTTGTGATTGATCCCTATGCTTTAATTATGTTCAGTTTGTAACAAGGAAAATACATCCTGCCTATCAGATATTTACATTACAGTTCATCACAGTAGCAAGATGACAGTGATGAAGTAGCCACGGAAATAATGTTATGGTTGGGGGTCACCACCACATGAGGAGCTGTCTTAAAAGGTCGCGGCCTGAGGAAGGTTGAGAACCGCTGATCCCGGAGGCAGCAGGGTTCGCATCTCTGTCTGGGTGCCAGTCCCAGCCTTGTATCCGTGTCCCGCAGCATGCATAATTCATGGCACGGAGGGCGATAGGCGCCCGGCTTTCTACACCACTGCGCCTGCAAAAGATGGGGAGCTGGGGCGCCTTAATGGTGTCATTTCGGCGGGATGCTATTAACAGATTACCCCTGCCTCGGGGCGGCGGAGCATGTGTGACAGAAAGATAACCCTGTGTTCCTAATTTAATATTAACTGTTTGCTCCGTAGTGGCTCTTTCCAGAACATTAACAACCAGCCGGGACGGCCTTGTCCCCTGCGGTTGTGTTCTGCAGCAAAAAAAAAAATAGAAATAAAAAAAATAAAAAAAATCATTTAAAAAATGGATTACAGGATAGCAAGCTTCTGAGGCTTTCCAAGGAAGTCTGACAAATCGCTCCCCGCCCACTCCACGCTGCAGCCTGAGAAATAAACAGTCTCCCCTTCCATCAAGTTCACCACAGTCTCCCCTTCCATCAAGTTCACCGCGCCTGCCATGGGGCTCTCCTGCACTTCAAAGGGAGGGGGGGCCTCCTCTTCGTGTCGTGGCGAACGAATTTAACAGTCCTTTTGCCTCCTCCTTTTTATTTTTAATTTTTAATTTTTTTTTTTGGTGAAAGCCTCCAGTGATGTTCCACAGACAGCGAGATCAAGAAAGGATGTTGTGTTATGTTATTTATTTTTTTTTCAAGTGACTACACTGTCACCGTGGAAGATAAAAGTCTCTAAGCCATTTACAGAAAACCAGCCTCTATGGGATCTCCATCCTCCTCCTCCTCCATCCCCGGCGGCCAAATGGACCTCCCGCCTTCACAGCGATCACAGCATCACAGCACCGGGGTGTGATCTGCCTCCTATCGCTGCACACCACTCGCCTCCCGGGGGCACCGTGGCCTTATCTCATCTTCTGCAGCCAGCGCCCCACCAGGCTCGCTCCTGCCGGCTACCTTACTAATCACCGCTCCCTTATCGGGCCCTCTCCACCTCCGCTGCTGATCAAAGAGCCAATTAATAGGACGGAGAGAGGGCCAGCCTTCCCATCCTGGAGACAGCTGCTGCTCTTCTCCGGGAGAGAGAATCCGGGGGGATGGGGATCACACTCCCAGGTCCCCCCTTTAATTGTCTCCCTCGGTGGCCGCTGATGATTAAAAGAAGAAGATGAAGAAGAAGGAGGAGGAGGAGGAGGAGGAGGAGGAGGAGGAGGAGGAGGAGGAGGAGGAGGAAGTCACAATAAACTCCAAAGAGAAGGGCAGAAACATCACCGTGTCTCAGCTCCGTCTGGGAATCATCCACCCCAAAGGGGACATATAAGCAGCTAAGGGAAGGAAATAGCCAACAAAGGCCATATCAAAAAAAAATAATAATAATTAAGTTTTTTTTTCTTCAAGCAGCATTCTCTATTCATGATTCATTCCCCCCCCCTCTCTTTCTCTCTCTCTCCCCCGCCACCTTCTTGCCCTATCCTGTATCCCTGTATTGCTCAACTGTCTACCCCAGAAACTCAGAAAAGCAGAGGATGATAATATCTTCAGTTCCACATGAGTTAAAAAGTAATTAAAGGCAGGGAGTAATCATAATTGCTTGGCTGAGACACTTTTTATGCATTTCATGTGCTTACGGGTGCAGAGAAACCTTATTAGAGCTCTGACAGGAAGCTGGATGCTTCTCCCCGAGTCGCATCATTTTCCCCTGCGCTGGGTTTTAACACTGTTTATGTCCCCCCCGCCCCCATCCACCCCTCTTTAAACGTTTTAAACACTTCCTGCCTTCAGTGGCACGTGCACTCCTCTGAACCGAGCCCCAGGATGCAGGAAAAGAGGGCATCCGTGATTCTCAGACACGAAGGGTGACCACGGCCACCCCATCCCTCTGCTAAGAACTTGCTCTTGTCTGTGGGTTCTCTGGTCCTTCTGCGGCCAAAGGAGCAGGAAAGACCTCTCGGCATTTCCTCCGAATAAAAGAGCATCAGATTGCCAGACCCGGGAAGAGGAGCAGCGACAGTCCTTTGCTCCGACTTCGTGGGGAACATATTTCCTTGTTAAGTGTCTCTAAACCGAGATCGGGTTTGGCTTTGCCAAAGAAGAAGAGAAGCATGTCTTGTTTTTCTTCCCTCCGGATCTTTCTCTTGGAAAGCAAGAATGAGAATCACATAGTTTGAACTCCTGCCTGAACACACACAACCGGCAAAATAAACACATACAAAGCTACAGTGATGCGGTAAGAGAGAGACAGGAAAATCCAAGGCTGAGATATTCCAGGGGATATTCCAGGATTTGTGTTAAGAGTAGAAAACAAACCAAAAAAGCATTATGCATTTGCACGGGAGATAAACACTTCAAAGAAGATTGTCTGGGGATAAAGAATAATGTGGGCCTGTAAACAGGTTGGGTGTTCTTATTCTTTATCCTTAACTACGATTCTTAGCAACAACAGTCTTGAATTGACTTTCGTGGTGGTTGTTTAATCCTGGCCTTAGGATATTTTCCCATTGATTTTTAGAGAGAATGGAAGGGGAGAGGAGAGACAGAGAGAAACATTGATGCGAGAGAGACACATCAGTTGGTTGCCTTCCTGCACACACCATGGCTGGGGCCAGGGATTGAGCCTGCAGTTGAGGTACATTCCCTAGAACATAATCAAACCTGTGACCCTTCCGTCTGTGGGCCAGTGGTCTAACCACTGAGCCAAATGGCAAGGGCTGAATCGACTTTTTACTTTTATATCGAAATAAAGCAATATAACATGTTTTAGTCACAAGTTATAGATCTGTATATCCCTTTTTTGTAATGTTGAACCTAGAGCAAATAAATATGAAATAAAAACACTTCACCTTCCTCAAGAAGAAAAAAATAGAAAGAGCAGAACTATGGGTAATTTTCCTTAGGCATACTAAAAAGAGACACACTGTTGATGTCGATGAAATAAAGGACAAAAAACAGATTATGAACTGCAGCTTTAATTTTTCAGCCACACACACAAAAAAAAAGATCTACAAACTTTTCAGTTTTTAGTGTATTTTAACTGTGTCTCTACAAAGGCGATCACATAGTTATATAGTTCATTTTGTGTAACAATCTCAGAACTACGAAAAAATATCTTTTTACATACACAGACTTGGTTAGTCAACATATGATAGATTATATTGTAGTAACAACCAACCACAAGAACCTCAGCGGCTTAAAACACTAATTTCTCATTTACACTGTGACCAACAGGGGTCAGCAAAAAATAAACTGATGAGCAAAACAGATCCAGAGACGAGGAAGAATGCAACAGACTGATGGATCGCAGAGAAAGGAGGGAGAGGAGGTGGGAAGAGATAAACCAAGAAACTTATATGCATCTTTGCATAACCCATGGACACAGACAATAGTGTGGTAAAGACCTGAGAATAACATATTTGAATTCCTGCCTGAACACATACAACTAGCAAAATAAACACATACAAAGCTACAGTAATGTGTGGAGGTAGATTGAGGGAATCACTGGGGTGAAAAAAGGGGACATCTGTAATACTTTCAATAAAGATAATTTTAAAAAAATAGGATTGTAAAAGTGTTTTCATCTTTAAAAGCATATAGATCCATCCTAACCGGTTTGGCTCAGTGGATGGAGCATCGGCCTGCGGACTCAAGGGTCCCAGGTTCGGTTCCGGTCAAGGGCATGTACTTTAGTTGTGGGCACATCCCCAGGGGCAGTGTGCAGGAAGCAGCTGATTAATGTTTCTCTCTCATCGATGTTTCTAATTCTCTCCCCCTCTCCCTTCCTCTCTGTTAAAAAAAATTAATAAAATATATTTTAAAAAGTAATAAAAGAGGATAAATCCATATAGCTTCTTTCTGGGTTGATTTGGCAATATTTACCACATTTTAAATATACACCCTTTAACCCATCAAATCTAGTTCTAGTTAATTAACCTACAAAAATGCATGTACAAGACTATTCAATATAAGAGAAAATACTGAAAATGACCTAAGTATCCTTCCATAGGGTACTGAGTAAATAAATTGTAGTATATACCTGTGGCAGAATATATTAAGCATGCCTTAAGAAGGATAAATTATGACACTATGTGTACGCCGGAAACATTTTAAAGATCCACTCATTCATTTGTTCATTTATTTGTTAGTTCAATATATTCTTATTGACTTTAGAGTGCATGGTAGGCCCTGTTCTAGATACAGCAATTCCACAGTAACTGAGATAAACAAAGCCCTGCCCTATGGAGCTTATATAGGAAAAAGAAACAGAAAATAGATAAACTATTAGATAATATAGTCTACTAGCATAGTGTTAAACTGCAGCATGAGGGACTAGAGAGTGATGGGGCAGTACTATTGTGACAGGGCCGTTTGGGAAGTTCTTTCTGAAGATATAATATTAGGGAAGGGAACCGAGTTAAGTGAAGATGCGGGCCACACAGATATTGGCATGAAACACAATGCAGGAGAGACAACAGTAAGTGAAAAGTCACTTGCTAAGTAGGGAGGGTACTTGTCCATGTTTGAGGAAGAGTACAAAGGGCAGTGCGGTTGGTATTCTAAGAAAGAAGAGAAGTAGAGGATGAAGTTAAAGATTTAAATTTAATTTATTTTGTAGAGTTTCATATTTTTTTAATGAAAAGAATTTTGAAAAGCATAACAAAAAAATCTATAATAATAAAAGCAAAATATGCAAATAAATCGAATGGCCAAACAGTGGTTGTCCGGATGATCAGGGCCATGAATACCTCCTCTTGCACAAATTTTGGGCATAAGGCCTCTAGTTACCATATAAAAAGACATGAAATTCATTAAGGTTCTTGGTAAATCTATCAAATTATTTTCTATAAGATTTATACCAATTTAAACATCCACCCACAAGCGATTAAGTATTCCCATGACAATATATTCTTACCAATATATAAGATTACAATTTTTAAAATAACTGATCATTTTACATATGCTGCTTTTTTGCTGATTTAATTTGCATTTTCAGAGTAAAAGCAGATAATTCTTAGAGCACTCAATTTTCTCTCTAACTTCGTTTCCAAGTTCCAAACCATATTGTAAGAATAAATTTCTATTGTTTCAAGCCACCAATTATGTGGTGTTTTTTGTACCAGAGTCTAGGAAACTAATCCATTGACCACCACTAAATCTTTTATTTATGATAAAATGAATCCATTTTCATAATTAAAAAAACATGGCTCATAACCATTCTCTTGGCTGTACTTATATAAAACAGAGAATTGTCTTCTAAGCAAATGCTCATGTGATATTTTCATGAATAAAATTATTTGTAAAACTGCATATATGATAAGTCATTACTAATGTGAATACACATACCTTTGTCAGAAAAACTGCTTATTTTATGTTACATATCATTTCAAAATCAGGAAGAATTGAAATGGAACAAAGAAATATTACAATGTAAACACAGTATTGACTTCCTGAAGGAAAAAAAAAAAGCTGTGATCAAGGTTTATTAATTAATAATCTACCAAGATAGTGAAAACATACTGAAATTATATTTCTACAAAATCCAGTGGAGCACAGACTAAGCGATCAGCAGGATGAGTTATAAACAACCAGCCCATGCCAGAGGAATGTGATTGATTTCCTTCCAGTTTCATTACAAAATTAGCACACAGAGGCAATCCCGGAGTAGACACAGTATATTGGAGCATTACAAAAATACTTAATTGGATCTCCTAAAATCCTACTTTAACACTGAAGTAACATTGACCTGCGCACACACACACATTCACACCAATGGAAAATGGGTGAAAGGAGTGTACACAAGGAATAATGATAAACAGCAGCAGGCTGAGTGTGTGAAAGAGCTATCCGGTGGCGAGCCAAAAGAATCAGGCTTAGCCTGAGTTCCACTTACTATCGACTGTCATAACGAGGGAGAATGGCTGGCATTCCATGGGGTCCTTAAGACAGAACAAGGGACTGACCGGTGGAGCCCTTGAACCCTACGGAGAAGTCAGACTCCAATGGAGTCACCACAGCACAAACAAGTAGGCAAGATGTAAAATGAGTTTTGTCATGAAAAAAAAAAAGATGAAGTACTAGGATGCAGGGGTAATGGTGGGACACATTGGAGCATTTGCTGAAACACTACACAGTGACAAGTAAAACAGAACACAATGATATGAAAGCCTAAAGAAAAGACTTCCCGTGGACGTGGAGGTGGAAGTATGCTGTAGTGAGGAAAGCTCACTACAGCCGAAGACTCTACCTAATGTCTACGAAAAGTTAACAAAGGAATTTTCCCCACAGGTTTGTGTCAAGAAAATTAAGAATTGGTGAAAACCTGTGTCATCTTCATGATAGATTCCTCAGCTGATCACAAAAATAATTCTTACCGGCATATGTCTTAAAGCTCCCCCTCCTGATCTATAAGGGTGTGGTTTAGAATAAAATGATTGGGTGGATGGATTGGAATGAAAATAAACATTCATTGAGCAAATATTCGCAGCACAAAATATGTGATAGACACCTACGTAGGGATGTTATTTACTAAAAAATAATAATAATAATAACAAAACAAAACAAAAAATAAACAAACACGATAGAGAGAAAAAAAGCAAGTAAGATGGAGTGCGGTAGAGCAGGAAATGTACTATTTTGGATAGAGAGGTAAAAGACAGCAACTTTGGTAGGGAACTCTTGAGTGGAAGGAGCAAATCCTATAGATACACGTGGTCAGAATTTCCCAGGTAGCTGGATCAGTGCAAAGGTGGGAAGACAGGAGACTATTCAGTGAGTTCAAAGGCAGCAAGGAGGCCAACAGGACAGACGCAGGTAAGCTACAAGGACAATGGTTGGCAGGTACAACACCCAGTTAACCCAGAGACCAGGTCTTATTGAATGACAGGGTCTTATTATAGCAGTAGCCGGCATGGAGAGACATTACTGAGACCTCCTGCCACACAAAGCATGGTTTACTGGCAGGTCCAGCAGCTGTCCAACAGGATGCACCCCCACATGTTTGCCAAGCCACACTGCCTATAGGCTGCCCTCTGGCGATGCCTAGGCACATCAGGGTATTGCTATGGGCACATCCTGCCCAATGCCAGCCGCTCTGAATGGTGTCCTTGACTTGGATACTTGTGAACTTGCCACCACACTGTCCCAGCTGTCCTCCATCACTTACCACCACCACCGCTGCCATCAGCCCGGCCTTCCGAAATAGCACATCACTCACCTCCTGCCCACTTCTTCCCACGTGTGAGATCCAATCATCAATGCCCTTCATTGAATAAGTTGGACAGTAGAGGCATAGGTGCATTTAACTTAGATGCATCAAGAATCAACTCCAGCGACCTAGGAAAAGAGGGAGACAGGGGTGCAGGGGTAGAAAGACATGATTAAAAGAATAAAATATGAGGCAGAATGCCCCCACAGTTTTCTTTCGATGTGACTGTTTATTAGAAGTTGGTCAAGCCACTTATTGTAGGAGTATTTTGCAGCTCAGAGTATGATTTAAAGACATTTATTTTTGGAACAGGCCATGCAAGAGGATCATGGATTCCCCTAAATAGTGCCACATAGGACAACTACAATATAGGGCTTATTGGGGCAAAACCGTAGTGCTGGAAACCAAACATTGTCTCACTAATAGAAAGATGTGGACAGGAGACCAGAAGGCTGGTCAACCTTAATTGCTCTGAAAGGTCAGAACTAATCACTGTTTAGTTGAAACATTGTTAGCTGAAGCAGCCTCCACCTGTTTGTTTCATGTAAACTTCTATTCTTGGAATTTCCTGCCTAAAGGTCATGAGGGTATCCCATAGTCTTAATAAAAGGGATAGAAAGGCCAGAGCAGAGAGTAGCCTTCTCACTAGAGGAAGGCTCCCACCTGGCCCCCCAATATCACCAAATTAATACTTTTCTAGTCTCTCTTTTCATTTGCATGCGGCCTCCTCCAGAACCTGAACCCTGAACTGGGAACCCTGAACTGGGAACCCTGAACCATGTGGGACGTGAAAGGAGTTCCCACACCATAGAGGGAGAGACATAAAAAAAAACACATATGCATTGCATGGTAGAATAAGGATTCTAAGGCATAGTCAGTCATCACACACCATAGCCATGGGTCCTAGAGAGAGGGGCCTGCCTACCTAGCACACCAAGAGAGAATGAGGTATATAATGACAGGCTAGCCTGCAAGGTGCTGGTGAATAGCTACATTCTTTGAGTACCAGGGAAGATTTCAAGGTCTCTCTATGCCCAGAAACAATGCTACAGGTTATATCTCCCTAACTCCAAAGTCTGCCTGAGGGCCCCCAGTAGATCCCTATCTACCCAAATGCTGACAGCAGCTGAAGGCCTTGCTATATCTTAGCAAACTGTCTCCATCCAGCTCAATCAGCTCTCTGCTAAGCGACCAGGAGACAGTAAATTGGCCTCCAGAATCATTCAAATTTTTATCTCATCAGTACACATCAACCCCCAAATATCATTCAACATCTGATCAACCATCAAAGAAATAGCAACTTGATGGGCTTCATTTCTGCCCTACTCATTTGTCTTATCTGAACCAAAATCATTTTCTTAGCTACTTTAATACAATGTATATAAGTACTAGAACTTCTATAAGTTTTTTTTTATTTTTATTTATTTTAGAGAGGAAGGGAGAAGGAGAGAGAGAGATAGAAACATCAATGATGAGAGAGAATCATTGTTTGGCTGCCTCTGCATGCCCCCTACTGGGACCCTTTAGTCAATAGGCCGACGCTCTAGCCACTGAACCAAACCAGCTAAGGCAAAAACAGGATTTCTTTAAAAACATTTTTCACCAAGAAACTAAGGATACATACAGATAAAAAATTATAATGGACACACTGAAATGGAGACTGAGCCTGTTGCTTTCTCTAGGTGCAGCCGTTGACAAGTTAATAACCTGTGCTCTGTCAGTCATCGTGTTTTTCAGTTCTTGCTTGAGATCCCAGAGTGAGAACAAGTGCATTGGCTTACTAGCAGATTTTAGGAGAATTTCTTAATTTCACTCTTTAGAGGTCATCAGAGGGCAAAGAGAGGCCAGTGAGTGAACCATGGGGAAGGACAATGAGTCAACTGAAAGAAGCAAGGAATGATGAGTGACTGAAAGAAAGAAGACGTCTATTTCAGCACTTCTTGTCCCACTATAGAGACTTGGCTTAAAAGTAATATGGTAACTGTTTTCAATGTGTTATTAAAAAAATGCTCTAGACTTAGTATCATGCATGATTTTTCCTGGGGCAAAAATCACTTCTCTTTGAAAATAAACTTGAAAAACTTTAAATATATGTGGATGAAAAAATGGCATTTTCTCCCTAACATTACATGTACTGAAAAGCAGATTGTAAACACACACACACACACACATTGTGCAGACATCTGGAATGGAATGCAGGAATTGCCTTTTATATTCCACAAAATAATATACCAAATTATCTCCATTCACTCTCCATTTTTAGACTGTACTCAACAGGCACATTGTACAGGAATTATCAGCAGTTAGAGACAAATAGTGAAGAAAGAACATATGTACAGTCACAGAGCATGTTGTATGATTAGAGCATGCTATATCATTGCTAATGATACGAAGCTACAAGAGCCATATTTGTGTTGAAGTTTCCACTGGGATAATTAAGGGTGATGTTGTAGGAGGAAAAGAAAAAGAGTGATGTTGTGAGCTCAGAGGGTGAGATGAGCTTCTAAGAGAAGGAATTTCCCAAAAAAATAAAACGAAGACATCATTTATTTAATGACTTTTTTCTGAATGTTTACTCTGTGGCTATAAGAAGCTTATAGTATACTAGAGGCCCGATGCATGAAATTCATGCAAGAGTAGACCTTCGCAGCTATGGTGGCTGCCTTGATCCTGCGATTGCAACCCTGGCTTTATCCAGAAGGTCATCCAGAAGGACATCTGGTCTAATTAGCATATTATGCTTTTATTATTATCGATTGGAAAATATAGATAGTAAAGAGGTAATTACAAAGTAGTGTGAGAGCAGTAATAAAAATTGCTAATATTTCTGGAGCACTTTAATACCACATCTACACTAATTAAAAGAGTAAGATGCAAATTGACCATACCTTCACAACACCCACCAGCCAATCGGAAGTGAGTATGCAAATCAACCCAACAAAGGTGGTGGGTTGATTTGCATATGCAGGCGCTGACCACGCCAGACATTCCAGGCCTCTGGGCAGTGTGGGAAGGCAGAAAGGTAGCTCCAGGCCAGGGTGAAAAGGCGGCTCCGGCTGGAGCGAAGGTGGTGCCGGCAGCTAGGGAGAAGGAAAACCCATTTTTGCATGAATCTTCGTGCATCGGGCCTCTAATTAAAATATATTCCTTCTTACCTAATTTAGGCTTCACAAAAACTTCACAGAAATTTATTATTTCATTACAGCACAGAAATTTATTATTTCTATTACAACACTTATTACAATTACTACTGCTGCCCCATTTTTCAGATAAAGAAACTAAGGCCCAAACAGTCTCAATATGTCCCTAGGCTTACTCAACTGGTATGCAGAAGAGATGCAATGTTGTGTGGCTTCAGGGGCAGATTTTAAGCTCTCCTTTACACAGCCTGCAAGAGGGGGGGAGGGCTGGTAAGGAGCAAGGAATTGGGGCAGTGACCTGGCCTTGCAGAAGGAAGAAAGAGTTGGGCAATGCTTTGTTGAGAAAATAACTTACTGGTGACCCCCTACACTTCTCTCTCCCACAAAGATTTATTGATCATTTTACCACCAAGAAAAGTCTAACCCTAACCAGTTTGGCTCAGTGGACAGTGTCGGCCTGAGGACTCAAGGGTCCCAGCTTCCATTCCAGTCAAGGGCATGTACCTTGGTTGCGGGCACATCTCCAGTAGGGGGTGTGCCGGAGGCAGCTGATAGATGTTTCTCTCTCACAGAAGTTTCTAATTCTCTATCCCTCTCCCTTCTCTCTGTAAAAAAAAATCAATAAAAAATATTCTTTAAAAGAACAGTCTAGAAGAAAATGCCTGCTCGGCTCTGTGCGAGAAAGAGCATTGCTATGGAGCCAGGCCTCTTTGGGAGAGAGAGAGACCTTTGCTCACCCCTCAGAGCGAGGTCACCTGGGGCACGATTCTGTAGAAGGGAGATAAAGAGTCCTACCTCACAGGTGTATTATGGGAATGAATGAAATAAGCTTATCTCTGTAAAACACTTAGCAAAGCTCGCTACAGAAGCACGAGAGAAATAAGCTGGCAAAGGCTACGACACGACACCCCGTGCGTCTGCGAAGATTCTCTGGGAGATGAGAGCACCAAAGGCGTCGCTTAGGAATGTCTCCTCATCCCCAGCTCCTCTCGAGTGGGACCGGGAGGACCTTGGTGGCTGCTGAGCAGGAAGACCTGGGAGGGAGTGGCTGGAGGCTTGGTCTGGGATCTGTAGGAGGGGAATTCCATGTGCTGGTTGTTGTTTTTTGTTGTTTTTTTAATATATTTTTATTGATTTTCCACAGAGAGGAAGGGAGAGAGACAGAGAGTCAGAAACATCGATGAGAGAGAGACATTGATCAGCCGCCTCCTGCACACCCCACAGTGGAGATGTGCCCGCAAGAAAGGTACATGCCCCTGACCGGAATCAAACCTGGGACCTTTCACTCCACAGGCCGATGCTCTATCCACTGAGCCAAACCGGTCTCGGCCAGGTGCTGGTTGTTTTAAAAGTCCTCCCAGCAACTCAAAGATGACTTCCTTAATGAAGCATGCCTTAAGCATGCCTATTATACAGGAGGCTATGGGATGGGCAAGCCAATTGTCTTTCTGAAGAGAGCTGCAGATTTGGGTACAGACACCCCTGGATTCAGAGCTTGGCTCTCTCTCTTAGGTCTTGGACAAATAATGTAATAACTTGATTTTCAATCATGTTTTATTGGCGGAATAAAATAACAACGCCTGGAACGAAATAAACAAAGCTTAACATCAAGTAGGACGTGAAATGGTGACTTATTAGCAGAGCATTTTAGGAAAAAAAAAATTTATCTCTGGATTTCACTTTCCTCATATATGTCTCAAAACTTATGGAAGATCCTAGATCAGCGGTTCTCAACCTGTGGGTCGCGACCCCTTTGGAGGTTGAACAACATTTTCACAGGGGTCGCCTAAGACGATTGGAAAACACAGATACGATTCATAACAGTTGCAAAATTACATTTATGAAGTAGCAACAAAAATAATTTTATGGTTGGGGGTCACCACAATATGAGGAACTGTATTAAAGGGTCGTCTTATACACCGGGTGTCTCATCTTATAGGGCGAGTATATCCCAAACTCTATACAGTGGTACCTCGAGATACGAGTTTAATTCGTTCGGTAACCTTGAGGCGTGGGAAACTATGAGACGCTCGAGTCGAGGTAAACTGGTGGGTCGTGTGCAGCCGGCCGATCCACGCGATTACTCCTATCTCAAATGTTGCTCGTATTTCAAAGCAAAAATCGCTCGCTCGACGGCTCCTATCTCAAAAATCTCGTATGTTAGGGCACTCGTATCTTGAGGTACCACTGCATTTTAACTGGAAAAGTTGGGGTCGTCTTATACGCCGGAAAATACGGTGTTTAGGCCGCATCCTCCTTTTCCAGCAGGCGGAGAGGGTCCTGGGTACAGAAGGGGGAGGCCACACATATTCAAATGCAACGAGGGTGAGCTGAGCACTCAAGAGCTTCGGTTCGGCATTTTGCAATCACGTAGCTCAGGGTAATTTATACAATCAATTAAAGAACATTATCAAGGGATGATTTGACTATTGTTGCCATGCCAACCGGGGAAAGAGTGCCTCCGTGTTTCCAACCCGCACCTGGTGATGGATGGAGCCGGTTCTGAGGACTCAGGCACAATCACAGATGTCCAGAGGTGTGGAGGGAACGGGAGTGAGAGCTTTCACATTGCACCGTTTTACAGGCAAACGGGCGCGATGGCGTGTGGCTCGCTCTCTCATGACAATTCTGTCCTTTATCACAGCGTTCTGCACTCAGGGCTGAAGCTGAAGTGAGAAGGCACTTAGGGGAAATATGATAGCGAAATGGGTGCTGTTCATTTGTAGGGTGCATTCGCTTTTTTTAAAAAGTTGGGGTCATTTTTGAAAAGCCTGTCAATGAGGTACAATTTTATCCACCTACATGGGTAGGTCTTAAGTACTTGTACAATGATCATTAACATTTCGGACGGCCAACGCCTTCCAGCACATGGAGCTGAAAAGTACGGGAAGTGGGTCTCTATAGAACACAACAGAAATAGAAAATACACGTTCCAATGTCTGCAGGTGGCCTGATTTTTTTATGCCAAGGGCCACGATGAAATCTGCAAAAACCTTCAAGCCTGCAAGGTAGACTGGTCTTTTAATTCACCGAATGCCAGAAATCAAGGGAGGTCCAAAGGCATTCTTCAGGATAGACTCTATATTGGTAAGCAACAGAGATGAAATGAGAGCTTATCCATAGACTAGAGGCACTTGGGGGGTCCTTCAGCCTGGCCTGTGCCCTCTCGGAGTCCAGGACCCCGCGGGATGTCCACCTGCCGGCTTAGGCTCACTCCCCAGGGGATCGGGCCTAAGCTGGCAGTCAGACATCCCTCTGGGAGCCTGGGAGCCCTCAAGGGAGCAGGCCTAAGACATTAGTCAAACATGCTTAATGCTGCAGTGGAGGTGGGAGAGATTCCCGCCACCACCACTGCGCTGGCCAGCCACGAGCTGGCTTCTGGCTGAGCGGCGTTCCCCTGTGGAAGTGCACTGACCACCAGGGGGCAGCTCCTGCATTGAGCGTCTACCCGCTGCTGGTCAGTGCCCATTATAAGGACCAGTCATTCCTGGTAGTTCCACAATTAGGGTCAATTTGCCTATTACCCTTTTATTATATAGGAGGAGATGGGATTGGCCAGCCAATTCTCTCTCCAGCATGCCAAAATGGTAGGCCTTATTAAATCAGGCCTTTCCTAAAGCAATTGAGTATACGCTAATATGTGTGATAGACACAATGCCCATAATACAGTGGTACCTCGAGATACGAGTTTAATTCGTTCCGTAACCTTGAGGCGTAGGAAACTATGAGACACTTGAATCACGGTAAACTGGTGGGTCGTGTGCAGCCGGCCGATCCACGCGATGACTCCTATCTCAAATGTTGCTCGTATTTCAAAGCAAAAATCGCTCGCTCGACGGCTCGTATCTCAAAAATCTCGTATGTTAGGGCACTCGTATCTCGAGGTACCACTGTATTTTTAATAGTGTGATAGTTATACATTTAGACTCTGGAGCCAGACTGTTAGATGTTCAACTACCCCCTTTGCTAGCTGCGTGACATTGGGCAAGTTATTTGATACTTCTGCCTCAGTTTCCTCATCTGTAAAATGATAACAGCATCCGCACCATAATATTGTTGATAGGATTAAATGAGTGACAATAGGTAAAGCTCTTGGAATAGTTCATGGTCGTTATTATTCGTATCATTATTATTATTACTGCTTTATCTTTCAAGACTCTATAAATAGTGATTGAGGCGATTACTAATGTCTGCTGTCCATTCGTGAGTCCGTGGAACCTGGAAAGTAAAATGCGAAGTTCAACCAATGACATTCTGAGCTGTATGACCTCAGGACAAGTTACACTGAAATAAGGATACAATATAAATAAGATGAAATAAAAGGTGGTAGATCTGGGTGCAGGAAGCAGACAATGAGATGGTGTCACCTCATGTTCTGTAGCAAAATGCGATTTTCTTCCAGCTCCAGCTCTGTTTTGAGGTGAAACAAATACTAACCACGGGCAGCTTTTGAGGACGTAAGAAAGCAGCAGAGACACTTCCAAGGAAAACTATCCCCGAGGTTGTGCCCAGAGACCCGGCTCGCAATAAAAAGGTGATTTTTTAAAATTTTATTGTTTAAAGCATTACAAATAGTAGTACATATATCTCTTTTTTTTCTCCATTGACCTTCCCCTAGCCTCCCCTACCCCCCTGGCACATGCCCTCATCCCACCCTCACCGCATGGTCTTGGGTCCATTGTTGTGCTTGTACGCAAGCATACAAGTCCTTCTGTTGATCATTCCCCCCCCCTCCTCCCCACCACTCCCCTACCTTCCCTCTCTATGGTCTTTTAGAGGCTTCCATTTGACACTGGAGCCCGAAAACTGCTGTCCTCTGTCCTGACACTCCTCCCTGACAGAGAGGAAGCAGGTGGAATGCAAAGATGGATTGACAGTGAGGGCAAAGAGAAATGGGACCGTACAGGTCTGAGTGGAAGGCGGTGGCAAGCTGGGCAGGAAACCACACAGCAGGTACTACTTCCTGGTGCCAATATGAGCAGGACCCATGTGAACTTCTAGAAAGCTCGTTGTCTGAATTATTAGTTTGTATAATAAGATTTTTATTTTTTCTTATAGACTATGTCATTAGATTTTTATTTTTTCATTATAGACTGTGCCTTCCCTGTTTTCAACATTGAATGCATCAAAAGGGGGACGATTTACATAATCGGGAAACATCAGAAGCTAAATTGTTTCCTTGGCCACTGTGAGGCATCCGAATGATGAACTTAAGAGTAAGTTGGTGTTCATACGTTTCAGTGTTATATCCCACATATGAGTGAAGTCATATGGTTCTTAGCTTTTTCTGTCTGATTTGTTTCACTTAGCACAATGTTCTTAAGGTCTATCCATGTTGTCAAACATGCCATCATTATCTTTGAAATAAAGTCCCAATCATCCTCAGCCTACAAAATCTCCCATTGTTTTATTTTGATATTTCCAGAGAGAGAGAGAGAGAGAGAGAGAGAGAGAGAGAGAGAGAGAGACGTTGATTTGTTATTCCACCTATTTGCATTCATTGATTGCTTTTTATCCTTTTCTTCTTCATAGATGTGTCATTTCCCAGCGCTCCATTTCCCCGTTTTTGAATTTATTGGACTGACACTTGTTAACAAAATTATGCATGTTTCCTATGCATAACTCCACAACACGTCATCCATACATGCATCACCCCACCCTCAAGTGAAGTCTCCCTCCATCACATCCATGCACAGTCAGCTGGAGGTTGGGGAGGAGGGTAAGGTTGCTTCTTGTATGAGCCCGGACAGGGGATCAAGTACTCAACCTTGGCGTGTGGGTACGCCCCTTTAACCAACTGGCCGAACCGGGGTTGGCCAGAGGGGTTGATTTCCCTGGCTTTGCTCACCTGACATCTCAGCCTAGACTGCCCTGCTCCTGCCAGCATGGTGGCGCCCTACTGTGCCAGCTACCCTGCGAAGTCTTCACTCACTGTCACTGGAGGACTGAAAACGCCGACTTTCAATTTCCAATACACTTCTGTTGGGCTTTCCTCCAGTGTTTATTTCCTCGTTTTTCTCAGCTACTATGCTTAAAGTCAGAATTTGCGTCTTTTTTCAAATTGGCACCCCTGATAGGCTGGACAGTTCCTGGACTGCGGTAAACGTTAACAAAAAACTGCTGAAAACATGAGTGAATGAGAAGGCTAGCTATGGGCTACATTGACAGGCACACACGAGCCTACGTGCACAAGGCCATACGTTACTTATGTAGAGACATTATGTGCATAATATCTCTCTTCATGGTCCTAACAAAGCTCCTCTTTCAGAGAGTTCAGGAAAAAAAAAATATATTAGGACATGGGGCCAAAAATGAGTTTGGTAAAGCATATGGTGAATGACCAGCCAAAGGAAATAGCCCACTTCAGAAAAGTGTCTAAAAAGCTTAGTGTACAATATAATACTTTCAACAATAAAGAATGTAAATAAGCTGAAACCGGTTTGGCTCAGTGGATAGAGCATCAGCCTGCAGACTAAAAGGCCTCGGGTTCGATTCCGGTCAAGGGCATGTACCTTGGTTGCAGGCACATCCCTGGTGGGGAGCGTGCAAGAGGCAGCTGATGGATGTTTCTAACTCTCTATTCCTCTCCCTTCCTCTCTGTAAAAAAATCAATAAAATATAATTTTAAAAAAGAATGTAAATGAAAAAACATTCTCTTTACCATACAAAAATAAAATGCTTAGTGTACAGGGGTTGGCAAAAGTAGGTTAAAATTACTTGCCATCATTACCTAAAAGCAAGGATCTGAAATAATAACAATAAGAAGACAAAGACTACAAATGAATAATACAATAATACAATAATAAATAAATACATGCTGGTACATGCATACATACTAGCAGAAGAATAAACTCTGTTTCAAGTACCCACAATGATAAGCATACTTCTGCCCACCCCTGTATTATTATTATTCTTTTAATATATTTCATTGATTTTTACAGAGAGGAAGGGAGAGGGAGAGAGAGTTAGAAACATCGATGAGAGACATCGATCAACCGGCTCCTGCACGCCCCCTACTGGGGATGTGCCCACAACCAAGGCACATGCCCCTGACCGGAATCAAACCCGGGACCCTTCAGTCTGCAGGCCGACGCTCTATCCACTGAGCCACACCGGTGTCGGCCCACCCCTGTACTGTATTATTATCAACATCAGCCACAGACAGAGACACCCACAGGCTCACTGAACTGCAGAAACAGTCAGAGCACTGCCTGAGGGCATGACCTTCTCCGTGATAATGGGAGACAGTGTGAGTCTCAATGACCTTGGATGGGACAGCAACATTTCTGGTCACTAGCTTGGTCTTTGCCATCTTTCTTTCATCATGAAAAACAATGAAACCCAGTTCCCCTCCCAACGGGGGCGGCCTTTCCAGGAAAAGACTTGACTTCAGGTATGGGAGTCTCACACAAAGAAAGCGAGCAGTCACCCCGCCCCGTTAGGAAAAAGCCTGCAGAACACACTTGCCCTTTTCCACCTCGGGTTTCTCTGGCTTCCTAGTTCTAAGAAATGGTTTTTCTTGAAGGGTGATTAAAAAAAGGTGCACGAGGATTTTTAGTCACCGAATAGCTCTTATGAAACGATATTACGATGAGCTAAGTGAAAATTAGAGCCACATGCCTAAGATTTCTCTGAGAAACACACATATTCCTTAAAATAAAGAACATAAGTGCCAGGAAAAAAAAAAAGAATATGTTTTTAATTTGTTTGAGTCGAAACATTTGAAACACATTTTTAGATAGTTGCCCACAATTTTCCAGAAAGCCATTGAATTTCTTATAACCCCTAAAAGATGTCTTTCTTTTAAAGGAATGGCAGGGAGCCACTGGCTCATTAGCTAACTCAAAATCCTACCTTCCATTGCCTTTCACCATGATTTTCTCTCCCTCTCTATTCCCCCTTGTCCCCCCAATTCTAAGTTTCTTATTGTGGGCCCTTCTTTCAAAATCATTAGTATCCAAATTCTATATTTTCCCATTGATTGGAAGACTCGCATGGGTAACTGTAAAGCATAATGCAAAGCCATATGAAAAAGCAACCCTAGTGCACTGCTGATGGGAATGCAGAGTGGCACAGCCACGATGGAAAACGGTAAGGAGTTTCCTCAAAAGAAGGAAACGTGGAACAGCCATGATCCCACTTCTAGGAATATATTCCAAGAATCCCAAAACACAAACCAGAAAGAATATATTCACCCACCCCTATGTTCATAAGCAGTGCTATTTACAATAGCTAAGATCTGGAAACAGCCCACATGCCCATCAGTAGATGAGTGGATAAAAAAGCTGTGGTCCATTACACCATGGGATACTTCGCAACTGTAAAAAGAAGGATCTCTTGCCCTTTGAGACAGCATGGAGGGACCTGTGGAGTATGATGCTAAGTGAAATAAGCCAGTCAGAGAAAGACAAGTTCATATGACCTCACTCATTTGTGGAATCTAATGAACAGAATACGTGGACAAAATAGATCCAAAGAAACATGGAACAGACTGATGAGTCTCAGAGGGAAGGGGCGAAGGGGCGGAAAAGTTCAACCAAAGAACTTATATGCATAGTAGAGGCCCAGTGTACGAATTTGTGCACCAGTGGGGTCCCTTGGTCTGGCCTGTGGGGTCGGGCTGAAACCAGCTCTCTGACCTTCCCTGAGGGGTCCTGAATTGCAAGAGCATGCAGGCCAGGCTGAAGGGCCCCAGTGGTTCACAATCAGAGCCAGGGAGGGACACTGGGGAGGGCCCACGGGAGGGCTCAGGGCATGTCTAGCCCATCTTGCTCAGTCCCTGTCAGCTGGACATTGGCAGTAAGCTAACCTACTGGTCAGTGCACGTCATAGTGAGCAGTTGAGTGGCCTTAGCATATCATTAGCATATTGCACCTTGTTACATGTGACCAAATGAAACAGTTTCTGGTCTTGGGAGTTCATATTTTTAGAGAATTTCTTGTGTAATCAGAGAGAAAACGGAGGAATAACCTTCCAATGTCCGGCCTATTTACCAGACACTTGGCATATTAGGCTTTTATTATATAGGCTATGCACAACCCATGGACACAGATAATAGTGTGTGGTGAAGGCGGGAGGGTGGGGGCGCGGGTGTGCAGGATGGAAGGGGTCAATGGGGAGACAAAAGGGACACAGGTGATACTTTCCATGACACAGATACATTTTTAAAAAGTCATACTGTGCATAATTCCTATAATTTCTTTAAGTGAAGTGTGCTAGGGAATGACCAGGAAGAGGGAGGATGCTCCCTGGAGCACTTTGTAAAAGTCTGGTCAGAGAAAGTGCTCTGCAGCTCTGCATTTCAGAGTAGCAAGACACGATGAGCTGAATTCATGATGAAACATGCTCTTCTGGTTAGGCCATCCGCGAGTACATCTGGAAGTCAGGACGTCGACGGGAGGAAGAGCAGTTGGGTGTTCTTAACGGGGACCGTTGGGAAGTTACCTCAGGCAGGCTGGAGGAGGAGAGGGGGACGTGGGAGATTTTGATACATTTCAGGGGTCTTTCCTCTGGACCGCTTCCTTGCTCTCTTTACCTCTCCCACCTTGTTACATGTGACCAAATGAAACAGTTTCTGGTCTTGGGAGTTCATATTTTTAGAGAATTTGTTGTGTAATCAGAGAGAAAATGGAGGAATAACCATTCCAATGCTTGACATAGGTTGATTTTGCCATAAAAAAAAAAAAATCTGTTGCTGAAACCCATTTGGCTCAGTGGATAGAGCATCGGCCTGCGGACTGAGAGGTCCCAGGTTCGATTCTGGTCAAGGTCATGTATCTTGATTTTGGGCACATCCCCAGAAGGGGGCATGCAAGAGGCATCTGATCGATGTCTCTCTTTCTCATCGATGTTTCTGGTTCTCTATCCCTCTCCCTTCCTCTCGGTAAAAAAATCAATAAAATATGTTTTTTTTTAAATCTGTTATAAAATGCAAATGGCTTCAACAAATTTGGATGCGGGTGCCTGATTTTCACAAATGACAGAAACTACCTGGTTTGGGTGAAGTCACTTGGGTGGAAAACATGTTCATTTCAGCTCTGATGGGGTGCCAAAGAGAGGATTGTCTCTTCACATATTTTAGCAATTGTCTCTTTCAAGGTATGGTTCACCTTTTCCCTCTTTCCTGCAGACCGAGGTCTTTATGAAGCGTCTGATTTCTCTTGTCTCTGAGGGCCCCAGATGTCTTTTGTTCTCCCTTACCAATGAAGTCTCCTCCCCTGTCACGTGGAATTGGAGGTGGTAACCCGAGACCAGGGCTACTTTATTTCAGGGAGGCCTTGGGGACAACTTCCGAAGCCTTTTCCATCCTGTACCGAAAGTTCTCACCTTCTCCTGTGAAGGTGTCCATCAACACCAGGAAAGGTCTACAATGTCCAGCAGTTCATCACATCCCCCTAAAGTCTACTTGCCAATTATCTCCGGTTCTGCCCCTCGGGTTTGTACCCCTTTTATTCCTGGAGCTGACCCGACTTCAGGATTGTTTCTGGTGAAAACCAGGCAATTTCCAGTTACCTTTTCTATGGTCTTTGGCACTTGAGGACTGACGATGAACTTCGCAGCCAATGAAAAGTTGGATCCCTTCCATAATGGGTTTCTTGGTGTAGATGAGTAATCATCCATCCCATTATAAGCACGTCTCCTTGTTTGGTTTAGATCCAAGCTTCTTCAGTTGTTCTGTACTGAACATCCAAGTCTGAAGAGTTGGCATGAAAATCACCCCTTACCCTCACCGAATAGAGCGTCGGTCTGTGGACCGAAGGGTCCCAGGTTCGATTCCGGTCAAGGGCATGTACCTTGGTTGCAGGCGCATCCCCAGTAGCAGGTATGCAGGAGGCAGCTGATGGATGTTTCTCTCTCATCGATGTTTCTAATTCTCTATCCCTCGCCCTTCCTCTCTGTAAAAAATCAATGAAATGTATTTTTAAAAATTAAAAAAATACAGTGGTACCTTGAGATATGAGTTTCATTTGTTCCGTGGGAAACTATGAGATGCTCAAGTCATGGTAAACTGGTGGGTCGTGTGCAGCTGGCTGATCCGTGCGATTACTCCTATCTCAAATGTTGCTTGTATTTCAATGCAAAAATCGCTCGCTCGATGGCTCGTATCTCAAAAATCTCATATGTTAGGGCACTCGTATCTCGAGGTACCACTGTATATCACCCCTCATCTGCTCTCTGGAGACTCGTTGCTGAATGCTGTGGCTTAACCAGAGACAAACCCACACTTGGAGCGATTGCTAGATCTGCAGAATTTGGGTCTTTGGTTTATGCCTCTGGTTTTGTGGCTTGATCAGCCAAATTATTTCCTGTTGCTCGATAACTGTCAATATTTTTGTGGCCCTAGCAAGGAATTATGGCCACTTCTTTGGGCATCATGACAGAATCTCATAAAGCCAGTATTTCCGCTGCGTGTTCAATTTCTTTCCTGCCTGATTTTAATGTAGCTTTTTCTGTCCCTATAGAAGAAAACATAATAAAATCATAGACATTTCTTGTAATGGTATTTTTTCCTGATATGTCTCCTCAAGCAAGGGATATCAGAGTAAATAAACAAACGGACTACTTCAAACAAAAGGATTTGCACAGCAAAGGGAACCATCAACCAAATGAGAAGACAACCAACTAAACAGGAGAACATATTTTCCAATGATTCAACTGATAAGAGGTTAATATACAAAAGTAATGAAGAACTAATAAAACTCAACAAAAAAAGAAACAATCCACTTTTAAAAATGGGCAAAAAAGGAACAACTACAATAATGTCAACATTTTAAAATTTTCATAAAAAAAGTAAAAGAAATAGGCAAAGAACCTGAACAGACACTTCTCCAAACAGGACATTCAGATGGCAAAGAGGCAGATAAAAGGATGCTCCACTTCACTAGTCCTCAGAGAAATGCAAATTAAGCCACAATGAGAGATCCCCTCACACCTGTCTGAATGGCTATCATCAACAGATCAACAAAAAATGGTGAGGATGTGGAGAAGGTGGAACCCTGGTGCACTGCCAGTGGGAATGCAGATTGGTGCAGCCACTGTGGAAAGAGGCATGGAGTTACCTCAAAAAATTAAAAATGGAACTGCCTTATGACCCAGCCATTTCCCTTCTGGATATAGATCAGAAGAAGCCCAAAATACTAATTTAAAAGAATGTCTGAACGTCTATGTTCACTGCAGCCTTATTTACATTAGTCAGGATGTGGAAGCAACCTAAATTCCCATTAACAGACATCTATATATATAAAAGCCTAAGTGACCAATTGACTGGTAGCTATGATGCACACTGACCACTTGGGGGCAGACGCTAATGCACAGGCATGAAAACATGGAACAGACTGACGAATCTCAGAGGGAAGAGGGGTGTGGGGAGGGTGGGAAGAGATTAACCAAAGATCTTATATGCATACTAGAAGCCCAGTGCATGGATTCGCGCATTGGTGGGGTCTCTTGACCTGGCCTGTGCCCTCTCACAATCTGGACCCCTTGGGGGATGTCAGACTGCCAGTTTCAGCCCAATCCCCATAGGCCAGGCCAAGGGACCCCATCAGTGCATTAATCTGTGCACTAGGCCCCTAGTTGGAATATAAAAGTTATAGTACATATACCATTAAAAAGAATATGAAATATACCCACTGGTGAGAGGATGGATGGACATAAAGGGTGCAATGCTAAGACTGAGAAAGACAAATATCATATGGTTTCACATATATTCCCAATCTAAAGAGCAAAATAAATAAATGACATAGAAATAGATTCATAGATATAGAGATCAGACTGTTGATTGCCAGAGGGAAGTGGGCTTCGAGGCTGTGTGAGAAAGGTGAAGGAATTATGTAGTATAAATTGGTAGTCCCAAAATAGTCATGAGGATGTAAAATAAAGCATAGAGGATATAGTTAATAATATTGTAATATCTGGGTATGGTGCCAGGTGGGTACTTGAAATATTGGGGGTACCATTTTGTAAACTCTATGATTGTCTAACCACTAGGATATACACTTAAAACTAATCCTATATAATAAAAGACTAATATGCAATTTGTCCAAACGGCAGAACAACTGGTTGCTATCACACGCACTGACCAGGAGGCAGACATTCAATGAAGGAGCTGCCTGCTGGTGGTCAGTGTGCTCCCACAGGGGGAGGGCCGCTCAGCCAGAAACCGGGCTCACAGCTGGCGAGCGCAGTGGCAGTGGCAGGCACCTCTCCCACCTCTGTGGCAGCGCTGAGGAGCAGCAAGCCGAGTGGTAAGGAGCAGTGAGCAGGCGGGCGGTAAGGAGCGAGGAGTCCCAGACTGTGAAAGGGAGCAGGCCAGGCTAAGGGACCCTCCCCCCAAGTGCACGAATTTCATGCACCAGACCTCTAGTATAAAATAATATTAAGTGTAAACTATAATTTTAAAATTAAGAAAATAATTAGTTAAGAATTGATACATGCTACAACATGAAGTTTGTGAACATTCTGCAAAGAATCAGTCTCCAAGGATCATCCTATCTAATAAAAGAGAAACATGCAAATTGACCGTACCTCCATAATGCCCACCAGCCACGCCCACCAGTCAATCAGGAGTGAGTATGCAAATTAACCCAACCAATATGGTGGTTAATTTGCATATCCAGGTGCAGAACGAAGACTGAAGACAGTGTAGAAGGAAGCCAAGCTCTGCAGAAGGGAGTGAAGCTGCAGAGAAGCAAGCAAGCAAGCAGGGAGGGGGAGAAGGGAGGGAAGCAGGCGGGGTAGTGAAGACCCCTGCAGGAAGCCCTATTGCAAGAATCTTCCTGCAACAGGCCTCTAGTATATTCTATTATTCTATTATAGAAAGCTTCCAGAATTGGCAAATCTATAGAGATAGAAAATTGGTCAGTAGTTGCCTAGGGTTAGTAGGCATATGCAGCAGGTCCCTGAAGGATAATGGCTTAATGCCCTGGCTGGTGTGGCTCAGTTGGTTGATTCACAGTCGGGCATATGCCCTGGTTATGGGCTCTATCCCAATAGGCAGTGTGCAGGAGGCAGCCTGTCGATGTTCCTCACATGGATGTTTCTCTCTCTCTCTCTCTCTCTCTCTCTCTCTCTCTCTCTCTCAAATCAATAAAAACATATTTTTTAAAAAGAGAATAATGGCTGAAAGGTACAGGGTTTCTTTTGGGGGCGATGAAAATGTCCTAAAATTGATTGTGGAGATGGATGCACAACTCGGAGACTGTAATGGAAGGTGCTGAACTGTGCACTCTGAAATGATGAATGGGGTAGCATGTGAATTATATCTCAATAAAGCTTTTCAAGGAAAATAGAAACACTCATCCTGAGGTCGTTGTCCTGAAATGAAATATAGGAGGCCTTTCGTGGCTGAGCCACCACTTTTTAGTCCTTCATTCTCTTTGAATACGTGCTCTTGAATTTATACACTGTGTTTCCTGCTTAGTTAATTCGCTAGTCTTCCTGATAGAGCCACGGTGCCACAGATTTGCACTGTGTGTGCAGATAAGCCGCCTTCGCTTCCAATGGATGTTTTTATTAACACTGTGCCTAATGATGGAAAATAAACATGTGCGAAGTCTGAGTTCTGCTGCCTGCCTCTGCCTCTCCTGCTGGTTGGTGCTGCGAAGCCTTGCTTACAGAAGCCTGCAGGCTCCCTCCCTGCTGTGTCTGAGTGTGTCCTTAACGGGCATCACCAACGGAGTTCATCCTGCCAATGAGCATTTACATGTTTCTTTCTCTCGTCCTGATTAAGAACATTCATGAACATATACCTGTGAAAAGAGAAATAAGTGACGTTCCACTCAAAAGAAAAGACTGGGTTTTTACAAGATAATTTTTTTTTTCTTTGATGAGTCCAAGCAGAATTCCAGGATCTGAAATCAATGTCCCCAAACTAAGATCAGGAACAAAGGCATAATATTTAAATTAGAGAGAGGGAGGGAGGGAGGGAAGAAAGGAGGAAGGGAGAGGGAGAGGGAGAGAGAGAGGGAGAGGGAGAGGGAGAGGGAGGGAGAGAGAGAGAGAGAAGTAAACACCTAATAATTTCAACTAACAAAACTGACACTTTTTGGGGGTGTGATAAGAATTTTCTTTTCTTTTCTTTTTTTTTTTTTGTTTGCCTATACGCTTTCAACTGCATTAGTCACCTTCCTTTTCAATAATTCATACTTCACTCCGTGTTCATGGAACCAGAAATTCTCTACCCTCACTCTCACACACCGCGTCGGGACCATTCCATTAGGAGGCAGATGAACCTTCATGTCTGCCTGGGAAATTGTCCTGACAGACGCAGGAGATAACCCTTGAAGGTTTCTACCAAGTGGAACCCAGATACTCCTTTTTCATCGAAAACATTTAAGTGAACACAAAAAAAAACAGGACGTGCGATCAAGTGGATTTTCCTTCAAAAAGTAGGTCATCTAAAATACACATGAAAGACTTTAGCCAGATATTACAGGTGAAGTGATTCTACAAATCACAAGATGTTACACCAAGATTGGTGAGTACTGGTACAGCCAAGCCTTAGTTCTCCAATGTCTCCCATCTCCCAGTTTTCGGTTCCCCGACCAAATTGTTCCAGAAAAAAATGTCTCCATCATTGAACAAAACTTTGGTTCTTGACCTGACAACGCTTTCTATAAGCATGACAAAAAGAATCTCTCAGACCACAAAGAAAGAAGAGAATGCAAAGTCATTTTACCGCTAAACCTGTGCTGGGGATATTTTGTGGATTGATTGGTTGATTGATTTTTTGCTTTGTTTCTGGTGAAATGGACAACTAGCACAATTCCAAAACAAAAAGAGGCCATCAAGGGTGCCAATGTGAAAGAAACAACCATCACAAGCCATTAGACAGGCAGGAAAACTGTACTTAATTTTGGGTAATGAAAAAAGCAATTAGCTGATGACAGCATTTCAGAGGCAGTGCAATGGGAAAAGGTGAAGATGCCGTACACTGACTTCCTGAAAGACTGACACCCTGGGAACCGGTGCTGAAAGTGGTCCCTTTAAGGCCAGTTGGGGGTGGTTCGAGAAATTTAAGAAAAGAAGTGTTTGTGATAGGTTAACCAGTGCATTCAACATGTACTGCATCTGAAAAAGGTTAAAACGAGAGATCAACCAAAGGACTTGTACGCATGTATATCAGCCTAACCAATGGATACAGACACCAGGGAGGCGAGGGCGTGAGTGGGGGTGATGGAGAGGCAAGGGGCGGGTAAGGACACATATGTAATACATTAATCAATAAAGAAAAAAAAAGAAAAGATAAAGGTTAACACGGGGAATCCTTTGGGGGTCTGGAACAAATTAATTTAATTTACATTATTTCTAATGGAAAAAAAGTGATTCGTGTTTTCTTTTTTTTTTAACGTATCGTTTCTCAAACAGCCTTCTGGAATGAATTAAGTTCCAGAACCAAGGTCCCGCTATAATTTCTAAGAACATATCTATTGTGACTCATTTGTAAAGCTGATGATTTGAAGAATTCAGAAGATTGAAACGTCAATCTGTCAAATTCTACGGATATCACATTATAATTCAAGTTGAAACAGGAATTTTAGGGGTGAAATAGGCAGGTGTAGGGAATTTTTAGAATTAGGGGGGTCTCTGGAAAAAAACACACAGGGCTACAGAGCAGAAGTTCCATTTCCATACAACAAGGGAGCAGCAATAGTTACATGTCCATAAGGCAAGGGAACTGGGAGTAGCCCAAAGGTCTATGTATACAAAAGAAAGGAGGAGGAAGCAAGCCCAGAGGGAATAGGAGAACAATGAAGGAGAAGGACATCATATGTCCCATGTGATGTTTGATCTTTAAGCTCAGGAGTTACTGCAGTAACCAAATCAAAGGGAATATTGACCAAACCGAGGGGATATAAGGGCACAGGAACTGCAGCCTATACCTCTTCTTCAATAAATGTCCACCTTTGTTATCCCATCTTCCATCCGGGGACTCTGACAGACAAAGAATCCCGAGAACCACCCTGTCCAGGGGAACGCGGTGTGTTCCAGTTCAAACATCCCACATCAAAATTATATTTATAGTCCTATTTAATACTACAGCGTATTTCCGTTTTTCTAGGAAACATATTGTACTTCTCAACATGATTTAGTTGTAACAAGATTTTCTTATTACTGATCCTATTGAGGCCTAGATCTTCAATAAACAGTGATAAATAAGTTTGCTTCCTCCCCAATAAAAAAAATAAACCAGCTTCTGCTAATGAGATTTCCTAATGCAATACCAAGGCAGATTTTATTTCATTTAATGATTTCACAGCCTCTAAATAAGAGGTTCTTATGAATTTTTGTAGTTTAGTAACTGAAAAGATTGATCAATTTGTAAGCAAATGCTTCAGAAAGTTAAGACTGGGTATCCTTTCTCTATGATATTAGTTTGTTTTTTTTATAATATATTTTATTGATTTTTTTTTTTTTACAGAGAGGAAGGGAGAGATAGTTAGAAAAATTGATGAGAGACATCGATCAGCCGCCTCCTGCACACCTCCTACTGGAGTTGTGCCCACAACCAAGGCACATGCCCCTGACCAGAATCGAACCTCGGACCTTTCAGCCCGCAGGCCGATGCTCTATCCACTGAGCCAAACCGGTTTTGGCTATGATATTAGTTTTATGGAAAATGGTTCAGTAACTTAAGAGCTCAATTCTTCGGAGGAATGGAGGGATTCATGACAAGAAATCAAGACCACCAAATTTCAACTGATTCCTCCTTCCTCCCTGTGAATGTGTACCTATGAGTGATAGAAAATGCTCTCTTTAAAAACTTTCTATTTTATTTTTTATCTTTTAAAATATATTTTATTGATTTTTCACAGAGAGGAAGGGAGTGGGAAAGTTAGAAACATCAATGAGAGAGAGAGACATCGATCAGCTGCCTCCCACGGGGGATGTGCCCGCAACCAATGTACGTGCCCTTGACTGGAATCAAACCTGGGACCCTTCAGTCTGCAGGCCGACACTCTATCCACTGAGCCAAACAGGTTTCAGCAAAACTTTCTATTTTATATGAAAACAGAAGCGAGGAGGAATATAGGGGCAACCTGGGGCGTTGGGGAGAGGAGGCTAGCAATCTGAATCTGTGCCAGTGACCGGTGTCCTAGTGCCCATTCTTATTAGCCTATCACTAAGTCACTGCCCTTCCTTAGCAATGGTCTGTTTTCCTGGGTGCTCCCAGTTTGCAGGGGTCAGGAGCCAGGAATTTGGCAGCTTGGCAGGAGTGGGGGTGGGGGTGGGGGTTGCTGGTGCCACCCAGGCCAGGTGTTTAGATACAATCTCAATTCCCCACTCTACCTGGCTCAGGGGGCGCTGAGTGAAAGCCCCCCACAAAAGCCCAGTAGTTAGGAAACAAAGAAACTTAGGAATAAATAAGGGGCTTTATCTAAAGCTCTTCAGGCTTTAGATCTGCCAATTCCCTGAGCCAGCAGCCCTGTTTTAAATAAAGGGCTGCCGAAACCGGTTTGGCTCAGTGGATAGAGCGTTGGCCTACAGACTGAAAGGTCCTGGATTCGATTCGGGTAAAGGGCATGTACCTTAGTTGCGGGCACATCCCCAGTAGGGGGCATGCAGGAGGCAGCTGATGGATGTTTCCTGCTCATTGATGTTTCTAACTCTCTATCCCTATCCCTTCCTCTCTGTAAAAAAATCAATAAAATGTATTTTTTAAAAACTAAAATAAATAAAGGGCTTTTCCTGAATCTCCAAGTATTTTCTAGTTGCCTGGTAAATTCTGCAACAGCAGTAAAGCTGACAAATGGCGATCTTCAGCCCCAAATAAAGATTTAACTTCAAAATACTTGAGGTCCTTGTCCCAAACACTGTCTAGTTGTCTAGTTTGTGTTAAGGGGGGTTGGGGGGGAAGGCTAGTTTGAGCTATTACATGGTCTGAAATCTGTTTTAGAATCTGGTTTTCTTTTAAGCCAATGATATAATTTTTTAATTAGATGAATAATAAAATACTTGTAATTTGGATGTTTTCCCCAAATCTCCAATGATTTAGTTTTTAGAATGAATGATTTAGTGTTTACACGGAAGTTCCTAACAATGGTTAATTCATTATTAATCTGTAAGTAAAACTCTTCAAAGCATAAAAATTTTTCTTATTTCTTCAATAGACTAATACCATGTTTCATAGACTCAGACTCCATGAATTGTAAGAAACACAAATATTTTGTATACATTTTTAAAAAGTGATGGCAAACTGTGGCGCGATGCTTCTTATCACTTAACACTTACTTTACACTTAACAAAAGATCTTTTTGAGACTTGTTTGGACATAAATATTCATGGAAAGGGAAATATAAGCAAAATAAATTCGTTATGGCTTCGTGACAGGTAATTCTTCAGAACACATTTCAGTAGCAAATATAATATAGGATCTAGTTTGGGGCATCTTCCTTTCTAAGATCCCATCAAGTATGTGGTCACTGCCGTACAAGAAAACACAGAATTGTGGTTCTTCTTACAGAGATTAAAATTTGCTTCACTATATCATATTTATGCTTCATTTTTCCTATGTTCTTCTGATAAATAGCTTTCTGCTTCAATGCCAGCTCATAGTGTAATATTTTTATGAGATTTTTTATAGCATTTACCGGATTCAATTGAAATAACAAAAGTAAGACTAGCAATGGTCAAGTTCACACATCAGCGGGCAATGACTGCTATGCCATGCTTGCCTCCTGACCATCATTTGTAAGATGCATGCTGACTGTAAAGATGTTCAAATATGGAAACATTTACATCTTAGAACTGATGGATCCCAGTAACAATCCCTTGTGTCTGTGTCTTAGTGACTATTAGCATGCACTTGTCATGAGATGGACGTGAGGACTGACTCAGTCATTCAATTACTATTTTGGCAAATTACTTAACCTCTCTAAGCTTTAGGTCTCTCGCCTAAAATTAAGCATCCTAGCTGATAAAAGGGTAATATGCAAATTACCATCACTCCATCACAAAGATGGCGGCACCCATAGTTACAAAATGGCGGTGTCCAGTCCTCTCAGCCCCACTGGAGTCCCCCAGTCTCGGGGGCTTGGCCACTGAGAATGGGCAGTGTGAGCATTCCACCCTGGCCATGGAGGTCCTCTGGGCAGTGGGCACAGAGCAGCCAGGGAGGAGAAGTCTTGTGCTGTTGCCCCAGCAATGAGGCAAGCATTCTGCACCCAGCCATGGATGGCTCTCTGGCCAGGCCTGAGCATGGAATGCTGGCGTTGTCACCTTGGCAACGAGGCAAGCTTTCTGCACCTAGCTGCCGATGGGCCTCTGGGCAGCGGGCATGAAGCAGCCAGGCCCCACAGAGAGCTATTTGTGCATGGATTCGTGCACAGGGCTACTAGTTATATTAGAATCTACTATATAGAATTATTATAAAGATTAAACATAGTTTCTAAAAATAAACTTCTCGTTAAATATTAGAGATTATGATTTAGATTATAAGCATTACTTTTTGTGGTCTTCACAACTGCCTGTGTGGTCGGTAAAAAGACAATATTATTCCCAATCTGCCACTGGAGAGAGCAACAATCAAAGAGATTATGATCTGCTCCAAATCACCAAGTTAATAAATGACACTCTGGGAATATTAGAGCTCCTTACACATTACCCCTAAACTGAAATTAATAAATATACATATATTTTCTATTCCCATAAAAATGTTGAGTTAATTTGAAGAAAATGAAAGTAATCTGAGCATTAATGATATTTTTTTATGCCCCAGTTTTTATTCTAAAAATAATACCTATTCCAGTTATGGAATTAGGGCAATGCTGGCCTCATAAAATGAGCGTGGATGTCTTCCCACCTCGTGAATTTTTTTGAATACTTTGAGGAAGATAGGAGTTAGTTATTCTCTGAATAGTTTGGTAAATTTCACCTGTAAAGCAATCCAGTCCCAGGCTTTTGTTTGTTAGGAGTTTTTTTGTTTGTTTTTAAACTTATCTTTATTGTTGAAAGTATTACAGATGTCTTCTTTTATTCCCAGTTAACCCACTCCCTCTTGTGGCTGTTCCTCCCCCCACATCCCTCCCACCCACAGCCTTCACCACACTATGGTCTGTGTCCATGGGTCATGTATATATGCATATAAATTCTTTGGCTAATCTCTCCCCACTCACCCCCCTTCCCCTTCCCTCCCTCTGAGATTGCTCGGCCTGTTGGGAGTCTTTTGATTACTGTTTCAAATTTCACCAGTTGTATTATGTCTATTCAGATTCTGCGATTCTGCCTGATGTAGTTTTGGAAGATTTTATGTTTCTAGGAATTTATCCATTTCATCCAGATTGTCCAATTTGTTGGCATATGGTTATTTATAATATTTTCTTACAATCCTTTGTATTTCTTAGGTGTCAGTTATTACTTCTCCTCTCTCATTTCTGATCTTATTCATTTGGGTCCTCTTGTTTTTTCTTCATGAGTCTGGTTAAAGGTTTGTCAATCAAGTTTATCTTATTAAGGAACCAACTCTTGGCTTCATTGATCCTTTGTATTGATTTTTTTAGACTCTATGTTATTTATGGCTGTTTTGATCTTTATTATCTCATTCATTCTGTTCACATTGGGCTTTGTGTATTGTTCTTTTCCAAGTTCTTTTAAGTGTTAAGTCAGATAATTTATTTGAGCTTTCTCTTGTTTCTTGAAATAGGTTTGTGACTATGACTCACCTCTTGGAACTGCTTTCCCTGTGTCACACAGATTTTGTTGTTTTGTGTGTGTGTGTGTGTGTGTGTGTGCTCTCATTTTCATTGTTTCAATGATCTCATTGTTAACCCATTCATTGTTTAGTAAAATGCCATTTAGCCTCCATGTTTCTGTATGTTTTCTTCTTATAGTTGATTACTAGTTTCATAGCATTAGGGACAGAGAATATACAAGACCATAGTTAGCAAAACAGCATGGTACTGGTATACAAACATATAGATTAATGGAACAAAATAGAGAACCTAGAAACAAACTCATGCCTTTCTAGTCAATTAACATTTTATAAAGGAGACAAACACATACAATGGGATAAAGATACAGTGGTACCTTGAGATACGAGTGCTCTAACATACGAGATTTTTGAGATACGAGAAATCGAGCGAGCAATTTTTGCTTTGAAATATGAACAACATTTGAGATATGAGTAATCGTGCAGATCGGCTGGCTGCACACAACCCACCAGTTTACCTCAACTCGAGCGTCTCATAGCTTCCCATGCCTCAAGGTTACAGAACAAATTAAACTCATATCTCGAGGTACCACTGTATTCTATTTAATATATGGTGTTGAGAAAATTGGACAGATATGTGCAAAAAGTGAAACTAAACCACCAACTTACACCAGGCACGTGAATAAACTCAAAAAGATTTGAAGACTTTGGACTAGAAACCATAAAAATCCTAGAAGAAAACATAGGTAGTAAAATCTTTTTCAGCAATATTTTTTTTTTCTGATATATCTCTTTGGGCAAGGGAAGCAAAAGAAAAAATGAACAAATGGGACTGCATCAAACTACAAAGTTTTTGCACAGCAAAGAAAACCATCAACAAAATAAAAAGACAACCCACTGAATGGGAAAATGTATTTGTGAATAAAGCTGATAAGGAGTGGATAGCCAAAATTTTTAAAGAATTTCTAAAACTCAGTACCAAAAATGAAACAATCCAACTAAAATATGAATAAAGGACCTGAATATTCTCCAAAGAGGACATACAGATGTTCAATAGACATATGAAAATATGCTTAATAAAGAAATGCACATTAAAAGCACAATGATGCCTCACCTCACCCCAAACAGAATGGCTACCATCGATAAATCATCAAACAACAAGTGCTGGCAAGGATGTGGAGAAAGAAGAACCCCAGTACGCTGCTGATGGGAATGCAGACTGATGCAGCCACTGTGGAAATCGGTCTGGAGATTCCTCAAAAAACTAACAAGAACTTCTTCATGACCCAGCAATTCCACTTTTGGAAATGTATCTGAAGAAACACTCATTTGAAATAATATATGCACCCCTGTGTTCACTGCAGTTATATACAATAGCATTATTTAGAAGCAGCTCAAGTGTCCATCAATAGATGAATGAATAAAACATCTTCGGCACTTTTGCACAATGGAATACTCGTCTGTAGGAAAGAACATTTACCCTTAGTGACATCCTGGAGGGACCTGGAGAGTATTGCGCTCAGTGAAATAAGCCAACCAGAGAAAGACAAACACCATATGATTTTCACTCAAGTGTGGACTCTAAAGAGCAAACCGAACTAAGAAGCAAAACAGAGATGGACTCAGAGATAGAGAGCAGGTTAACATCTCTGAGGGGGTGATACATAGGGGGATGGAGGGATTGAGCAAAAAAGAAATTAAAAAAAAAAGACTTTACTCGCGAACACAAACAGCACTGTGGTAATTGCCAGGAGAGGGGTGTGGATGGAGGTGGAGGAGGGTAGAGAGGGGATAAATGGCGATGAGACAAAAAGAAAAACAACACCTATTCCAAACTTCTTATCTACCGTATTTTCCAGCGTATAAGACGACTTTTTAACCCAGGAAAATCTTCTCAAAAGTCGGGGGTCATCTTATACACAAGGGGGTCATCTATATTTTAACTGGAAAAATTGGGGGTCGTCTTATATGCCGGAAAATATGGCATGTGCTTTTAATTGAGCCTCAATTCCTGGTTCCAGATGGAACACAGGCCCAAGTTCAGCCAATCAGAACTTTCCACTTTCCTGGCTGCATGGAGCGATTTTGAAAGAGGCACTTAATTCATGCCAAGGCCGTCAGAACTTATCAGGACCAATAGCAGGACTTTTACTTGAATGACCAAAAAAAAAAAAAAAAAGATACTGCCGAAACCGGTTTGGCTCAGTGGATAGAGTGTCGGCCTGGGGACTGAAAGGTCCCAGGTTCGATTCCGGTCAAGGGCATGTACATCGGTTGCTGGCACATCCCCAGTAGGGGGTGTGCAGGAGGCAGCTGATCGATGTCTCTCTCTCATCGATGTTTCTGGCTTTCTATCCCTTTCCCTTCCTCTCTGTGAAAAATCAATAAAAATATATTAAAAAAAAAAAAAGATACTGCCGTAGGGAGAGCCTTGTGCGTCCTGCTTGGCTTTAACTGGAGGAGGTCTGAGGATGGAGCCGCTGCGGCTTTCTTGCCACATCCTCTTAGTGAAGCCAGAACGCGAAAGGAAGATGGACAACATTAAACTCAGTGTGCCATCTTCTAAATCCAGCCCTGCTGGATGGTAGCCCCAACTTTTTATAGAATTATCTGCGATAATAAATTCCCGTTCTGCACAAATTATCCCTGTCGGGTAGAGGTCTCAAAAGTGGCATGCGTATAACAGGCACCGTGACTGCCGGGTTCAAACATAATTACAGTGGTACCTCGAGATACGAGTTTAATTCGTTCCACAACCTTGAGGCGTGGGAAACTATGAGACGCTCGAGTCGCGGTAAACTGGTGGGTCGTGTGCAGCCGGCCGATCCGCGCGATGACTCCTATCTCAAATGTTGCTCGTATTTCAAAGCAAAAATCATTCGCTCGACGGCTCGTATCTCAAAAATCTCGTATGTTAGGGCACTCGTATCTCGAGGTACCACTGTATTTATCTTTGTGCTCAAAAAAGCAGAACTGGTCCAATAGGAATGCTTTCAGATTTTACACTGCACACGATTTTTCACTGTTTACTTGGTTCCTTTCCATGATGCTTGCCAGGAACCCCGAGGCCTTTCTATAATAACGTATAGTGAGCAGCGCTGGGGAAAGAGTGGGTGTGGAAATATGTGAATATCCCGCGATAGGAGTGATAGGCCCATGGAATTGTTCCTTCCACTCGGGCTAAATTTACTCTGATGGGTGTCGCTGTGCAATTAAATTTACTTCCTTTTAATGCCCTGGAATCTGACTAGTCAGTGACCCAAATTAGCTAGTTACAATGATTTATTCAGACTTACTGTATCTATCGAAATATGCCACAGGGTAAAATGTGGGTTCGTCAAGGAAGCACTAACACTGATATATTTTTTTTTAAGTGTCAATGTTTTTATTTTTATTTATTTTTTATTAACACTAATATTTAAATATAAAAATATTTAAAGAGAAAAGAGGCAAAATGGCAAATTAGAACATCTCTTTTGCCAGGTGTTTAGTTAATTTTCTTTGCTGAAGTGTGAAATAATACTTACTGAGGTGTTTAGTGTACCTGAGGTTCTTTCATGAGAAATTAATCACTGGGACATTTGTGTACGTGTAGAGAAATCTACATCTCCCCACGTTTTATTTCCGCCAGCAGTAAAATTGCAGGACTATTTTGATTTTTTTTACATTCCTTTAACATGCTGTTTTATGTTTTTTTTGTGTGTTGTTTTTTTTTAACATAACATTTTAAAATCATCTACTCCTACTACTAACTCACATGTATTGTTAAAATGCTTGTACATAAATAACCCTGGCTGATTTGGCTAGAGCCGTCGGCCTGCAGACTGAAGGGTCCTGGGTTTGATTCCGTTCAAGGGCACATGCCTGGGTTGCAGGCTTGATCCCCAGTCAGGGGCGTGCAGGAGGCAGCCGATCAATGATTCTCTCTCATCATTGATGTTCTATCTCTCCCTCTCCCTTCCTCTCTGAAATCAATGAAAACAATGTACGCATTAAAAAATAATAATAAATAACAAATTATCATTATCAGGAAATGTAAGGAAATGGGAAAAGAGAGAGTGTGGGCAAAGAATCGTGCCATGGATAAGGTTGAAGGCATGAAACAAAGAAAATGAAAGAATGACTAGCAAACAAAGACAACACGATGGTGATCGCCAGGTGGTAACAGGAGAATCAATGGTGCTAGATTACAGGGGTTCTCAACCTGTGGGTCGAGACCCCTTTGGGGGTCGAACGGCCCTTTCCCAGGGGTCGCCTAAGACCATCGGAAAATGCAGATATTGACATCACGATGCATCACAGTAGCAAAATTTCATGGTTGGGGGGTCACCACCACATGAGGAACTGTATGCAAGGGTCGCGGCCTTAGGAAGGTTGAGAACCACTGTGCCAGAAGGAGATTTTGAGACGAAGAGGATTTGACTCTGCCATATAGTTGGCCTCCTGGATGTGACCACACCCCAAAATGGATTCCAAAGACCAGGATGCCTTTGACATTGACAAAACTGAAATACGTATATGCCTTGCTTATCTGATCACGAGAGACAACAAGTGTGAGTGTGTATTGAAAGGGCGATAAATTCCCATTAGGCACTTCTTTCCGATGATGCTTAATAGATTCTTGCCATTGAGTTTTCCTTCTGCATGCTGCCTGAGGAGTTCATGAAGAGATTTTTGTCACGTCGGCATTTTTCTTTGTCTAAAACTTACAACTCCACTCATCCACAAGTTCGCCTGAGAACACCCCGAGGGACTCTTTTACCCTGAAGGGGTGTCACCTTTTGGTATGCAAAGCGGAGGGTAGGATCTGTCTCGCCCCCTCCAAGTTCTGTCTCATTTATTCACCAAATGTATAGCTGAGGGACCAAATCGACTCTGCGAATATCTTTCAGCCTCCTCTTCACAGTGGTGAAAAGGGGTGTAGAAGTGAAGAAGGAGGAGAAAAAAAATAGCCCACGTTGACTGCCAAAAGTCTCTTCTGTATTGTAAGAAAGAAGAAAGGAGAAAAAAATTAATTGCATTCACTGATGACAAGTGTGGGTGCCTTTGGCAGACAAGGGGAGAGGACGCTGCCATGGATGTATCTGCTGCTCAGAAACCCTTCCCGTTCCATTTAACACTTTCTTCCTTCAAGTCATCAAAAGTAATTTCTTTCCTGATTATGCTGACACCCTCCTAATGCCAGAATTTTTCTTGCATCTCAGATGTAACTTGTCTGTCGTGATCCACATCAAGTGTGCTTTTTCTTAAATGTAGCATATATGTTAAAAAAAAAAAAAGTACCTTTTTGCAATCATGAAGCCGAAGTTTGACTTCGCTTTATGGACACTAGTTCAAATCTGTCCCGGAAAGGACAAGGAAAAATATTCATTTTCAAGCCTCACAAACTAATTTTATCCCCCCGTGTACCACGTGAGGTCTTAAAGCAGGCCAAGCCATCTGTGTTTGCTGACCACACAATGTGGCACAAGATAAGACCGTTTTAGAAGGTGAATTATTTTAGTCGTTTCCCTTGTAAAATGGCTTCTTTCAGGCTATTTTTAATGTAAGAGAGAAACATAATTTGCCCACAATAAAAATGGGAAAAGGAGAACTTCACTACAAGTTGTTTCACGGGATAATGGTGTTACTGAAAATGTAACTGCGAACTGAGTCATGTTTTTCCATCGACTTGTTTTATATTAGAAAGATGTGATCAGTACCTTTTTTTTTTGCAAATAATATATTCAATGCTATATTCTTGGAACAACTTTGATTTTGTAGTGTTTCTAATGTCTTTATCTCTCACTAACTCACCTCTGCATAAACCTTTGATTGCAAGTGTGAAAGAGTATAACATCTTCAGATTGAAGCATATGGCTTCTGCAAATAACCCCCCACCTTCTCCTTCCTTGATTCTTAATAGAATTAAGTGGGATCCTCTTTCTAGCAGATAATCTTCTGGATAAATGGAAAGTAGAGTCTTCATTCTCTCAGTGGCTTTGTGCTATAAATTACATTCAAGTGAATATCATTCTACCTAGAAAAATGATCACCTAGCCAAAAATAACCAGTCAATAAGATGCGTGCATGCACACACACACACACACACACACACACACACACAAATAATGAAGGATAAAAGACACAGAACGAAAGCAAAATATCAAGCAATAGAAGTAAATCAATAACAAGCCAGAGAGGAAAATATATAATTTTTTTCCCATTACCCTGTACAGCAGACTAGCCACTGGGCCCATCAGGCCCACAAAATCAGTGGGTCTGGCCCCGCCAAGGCATTAGGGGTGAGATAATGAAGTGTTTGACCAAGTAAAGCAGGCTAGTCTTTAAGTTGATAATGTTGTATGGCACGCAAATGACGTCATAAAGATCCACACGGCCCTTGGCAGAGAAAAGGTTCCCCACCCCTGCGGTAGAGGAAAATTACTAAAACAACATGGTGCCTCATGGAACCCATTTCATGAGTCATTAAATCTGTTGGTTGAGTCACAGATACATCTAGTAACCATCACCACCAGGACTACACACATCAATCATGCTGCCTAAGGTTGTTTTATTACCAAGAGTTTCAGAAACACTAGTACTCTAGTTGGCCAGTGGATGTTCCAAATCTGTTTAGGCATGGCTGGGTACCACCCAGAGACACAGTAGAAACCAAAGGAAGAGAGGATTTCAATGTAGCAGATGAGATAAAAAATGGTGTCACACATCTCCGCCTTACAAACACTTACAGTCTACCCAGGTAGCATAATCTACTCAGATTAAACTTAATATATTACTATACAAAAAATGTACAGCCATGAGATACAAAATAAATACTGGACATAAGGTTTTTTTTGAGGGGGAAGCAAAATAAAGAATTAATTCTAATTCATTTTCATCAACAGGAATATAAAGATATGGTGGCTCTCTACTCATACTCTTGTTTACCAAATGATCTAGATAAAATGGGATTGATTTATTTCATTTATTTATTTTTAGTGTCTTTTATCTCTGAATTCTCTTTTTTGTTGTTGTTACATTTTATTTATTTTTTTATTACGTAAAAGAATTTTTCCCAGCATCTTCTCTCTCGTCCATGCCCAGCCCTCTTCCACCTTTACCCATCCTGCCCGCCCCTGCCTACTCCATCCCCTCTCCCTGCAATCACCATAATGCTGGCCATGTAGCAACTAAACTTGGTTCTTCAGGAAGATCCCACCTGAATAAAAGCATTTCAGGAGCGTGACTCTGGCAAAGCCCACTCCCCAGACAGAGGCTAGGCAGTCAAGTGTTGGTTTCCACCACGAGTAGGTAGGTCTCCTTGTGTGGGAAGTTTCCCAAACAGAAAGAGTCCGTGTCAAAGCTGTTCAGTGACCACACACACATATGACAGGCGCACAGGATGGCAACTCCAAGTCACGTGGAAGCCAAGGTTACAGAGAAACAGAAACGATGGTCCTTTGAGAGGAAAGTTGACAGAGCAGCGGTCCAGACAAGAGCAGTCCCAGGAGAAAGAGCTTTTTTTAAAAAAAAATATTTTATTGATTTTTTACAGAGAGGAAAGGAGAGAGAAAGTCAGAAACATCGATGAGAGAGAGACATCGATCAGCCACCTCCTGCACACCCCCTACTGGGGATGCACCCGCCACCAAGGTACATGCCCTTGACCGGAATCAAACCCGGGACCTTTCAGTCTGCAAGCCGACGCTCTATCCACTGAGCCAAACCGGTCTCGGCAGAAACAGAGCTTTGAAGGGAGAGGGAAGCCGGGCGGTCGTGGCTCAAGCTGATTCCCCGTGTTTTCAGCAGACACGGGTCCCTGGAGACCTTAAACAGCACGTGTGTAAAGGCACGCCAGCCAGTGAAACTCCTACAAAACGTTGACGGAGAGAAATACATCTCATCGTGCGCCTCTCCAAGAACAGAGGGTGATTATGTTGCTAATGGACTTGGGAAGGGCTCTTTGATGGTGTTTCACAGAACTGAGCTTGGACAGCCTACACACTGGGTTTGAATCCTGGTTTCACCCATTGCCTTATCACCTCACCAGGTTCTCATGCCATGGAATGATGAGTCATTTACATGTGTGTCAACTGTAGCTCCTGCCTGGACACAGAACTTAGGGATTCATGCTGAACAAATTCTTCCCATTAGCAGTGGCAAAATATGACTGATTTCATTCCTTTGGATTCAACAAACTATACGAGGGACTACTTGGTAATTAGGGAGAAAAATGCCCTGGCAATATGGGTTCCCAATAATCCATGTTGGAATGTATCATTTCTAGAAGGGTTGCCTTGGAAAATGAATCGTATATACTTCTTTAATTGCCACACATGCGCACACATGTGGCTTCAGAACACCATGTAATGACCACGGTGGCTATAAATCACATTGGCTGTGACACGGATTCTCCTCAGTCCGAAAGCTAGTTAACAGGCCCTAGAATATTCACTACCCTCTCCCTTTCCAAATGTTTGTGTCTAAACATCGCTTCTTAAGTACTCCCATTGATCATCCTAATACTCTTGGTAGCGACCATGAAACACTATTGATTTCCTCTTGTAAACCCCAGCTCTAACGAACCTCTCTGGAGTGCATCCTCCTTGAACCCCAGACAAGCCCTCTTTTCAGACCTCTTCCATCCTTACTGATTACATCTGCAGATGGAGATCAGGTGTGAACATCATTAGGCCTCCTCAGAATAGGACGGATTTTGACTCTGATCGAACTCTGGTGTTCTCTCTTCCCTAATTAAGGCGCAAGAACGTTTTATCACGGAGAGAGAACGAGCTAGATTGCAGGTCTTATTCCTTCTCATGGCATGCGTCTCACCCAATTGGGGGGGGGAGCGGGGGAGGTGGGATAATACATTTCTTACTTCATTGCTTTGCAAAGAGCCACTCACTCAGTACTTCCAAGGGAAGAATAAGGAGCGTGATTTTACATCAAAAGAGCCAGGCTACAAAAGAGAAATGAAGTCTACAGCTGTTCTCATTTTTTTCTTCCCCACTAAACATTTTAAAACACAAATAAAGAATAGCATGTAAATGAGTTAGTGGCACAGGATCTTATTTTAGAGCTCGAATAACCCTGAACGTTGACAGTACAAAAAAAGCAGTGATAACCGCGGGTTTTGGAGTCAGATGACATGGATTGAAAGTCCTGGTTTTAAGTGGACTGGCTGAGTTTACCTGAGGCAATTCACCAAACCTCCTGTAACTCCAACATTTCTTTCGGTACACTGATAATTTAATGATAGTTATAAGAATAAATCATAAACTAGACCAAAATGCATTAAAAATAAATCAAGGTGATAAAACAGGATTGTAACAAAACCATCCTCATAGGTTTGTAGTGAGGGTTAAATTAATGCTCAATGCATGTCCTTTATTCTTTTAATATTCTGTGCATTTCAATCCCATGAGCATGGCATGTTAAAAGAAAACAAACCAAAGAGCTTTCCATAACGTTTTATCATCTTTAGTGATTAAATGAAAAATCCTTTAAAAATTTTTTTTAAATCCCCACTGAGAATGTGCGATGAGGAAGAAAAAAAAAATCATTTATCTAAAAAAAAAAAAAAAAAAAAAACCCAAATACAGAATTGCTCCAGACTGGTAATAGTTTAGTATAAATATGCAGACAGAATCATCTGGTTCACTTTTACAAACTTATTTCTACTGAAGTATTCATAAGAGCAGGGCAATTCGATGTAGATTCAGCCTACACTAGTCCAGCTTTTGTTTATTTCAGGTTTCAATGATTAGTAAGAACAACAACCAAAAAGCATTACATGTATTATTAACTTCCATGATAAAGGCTCGATCAACTTGCCCAGAAATGGACCCTGCCGAGACCAGTTTGGCTCAGTGGATAGAGCGTCGGCTTGTGGACTGAAGGGTCCCAGGTTCGATTCCAGTCAAGGGCATGTACCTTGCTTGCAGGCACATCCCCAGTAGGGGGCGTGCAGGAGGCGGCTGATCGATGTTTCTCATTGATGTTTCTAACTCTCTATCCCTCTCTCTTCCTCTCTGTGAAAAATCAATAAAATATATATTTTTTTATGCCCATCTGATAAGCAAAAAGATGGGCATCGGGAATTTGAAAACCCAGAACATGCAAATTAGACTGCATTTTACAAAACACGGCTGCTTTCCTTCTCAGCGAATTTCTAGGGACTCAAAGGAGGATGAAGGGGTAGTAGACCCTCTTCCACGTCTGAGTTACGCCTTCTGCCTACTTTAGATTTAGGTTTAGGAAATGCAGTAACGATGATACCAGCTACCTAACGTGGCGCCAAGCATTCTACATCGTATTGTACGTGCATTCTTTCACTGAATTCCTGCGACAGATCTATGAGGAAGTCAATTCCTTTTTCAAATTTTGCAGATGAGGAAACTGAGCATAGAAAGGTCCCTGGTCAGGGCTGGGGCATTCATTGTGCATCAGTCCTTCAGCGGCGTCCAAAGCTGGGCTGAGAACCACCCTCCACATCTAATTGAGGGGAACTCCCCACCTGAGTTATTCCCAGACTCTCTACTGCCTTGCCTCTCCTGTAACTTTGAGTCTACGGAGCTCCAGAGCCGACGCAGACCTGGGAGTAGGGATGTGGATAACGGAATTTTTTCTTTTTTTTAAAAAAAAATATATTTTACTGAATTTTTACAGAGAGGAAGAGAGAGGGATAGAGAGTTAGAAACATCAATGAGAGAGAGACATCGATCAGCCGCCTCCTGCACACCCCCCACTGGGGATGTGCCTGCAACCAAGATACATGCCCTTGACTGGAATCGAACCTGGGACCCTTCAGTCCACAGGCCGATGCTCCATCCACCAAGCCACACCGGTTTTGGCGATAATGGAATTTTTTCTCATGCTTTGCTCCTTCCCCATAGCCCGCTGGGTACCTGTCAGAGCACAGGCCCTCAGACGCCGGGTAGTAGACAGAGGAGACATGAGAAGTCACAGGTACACACGGGAGAGACCATTGCAGGCCAAGTAGCCGTTGCTACTCTAGGGCCATCAGACAAGGTCGTTCTTCAAACTACAGAAGCGGCTGCACAAAGCAGCCCGGCCACCCGGCTGGTCAGGGGCAACTTATATCCTGGCTCAGTGGTCGGCAAACTCATTAGTCACAGAGCCAAACATCAACAGGACAACGATTGAAATTCCTTTGGAGAGCCACATTTTTTAAACTTAAACTCCTTCCAACGCCACTTCTTCAAAACAGACTCGCCCAGGCCGTGGGATTTGGTGGAAGAGCCACACTCAAGGGGCCAAAGAGCCTTGAATCTAGGCCACAGGGTTCAGCCTTTCGTCTGCAAACAGTGGAGCTGCTAAAATAAAGCTTTCTGGATTCATCCGAGTCGAAAAGCTGCAGGTGGGGATGAGCGCTCTGTTAGATGTGCGCAGTGAGGGGTGAGAAAGAGCTGACCTTGGTCACTTACATGCCAGGGGAGGGGCTGGTCACAGCTATTGGTCCGTGAGGTCTTGTTTATAAGAAATGTAACAGGAAAGAGGGGCGATGCATTTCAGAAGCTCCAGTGAACAGTGCCTCAGAGAGAGTCTTCCAATAAGATGGGGGACTCAAAGCAGTACGCAAAGCTACCTGATTATTCCGATGCTAGACCTTTCAGAGCCTTTAGGGCAGCGGTTCTCAGCCTGTGGGTCGCGACCCCTTTGGGGGTCGAACGACCCTTTCACATGGGTCACCCAAGACCAGCGGAAAACACCTATTTCCCATGGTCTTAGGAACCAACACACCGCTCCTCGGTGTAGCAAAGTGTAGCCATGGAGTTTACTGTTGTCATAGGAAGACTGTTACCCATGCTACACCACGATTCAAGACAAAATTCATTTATTTGTAATTAGAAATAAATATTTCACAATATATAATTACATATTGTTTTTGTGATTAATCCCTATGCTTTATGTTCAATTTGTAACAATGAAAATACATCCTGCCTAACAGATATTTACATTACAGTTCATAACAGTAGCAAAATTACAGTGATGAAGTAGCAACGGAAATAATTTTATGGTTGGGGGTCACCACCACATGAGGAGCTGCCTTAAAGGGTTTCGGCATTAGGAAGGTTGAGAACCGCTGCTTTAAGGGATATAAATGCTAACACGACGCACGTGTTTGGTCATTAAAAGGGATTTACATTTTCCCCCACACACCGGGTGCCTATGATCTACTTTTTTTTTAAATATATTTTATTGATTTTTTACAGAGAGGAAGAGAGAAATAGTTAGAAACATTGATGAGAGACATTGATCAGCCGCCTCCTGCACACCCCACAGTGGAGATGTGCCCGCAAGCAAGGTACATGCCCCTGACCGGAACCGAACCTGGGACCTTTCAGTCCGCAAGCCGACGCTCTACCCACTGAGCCAAACCGGTCTCGGCCTATGATCTACTTCTGAAACCAGAGTTTCCATGAACACAGTTTGAAAAATGCCGACTTCCTCATTACCCCAGTTGCCCCTCTTTTATTCGTTCTTTCTATGCCAGCCTTGAACGAGCAACTTCAGCCTCCACAGAAACACCTTCTGTACGAAATTACTATTTTTGACTCAGAAAGACAGGTGACCAAGCTATTGAAATTAACTTAGACGATAACATTGTGAGAGCGTTTTAGGAAAGTAGCAGTCATCACAATGGGCGTGAAGACATACAGAATAGCCGGATGTATGTCCGGTACCTCCCCACCCTCTTCCTGGCATCCTCCTGACCTCGTTCTTGTGTGGCTCTACCCAAGAACGTTCCCGGAGGCAAGTGCAGGGTCCCCAACCAGTGAGATGTGAATGCACTGTTTTGGACACCCTCTGCAGCCTCTCCCCCTGCTCCCTGATGACCACATGTTCTCTCCAACCCTCCAGCGAGATAGAGCTGGTTCTGCCAGAAGCCCAGAATCGCCCGGAGCTGTTGCGTGTGGGTGGAGGTGTCGCCTAGAAGGACACAAAACTGCTTCTGGGGGCCTGTAGGGCCGTAGAAAAGCAGGAAGTGCTCACCTGGACCTCCCCCAGCCGTTTCCTTCCTCATGCGTGCCACCATTAAAACATTTTCCATGTGTTTTGTGTTTTTTTTTTAATATATTTTATTGATTTTCTACAGAGAGGAAGGGAGAGGGATAGAAATCCAGAAACATCAATGAGAGACATTGATCATCTGCCTCCTGCACGCCCCCCACTGGAGATGTGCCCGCAAGGAAGGTACATGCCCCGACCGGAATCGAACCGGGGACCTTTCAGTCCACAGGCTGACACTCTATCCACTGAGCCAAATCAGTCTCGGCCATTTTCCACGTTTTTCAGCTCGTCCCCATCTAGAAGCCTTCATAGACACTGGGTGGCCAGGTGATGATGATCTGTGAACGCATCATCATCTGACCACTCTGTGTATCCTATATAATAAAAGGCTAACATGCAAATTGGCCCCTCGACCAGGAGTTCCACCAGCAGGCAGGCCGGCCGGCCAACTGCCCATGTCCCTTCCTCTGGCCAGGCTGGCCGGACCCCACTCATCACGAATTCATGCACCAGGCCTCTAATATATATATATATATTACACACATACACACATACACAGAATGGCCAGATTATTATGTGTCCACATATCATCATCATCTGGCCACTCAGTGTACATTCCCTCAAACCGGCATGCTCTGCCCCCCAATGCTCACGTGGCTCGCCCCACAACCAGGATTCTTCTTAAATACACCTTCCTCACAGTGACCTTCCTACGCCATCCAAATTAACGCAGCTCCCCGCTCCAGCCCATCGCCGCTCCCCCCCTGTCCCGCTTTCCGGAGGTGTTTTCCCAGCACGTATCAATAACTCCACATTTACCCAATGACTTACCTTCCTCTCCCACCAGAACGTGGGCTTCAGGGGAACAGAGATTGCGTCCATGCAGCCATGTCTCCCGCGAGGCTTGGCTTCCGGAGGCGGGCAGTGGGAGGCACCAACTGACATCCAATCTTCCCTTAATTCGAACTGGGTGGTTGTTATTGGAGGTTGACCTGGTGGTTGAGTCATCCCCTTTGTTTTTGCTGGTTTTTAGAGAAAAGAAACACGTCTCCCCTTTCCGAGCCCATAAAACCTATGACTCGGTGTCCTGGTGACCTGCCAGGATGCATTTAAATAGTGACCATGGTAACTGCAAAGGGAAATAGAAAGTGAGAACCCCCCCTGGAGAGATGGGCTAATCTCCAGATAATTGAGAAATGACTCCAAGCTGGAGGAAGTAGATGCTGCTAATTTGCTGCCCCCAGTCTATGGAGTACGGTCATGGTTATCTTTCTCGCTCATGTTCAGCTCCTGCCACATAATATTCATGTGAAGCATCGCCTCCTGTCTTCCTACCCCCGATGGCTACGTCATTGTCATCCATCCCGTTCACGTGGCTTGGTGGTTGTGTTGACATGCTGGAGCAGCGGTTCTCAACCTTTTTTAATGCCGTGACCTTTTAATACAGTTCCTCCTGTTGTGGTGACCCCCAACCATAAAATTATTTTCGCTGTTACTTCATCACTGTCATTTGGCTACTGTTATGAATCCTAATGTAAATCTCTGTGTTTTCTGATGGTCTTAGGCTCTACAGCAGCGGTTCTCAACTTGTGGGTCGAGACCCACAGGTTGAAAACTGCTAGCAAGGTCACCTAAGACCATCAGAAAACAGATATTTACATGATGATTCATTCACAGTAGCCAAATGACAGTGATGAAGTAGCCACGACAATAATTTTAAGATTGGGGGTCACCACAACAGGAGGAACTGTATTAAAAGGTCACGGCCTTAAAAAAGGGTAAGAACCGCTGTGCCGGAGGGACGTGGAATGGGATTTGCAATCGCATGAACGGCCCCTGTTCGTTTTTTTCCGGGGAAGAACCAGCTCTGGACTGAGACGCTGCCTCCTGGATCTGAGTGGTCTCTGTGGCAGCCACGCGGGGGCAGCCAAATGCTGGTGGGCTTCCTGAGGGCATGTGCTGCCAGGTGTTTCTGCGAGGAAAGGGTGCCCGATTCCTGCTCTCGGTCTGGGACAAGCTCCGCAGAAGGGCCTTCGTGGCATTTCAGGGAGGAGGCAGGTATGACTCGATAAAGCACAGAGACCAGAGAAGGGAAACAGCCTGGCCTGTGTGGCTCAGTGGTTGAGCATCGACCTAGGAACCAGGAGGTCAGGGTTTGATTCCTGGTCAGGGCACAGGCCCGGGTTGCGGGCTCCATCCCCAGTGAGAGGAGGCAGCCCATCAATGATTCTCTCACATCATCTCTCTCTCTCTCTCTCTCTCTCTCCCTCCTTTCTAAAATCAATAAAAATAGCCGAAACCGATTTGGCCCACTGGATAGAGTGTCAGCCTGTGGACTGAAGGGTCCCAGGTTCGATTCCAGTCAAGGGCACATACCTTGGTGGCGGGCACAACCCCAGTGGGGGGCGTGCAGGAGGCGGCTGATGGATGTCTCTCTCTCACCAATGTTTCTAACTCTCTACCCCTCTCCCTTCCTCTCTGTAAAAAATCAATACAATATATTTAAAAAAAATAAAATAAAAGCAGATATTCTTTCTTCAAATAAAATCTTTTTTTTTTTTTTGTAATCCTCACCCTCGGATATTTTCCTATTGATTTTTAGGGAGCATGGAAGAGAGAGGGGAAGACAGAGAGAAATATCGAGGTGAGAGAAACATAGCAATGGGTTGCCTCCTGCGCTTGCCCTCGCCAGGGCCTGCCACCCAAGTGCGTGCCCTTGGTCGGAATCGAACCCGGTACCCTTCAGTCCTCAGGCCAACACTCTACCCCCTGAGCCAAACTGGGGAGGGCCCAAGTAATTTTTATTAGAATAAAATCGACAATGATATTATCTTCATCTTTTTTAAAATATATTTTTATTAATTTTTTACAGAGAGAAAGGGAGAGAGATAGAGTTAGAAACATCGATGAGAGAGAGACATCCATGAGCTGCCTCCTGCACGCCCCCTATTAGAGATGTGCCCACAACGAAGTTGCATGCCCTTGACCGGAATCGAACCTGGGACTTTCCAGTCCGCAGGCCGACACTCTATTCACTGAGCCACACCGGTTTCGGCTTATCTTCATCTTCAGGACAAAGTGTTTTCATATGATCTTGAAGTGTTTTCAACAAATGTTCTATGATGCTGAACATTCCAGAAGCCAATTCCCAAAATTACGTGGGCCCTCCAGCCCTGCTTCTCTGGAGAAGTGGCCTGGGAAAGAAACTCTTTTCTGCCTTTGCCTGACTCAGTTTCCCCAGTGTGGCTGAGAAGAGACTGCACAGGGACAGGCTGGAGCCAATACAACTTTATTTATTCACCGTGGAGTACAGGCATTAACACCCCCCCATACAGAAAGTACCCCTTGGTTCATTCCCTCCCCACCCATTTCAGAAAAATAGCTCTATGTTCTTTCAGAGTCATCAAACATCATGAACACATCTAAAAAAGGGTGTCCCCCACCATTTGCATATTGCTCCTACTTTTCAGGTAAACGACAAAGCATTGCCTACTTGTCCACCATATCCACTTGCACGAGGACATCACAGAGGTGATGCGTTCAGGAACTACTTAGAGGGGAACTGTTTCAACGGGTCTCATTTCTTTCTCATCGGCTCGTTTCTGGCCTATTTCGTTCTGAAGAGGAAGATATATTCACACACTAAAGCAGTGGTTCTCAACCTGTGGGTCGCGACCCCTTTGGGGGTTGTACGACACTTTCACAGGGGTCGCCTAAGACCATCGGAAAACACAGGTATTTACATTATAATTCATACCAATAGCAAAATTACAGTGATGAAGTGTGGTTGGGGGTCACCACAACATGAGGAGCTGTATTAAAGGGTCGTGGCATGAGAAAGGTTGAGAACCACCGCTCTAAAGGATAAACAACTTAGTACCCAATACTCACCATCACAACAGGGGGAGAGGGGGAAAGGCAGGGAGAGGGAGGTGTCCACTATTAGTTTAAAATTCAGTTTATATGGTTTTTCCTTGTGCATATTGCCGAGTTCCCGGAGTAAGAACTGGGAGAAAAGCCACATTTCCCAGGAGGACAAGTTAGGGAAGCCAGGTCGTCACCGTCACGCCTTCTCTACACACAGGTGTTTGCACGTGTTTTGTCCTCTTGTTCTCTGCAACCACCTTTGTGGCCCATAAAGTTGAGAATATTAGGGAAGAAGAGGTATTTCCACTACAGTGCAATACATACATTACTAAAAAAAAAAAAAAAAAACAACGAAAAAAAAAACCATAAGACAAAATCTTGTGTCATGAAAATTACACATAAAAATGAACAGGGAGGCCAAGACCGGTTTGGCTCAGTGGATAGAGCGTCGGCCTGCGGACTGAAGGGTCCCAGGTTCGAATCCGGTCAAGGGCATGTACCTTGGTTGCGGCCACATTCCCAGTGGGAGGTGTGCAGGAGGCAGCTAATCTTTGTTTCTCTCTCATCGATGTTTCTAACTCTCTATCCCTCTCCCTTCCTCTCTGTAAAAAATCAATAAAATATATTTTTTTTAAAAAGTGAACAGGGAGCAGAGAGGTTGGGGCTTCAAACTCCAACCAACTTTATAACTACCGTGTGAAAAAAATAGGTGGATATTTACCAAAATACAAACACAAAAGTGCAGCCCGGCAGGCGTGGCTCCATGGTGGAGCATCGACTTACGAACCAGGAGGTCATTGGTTTGATTCCTGGTCAGGGCACAGGCCCGGGTGGTGGGCCCAATCTCCAGTCAGGGGCATGCAGGAGGCAGCCAATCAGTGGTTCTCTCTCATCATCGATTTTTTTTTTCTCTCTCTCTTTCTCCCTCTCCCTGCCTCTGAAATCAATAAAAATATATTAAAATAAAAAAAAATAATAAAAAGAGTGGAAATGCTGGAGAATTTAACTAGAAAAGCATGGTGGACAAGACAGCTCTGCCCCAGGGGGCCTACCAATCAAGAAGGCCAGAGCCTGATAAGTTAGCATGCCCTTGCCGAAACCGGTGTGGCTCAGTGGATAGAGCGTCGGCCTGCGGACTGAGAGGTCCCAGGTTCGATTCCGGTCAAGGGCATGTATCCTGGTTGCGGGCACATCCCCAGTAGGGGGCGTGCAGGAGGCAGCTGATCGATGTCTCTCTCTCATCGATGTTTCTAACTCTCTCTCCCTCTCCCTTCTTCTCTGTAAAAAAATTAATAAAATATATTTTTAAAAAAAGTTAGGGTGCCCCTCTCTGGAAAGGGATTGGCACTCACTGCTAATTTGCAGTTAGACTCAGCACACCCAGCTCTTCTTCCTCTGATGATGGATTCTCCTCACTCTTCCAGCTCCTCTAGCCTGGGTTGCACCCCCCCCCCCATGAACTAACCTGGCCATTGCATCCTCCTGACACCATCCTCTCCCCCCCGAGTCATGGATGAGCCACATCCTGTGACACAGGCATGCTTTGTCCCTGAGGCTGGATCCCTGGGTAAGACAGGCATGGCACACACCAGGTATAAAAGGGAGGCAGAGAATATACAGATGTGTGTTGTTGTTTTTTTAAAACTTTATTACACAGTAAAGAATACAACAATACCTGAATCATACTTTAAAGATTCACAGGTTGACAGACCATACATTACAGTCCAACTAAGGAAAAAAAAAAAGGCTAAACAAGAAACCACAGTTCAGACATAGTAGACTTAAAAGCTCAAGAGTATGCTGACAAAAGCATGTTGCCTAGACCCCACCCCCCAGTGTCAGTCTACCATTAACTTGTGGTACATGTCTGAATCGAGTATTGCACAACAAACTTTTAATTTTTTTCTTTCACAAGAATGTCGCAGAACCCAAAATAATATCGTTAAAAAAAAAAAATTACTTCAAATCTGCATTTCAACAGTCTCCAATTTTTTTTTTTTTTTTTTTTTTTTTTTTTGTTTTTTTCTCTGTCCCTTGAGGAATTCGGACAACACGGAGTCACTTTCTTTCCCTAAGTTATTCCAGACGTAGGCATGCTTTGCAGAAGTAAACCAGCCTTGAAATCTTTAAATCCCCAAGACATGCACCTACACGTAAGAAATTTAAAAAAAAAAAAAAAAAGTTAGGGGAAAAAAAAAATTTAAAAAAAAAAAAAATTTTAAAAAACAGGGATAGCCCCCTTTCACACACAGTCCCAAAAAAAAAAAAAAAAAAAAAAAAAAGGAGTCAGAGACAGAAATAAGAGAGAGATCGGGGGACGCCCTATTTCTATCTGCGACCGCCGTTCAATTCTATCCCGTGAAGGTTCAGCTTCTTAAAAATGCGTTTATACCTACAAATGATACTCTCACATGGCCTGTACAATACGTCGAGACAAGCAGAAAAGGAAAGGTTAACAAAAGTTGTGTTTTTTTTTTTTCTTTTTCTTTTTCGTTCTCTTCTCTAGGTTTATGAGGTCTGCATTGTTACCAAGGAGTGATATGGTTTGCAGCTGTATGAGCTTTAACTTTTGGTATCCTGGTTTCTTTTGTGCCCATTTGGTTTGACTAGACCAGTTTTTTTTTTTTTTTTTTTGTTAGCTACTGGTGCAATATACATGCTGTCAAGAGGTAGAGTGAAACTTTTTGCCACTGAGGAGAATGTAGCAAAACAGGAAGAGGAAGAGGAGGAGGAAGGAAGAGGGGTGAGAAGGAAGAGGAGGCAGAGATAGAGCTCAGAGTTAGGGACTTTTTTTTTTTTTTCCTTTCTTATTTGTTTTCACTCAGGGTGCCCTGAATCAGAAGGGATGAGACGTACTGTGACTAATCCTTCTTTTTACACACTGGCGTGAAGATTGAACATTGCTGTTTCCCATACATCACAGCTTCTAGAGATAACCACCGGTGGGTATGACATACCTCATTTATTTATTTATTTATTTATTTTTTGGCGCTGGGGGGTGGGGACCGGGGGGGGGAGATTATTTAACCCTTCGTAGCCTCGAACCTATAATAGCTCTGTAAGAAAGGACTGTCCAGTGTCACAAGCAGACTAGAAAGCAGAGTGAGGTCAAAGGATTCTGGGAGCACCATGGTCAAAGATCACCCAATCAGAGGCCTGGCTATGTGCTTTTTCGCTTCCCGTTAGGCAGGTGTGCGCTGGCAGATGGACTTCCGACATGCAGATCGATGATGGATGTGTTTGCTCATCAGAACTTTCTACACAAAGAAAAAGCCATTGAAAAACCACCACAACAGCAACAACAACACAATGGCACCCGGACGAAAGCAAAGCCAACTGGAAGAGGAAAATACCAGGGGTGGAGGGAATGCTAAAAATAAAATCAAAATAAAAAATAAAAAATGCTGTGTGTTTAGGAGATGTAAAGCAAACAGATGTAGGATTGCCTCTACTCTACAGATACTGAAAAGCCGTTTAAAATGGTACCCAAGGGCTACATAAACACACACACACACATACACATGCGCGCACACACATGCACACGCACATGCACACACACAAAAAACCGAATGGATCATCTCAGACGTTCCGGTAAATGCCTGGTGTGTGGATGTGGGTGGAGAAGGGTCTTCCCAGCCTCAAAAACTTTGGTTGCTTACACAGCCTGCAGCATCCTGGGCTACCGGGACGGATCTGGCCTGGAGCCCGGGACGAGGAAGGGTTCACGGGTTCACGCGTGACCTTGCTGAGCACAGTCCACCTGCTGACCGCGCGGCGGAAAGTCCGTCCTGGCGCTTCTCAAGATTCGGCTTCTGGTCCCTCAGATCAGTCTTTGGCTGACTTTCCCTCTCGTCAGAACACTGTGGAACCTGGCCTTCAGCACTTAAAGCTGCCCGTCTACACCTCAGCCTTTGGAGCTCTCATGATTGAACATTTTATTGTCATTTTTCTTTTTTGTAAAATTAGAAATACTTCCGCAACCTTACAGCAATATGCATGCACTGTCTTTTTTTTTTTTAAGTAGAATATCTTATCTTTTTAAAAAAAAAAAAA
>JAAGEH010000297.1:20873676-20891203 GCA_011751065.1 Lasiurus cinereus | reverse complement strand
TTTTTTAAGTAGAATATCTTATCTTTTTAAAAAAAAAAAAAAATCCCGATAATGATTCGTCAAAAAGAAAAAAAAAGAAAAGGGAAAACATCCACTACTACTCTATGCTACAGCTAAACTTGGTGAAATGGCTCTAGCATATTCCAAACGTTGGCTTTAAAAAAAAAAAAAAAGCATGCCTAGGGAGTCATCGGGACAGTGCAAAATACATTTATGTACATCCCCTCTTACAAAAACACCGAGGTGAGCATTCCATGAACATGCTGGTTTTCAGGGCGCCGCCGGGGGGAAGAAAAAAAATCCTAGAAGAGAATGAAATAGCAGCTCCGAGAGATTTTTTTTTCTTTTCTTTTCTCTTTTCTTGAGGACAACCCCAAAAAAAAAAAAAAAAAGTCTTCCCCCTCCCTCCCCCCCCCCCCCCCCCCCCCCCCGCAATAAGAGAGAAATACCACTAATACATATAGATATAAAAGCAGCATAGAAAGATACAGGTTTCTCACCAACTAGGAATAAAGAGACTAAATGTGGGCGTATGTATGGTTCAACTACGATGCATCTTCACATTTGTCCAACACATTTACAGGAAAAAACACCATCGGAAACCTCACAGGACAGAAGTGTCTTGCACAGGAAAGGGAACTACTCGTGTCTCATTAAAAAAACCTCAACAGGGCAGGGGGTGCAGAATTTGGAAAAGGGGGCCTGGAGCTGGAGCCACCATTTATTTATGTATTTATTTATTTACGTTTTCTTTAAAAAAAAGGGGGCGTTTTTCAATATAAAAAGGAACGAGCTGGGACAGACCCCATGTCTTCACTCTATGGAATCGCGCAAACGTGAACCAACATGGAAGGGTTAGTGGGAGGGGTGGTGGGGTGGTGGGGGGCAGCTGGCTGATGTCAGAGCTGCCAGAATGCTAATGAACTGCAGGCTGAGTCTCTCAACGTGTGTGCATGCGTGCGTGTGTGTGTGTATGTGTGTGTGTGTGTCAAGGAGCCTTTTGTATTAGGGCTTTTTTTTTTTCTTTTTCTTTCCCTTGCTGCTGTATCCATACATCCCACTGCAAATCATCTTTTCATTTTTCATTCTGTTTGACCTGGATATGATTTCTTTTCAGAAACTGGGGGTGGGGGGTGGGTGAAGAGTGGGGAGTGGGGGGTAGGTGGGTGGGGCCGAACATCTGTTTCTCCTTCCAATATGCTGCCCATCTGTGTGTTCTGTAGCGGGTCTTCAGAGTTCAGTTAGCAAACCCCTGGATGCCATGCATCTTCTGGTTAAAAACGTCTACCACTGTGGCCAAGGCTCATATGCCCTTGAGAGTTTTCCTCTCTCTTTTCCCCAGCCCCCCGCTCCCTCCCGCCCCCCATTTATGGTATATCAGGAACACTGTGTCTGACTCTTAGCGTGTTGCTTTCAGCAGCCAGGAGCAATGTCTCGGTTTGCTGTTTGGTAAAGCATCGGTTCATGAGGTCATCTCGTTTTCCAATCCCAGCTACTGGCGCATGACAGGGAGGAGGGGTCCGATCCGTCACGTCGTGTCCTCTGGCTCTGCTCTCCCGTCGGTTGCCCACGGAGGAGGGCATCTCGGCGATCCGCAGTGAAAATCCTGGTGGGCCTGCGACTGGCCCTCGGTCTCTCACTCCCGGTGCGGCTCCCTCCTGCTCCAGGACGGCGGCGGCGGCGATGGGCAAGTTCAAGTTCATCTACGCACAAAACAAACCAAAAAACCAAAAACAGAGAGAAGAACGTCGAGCGTCGGAGGGTGGAGGGTTGGTTTCGTGTGGGTGGCTGTGTCGTGTTTCCTTGGACAGTCCGGGGGTCTCCCCTCTAGCGGGGGGTGGTCTCTATGGTGGAGGGGGTCCCCGGGGTGGTGGACCTCGGGGTGGCTGCTGGTGGCGTGTCCATGGGGCTCCCCGCCCCGCTGCTGGGCGTGACGGAGGAGCTGGCGGCGGGCGTGTCCCCCGGCGGCGGGGCCTGCAGGGTCTGTCCGCAGATGTGGTGGTGCTTCTCCCAGTCCTTGTGCTGGCAGAACGAGCCGCAGTACCGCGCCGTGTTGCAGCCGCTGCAGGTCTCGCTGGCTTTACGGCCACAGTTCCAGCAGCTCTAAGGGGGAAAAGGAGGCAGGAGAGAGCAAAAAAGCCCGGGTGAGTCCGCTGGGCAAACGCTGATCTTGTCTTAGGCATGCATGTTTGTGGGTTGCAGAGAGGAAGGGAGAAGGAGAGGGAGAGAAACATCAAGGAGGAGAGAGAATCTCAGTGACCAGCTGCTGCCTCCTGCACGCCTCCCCTTTTTTTTTTTTTAATATATTTTATTGATTTTTTAACAGAGAGGAAGGGAGAGAGAGAGAAAGTCAGAAGCATCGATGAGAGAGAGACATCGATCGGCCGCCTCCTGCACGCCCCACAGTGGAGATGTGCCCGCCAGCAAGGTATATGCCCTTGACCGGAATCGAACCTGGGACTTTTCAGTCCGCAGGCCGACGCTCCATCCACTGAGCCAAACCGGTCTCGGCTACACGCCTCTTACTCTTGGCCATCGAGCCTGCAACCTAAGCAGGTGCCCTTGACCGGAATCAAACCCGAGCCGACACTCTAGCCACGGAGCCAAACCAGCTAGGGCCTGCCACCTTACTTTTGAGAACTCTGTGGGAAGAAGGAAAACTCCAGGTGTGTGTGTGTGTGTGTGTGTGTGTGTGTATACACACTAAACACACGGACATGCAGGTTTGGGTCTGACGGCTGCCCAGACTTTGCTGCCAACAACTCTCAGGACATCTAACCCCCTGGCTGAGCTGCTTTGTGCTTTAGCTGTCAGACCCCTTCCTGTTGGGTTTGCTGTACCCACTGCATTTGCCCCTCTGACACCAGTACCGCCATGGACACACACACACGGCACTCTTGGTAGAATATCTTCCTTCCAGACAGAACAGGAATTTCACAGGGCCCACAAGAACCCGATATTAGACGCAAAGAAGTGTAATGAAGATAGAATGATCTATTCCCTGCTCCATCAGACTAGAGATTAAAAGAAGACCCTTTTTTAAAAAAAACATATATATATTTCATTGATTTTTTTTTACAGAGAGGAAGGGAGAGGGATAGAGAGTTAGAAACATCAATGAGAGAGAGAGACATCGATGAGCGGCCTCCTGCAAGCCCCCACTGGGGATGTGCCTGCAATCAAGATATATGCCCTTGACCGGAATTGAACCCGGGACTTTTCAGTCCACAGGCTGACGCTCTATCCACTGAGCCACACCGGTTTCAGCAAGCCCTTTTTTAAAAAAAAATATATTTTATTGATTTTTTACAGAGAGGAAGGGAGAGGGATAGAGTTAGAAACATCGATGAGAGAGAGACAGGCCCCACTGGGGATGTGCCTGCAATCAAGATACATGCCCTTGACCGGGATCAAACCTGGGACCTTTCAGTCCGCAGGCCGACGCTCTATCCAGTGAGCCAAACCGGTTTCGGCAAGATAAGACCCTTTAACCCTTTAACCTCGCTATGCATTTAGTTGTTCCCAGTGCACTCAGTCAGTGCACCTGGTAAGCAAACTCAAACGGTCCCCTTGATTTCAGGTCCTTGGCTTGCTTCCTTGTTCTCTGATATTCTCTAATCACATAGAACAGTGCCTGATTTTATTTATATATATATATATATATAGCAGGTGCTCAATAAACACTTGACTGAATCTGAGTGCACTTCATTTGACTTTGACAAACCAGAGATACCCAAACTGCAGAAAGAATAAGGCATTTTATTCACACACCACGCGTTCCAGTTGATGGAGCGCCTGCTAGCTTAGCGACTCTGTGTAGTCAGAAAAGTGGAGGAAACGAAAAACCCAGACCGTAGTCCGCCCCATGCTCAGAGCCAGTGCCTTCAAGAAGGGAAATAAGCTCCAATGAGGTTGCCTCTGAGACTGAAGCTTTGAAATAGACACACCGTGAAGCAGGGAACAGTGTGTTAGAGACGGAAGAGCGCCTGTACAGGATCGATCACGGGGAAGAAAGGAGAGGTGGGGAGGAGGTCAAAGGTGGAGTCTCTCAGGCACCCTAGGAGGAGGTGAAACCCCAGGAAGCCAACTTTAAATGTTCCTACTGTCGTTCCGTTGGCAAGACCCACCCGCCGCGAATGCTACAGAAAGGGACCTTAGCCTGGTGCGTGCATCTCTCTGTCTTCATCTTCCTTGGCTTGGGTTACAGTGGTACCTCAAGATACGAGTGCCCTAACATACGAGATTTTTGAGATACGAGCCGTCGAGCGAGAGATTTTTGCTTTGAAATACGAGCAACATTTGAGATAGGAGTCATCGCGCGGATCGGCCGGCTGCACACGACCCACCAGTTTACCGCGACTCGAGCGTCTCATAGTTTCCCACGCCTCAAGGTTACGGAACGAATTAAACTCGTATCTCGAGGTACCGCTGTATTTTCTTGCAAAACAAACTTCTGCTGAGCGCCATGTCATGATCTGGAGTGCGGATTTAAGCGGTGTGAGCTTCGGCAGAGTTGTTTTACTTTGGGGAAGGGCTGGTCACAATTAAAATGCATTTTGACAGTCCGAATACCCAGGGATATGAAAGCCTCGCCTGCCTTTGTTTTACTTGAAGCATGCTGGTTGGGGGGCTCCGAGTGGACTCAGGAGCCACTCTGAATGTCCCAGTGGAAGGTCAGCCTGTCACCCTACTATGTGTGGCTTGACCACCATGGAAAACGCGCAGAGAGATGTTGGGCAGCCGTCCTAACGTGGCTAGGAAAGAAAGGGCCTCCTGGAGTGTCACGTGCTTAAAGCCTATGCACTCAAGAACTTGACTTTAAAACTTCCAGAAAGAGCTCAGCTCTTACGTTCTTATATTTTTTACTATGCAGAAGTTATGGCCCCAGGAAGGGAGAAAATAAAATCCAGGAAAACCTCAAGATCTCAAACGCTGGTCCATGGGGGTGTTGTTGTTTTTGTTTGTTTTTTAATATATTTTATTGATTTTTTACAGAGAGGAAGGGAGAGGGATAGAGAGTTAGAAACATCGATGAGAGAGAGACATCGATCAGCCGCCTCAGGCCAACACTCTATCCACTGAACCAAACCGGTTTCGGCTATGGCGGTGTTCTAAATGAACATGCCTGAGGAAATACATGTTCACCTCATGAATTAAAAAATTACAAGGAGCAATCAGTACTGGCACAAATTTTTCTTCCTTTCATTTAACCAGGAAAATAACTCAAAAGATGTGTACTTCTGCTCCGAGGTTTCATTGCAAGATTTGAAGCCCTTCTTCCTCAAAATCCATTCCATCAGCTGAAACTGGTTTGGCTCAGTGGAGAGAGCGTCGGCCTGCGGACTGAAAGGTCCCAGGTTCGATTCCAGTCAAGGGCATGTACCTTGGTTGCGGGCACATCCCCAGTAGGGGGCGTGCAGGAGGCAGCTGATCGATGTTCCTCTCTCATCAATGTTTCTAACTCTCTATCCCTCTCCCTTCCTCTCTGTAAAAAATCAATAAAATATATTAAAAAAAAATTCATTCCATCACCTTTGCATGTACAAATAACCCCGTAAAGGTGTGTACAAATGACACGTGAACAACTGTAGGCCTGGCCCTTAGGAGCTATGAGACCCGACATGGCACTCTGAGTGAAATTTACTTCCTTGAAGTTTAAGTCGCTTTTAGAATGCCAGGTGCATCCTGAAACACATGCAGCGAATACTAGAAACGACTAGATGACAGCAGAGAATTCCAATCAGGGAACGGAGACTCGGATCCAAATCAGCATTTTAAGGAAAGGAGCTATCTATCGTAGTCAAGTGGCGTCTTCAGAACATACCCTGGTGTGAGGGCATTCTTTTCTGGCTTGGGCACATTCTGGCAGACACAACAGCGCTCACTGCCCGGGCCTCGACGTGGACGTCAGATTGAAATCAGATGTGGGCAACCTTCCCCATTTAAGCTGATTAAACAGGCAGGCTACACCAGGTAATTACAGATGCCTGTGTTTTGGGGGGGTGGGGGGGAGGAGAGGGGGTGGGAGAGAGGAGACAGGCTGGGGACTGCTTTTATATTTTTAAAGTGTTTTCCAAGATGGGAACAATTTCACAAATAAGAAAAAGAGTGGAATTAGGCCAAGGATAGAAACAGATGTTTTGGATCACGAAGCTGCTGGGAATTGAGCCTTCGTGCCTTTGAATGGCCCAGTTCTGACCCGGGATTCGAGGGCTCTTGCTAATTTTACCCCGATCCCCACTCCCAGGCTGTTGGATCAAATTCATTTACCACCCACAGCTGGGAAAAAGCAGCTTCGGCGGTCGGGAGGCACAACATAGAGCGACTCCAGTGACCCGGTGGGGGAAAGCCACAAACCAACGACATGTTTTTATTGCTCTTGACACCGCACTGCGCTGACTGTGAGGGAACGTCAGCCTAAGTGTTCAACTAACAAACAAAAAAAGTCCAGATTGCACAATCCCTTTAAAAGGCTCATTAGAAAACAGACAAAGCAATTTCTGTGACTATATTTCTCCTGGGTGGTTCTTCTGAATGTCCTGTCGACTAAAACATACCTGCAAGGCTGATGTGTGCCCAGTGACACGCATTGCCATGCTTCTGGCAACAGGGAGATGTCCAGAATTTTGTGAGGACTGTCCTCTGGATAACTTGACCTTTCTAAGCTATCCGCTGTTCCCATAAAAAGTGTGTTTAATCCCCATAAATTGTGTACATCCATAAAGGGCAGGGAGACAGCGGACAATGTTTTAATCCAATTTTACTTTTTTTTGTTTTTTCCATTTGTGCTTGTTATATGCAGGCTGGTATTTCCCGATCCTTGCTCTATTATTTATTTGTTTTTATTTTAATTTATTATTTTTTAAATAACTGAGCTTCCTTTCAGTCCCTGCATGATGCTGGTGACTCAATTACCACAATCGTGTAGAAGGCTCGGGAATAGCAATTCACAGCAAATGTCATTCCCCAATCTAATGGCACTTTATAGTTCTCCTTATTTGTGACAATATAGTCCCTTTTCGGCATAAAGAATTTTTTTAATTTAATTTATTTTAATTTATTTTATTTTTATTTTTTCCCTATTACTCTCCCTGGCCCTCCCCACCCCCCAGTACATGCCCTCACCCGTCTCCCTCCCCACACCCCCAATGCCCTGTATCCACTGGCTATGCCTACACACATGCAAAACAAAACAAAACAAAAAAAAAAGAATTTTTTGTTCCCTATCTGAAAAGTGGGAATTGGTTCACTGACCAAAACTGGGGCTGAGTCGGGACATGGGGCTGCACACCATGCTCCCCTCTGCAAAACGCACTACTGCCACCGAGAGAACGGGAATGACGGACGGAAGCTTTCCAATGCCCGAGCTGCATGTCCAAGACTGTTAACACTTAGTTTCATAACAGCATTTCTCTTCACTCCTCAGGACAAAATTATCTCTTTCATATTATTTTAATTTTTTTAAGATATATTTTATGGCTTTTCACAGAGAGGAAGGGAGAGGGATAGAGAGCCAGGAACATCGATGAGAGAGAAACATCAATCAGCTGCCTCCTGCACACCCCCTACTGGGGACGTGCCCACAACCAAGGTACATGCCCTTGACCGGAATTGAACCCGGGACCCTTCCAGTCTGCAGGCCGACGCTCTATCCACTGAGCCAAACCAGTCAGGGCCATCTTGTTATTTTAGAGAGAGAATGGACATTCTGCCCTACTGGCAAAATAATATCTTTCCTGGTTCCTATTGTTGAAAACTTCTTTTCTTAGCAACAGAACACTTTCTCCTGAATTACTTTATGTTTCTTCAGTTCTCACATGCCTATAATTCTCCAGAAAAGAAAAGAAAACCTCTCACAAGCAAAGAATGCTCAATGGGTTTAGTAGAATGTAATTAAAATCCCCCAAGTGAAAAGAATTCCACACAAGGTAGCACAATCTACACTAAAGATCACATCTAACATTGCGCTCAACGGTTTAAAACCACTTTAAAATGCACGTGGCAGCGAAGGAATAAGCGACTTTTGAGTAAGTGACTTACGTACAATCACACAGACATGAGAGTTACAGTGCCCACGTTTGATTCCCCCAGGTCTTAGGACTGCCGTCCAAACACTTTCGAGAATGCCACACTCTGTCCATTCCAGCTCGCTCTCAGAACCTGTGTTGGCAGGAATAAAGTTAGCAAGGTGGGTGGGCTCCACTCCTGAGAGTGTGGACAGAGGTGGGCCAGGCATCTGGAGCGCCGAAGGCAGGGAATCCCGATGGGTACTGGACAAAGGCTTCTGATGTTGAGGGGCTTCAGAGTCAGCCTGACCTGGGTTTCTCTTCTGACGGGCAGGGACGGTCACACTTACTGCCCGTGACACCTCACTGGTGACCGCTTCCCTTCTCCATCCCCACTGTCCTTAGGCTTTCTAAAGACTCACCACGACTCACTCTTCCCTGCCCCTCCTTTTCCAACTGCCCTTGGTGAAATTCCCTCTGATTTTGGTTTCCGATATGTCAGCATTCTAATTCTTCTACTGTCACTTCTTCTTCTTTTGTTTGTTCCTTTTCCTCTAAACATTTGGTGAGGGGGAAGCCGGCATAAAAAAAAGAAGCAGCTGAAACCGGTTTGGCTCAAGGAATAGAGCCTCGGCCTGCGGACTGAAAGGTCCCAGGTTCGATTCCGGTCAAGAGCATGTACCTTGGTTGCGGGCACATCCCCAGTTGGGGGGCGTGCAGGAGGCGGCTGATCGATGTCTCTATCTCATCGATATTTCTGGCTTTCTATCCCTCTCCCTTCCTCTCTGTGAAAAAGGAGGAAGAAGAAGAGGAAGAGGAGGAGGAAGAAGAGGAAGAGGAGGAGGAGGAGGAGGAGGAGGAGGAGGAGGAGGAGGAGGAAGAGGAGGAGGAGGAGGAAGAAGAGGAAGAGGAAGAGGAAGAAGAAGAAGAAGAAAAGCTTCTCTTCCACCGGCTCCCGGGTCAGGATTTCCTGGTTCAACTGTGAGATGTGAGAAAATGACGCCTGAGCCCACGTCCCCAGCTCTCCTTTCCTCCCTAAGCTGCTGTCCAGGATGCTCCCCGCCCCCTAAGTCGGCATTCCCTAACCCCAACTCTCCCGTGTGGTCCACTTCAGTCCCTGGCAACATGTGGGCCCCAGACTCGGGGAACTCCTCTTGGAAATGCAGATTGTTTTAAGTCCCTGCAGCCACTCAGTGCAAACCCTCCCCACACCCACCCCAGACCCTGCTCCCATGGTCCCTTCCTTTCCCATCTCACGTTACTGCCCACCGTCCTTTCCCGCCTTTCCTGTTAGACTATCTTCTTCTTCTTTTTTTAATATATTTTATTGATTTTTTATAGAGAGGAAGGGAGAGGGATAGAGTGTTAGAAACATCGATGAGAGAGAGACATCGATCAGCTGCCTCCTGCACACTCCCCACTGGAGATGTGCCTGCAACCAAGGTACGTGACCTTGACCGGAATCGAACCTAGGACCCTTGAGTCTGCAGGCCAATGCTCTATCCACTGAGCCAAACCAGTCAGAGCTAGACTGTCTTCTTAACTGGTTTTGCATCTCTCTTACAGAGACACTCTGCTCATCTGTAAACAGACTCGCTTCTAAAACAGCCCTCCTCCCCCCGCCATCTCGTTTGCACCTCTCTGCAAAGCGGGCCACAGAGACAGGACCCCAGGTTTGCACAGGAGACAGCCGAAGCTCCGAGAGGCAACCCGCTCAAGATCGTTCCTCACCCAGAGCTCCAAGCCCTCCACCACCGACAGCGACCGAGTCCAGCCACTGGCCTTTGAAGACACGAAACCAACAACATCATCACAACACGGTCACAGCTCCTGCTCTGGGACCTCCAAGTTTTTTGAGGGTCCCGGGGTCTGATGAGGGGGCACAGCTGTCACAGGAGCAATGCCCTGAGAGCCCCGGGCAGTGATATGTGGGAACTACCCGCTCCGGAGGCCACGCTGTGCCAGTCCCGCTGGGAGGGGGGGGGTCCGGTAATTGTGGAAGGATTAAGGGAGATGGGCCTCTCAGAGGGGCCTGCTCACTCTCTCAGGATTTTGCAGGTTCCAGAAACAGGAAGTTTAAAGATACAGTCTGTGTTTCTGCTTTGGTGCCACAAAAACTGCCCAACTTTGAGACACACCGTGTGGTTCTGCACCTTGGAGGGGGTGGGGGGAAGGAATAAGGGCTGATTTGTTCTGGGGGAGATGATCACTTTGGTGGCTTAAAACCAAGACTGACCATTGGAACAGTACAACTACCTAGTATCTGTTCTATGTTCACGTCTACCCCGTTTCCCCGAAAGTAAGGCATCCCCTGAAAATAAGACCTACTTCCAGTTTTGCCTCTCGCTGTACTATAAGGCACCCCTCTAAAAATAAGACCTCCCCGATCATAAGGCCTCCCTCGAACAGAAGGCCTCTTCGGAATAGAAGGCCCTCGAAGCTACTACAATCAGGCGTCTGACTCCTGATTTAAAGAGACCTCGCCCTGCCTGAACAGCTCCGGCTGCGCTGAGGCCCATCAGGGAGCTGGTTGGTGATGACAACGACTACTGTACCGTAGACAAGTCATACATTTCCTTTTTTGTTGTTCAACAATAAATGTGTACCGTCTTCTTCTTCATGGAAAAATAAGACATCCCCTGAAAATAAGACCTAGCGCCTCTTTGGGAGCAAAAGTTAATAGAAGACACTGTCTTATTTTCGGGGACACAGGGCAGTAACTTGCTCTGATCCCCTAAGCCAGTGGTCGGCAAACTCATCAGTCCACAGAGCCAAGTATCAACAGGACAACGACTGAAATTTCTTTGGAGAGCCACATTTTTAAACTCCAACTTCTTCTAACGCCACTTCTTCCAAATAGACTTGCCCAGACCGTGGTATTTTGTGGAAGAGCCACACTCAAGGGGCCAAAGAGCTGCATGTGGCTCGCAGAGCCGCAGTTTGCCGACCACTGAAGGTCCTAAACTAAAGCAAGATATGGATCTCAAACAAGAGCTGGTGCGGGTTCTTTTAAAATAGACCCTATCTTACTGGGCAGCGGGGGAGAGAAGAGGGGGCCTATATAAATGTAAAAAGAGGAAATAAATACAGAAAATAAAAAGTTTCTGATAGCCAGATTCAGCAACTGTCCTTCTTTTGATGTACGCTCATGTAGGCAGTCCACGCTTGGTGAGACACGTAAACACAGTAAGAAGAGAAAGGACAGAAAACATCCTTAGCTTAGCTCTGAGGTCCATGTCATTCTGCTCTAATAATGACGGGCCAGGAACCCAAGCCAAGTCAGAGAGAGAGAACGAGGCGGGGATGGGCGGAAGGAAGGCAGTCCAGGGAGGGACAGAGAGACTCCCACTCCGCCGAGTGGCTCTCCGGGAGGCGGGCTTCGGGGCGGCAGCGTGGACAGAGGCCCAGTCGGTCGCCCTCGCTGCTGGAGGCCCACTGCCCTCCCTTCAAGTGCAAACTGAGGACATCGAGTGCTCCACCTGGACTCACACAAAGAGCAAGGGGCACAAGGACAGAAGGCACTCCTACCACATCTGGCACAGAGCCCCACATCCATTGCAGGTCTCCTGGTGTTACCCCAGCTGAATGAACCTCGGTCACCCCCGGTCAGTGTGCTGGGCAGGCCTGCCACGTGCTGGGACGGCCGGGATTGGGGGGCTGCTCTGTCCGGGAACAAGCTCACCCTTTCTTTTCTTTTTCTTTTTTAAGGAAAAGACTTTCTCTCTCTCTCTCTCTCTTTTTTTAAAAATATATTTTATTGATTTTCCACACAGAGGAAGGGAGAGGGATAGAAGGTCAGAAACATCAATGAGAGAGACACATCGAGCAGCCGCCTCCTGCACGCCCCACAGTGGAGATGTGCCCGCAAGCAAGGTACATGCCCCCGACCGGAATCGAACTTGGGACCCTTCAGTCCGCAGACCAATGCTCTATCCACTGAGCCAAACCGGTCTCGGCTTTTTAATGTATCTTTATTATTTCAGAAAGGAAGGGAAAGGGAGAGACAGAAACATCAATGATGAGAGAGAATCATGGATCGGCTGCCTCCTGCATGTCCCCCAATGAGGATCAAGCCTGCAACCCAGGCATGTGCCCTTGACTGGAATCGTACCTAGGACCCTTCAGTCCACAGGCTGGTGCTCTATCCACTGAGCTACACAGCCAGGGCAAGCTCGCCCTTTCGCTCTGAAAAGCGTTCCTGTTTGAACGATGCGTGACATGGCCCCCGACACGCAATACCCACGCGGTGTTTGCCTCACTCCACACTTTCCTCCCGCTGCTTTCCCCAGTTCCCTTACTTCCAGCCCCTGCTTCCTTCTGGAACTTTTCCATCCTTTGCAGCGAGCCTCTCAGAGCCGCTGCTGGGTTTTCTAAGCAGAATGGGCATTATTCGGTCCATGGGACACGTGTGAAGATGGAGGCAGGCAGAGAGAGGCTGAATTCAGGTATTTTAGAGAGAAGAGGTCCTTAATGTCAACAGCTCAAAAGAAACACAGGAACAGCCACTCCACAAGCTAGAACTCTGGTCTTCTGACTCCAAAGTTCACATTCTTTTCTTTTTTTAACATATATTTTAAAAAATTATTTCAGAGAGGAAGGGAGAGAGAGATAGAAACATCTATGATGAGAGAGAATCATTGATCAGCTGTCTCTTGCATGCCCCCCTACTGGAGATCGAGCCCACAGCCCAGGCATGTGACCTTAACCAGAATCGAACCTGGGACCCTTCAGTCCACAGGCCAATGCTCTATCCACTTAGCCAGACCAGCTAAGGCCAGGTTACTTCTTAAAGTCCCCCTGAAAGAGTGAAGTTGTGCTTTTCTATCAGCTACATGTGGAGTTTTATTGATTCAGATTATGAAGATCATATGCTCTAGGCAAGGGATGCATACCTATCTACAATTGCAGGTGGCTTCACATGAGGAAGGGACAGAGCAAAAAGAATGTTCTAGCCAGAACCTGTCCTCTATCTCATGATAATGGACTGTGGTGAAATTAAAACATGTAAAAAAAAAAAAATCCCAAATTGCCCTGTGAGGTAATAACATCTCATTCCTTACCGAAAAAAATGGAGGCTGACGGGAGTAAAATGAATCACCCCGAGCCCCCCAAAATGCAGTGACCGAGCTGCAGCCAGAATTCAGTGTTCTGAGTCCTCCTCCTGCCACACCCTTGACCTTTGCTAGCAGAAGAGGATCATCTGATTGCTGAACGTGGTCTTTAAAGGGGTAGGACTCTACAATCCATTACCCGAACCAGGACACCTGAGAGTAAAAGGGGCACTTCTCATCATCACAGGGGGACCACAGAAGCAACCTGAGAATGTCCCCCTCAAACGGAGGGAGCCCCACCGTTACATATCACAGTGCACTGTTCTCATTTGCACATTCGGCCGCATCAACTACGTAAGCTTTGTGCTCTCTCTGCCTTTCCACTCTGCAGAGGAGAGCTGTCTGGGTTAGGTAACTGTTTTGAGCTCTTTTAAATATTTGAACTTGGGTTGTCCACGCACAAAAACGGAAGGAAACGTGCTCCTTCACCCCCGGCACACACGCCATGGACAGGTCAAAGCCACTATAAGTGTCTGCAGGTTGTTCAAGGAAGGCCACCCGATTAGGACACTCCACACCAGTGGTTCTCAACCTTCCTCATGCCGCGACCCTTTAAGACAGCTCCTCATGTTGTGGTGACCCCCAACCATAAAATTACTTCTGTTGCTACTTCATCACTGTCATTTTGCAACTGTTATGAATCGTAATGTAAATATCTGTGTTTTCCCATGGTCTTAGGCTCATCGCGACCCACAGGTTGAGAACCACTGCTCCACACCCTACAAGTCCATTGAAGAACCGCAGCTCCTCCTTCTTCCTTGATGGCTAACGGATCAGCAAGTCCTACCCGGGCTCTCTCATGGGGATTCAGCTGGTCCACCCCAACATTACTACCAGCCATCTTCATCCAACCAACTGCCACTAACCACGTAGATTGTTCCGGGACAGTCTGTCCTTGGGAGAATCAGAGACACAAAGCACTTTTATAGTGTGTGTGTGTGGGGGGGGGGCTAATTTTTAGGGGGTAGGTGCATATAGACTGGTGTGCAAGTCTGGAGGATACCCAGCTACATTCAAATGACACACTTCTTCCCCATCTTTCTCTCCCTCTCTCAGGAAAATGTCCACATTACTTTTGCAGAAAAGAGGCTCCATCATTGGAGAGATCGCTCCATCCTGCTCAAGTCTTGGAAAGTGACCCTGCAGTTTAAAGAGAAGTAGGAAACAGCACCTGCGCTGCATTTCTGTATCTGCACCCCCAAATCACTGCCGTGATCCTCATGGAAAGACCCCTTTTCTGCTGCTTGGAACCTGGATGGACTGACAGCACGCTCTGGGCTCCCGGGTAGATCCTCCCCCCGCCCCGCCCCCAGGTGTGTGACGCTAGACAGGTGAGTTCCCTCATGGCTAAAACGGTCACATCTCGCCGAAACCGGTTTGGCTCAGTGGATGGAGCGTCAGCCTACGGACTGAAGGGTCCCAGGTTAGATTCGGGTCAAGGGCACGTACCTTGGTTGCGGGCACATCCCCAGGAGGGGGTGTGTGGGAGGCAGCTGATCGATGTGTCTCTCTCATCGATGTGTCTAACTCTCTATCTCTCTCCCTTCTTCTCTGTAAAAATATCAATAAAATATATTAAAAAACAACAATACAAACTGTCATGTCTCCAAGTTCTAGCCACTGGATAAGACAGTTTCACGCCTCTTCCCATCATGTGCAAGACCAAAGCTTGTAGGGCCTCTGTGGCTGTCTCAAAGCCACGAAATTGTGGGAGACGGAACCAGGAATTAAATTTGGCCCTCTGAGTTCCACCCGCTTCCTCTCGGCATACTGTGCTTTACAATCCTTAGAAAGTGTCACCGAAGATAAGGATAGTGCCATATTACAGATCCGTTTCCTGAGAGATCTCAAAAGAAAAACAATAACTGCAGAAAATCACTCATACCTAGGTTTTATTCCACCCTATCTGCTACTATCATAGCTACTATTTGATACCCCATCTATATATATGAAAGCCTAAGCAACCGTTATGACTGGTTGGTCACTATGACGACAGGCTGACCATCAGGGGACAGACGCTCAACACAGAAGCTGCCCCAGCTGGTGGTCAGTGCACTCCCACAGCCAACTGCCTGCGGTTCCTCCCCGCAACTGGGGGAGATGATCCCCGATTGCGGGCCAGGCTGAGGAACCCCACAGGGGATCCCACGAATTTGTGCATCGGGCCTCTAGTATTTTTATAATGCTGAATACCGGGGTTAAGATCAGACATATTCTATACAGGTTTCATGAATAAAGATCGAAAGCTTACAGACACTGAAGGCATCAGAGCATCTTATAGGAGGCATACAAAGACCTCGTTCTCAATTTCCTTTCCTATATTTCCTCTTCGGAATTTAGTGATTTACGAGAGACTCAACCTGAATCACAGACTTGAAACATCCATGTGAAAGTGACAAAGTTTTCATAATGCCAACAACTGGTGGCTTCACGTCTTCCTGACTTGAAGAGAGCGGGACAAATTCTCTCCAAAAGATGCAAATGATTTTTTTTTTTTTAAAAAGCACAAAACAAGGTCCTTCAATATCTCAGCCATAGAAGCCAATAACACCGAATGTATGTCTAGGTTAACTTAATCATGAAAAAGTCAGCAATGGAGGGATAGATAAACTTCCCTTTGTCCCTCTTCTCCCGAGAAATGTTCCAATGTTGAAAATCAATTCCTTTTGTCCTCTTAATATTCATCTGCTACACATTAAATACAAATTCTGGGCACCGGGGGATTCCCACAGGCTCTTTCATCTGCAGAGAGGCCTGCTACAAATTAAGCTCTTACTCTCCCTCCCAAATGGTAGATCTGTGTTCTGGTCGACCATCCTTCTATCGGCTCGTGGCTGTGCGAGTTCAGTTAATTGTCCTTTAGGCACCCTTACTCTGGGGTTGGGCACGGTAGTGCAGTATCAATGCGGAATAGTGCCACCTGCTCCGACGTACAGACCATCTTATTTATTTATTTTTTAAATATATTTCTGTTATTGATGTCAGAGAGAAAGGGAGAAGGAGAGACAGATAGAAACATCAATGATGAGAGAGAATCATTGGATTGGCTGCCTCCTGCATGCCCCACTGGAGATCGAGCCCACAACCCAGGCATGTGCCCTTGCCCGGAATCGAACCCGGGACCCTTCAGTCCGCAGGCTGACGCTCTATCCACTGAGCCAAGCCGGCGAGGGCCGTTCAGACCATTTTAGAAAGCAGTCTGTTAGGGTCTGTGTACTTCCTAGATCATTGAGCCATTTAGGCTGTGTGTGTGTGTGTGTGTGTGTGTGTGTGTGTGTGTGTGTGTGTTTTAATATCTTGGAACAATACAAAATAACAATGCTCCTGTCAGTGATGTCACCTAGTAACATGATCTTAATAGTTATTAGAAATAATGTGGAAAAACAGACCGTGCAGAAAGTCTCTGAGAAATGTTTGATTGATGCAAACCTGGTTTTAGCACTGGGTTGAGGACTGGTAGTTAAGGCCATGACTTTGCGTGTTTGGAGAGCCGCTGACACAGGTAATCGCTGTTAAATCCCTGCCTTCAGAAGGAAGCCTCATGCATATGCTGTCACACACAGCTGAGACTCCGAATGGGGCTAGGACGTTCTAAGAACCTCATTCAATCCGGGACCTCGCAAACATACGACAAATGTCCTTTGGCGGAGATGTTCTTTTAGGGTCTCTAACAAAGGCACAAGCTGATCAGCTCTCAACCAGTTCCCCAAGGGCCGGAAGTCCCCTGATGATTCAAAGTTTCACCCCCAAGAGGTGTGGGTCTCGGTCCAATCAGCTGCTTTGATGTGTGTGATCTCTTGGATCACAGCTGAGCACCCCAAAAAGAAGTCTGACCATTTGTAACCGCAGGGATGGACCCGGAGAGCATTGTGCGGAGCGGAATAAGCCATTCGGAGAAAGATAACGATCACATGATCTCACTCCTTCGTGGAATAGAACCAACAGCATGAACTGATGAACAAAAACAGATCCAGAGCCAGAGAAGCATCGGAACAGACAGCCAAACCTCACAGGGCAGGCAGGAGAGAGGGGGTGGGAGGAAGACATCAACCATAGGACTTGCATCCGTGCATAGAAGCATAGCCGATGGGCACAGACAGTAGGGGGGTCAGGGCAGGGGCTGGGGGGCGGGGAGAGGTCCATGGGGTGGGGTGTTGGCGGGGGGGAAGGAGACAGATGCAATACTTTCAACATGAAAGAATTTAAATACAGTGGTACCTCGAGATACGAGTGCCCTAACATACGAGATTTTTGAGATACGAGCCGTCGAGCGAGCGATTTTTGCTTTGAGATACGAGCAACAGTTGAGATAGGAGTCATCGCGCGGATCGGCCGGCTGCACACGACCCACCCGTTTACCGCGACTCGAGCGTCTCATAGTTTCCCACGCCTCAAGGTTACGGAACGAAT
>JAAGEH010000297.1:20835302-20873276 GCA_011751065.1 Lasiurus cinereus | reverse complement strand
GGCAGGGAAGGTTGGGGGAGGGGAGGGGCTGTAAGAGATCAACAGAGGGACTCGTATGCACGTATGTAAGCATAGCCAATGGATACAGGACATTGGGGGGAGGGGGAGAGACAGGTGAGGGCAGGTACTGGGGGGTGGGGAAGGCTAGGGGGGAGGTTAATGGGGAGGGGAGGAGACATATGTACTACTCTTTGTAATACTTTAAACAATAAAAAAAAAGGGAAAAAATAAAATAAAATAGATTTGTATTGATTTCAGAAAGGGAGAGGGGGAGAGAGAGAAAAACATCCATGATGACAGAGAATCATGGATCGGCTGCCTCCTGCCTGCTCCCCACTGGGGATGGAGCCCGCAACCTGGGCCTGTGCCCTGGACCGCAACTGAACTCGGGACCCTTTTGAGTCCTTGGGGTGATGCTCTATCCACTGAGCCACAGCAGCCAGGGTTGGGGATATTTTGTAAGTGACTTCTATCCTTACTACAACTTTCCCGTCACAGCCAGTACTTCCAGAAAGGATTGGGAGACCAGGCTGCGTATTTAAAGGACACAACCCCGAGAAAACTGTCCAGGGAATTCACACACATAGGCTTATGGGTCGGCGATTTTCAACCCGTGTGCCTAAACATGGCTAAAACATGCAATACCTGACTGTTTAGTCAGGGGCACTGGCCTCTCTTCCCTTAGATTGCCAAATAAAACTTATTTAAATGGCAACAGCTAACACAATAGTCACTGGTGTGAATGAATCAACATTATGCCTTATGCCTATTTTTTTTTCAGAATTTAGTCATTAGTTGATGTATGTCACGATATAAAAAGGATTGAAAATCGCTGCTCTTCGTTACATACGAACATAGACAAGTACAAGGGTAAAGTTTTCAGAAAAAAATAAAGGAGATACATTTTACACACACACACATATTTGAGGGCAAACAACTGTTTTAGTGATTTAAAAAATAAAGCACAAGAGTCTATAATAACTCGTAGAGCAATTAAGTTGGTGCAGACCTTTTAAAGAAAATCGATGATCGAACAGATGATTCAGCTTTTCTTTTTCTTTCATTATTTCCTGAGTAATAGGGGCAGTGTGTACCTTTATAGGCTAACTGGCAGAGATTTTTAAAAATCATTTTCTCATTTGCACATTTTAAGCTGTTGTCTGTCCAGTTCATCAAATAAGTGCCCGGTTCCCCATAACCAGTGGTTCTCAACCTTCCTAAGGCCGCGACCCTTGCATACAGCTCCTCATGTGGTGGTGACCCCCAACCATGAAATTTTGCTACTGTGATGCATCGTGATGTCAATATCTGCATTTTCCGATGGTCTTAGGCCACCCCTGTGAAAGGATCGTTCGACCCCCAAAGGGGTCTCGACCCACAGGTTGAGAACCGCTGCCCTTAACCACCTGTTGCACTGGCCAAACAGAACCGAACCACACCCCGGGCTGACACCATCAGGCCTGACCACAGACCTGCCAGGGGCCCGGTTAGCATTCTTATTTTAGCTGCTGCGGAAAGTGTGCAGAGATTTGGCTAATGTGCCCCGTTAAGACTGACAACTCAAACAAGTGATTTCCATTTAAAAAAATTAACTGTTCTAATTGACAAGGGAAAAATACCCTCCCCCTGCAAGAGTTTATCTAATTTTCATCTTCGTTCAAAGCCAAATGACAATGATTAATGGGAAATTTAATAAGGAGCAATTATTAACTTGGCAAACCTCGTCCCAATTAACACTCTATTAAAACTAATTATGACATGTTTCAAGCGCTTGCCCTTAATTGTTTCCCTCCCCCCCCACTTAAAAAGCACCTTAATTAAATGTTCTGTTTAATTAAAAACATAGATTCCTAATAAAAAAATGTTTTACTGTAGATTAAAAAAAATGTAAGCGAGGCCAATGCTCCTCCGGTTTCTTAAACGTTTATGGCTTATGTCACACATCCACAGTCCGTGACTGGAGGATCATCAAGAGCCCTCCACTGGTAATTAACTGTCATGACTTCTGGAGCGGCGTGATTCCTGAAGTTCATTCCCTGGCAATTACTACTGGCTGCTGGGTTTTGTAAACTAAACTAGAAGGGAAGAGAGCCAGACTGTAAATATTAAGGAAAACAGCTTAAGCCTTTCTTGGCTGCTTTAAGATCTGCAAGGAAACTCTGAATGGGAACAGCATTTGCCGGGCTTCTAGCACCTTCTCCAGGAACAGGCAGAAAAAAAAAAAAATGCCTTTCTTCCACTCTCAGCATCTGCCGTGGGGCAATCTGGGAAATCCTGCCCTTCTAACTCTACAAGCCGGGGTCTGCTGTAGCTTGAATATTCAGAGCGAATTAAAATTCCCTCTCGGTGGCAATCCAGGACAATAATTTTTGCTTACCATCAAAGCGGTAGCTTGACTAATTGTATATGCAAATCAGGCAATTTGTATTTAAATTATGCATTCCCAGTCTTAATCCCACAGGCATGTACAGAGCAGCAGAGAGAATTGGTAGGACGTTTTTCAAGGTGCTTGAATATTTATTACCAATGGCAAACATTCCCTGATCAGTTGAAAAGATTGTATATCTTCTGAAGAAAAACATGTGGTTGCGATGGAAGAACCATCGTTATGTTAGATGCGGTTCAATTTTATAAAGACCTTTTGTGACTTTAGAGTACGTTTTGTTTCCTTTGCTTTTAAAAATTACTACTTGAGGGGAAAATTGATGGGACCTTCAGCATTTGTTAAGATTCCAATACTTTAAAAATGTATGCTGTTACGTTGTACCGTTATTATTGAGCAACATAAAAATTTTGAATGAAGTCTGTAGATTAAATAATAATGATGTAACCATGTCCCTGTTCCCATTTTGGTAACCGTGTTGTGGTTATATAAGAGGATGTCCTGATAGGAAATAAATGCTGACATATTGGGAGTAAATGTTTATGTCTTTTTTTGGAAGGGGAAGGGGAGATGATATGATGCATAACAGAAAAAGGAAGGGAGGGAAGAGAGGAAATATATTAAAGCAAATACAGTAAAACAGGGGAAACTGGGTGAAAGATTTAAGAGAACTTTTTAATAATAATTCCTAGAACTTTCTGCACGCTCGACATCATTTCAAAATAAAATGGTGGAAGCTACTCTGTGCTGTGCCTTTAAGTACAAGATATGCTTTCTGCAATTACCATTTCCTGTGAAAAGGAATGCAGGAATATATGGATGGGGTTCCATTGCCACTATTTTTGTTAGACTACATGGTGGTTACACCATATGGACTTTTGAGAGCTCTTACCCTGGTTATTTTTCAAATGCTTTCTACTCCAGCCTATTTCTTATCAACTGTCACAAAGGTAATGTGTAATATTGTCATTGCAAAGACACACTTTATAGGCTGTTTTCCTTAAAAAAATAATAATAATTTGCCCACAGCAAATTTCAGAATCCTGGAAAAAGCTTTCAGATTGTAACAAGCTGAGCGCAAGGCACCACACCACTTCTGTGTTTTCATTACGATGGCTGCCTTGATGCTGCTAACACTAGACATGCTTTTTAGGACGCCTATGAAGATAAAGATTATAAGCAGTTATTCGAGATTTCAAGACCAAACTGACATCTCTACTTTGGGGATTTAATACACTCCTTAATATGTAGCATCAAGCCATAGAAACCATTTGTAAACGATTCCTATGTGTATTAGAGATCTCAGACTGAATACCTAATATACCTAAGAGGCATATCTAAAGAGTATCCAATGTTTAACTCTTCCTAGAGCAGGTATCGACACCACACACAGGTGTTGATCTTCTTCTATTCCTGAAGTCCTTCACAATGGAAATTATACCCAGAACTGGTTATAGAAACCCACAAAACAGACAATAAGTCATAGTGAACTCAGTGGATTACAACATGTCTACAAAAACAAACAAACTGGCAGCTGATCGATGTCTCTCTCTCTCATCGATGTTTCTAACTCTCTATCCCTCTCCCTTCCTCTCTGTAAAAAAATCAATAAAATATATATTTTTTTTAAAAAAACCTGATTAAGTGGACAACACATAGTGCGGTGATTGTCTTTCTGTTAAAACAACCACTTTGTCATATAATTAACAAATGATGGAATTCACTCATCTAAAGTTTGTAATTCAATATTTTTAGTCTGTTCAGAGTTGGGCTGCGAGCACTACAGTCCATTGTTAGTAATATGTACGATGCCATCTGGAATCTGCTTCCTATTGATGACCACTTATGGCGGGGCTTCCTTTGTGCAGAGCTATTCCGGTTGACTTTCCTATCTAGGCGGTACAGCCAGAAGAAGAAATCTGTTCTCACTTCAGAGCAGTCAAACAAAGAAGGGAGCACATCATAGCGCAGAAGGATTTCGGATGACAGACTTACTTGGCTGTCAATTTTTCTTTATGAACGATCGAGGATTTAATCTAAATAAGGGAAATGCAAGTAAAAAGTCATCCTCTGCCCTACAAAGTAGAAATTCTTTGTGCCTCTTCCTATAATCAGTTGCACTGATAGCTTAAAAATGGGAAAGGCCGAAACCGGTTTGGCTCAGTGGATAGAGCATCGGCCAGGTTCAATTCCGGTCAAGGGCATGTACCTTGGTTGTGGGCACATCCCCAGGAGGGGGCGTGCAGGAGGCAGCTAATTGATGTGTCTCTCTCATCGATGTTTCTAACTCTCTATCCCTCTCCCTTCCTCTCTGTAAAAAATCAATAAAAATATATATATTTTTAAAAATGGGGGAGAAAAATGGCCAAGAGAAAGATGTAGCAATTCTTTTTTCAGAGAGGTGGCACCGTGCACATTTTAACAGCTTAGGCGTCTCCCATCACTGCTGTGTACACAGAAAATCTTAGAGGCGATGTCGTAAATCTGGGAAGACGATGCAGCTGAGCGGGATATATATACTTGACCTCAATTTCAAGCTGGATGGGACTATCGAATTTGCATATTGACATGCAAGAGACTTTTCTGGTTCTCAATCTAAGTTACTAAGCCTAGAATATGATCGGATTTTAAACTCTTTATTGCTCTGGGAAAAAAAAACAAAAACAGGTAATTCTTAGAAAATCAATAAAAAGCAAACACTTGGCTAAGAGCCAAGGGTCTAGAGTCAGCAAGTTGCACAGAACTGACTACACACACATCTGAGTCGAATAAAAACGGAAAGAGGAAACTTTCGTTAAAAAAACAAAACAAAAAAACCAGGAAGCCCTCTCCCTTGACTCTTGCTCTCTGGGTAGGGTTCCTAGCCCTACACCCCTCTGGCCGCCGGCAGAAATAACAGTTTTCGGTTTCTCAGCTCAAAAAAGCTACTTTAGCCGAAACCAGTTTGGCTCAGTGGATAGAGCGTCGGCCTGTGGACTGAAGGGTCCCAGGTTGGATTCCGGTCAAGGGCATGTACCTTGGTTGCGGGCACATCCCCAGTAGGGGGCGTGCAGGAGGCGGCTGATGGATGTCTCTCTTTCATCAATGTTTCTAACTCTCTATCCCTTTCTCTTCCTCTCTGGAAAAAATCAATAAAATATATATTTTTTTAAAAAGCTACTTTAACATTTGTAGTCACAGCAGCTCCAAGCCACCCTCTGTTTGTCCCGTCATCTTTAACTCTTGAAACAGGTTGACACTTTGTCTCCTGAGGAGGTGTTAGTAAGATTTTTTGCTCAACTTCTATAGCAGTGGTTCTCAACCTTCCTAAGGCCGCGACCCTTGCATACAGTTCCTCATGTGGTGGTGACCCCCAACCATGAAATTTTGCTACTGTTATGCATCGTGATGTAAATATCTGCATTTTCCGATGGTCTTAGGCGACCCCTGTGATAGGATCGTTCGACCCCCAAAGGGGTCGCGACTCACAGGTTGAGAACCGCTGTTCTATAGGGTTGGTGCTCCACCAAGATTCTGCCAGATCTGAGCTGCTTTAGGCCAAAGACGTCAATGAATCAGCAGGAACTTTCAACCTAATTCCAAGTGTAGGGCAATATCTCTCAAGGAAAATCAAATGGAAAAGAAAAATAGCAGGAGTTTAGCAACTCCATCATTTCACTTAAAATATATATAGCGCCCTCACCGGTTTGGCTCAGTGGATAGAGTGTCGGCCTGCAGACTCAAGGGGGGCATGTACCTTGGTTGCGGGCACATCCCCAGTAGGGGGCGTGCAAGAGGCAGCTGATGGATGTGTCTCTCTCATCGATGTTTCTAACTCTCTATCCCTCTCTGTAAAAAAAAAATCTGTAAAATATATATTTTTTAAAAATGTAGCTGTGATTACTGAGTATTATTAATTAGCTCAGAAGACCCACTCTAAAAATTGGTAATAACCGTAACATTTCTGAGTGTCTCAACAAGGCTGTCCGTTTTGATGTGGTCTTCACGAAAAGATAAAAATCCAGAGGGAAAGCCTAAAAGGATGCAATTTAAATTCGAGAACACCCTATTTACTTATTTATTTATTTTCATGAAGAAAACACTGTATGAAGTGAAACCAGCAGAGCCCCTGAAAATCAGGGGTTTACCGTGAAAATATTGCCAGCCTCTCAATGACAGCGCCCCTCGCCAATGCTACTACAATAAAAACGATCGCAGGTCCCCACCAGGCCTAACGCAAGAATATTACTCGGGATTTCCACGTTTCGTTTTGTTGGGGGGGTATTTGGCTTTGTTTTGTGGCGGTGTGGCGTGGTTAGCAGTAAAGTCCTCTCTCTCGTCATTCTTCACATCACCGCGTTTAACAACTGCACGCAGCTGCCAGCACACTAAACCCGTGTTTTTCCAACAGTTCTTACCAGCTTTCTTCCAGATCTCCTCTGGCACGTATCCAGAAGCAGGCCTGTGGAGGAATTCCCGATGCGCATCTGTAAAAAAGGACAAAAAGCAGTGGAGAGAGGAGGAAAGCACATGAGCACCATGATGTCATGATAAGGAGGAGAAGTTAGCTCTGTCCGTTCTACTGGCTTCCTTACAAAAACAGCTTTTAAAAGGCTTAGCATTTCGCTTCTAGAAAATAAACAGAAAGAGCAAGCCCGGGCATCAGGGCTGGGTCGTGGCCTTGATGCCTCGGACGCTTAAAGCTGCAGCGATCTGCATGAATTCATTACACAGTGGGTTGGGGACCACGGTTTCCAGCGGGGATCACTAGCAGGAATTCCCCACGGGTGTGTTTTATTTACAGAAAACAAACTGCACTGGTAGCTTTTCCTTCAAGAGTCAAACTGGCAGTTAAAAAAATAATAATAATTAGGATAATGAAATTTTCACCCAGCGCTGACTCTGCAGCCTCGCCTTGCCATAAACAGTGACCCTTCACCGTGTGGCTAACCAGTTCTCACACTCAATTGCTTCTTGTCATCTGGTTTCCCGAGAGAAACGATGCAGGCCAGACAGGGGTGGCCAGAAATATTCACAGGGATGAAAAGCAAGGACCCACAACCAAAGTTACTCTACCTAGCTGAGCGATCACGTAGAATGGAAGTTAAGATAAAGAGCTTCCCAGACGAGAAAAGCTAAAGGAATTCGTCACCACCAAACTGGTATTATATAAAATATGAAAGCATCTTCTTTAAGAAGAAAAAAAAAGAATATTTGAACAATAAAATGGCAATAAATACTATATATATACACATACATACATACATACATACATACATATGTGTGTATGTGTGTACTTTAAAATTTTTCACACAAATTAAATCACATGGATTTGACAAAGATGAAAGCAAGAGAGAATCATTAGAATGGATTCAAATACTCAATGGACCAAACATGTTTTACAAAAAAGTAAATGAAGTTCCACTTTAAATGAAATATTGTCCTTACTATGCTTATTCAAAATTCAAGTTTGAGAAGACAGGTAACATAATAATAAAGCTGATGTAGGGATGCTAATCTCCAAATAACATGTTCATGGAAATGACATGGAACTTTTTGTATATTTTTATATGTGCATGAAACTAAACTTCACGTGTATACAATCATCTATAGCTAAAATATTCACTACTTGTTTTTCCTATTGGATTTTCAGTAAAAGCATATGTAATTAGACATTTTGAAAAAGAAGAAAATCACTTTAACTTTAAATGATATAATCATCATTCAATTCTTGATAAACTTCAAGTAACTAAAATTTTCTCTACATGTATATAGCAAGTAGCAGACTTATTTTTTAAACAATAGTTTAACTAATGGTATGTTGAAAGTCAAAAGAAATTCAATTCATTTTCTGTATTTTGGGAAGCTACAGAATATTGAAAATGGAAAAAAACAACAATCATTTTAGCTAAGTATATGTCATTTTATACTTAAATGCCTCAAATAAATATGAATGTTTTGAATCTTGGAGGGTATATAGGTTATCAATTGACCAGCAAACAAGATATTCCCTGCTCTTCTGAATTAGGAAAGGCTTATTATGGTTTGGTGAAGGGTATATGACGTCTCTGTACTATCTTTGCAATGTTTCTTTAAAACTAAAATTATTACAAGTATAGGAAGTTTATTTTTAAAAGCTTACATAATTTTATGACTTGATAATGAGAGACTAGACATATGCATACTTGTGTGCACATTCATTCCTATAAAATAAATGACAAAAACCAAACTGTCTTTAAGTAATTTTCATTCATAAAACAGAAACCTAGATAAAATAGTTGGGTGCATATGTAACTTCAAGGAAATGTGATATAGCTAGTGTGATTTGTTGAAATTACTTCCTATATCACTAGAAGGGCATCTAGAATAAATGAAGTCAATAATAATAATAATAATAATAATAATAATAATAGAATAAATGAAGTCAATCAAGTTCACATTCAACCATCGGACACAATGGAACACAGAGATTTACCTAAGACAACTTTTAAAGGCAATTTTTGGGGAACCCTTTGACTTCAGAATAGTTTATTCTGAAAGAAGGCAAGAACACACAAGAGGGTAGCAACAGGCTATTCACAAAAATGATACTAGACCACCTTCTTCCACCCTGTATAATTATCAACTCAAAATGGATTAAAGAATTAAATTAAGACTCAAAACCATGAAACTTCGAGAAGAAAGCACAGGCAGTAACATTTCCGACATTCCTCTGAGCAATATGTTTTTCTGACATATATCCTTAGTGAGATAAACAAACAACAAAAAAGGAGGTCCCATCACATTAAAAAGTGTTTGTACAGCAAAGGGAAACATCAACTAATAGAAAAAAGCCTACAGAATGGAAGAAGATATTCCCCCACTGATATATCTGGTAAGGCATTAATATCCAAAATATATAAAGACGTCATACAACCTAAAACCAATCATCTCACTAAAAAATGAGAATAAATACTTCTCAAAAGAGGACATACAGACGGCCAATAGACAGATGAAAAGGTAGTCATTGTCACTAATCATCAGTGAAGCTACACCGACAGATCCCCTCACACTTCTCAGAAGGGTCATCATCGACAAATCAACAAACAACAAGTGCTGGTGCGGATATGGAGAAAGGAAACCCTTTTGCAACTGCGGGTGGGAAAGCAGATTGGTGCAGCCACTGTGGAACACAGTATGGGATTTCCTCAAAAAATTAAAAATGGAACTATCTTATGACCCAGTGATTCCACTTTTGGGTACACAGCCTGCCAAACCCCAAAACATGAATGAGCCCCCTGTTCATTGCAGCACTGTTTACAACAGCCAATTTATGGAAGCGACCCAAGTGCCCATCAACAGATGCCTGGATGAAAAAGCTACTCCACCTAGGCGTGGGCAAACGCAGGCTTCTTGTGAGTATGCAAAACATAGAGTTTGCCGAAACCGGTTTGGCTCAGTGGATAGAGCATCTGCCTGCGGACTGAAAGGTTGCGGGTTCGATTCCGGTCAAGGGCATGTACCTTGGTTGTGGACACATCCCCAGTAGGGGGCGTGCAGGAGGTAGCTGATTGATGTTTCTCTCACATTGATGTTCCTAACTCTCCCTTCCTCTCTGTAAGAAATCAATAAAATATATTAAAAGAAGAAAAAAGAAAAAAAAACACAGTTTATTCTTCTATTATTATTAATTTGTATTTTTTCCCTACACACAAATGCAATCTACTTTCACCCACTCCTGTACCTACCATGGAATACTAAAAAGCCATAAAAAACAATGAAATTTTTACCCTTTGAGACAGCATGGATGGAGCTAGAGGGTCTAATGCTAAGTGAAATAAGCCACAGGAAGACAGACAAATACCACATGATTTCACTTGCATGCAGGATCTAAAGAGCAAAATCAACAAACAGAAGAGAAACAGATTCAGAGAGAGATCAGACTGTCAAAGAAGATGGTGGTTGGCGGTTAGGGGGCTGGATAAAAATGATACAGGGATTCAGAAGTACAAACGAGGCACGAAGCAGTCATGGTGATGTAAACTAGAGCACAGAGACTATCGTCGACAATATTATAATAAAGTACGGTGCCAGGTGGGTACCTGAAATATTGGGGGAATCGTTTTGTAAAGAAATATGATTGGCCAACTATGCTCTACACCTGAAACTCATACACCATGATACTGAATGTCAACTGTAATTGAAGAATGCATGAATAAATAAATCACAGACACACAAAAGGAGAGAAAAGTCTGGAGAGAGAGAGAAAAAAAATAAACCTCACCAAAAACACACACATAAAGAAAGAGGCCTTCACCAAAGTAGCAAAAAGAGTGTTTCTCACTTATTGGGTTATAGAAAGATCAAGTGCTCCATAAAATTATTGTTTATAAATATCCAATCATTTTATAGGGAATAGGCAAGGTCCAATATCCATGCATAAGATATCAATTACCAGCCCCAGGCAGCAGAGTCAGCAAAGAGTTGGTTCTAGAGCCCAGTGAAGCTGTATCTTGCTCTGGCATTTACTAGCCATGTGACATTGGACAAGTTCGTTGCTACATGTCTCAGTTATCATATGTATAAAGTGGGGACAGTATTACTACATTGGAGAGCGCTGCTGTGAGAACTGAATGAGCTTCTTCCTAGTATATACTTAGCACAGCGCATCCTCAATTCTCATTAGATGCTGTTGCTATTATCCTCATTACTATTCAGTAGTTATCCAGTAAGACTATATCCTTTGTTCTCATAGCTAAGTAAGGTGAAAAAAGACCTGAAAGTTTGTTTTTTCTGCCCTGACCCGTTTGGCTCAGTGGATAGAGCATCGGCTTTTGGACTGAAGGGTCCCGGGTTCGATTCCGGTCAGGGGCACATACCAGTAGGAGGTGTGCAGGAGGCAGCTGATCAATGTTTCTCTCTCATCGATGTTTCTAACTCTCTCTCCCTCTCTCTTCCTCTCTGTAAAAAAATCAATTAAAAATGTATTTTTAAAAAAGTTTGTTTTTTCTCTTAGCACGTAAGTCAAATAACATATAACTTAAAAAAAAAAAAAACCATCGTCCAAGTTTAAATTAAGCAATGCAATTTAAGTAATCTTTTGTTCCCTGTTTTTAAGTCACTTGAGGATAGATGTCATTTTTACAGTTAGCAATTCACTGTCTTAGTCTTTGATGAGAAGTCCTCCAGTTTCTTAGATAGCATTTTTGCCAATTTTATTCTAACCTCGCGAATGTTTGTAAGCTCCACATTTACTCAATTTACTCAAAGGTAATGTATATGGCTCGGTCGTCTGCCCACCTTCCTATATGCTGAACAGTAGACATTGCCCACACACCACACGCTAGAAAGTGGTGCAATACTTCACATACCTGGCTCCATCTCTTAATGGGGGGGAAAGGGAAGACATATGTAATAATTTCAACATTAAAGAACTATAAAAAAATAAATAAATAGAAAAAAAGAGAAACAAAAATTGATTTGCAATGACACTGAGGTTTAAACTCCACACTTAACCTAGAAACCTGATAGAAATATGAAAGCCAATCAAGCAAACTCTTTCATAATTCTCTACTACTTCATGAATCTTTTTTTTAAAACAACAGCAGAATCTGAAGGCAAATTGTTTTTATAAAATACACATGCACTGTCCTACGTATACATACTTTACAATGTCCTCCTCAGTTCTAAGTGTGTCCTAATGGAAAGATGGGAGTAATTCATCATAGATGTGTTCCTCAGAATCTATTTGGATACACCAATTAATTCCATAACAGCTACGCAAACCAAGTGACTAACAAATGTGATATTTCTCTCCCGATTAAGTGTCAGCAATAACAGAATCTATACAGGCAAAAACTGAAATTTAAAAACAGTAAAAATATTGTAGTTGACCAATAGTAGGAGAGAAAACGTTTCTCCTAGGACTGCCTTATTTTAGAACAGTGGCTAATGTAGACAAACCTATACAGAAGACCTTACGTTTCGAAGGCTCAGAGTCTAAAGCAGCTATTTTCTTAACCATTAACTCTCGACTCTCTATAAAATACCAGTTGCTACCAAATGGGTCGTTTAATAAAATGTAGCAGGAGAAACAAAGAAGAGCTGATATGAGATGGTTTAAAAGAATTTATCTGTGTTTACAGAAAGATGAAAAAAAAATACGCGGAAAAGTCCTCCTAAAGTGAGTTCAGCTTGCCTCGGGATGAGAAGAGGAGAGCCCCCAGAAGATGCTACATCTCCTACGAGAGGATCCCCAGCCAAGGTGGGAAAAATGTTACAGGAAATGGGAAAGAACACAAAGCAACAGAAGACGTATGAAAAACACGGTTGATGCACTACACTTACGACAGAATGGAGACCATTGGGTACTAGATGCAGCGAGGGCCGCCATCAAGATACATGAAGGGATGAGCTGATAGCCTTTGGAGAACCAATGTGACCTCACATGACCCAGGACAGCAAGGCTCAAAGCTTGGCCTTCATCCTGTAGTGGGCAGAATGAGGCTGTGATCACGACAACGGCTAGTACAACACCATCAAAACACAGGAAGGCTTAAGAAGGTTCACTTACTACAAATGCTACTTCTTTTGGTTTTCCGGGATAATCAATTCAAAAAATCTCAATATTATGTTTTGAGAGCCCAAACCCAACCTTCCTGAGGATTTCCGTCTTTAATGATAACAAGACCTGATGCTCCAGGAGGCAGGCATCTCTTCTTGTGAAAAGATGGACACCTTTTCCTGAGATGTGACTAGTCATAGTCACCTCTTTTTTAGACACGATATACAGTGGTACCTCGAGATATGAGTGCCCTACCATATGAGATTTTTGAGATACGAGCCGTCGAGCGAGCAATTTTTGCTTTGAAATACGAGCAACATTTGAGATAGGAGTCATCGCGCGGATCGGCCGGCTGCACACGACCTACCAGTTTACCGCGACTCGAGCGTCTCATAGTTTCCCACGCCTCAAGGTTACGGAATGAATTAAACTCATATCTCAAGGTCACACTGTACTTAACTATGCTGGGAACTTTTAGACATCTTTTTACATAGCTCAGCTGAGTGGTCTTGAAGTGAATTTCATTCTGTGATTTAAAGGATTCAATGCAAATGTGTAAAACTCAACATTTATATGCAGATATATTCTGAAGAACGTGTTTGTGGTTTGTAGAATTTGATAGTAGAGAAGTTGAATGCTATATTTCTTTGGTTGGAAGTAAACTATTTTTCTATGCTCTTCCATTATGAACTAGGGTCCCAAAGGTACAAAAAAATCTCTCTATATAAAAGCCTAAGCAACCATTCAACCATTCGACCGGTTGCTATGACATGCACTGACCACCAGGGGACAGACGTTCAACAAAGGAGTTGCCCCCTGGTGGTCAGTGCGCTCCCACAGCAGGAGTGCCTCTCAGCTGACTGAGGGCACCAGATGCAGGGCTCACAGCTGGCCGCTGCAGCCCTAAGACCGCAATAGAGCGGCAGCGAGCCTACTGAGCACCGGCAGGTACAGTGGGGCCAGGATAAGAAGGAGCAGCAGGCATGAGCAGCAGGCGGCATCAGACAGCCAGCTTCAGCCCCATCCCCGCAGGCCACGCCGAGGGACCCCACCAGTGCACTAATCCGTGCACTGGGCCTCTAGTTTATTATATAAGACAGAATTCCTCTCTTCTAGTTCCTCTGCCTATTAAAAAAAGCTGTCACCTAAAAATTACTGCCTGGAATACTTTCTAAATATATATATAAAAATAAAACCCTCAGAATCTACTATAACTTCATAATATCAGCTGCTGAGCAAAAACACTAGTTTCTCGTACCCCTGTTCTTTGGAGTTCCTTTTGGGATTGCATGTTAGAAGTAATAAGGATAGCCATTGCTTACATCATGCCTACTATGCGCCAGGAACTATCTGATACGTTTTACACATATTAATTAATTAATTTGATGGACGAATACCTATGAGCTGTGTATTATTATTATTATTCCCCGGTGTACAAATGAGGGAACTGAGGCAGAGAGTTCCTGGCCAAAGGTCACAAGACTACGAAGACGAGAAACCAGGGATTCAAATCCAAACATTCGGCTCAGAATCAGTGCTTTTCACCTTCATGCTAAGCTGAGCTGAGCATATAGACGGTACCGAGAAATCCTACAATTCAATACGCCAATCATAAAGTTTGCCAGCCAGAGGAATTTTAAATACCAATTCAAATACCAATCTACTTGGGTCACAGAGTGGTATTAATTGAACAAATTTCTAAGATTTTTTTTTTAGGAACAAGTAACTTAATGTTTCATTCCATTTAAAGCAAACAAAACCTCTCTCTGAAATTCCTCTTTCTGGCAAGAGCTAAACCTTTACCAAAACACACTGGTTTTCTACATTTCACACCATCTCACCACAGTATTAAAATATTTTTAAAAAAACACACAGGGGGAAAATGTGATCATATTTCAGCTTTATGCTTCAGTCTCTAACATTAGTCCTAACTCCTCTATTTTTATTTTTTTAAATATATTTATTATTGATTCCAGAGAGGAAGGGAGAGGGAAAGAGACAGAAACATCATTGATAAGAGAGGATCATTGATAAGAGAGGATCATTGATTGGCTGCCTTCTGCTTGCCCTCAATGGAGATCGAGTCTGTAACCTGGACATGTGCCCTTGCCTGGAATTGAACTTAGGACCCTTCAATCCGCAGGCCAACACTCTATCCACTGAGCGACATGAGCTAGGGCCTAAGTCTATTTTTAGATAATACTCTCTAATGATGCGGAAGACTTCTTGAGAATATACAGATTCTGGAATAGTTTAAAAGCAGTAAAAGTAATTTAGAGACTAAAATGTCAGGAGCCAAGAGAGGGATGTGCAGAGCGTATTGAGGTGAAAGGAAATGAAGGCAGAGGAGAAGCGACAGCAGAGACCCAGAGACTCCAGGAGCACATTGAGTGCAACCAGCAGCTTCCTCCCTCCCTACAGGCACAAACACAATTGTCCTCGAGCAAGAAAATGTCCATTCCGATGGCACTGACTGGCTTTCTGTAAAAATACAAATGCATAAATGTGTCATACTTTGAAAACAGAAGAAAAAGTTTAAAAATTTAGCTTTCTGATTTTGTGAAGACTTGGATATTTAGAGTTTTTCTCTGGAGTAAGTTAATAGTAATAATAATAATAATAATAATAATAATAATAATAATAAAATACTATCATTTCAAGAATGAATCTATTATTTTGAAAGTCCTCCAAGATTTTAAACCAACTTTCATTTTAAAGAGTAGAAATAACATCATAAGTCTAATGTGTACTCAATTTTGAAACTGTTTAAGAGGTTATTCCAAATACTGTATTTTCCGGCATATAAGACGACTTTTTAACCCAGGAAATTCTTCTCAAAAGTCAGGGGTCGTCTTATACGCCGGGTGTCTCATCTTATAGGGCGAGTATATCCCAAACTCTATATTTTAACTGGAAAAGTTGGGGGTCATCTTATACGCCCAGTCGTCTTATACGCCGGAAAATACAGTAGTCCACATTCAGTATCTGGGAAAAAAAAATCCCAAAATTCAATTAGAAATAGTTAACCATGTTATCCTACTAATCCCACACAAGGGCTGAATAATATGAATATATTTCAAAAATAAGAATGGTGATGGGCTTAACAGATCCAACACAGCAGTCTTCTAAGTTACACTCCTCTCTGTGCGACCCCCAAACCGAATTTTAAAACGCTGCGAATGTGACTAACCACTGCCGGAATGTCCAAGCTAGAGAGATACAATCAGGGCAACTTTGCGAACTAAATATGCTACCTATAAAGTTATTCTCACACTCTCAGGTTTCTCATTTGAAACCCCGACAACAACTTTTAAGAATTCAGAGAGTCAGGTGAGAAAGCACACAGCGTAACTCGAGGAGATGGAGATCTATATGCCCATAAACATATGGACGGACTACAGCTCCATCTGGATTCAAATACCTCCCCCTACACACTTTAAAGAGCCAACAACAAGAACAGATTTACCATTCAATCATCTCCAATCCTTTCATCACACATCCCTGTCTTCAACTCCCAGACCCAGGTGAGAATCTTAGAAACCCTGAATGCAAATGTGAGGGTCCCTGGTCACAGAGCACCGGACCTGGTTCGTAATTTACAGCCACAGCTGTAAGTGTGGCTGAATCTGTAGGTACAGCCACAGGCCGGCCCCACAAGATGGAACTCTAAGGCCTCAAGAGCCCACCAGTAAGTGCCTGAGTGAACTAGCCCCTGCTTATTTGTTAGCCGCTGCGTATTGGGTGGCTCTTGACAGGTTTCTTCCGAGGTGACCAGTTTCTGAAGAGGTAATCTAGGGCCTGTGTCCCCAAGGACATGAACTGTCTTTCCAGAATCCAAACAAAGAGATGAAATACTCGCAGCCTCTGAATCATAGCCCTAACAAAAGCTTAATGCCAACGTGGTTTTGCCAAAATTAGGAATTGCTTAAGCATCATTCAAAGTCACACAACTCCCCCTGGAGAAGGGATCTTCAGAAACAAGTTTACTCTTTCGGTTACACAACAGGAGGACGGAACCTCTGTTTCTGGGGAGGGACCATCTTGGGTATCGCCAGGATCCACGTGGCACAGGGACCACTACAGGATGGGTGTCCTCTGTCCTGCGTGCTGAAGATCACTTGCTTAAGTGTGAGGTTCTATCGGTTTCTGTCGCTTTTCTTGTACGGAGCACAGCAGACAGCTAATACCCACACTGGCAGTTCAGGGACTGAACTGAAGTGGCCATCTGGTGCCAGACCTCTGGGCAGTGGTTCTCAACCTTTTTTAATGCTGTGACCTTTAATACAGCTCCTCATGTGGTGGTGACCCCCAATCTTAAAATTATTTTTGTTGCTACTTCATCATGGTCATTTTGCTACTGTTATGAATCGTAATGTAAATATCTGTGTTTTCTGATGGTCTTAGGCTCTACAGCAGCGGTTCTCAACTTGTGGGTCTCCTAAGATCATCGCAAAACAGATATTTACATTACGATTCATTAACAGTAGCAAAATGACAGTGATGAAGTAGCAACGAAAATAATTTTAGGATTGGGAGTCACCACCACATGAGGAGCTGTATTAAAAGGTCACGGCATTAAAAAAAGGTTGAGAACCACTGTCTGGCTGGCTCCTTTCTGACTTCCTCCACCGGAAGTTCCTCAAAGGAAGGAGTGATTCCCTTTCCCCCTTTATCATAATATCTGGCAGAGTCCTAGTACCCAGCGATCGACAATCAATAAGTACTGACTCCCTGAACTTGTTCAATATGTATCAGATATTTTCACTCCCGAAGTTATATTCACTTTAAGACTCTCCATTTTTGCCTATACTGAATACTTACAAATACCCACCCTACCCCCTTTTTTTATCCTGAGCAGATCTGTCATGAGGAACAAATTTTTGTTTACAATACGGAAATAAAAAACAAGATGCTTATGCTGCTCTAGTCTAAATAGTTTTATTTGGACCAGTATCAAGTGCAAGTCCAACTTGATATTGCTGGCTCTCACCTAACCCAACAGATACAGACTTGTCTTTAAAATATGCTTTTCGAATGATGCCTGCTGGGTACATTCAGTGATCGAGAATCTTCCTTTATTGAATACGTAGTACGGTGACAGGCATTCGGCATTCAGAGATGAATAGCAAGCACAAACCTAAGTGTGACACAAACTGTCCTGGCTAGGAATCCTTTTAATTAAAAAGGTCCTATAATCAATAGTGATCATCAGGGCAACCTCCTGAGCTGCGGCCAGCATGCCTTACAACACGGGCTGGGCCCTCACCCGAGTGACCGGACAGGTGCGGGGTTGAACATCAGAAACCGAGCGAGAAGAGGTATCCACATGGATCCACGTCCACTAAGTTTACTCCCATGATACACAGCTACGATGTCCAGCAGTAAAAAGGATGGCAGCTCATGATTCGTCTCAGAGGAACCGTTCACAGGCAATTCAAAAAAATATTTCAGGCTCCAGGTTTCTTCCCCACCCAGGAGCCAGCTCAGAGATACTGCACGTCTGGTTCCAGACCACCGCGATGAAGCACGGATCAACATGAACTGAGCCGCATAAATACTCTCGCTCTCCAGTGCATATAGAAGTCAATACGTTCACACTATATTATAGCCTAAGAAGTGTGTAATGGCATTATGGTAAAAAAACAAAAACAAAACATGTACATACCTTAGTGGAAAAATACTGTATTGCTAAAACATGCTAAGCATCATCTGAGCCTTTAGAAGGAGCCCACACGCCTGTTCAACGCAGACAAGGATGGACACAAACCTTCCATTCGCCCAAAACGCGGAATGCAATAACATGGGGTGTGCCTCTAATTCCCAACTATCACCCCAACAATCTCCACGTACCAATCGTCAGGAGGGCTCCGTATTAGCTTTCTACACCGCTAACGTGTGGCTAGAGTAAGAGTCCTTCGTGTCACGAAGAGTAACAAATTTTACCAAATTTGCTAACTAATATTAACAAATCTGATCATGGTAAAAGCAATCTACATGAAGGTAAAATCACACCATAGGAGAACTGCATCTTCATCACTCATTTTACAAGGGGCGCTGGGGCAAGGGAGGGGTCTCTCTTAGGTCTCTCTTCCTGGGGGAATTCTGAGGTCATGTGGTAGCTGTTTTGTTTTTGTTTTTTTTAATGTAAGATATAGCTAAAAAAAAAAAATACGATTGTCTTTGCGACTGACTTTAATTACCCATCAGACACCACACATCCCTGCTGGCTGACTCCATGCTGGAGGTAGAGCAGCCGGGGCTCGGGCCCTGAGCTACTGCTTTTGCAGGTGAGAGGCAGGCTCGCATGAACCATAGCATGAAGGAGCACACATGTGTTCGGAAACATGTTGTGTGAGATTCCGGGTGCGCTGAGAAGATGCCCCAGGAGCCCGGCCCGTGACCTGGGGAAGCAGATGAGGCTCCGGGACCACCATGCACCCTAAGCCCGTGTGCCCCGTCCCCCAGCCTCGGAAGATGCGGGAGGTGCTCCTGGATCTCAGCGCCCTGCCCGTCTGTACAGTGGTACCTCGAGATACGAGTGCCCTAACATACGAGATTTTTGAGATACGAGCCGTCGAGCGAGCGATTTTTGCTTTGAAATACGAGCAACAGTTGAGAGAGGAGTCATCGCGCGGATCGTACGGCTGCACACGACCCACCAGTTTACTGAGACTCGAGCGTCTCATAGTTTCCCACGCCCTCAAGGTTACGGAACGAATTAAACTCGTATCTCGAGGTACCACTGTATCTGGGAAAGGACCAGCCGGACAGGGAGGCCCACTCAGGGGGTGCGCCTGCAGCCCAGGTACCTAATGCCACGGGGTCCGGGTTGACGGGGCTCTGCTGCCGGGAGTGGCCGCCGCCGCCGCCCCCCTTTTTCAGGTCCTCGGCGTCGCTGTAGCGGCGGATCCAGTAATTGAGCTCCTCGCGGTCGGCCTCCTGGCAGCGCCGCAGCACGGTGAGCGAGCGCCGCGTCTTCTCCACCATGTCCATGATGCAGTTCAGCAGCTGTGTGCACAGGGGTGGGCAGGGCACGCCTGTCACTCACAGGCCCAGGTACACGGTGAGACATGCTCTTTAGGGCAGCGGTTCTCAACCTGTGGGTCACGACCCCTTTAGGGTTGAACGACCCTTTCACAGGGGTCGCCTAAGACCAGCGGAAAACACCTATTTCCCATGGTCTTAGGAACCAGCACACCGCTCCTCGGTGTAGCAAAGTGTAGCCATGTAGTTTATGGTTGTCCTATGAAGACTGTTGCCCATGCTACACCACGATTCAAGACAACATTTCATTTATTTGTCATTAGAAAGAAATATTTCACAATATATAATTACATAGTTTTTGTGATTAATCCCTATGCTTTCATGATGCTCAATTTGTAACAACGAAAATACATCCTGCCTATCAGATATTTACATGACAGTTCATAACAGTAGCAAGATGACAGCGATGAAGTAGCAACGGGAATCATGTTATGGTTGGGGGTCACCACCCCATGAGGAGCTGTCTTAAAGGGTCACGGCATCAGGAAGGTTGAGAACCGCTGCTTTAGGGCAAGGAAGGGTGCTGTGTGAATGCCTGGAGTCTTCATTTAGTCTAAGGTTTGCAGAAGGCTGGGTTTGAAATGGAGACCCCATGGATGAGTAAACTCCGTGGGATGAGAACAATGAGAGGAGGGGGCATGAACATGAGTCATGGCACAGAGCATACATACATCACGAAGGTATACAGCCACCTTTCCAGCTATTCACCCCAACACTGCATCAGCCAAGTGAACTTTCCACAATAAAACTATTAGTCTGGTTTTAAGAACGCCCTTCAGGCCGAAACCGGTTTGGCCCAGTGGATGGAGCGTTGGCCTGCGGACTGAAGGGTCCCGGGTTCAATTTCAGTCCAGGACACGTGCCTTGGTTGCGGGCACATCCCCAGTGTGCAGGAGGCGGCTGATCGATGTTTCTCTCTCATTGATGTTTCTAACTCTCTATCCATCCCTCTCCCTTCCTCTCTGTAAAAAATCAATAAAATAAATTAAAAAGAAAAAGAAAAAAAAAGAATTCCCTTCAGGCCTAGCCAATCTGACTCAGTGGATGGAGTGTTAGCCTGCAACTAAAGGGTCCCAGGCTCGATTCCAGTCGAGGGCAGATGTCCAGGGTTGCAGGCTCCATCCCCAGTGTGGGGCGTGCAAGAGGCAGTCGATCCATGATTCTCTCTCATCATTGATGTCTCTATCTCTCTCTCCCTCTCCCTGCCTCTCTGACATCAATAAAAAATATATCATAAAAAAAAATAAAAGAATTCCCTCCCATGATCTAAACATGTCCCTTATATTAAGTGGCTTTGGTATCCATTTAGAAATCAAATCCTATATGGCACTTCAAACATCCTCATTGTTTTTCCCAGGTTAGCAGAAAACATAGCCGCACCGTTTATTTAATCAGGCAACTGCACTCTAATTGCTTTCAAAACGTTTAAGGCAAACAATTGCCAACATCTTACGTGGTCAAGATGTTTCCACTCCTCTGCCCATTCTCTGTCCGTTAGCCTGTGATCGATCATTTCTTCTTGACGTGTGCCATGCAACCCTGCAAATACACAGAAGAAGATTCAATCGTTCTGAAGCATTCAGGGCATAATTCCCACACACACCATGTGAAACTATAGTCAGCCTTTCAATGGAGACCCTCAGATTCAGAATGACCTTCCAGGCAGGTTCCTCACGGTGATAAAATGGGAGAGCCAGGGCTCTCTCCAGTTTGGCTCAGCGGATAGAGCATCAGCCTGCAGACGAATGGGTCCCAGGTTCGAGTGTGATCAAGGACACATACCTTGGTTGCAGGCACCTCCCAGCCTGGGGCACATGCAGGAGGCAACTAATGGATGTGTTTCCCTCACATGGATGTTTCTCTCTGTCTTTCCCTCTCTCTTCCAGTCTCCCTAAAAATCAATGGGAAAACATCCTCAGGTGAGGACTAACAAAAAAAAATTTTTACCGAGACCGGTTTGGCTCAGTGGGTAGAGCGTCAGCTTGCGGACTGAAAGGTCCCAGGTTCGATTCCGTTTGGGGGCATGTACCTTGCTTGTGGGCACATCTCCAGTGTGGGGCGTGCAGGAGGCAGCTGATCGATGTTTCTCTCTCTCATCGATCTTTCTGAACTTTCTATCCCTCTCCCTTCCTCTCTGTAAAAAATCAATAATATATATATATATGTATATATATATATATGAAAAAGCTTAAGAAAAATTTTTTAAAAGATAGAACCAGAAAGAATCTTAGAGGTGATCTTGTCAGAACCCTGTATTTTATGCATGAGGGAGTAAAGTGACATTAGCCTCTGAGCTAGTTTTCCAAGTTAATATCCCTTAAGTGAAAATAAAGATGGCAAAAATCACTCCTAGGCAGGAATATGCTTTTCTAAATTGACATGATAAAAAGTTTTCCACATTTCGGCATGTCATCAATGAGCACACTCCTCTGACATGCACCACACCTCTGATAAAGGCAGGTCATACAGAGCGGCTTACAGAATAAGAGAGCTGCACGGACCCCTTCAACTCACCAGCACCCATAAAACAGAAAGAAATCAAACATCCTCCGTGAAAAAAAAAAATCAATATCCAGACACAGTTCTGGACAAATATCGTAAATCTAAACTAAGAAACTAAAAAACCCAATCTGTAGCCCACAGCACGAGTATAATTGCTGCACAGTGAGGATGAAAAAAGTAACACAGCCGAAACCGGTTTGGCTCAGTGGATAGAGCGTCGGCCTGCAGAATGAAAGGTCCCAGTTCAATTCTGGTCAAGGGCATGTACCTTGGTTGCAGGCACATCCCCAGTGGGGGGCATGCAGGAGGCGGCTGATAGATGTCTCTCTCTCATCGATGTTTCTAACTCTCTATCCCTCTCCCTTCCTCTCTGTAAAAAATCAATAAAATATATATTTTTAAAAAGTAACACATAAATGCTTACCAAGGGAGTAACAACAGCAAAACTCACGAGCAGTTCTCAGAGATGCTCATCAAAATGGAAAGCAAATGTCTCAACAACAGCCAAAATAGAAAGCAACCATGTGTCCACTGACAGATGAATCAAGAAGATGTGATACACAGAGAGACAGACAGACACACATACACATACACACACACCAACAGTAAAGATGCCGTATTATGCGGCAATGAAAAATAATTAAATCTTGCCATTTGCGACAACGTGGGTGAATGTGCAGGGCTGAGGACCCTTTTTTCTGCCAACGGCCAGTTGGATATTTATCATGTCAATTGAGGGCCACACAAAATTATCCACTTAAAAATTAGTCTGCTGGCCCTAAACAATTGGCTCAGTGGCTAGAGCGTCAGTTTGCAGACTCAAGGGTCCCAGGTTCAATTCTGGTCAAGGGCATGTACCTTGGTTGCGGGCACATCCCCAGTAGAGCATGTGCAAGGAGGCAGCTGATTGATGTTTCTTTCTCATTGATGTTTCTAAGTCTCTCTCCCCCTCCCTTCCTCTCTGTAAAAAATCAATAAAATATATATATTTTTAAAAACTAGCCTGCTGTATTTGGTCAAATAGTTAATGAACGCACCCCTAATGCCTTGGCAGGGCCAGACTAAAGGATTTCTCAGGCCTTATAGGGCCCTCGGGTCAGACATAAACAAAACAAAACAAAAACAGACTCACAGGAATAGAGACCAGAGGATGATTACCAGAGGAGGGGGGAGGGGGAAATATTGAAGGGGAATATTGATAATAGCTCTGTAAATAGCTTGTATACTGACAGATAATTACTAGGATTAGAGGGGTGGTCACAATGCACCTGAAACTAATATCCTATGTAATAAAGAGATAATATGCAAATTAACCCTCACAACATGGCTGCCTATGACCAGGCTGGCAGTGGGGGGTAGTGAAGGACAAGCAAACGACTAAACAAGCAGGCTGCGTGGGGTGACCAGGTAGACGGGGGGGGGAGGGGGGGTGGAGTTAGGGGCAACCAGGCAGGCAGAGGTGGGCAGTTGGGGGCGACCTGGCCAGCAGTGAGGGACAGTTAAGGGCGATCAGGCCAGCATGCAGAGGCAGTTAGGGGAGACCAGGCAGGTGATCGATTAGGAGCCAGCAGTCCAGGATTGTGAGAGGTCCGGGGAACGGGCCTAGACCAGCAGTTGGACATCCCCTGAGGGGCCCCAGGTTGGAGAGGGTGCAGGCTGGGCTGAGGGGACCTCCCTACCCCCACTCCGCTCCTGTGCAGGAATTTCATGCACCGGGCCTCTAGTAACGAATATAAGATTGTAAACCAGCTATACTTAAATTTATAAAAATTAAATGAATACCAAAACAACTTGTTAAAACATGAAGAAACTGACACAATTAAACCAGATAACACAATAAAACCTTTTATTTGCATTGCATAAAAACGTCAGTAAACTACAGTGTAAAAAAGAATAGAGGGGAAGGCTCTGATAGGCCCAGAAAGGGGTTTGCTCTGCCTGCAAAGTTCCACTGTAAAGGAAAGGCACTGGGCTATGGCAATTTCCAGTTTAAACAACTAGAAACTTATAAACGTTTATAAGTAGGGACATATACTCACTAGAACCCTTTGATAAAATAACTTTTATCAGCACCATTAGTTATAAATAAACTTAAAAGTTTAGCCTGGTTAGCTAAAATCTTCGAAAGCGTTAAGAATCGGTTAAGACTCAACATTAACATCAAACTTCCCTCAAATTAACATGTGCTCCTTAATGCCCATGAGCCGCTGTCTCCTAGTCCATCTCCCTGGTATTATGAATATAAATAAAGATTGTGGCTGATGGAAGTATAAGCATCTGAAGCAGAGAAATGCAATCATGTCAAGTGCAGTGGTACCTCGAGATACGAGTGCCCTAACATACGAGATTTTTGAGATACGAGCCGTCGAGCGAGCGATTTTTGCTTTGAAAAATGAGTAACATTTGAGATAGGAGCAATCGCACGGATCGGCCGGCTGCACAGGACCCACCAGTTTACCACGACTCTAGCGTCTCATAGTTTCCCACGCCTCAAGGTTACGGAATGAATTAAATGCATATCTCGAGGTACCACTATGTTTGCATTATTTAATTTGAGTTGTGTTATGTTTTCTTTTGAAAGACTTGACTCGAACAAACGACCTTCAGAGTTCCAAAGCAGCAAATGAGCCCTACCTACTTGGGCTCAGACATATTTCTAATGCACTTGCATCAGAAATTGAAACTCTTCTCTTTGCTTTTGAAACTCTGGGTGGCAAATGAAGACGGGCAGGAATTGGGCTTCTTGATACCTGGTGTCGTCCCTCTGAGGTTCTCTGCCAGAGTGCAATCACAACAGAGTTCTGAGACCCTGCTTCACCCACTGCATTTCACTTCTGTGAAATCAGAGTGGCTTACAAAGCCCCTATTTGGCCAAAACCGGTTTGGCTCAGTGGATAGAGCATCGGTCTGTGGACGGAAAGGTCCCAGGTTCGATTCTGGTCAAGGGCATGTACCTTGGTTGCGGGCACATCCCCAGTAGGGCATGTGCAGGAGGCAGCTGATCGATGTTTCTCTCTCATTGATGTTTCTAACTTTCTATCTCTCTCCCTTCCTCTCTGTAAAAAATCAATAAAATATATTTAAAAAAATAAAAATATATATATTTTTTAAAAATATATATATTTGATCTGATTTGGAAGAATAAAGATGAAGACTCAGGTGCCTGTTTTCAGCCAACCCTAAAAATCTGAGCAAATACCAACTGAGAACAATGAACAAAGGTATGGCAACTTTTTCTCGGACTCACTACAAAGCTAAACATGGAACACCCCGCCGTCATTCCTGCCCAATGAGAGCATGACCTGGGATATACTTTAAAAGCTGAAATTGCCGATGCCACCTATTGGTAAAACTGTGGAACTGCAAATATGCTGGGAGGGAAAGGAGCATGTAGTTGTTGCTGTTTGTTGTGACTATTTTAAGTTGGAATGTTTGCAAATGTGTGATTTTTGTTGACTATCTGTTGCCAGTGTTTTAAAGAAAAAAAGCATCGCTGCTGAAATGCACCATCACAGAAGAGAACGAGAGAGGGATGAAGGTATAAGAGTCGCACCGACTTTCACCATGGAGACCTTGAAGAACCAAGAACTCCAGAGATTTTGGAAGTTTCAAAACTCGGCTGAAGAAATAAGTGACGATACAAGTTCTAACACGTGGAATGATAATAATTAAGTGAGATGGGGTGTCTGTGGCTAAGGAGATCCCAACATTTGTGGAACAGTATCAAGCTTTATATCATTTTATTTTTTTTTTAAATGCAAGTGCATTAGAAACATGTCTGAGCGCAAGTACTTGGTGAAAAAATAGAGGGCTCGTTCGCTGCTTTGGAACTCTGAAGGTCTTGTGTTCGAGTCAAGTCTTTAAAAAGAAAACATAACACAACTCAAATTCAATAATGCAAACACTTGACATGATTGCATTTCTCTGTTTCAGATGCTTATATTTCCATCAGCACACAATCTTTATTTATATTCATAATACCCGGGAGATGGACTAGGAGACAGCGGTTCATGGGCCTTAAGGAGCACATGTTAATTTGTGGGAAGTATGACACTAACGTTGAGTCTTAACTGATTCCTAACACTTTCGAAGATTTTAGCTAACTAGGTTAAACCTCTAAGTTTATTTATAACTAATGCTGCTGATAAAAGTTATTTTATCAAAGGATTCTAGTGAGTATATGTCCCTACATCTCAGAGGCATTTCTAAATCATTATCAGACTCAGTATAACTTTATGATATTTTTTTTAATCTTCGCCTGAAGATATGTTTATTGATGAGAGAGAGAGAAATAGAAAGAGAGAGAGAGAGAGAGAGAGAGAGAGAGAAAGGAAAAGAGAAGGGAAAGAGGAACAGAAGGAAAGAGGGGTTTAGGGTGGGAGGGGAGGGGGTTTAGAGGGAGGATGACATCAATGTGAGAGAGAAACATCAATTGGTTGCTTCCCAGATGCACCCCCACTGGGAACCAAACCCGCAAACTAGGTTTGTACCCCGACTGGGAATCTACGCCACAACGTTCTGCTGTATGGAACAATGCTCCAACCAGCTGAGCCACCCAGCCAGGCTCTGACCAATTTTATATTTTCCAAAGGGCAGCCTGGTGTTAACACCATAATTTATCTCGCACACACCCCGGTTTAATTTTATCTTAACACATACTAAACTCTGTCAGATTCTTAAGGATGATTAAATCGTCGCGCAGATTATAGATATTAGCACTATTAATCTTAGAAGCGCATATAATCTTAAAATAAGAAACGTGGTCTGAAAATAATCACATAAAACCAATAGATGTGATTCAGAAAGGGATTTTTTAACATTACTAGATGAAAACATAATCATGACCCAGAAGTGTAATTACCTCCTTGGTGGTTACCTACTAGCGCACTGGAACGAATATTTCATAAAAGAGCATTTGCTCACCGAAGAAATGGGCCATTTCCTAGCACCCACAAAGTGGGGTATCTCGAATTGCCCTTAACAATGACCCGGTGACTCCGCTTTTACTTGAAAATGAACCACTGGGTGTCTGGGGCATTGAATTAGAGACAAATGGCCAGGCTTTTGCTTGAAGGGGGTTGTTATCACATTGGACTTCGGGGTCAAAATATCAAGCCTGCCTGAGAAATAACATGAGCACTTCTGAGAGTTCTTCGGAAATGGCACGGAGAGGACATTAGGTTGGCTATGGAGAGAGCACACACTACATGCTTCGCCCTTCGTCTGACACAGTACGAGGGCAGAATGACTGCTGTGGGGAAGCAGAGCTACTGCTTGGCTGTCTCACAAGCTGGGCCTACACCGCCCCTCGCCTTACCCTCTCTCCCCCTCTGCTTTCTAAACACCTAGAGCAGCGGTTCTCAACCTGGGGGTCGCGACCCCTTTGGGGATTGAACGACCCTTTCATAGTGGTCGCCTAAGACTATTGGAAAACACCTATTTCCCATGATCTTAGGAACCAACACACCACTCCTCGGTGTAGCAAAGTGTAGCCATGTAGTTTACTGTTGTCATAGGAAGACTGTTACCCATGCTACACCACGATTCAAGACAAAATTTCATTTATTTGTAATGAGAAAGAAATATTTCACAATATATAATTACATATTGTTTTTGTGATTAATCCCTATGCTTTAATTATGTTCCATTTGTAACAATGAAAATACATCCTGCCTATCAGATATTTGCATTACAGTTCATAACAGTAGCAATATTACAGTGATGAAGTAGCAACGGAAATCATTTTATGGTTGGGGGTCACCACCCCATGAGGAGCTGTCTTAAAGGGTCGTGGCATTAGGAAGGTTGAGAACCACTGATCTAGAGGGTTGGATGTGGAAAGGCAAACAGACCTTCCCTATGGCAGTCCCCACTGGCCAGTAACCTGGTTACAGATCTCCTATATGTACACTGCTGCTCACCGGCTACCTCTGCCTGTGGCTGAAATCACTGTCCCTACTACTCAGGTACTGAGCCACTGGCTGCACTTCCCAGAGCTCTGCATCCTCAGGTCTACGCTCTGGTTTTCCCCTGGGGCTTTCTCCCTTACTGCCTCCACCATCCTTGCCCAACCAATCACCCACGTCAGGCAAATGAGTCAGCAACTAGCAATGAAGTACAAAGAGGTCCTGCTGGTGGGTGGTCCAGCCAGAGGAGATGGAAAAAGAGAGGGCTGGCTGCTGCTCTCCGTCCGTTTATAAATAGCTTGAGGCTCGCCAAAAACGAAGAAGTGCTGGAATCTAATGGACAAAGTAAACTGATGAATAAAACAGACCCAGAGACAGAGCAGACTGGAACAGGCTGTCAAATCTCAGAGGGAAGGTGGGGGCGGGGGTGGTGAGAAGAATTCAGCCAAAGAACTTGTACGCATCTACACATAACCCACGGACACAGACAACAGTGTGGTGAAGGCCTGGTGCGGGGAGGTGGGGGTGGGCTAGGATGGCTAAATGGAGCCAAAGGGGGGACAGGTAATACTGTCAACAATGAAGATTTAAGAAGAAAGAATGAAGAAGGAAGAAGGAAGAAGGAAGAAGGAAGAAGAAGAAAGAAGGGAGGAGGAGGAGAAGGAGGAGGAGGAGGAGGAGGAGGAGGAGGAGGAGGAGAGGGAGGAGGAGGAGGAGGAGGGAGGAGGAGGAAGGAAGAAGAAGGAGGAAGAAGGAAGAAGAAGGAGGAGGAAGGAAGAAGAAGGAAGGAGGAGGAGGAGGAGGAAAGAAGAAGGAGGAAGGATGAAGAAGGAGGAAGGAAGGAGGAAGGAGAAAGGAGGAAGGAAGGAGGAGGAAGAAAGAAGGAGGAAAAAGGAGGAAGAAGGAGAAAGGAGGAAGAAGGAAGAAGGAAGAAGAAGGAAGGAGGAAGGAAGGAGAAGAAAGAAGGAAGAATTATATTTATTATTACAGGAACTCCAGGAACAGTGCTCTGATGATTCCTTCACCTCAACCACTGATCATGCATCAAAACCCACCTTGCTCATCTTCCCTCCCATTTTTCATGGTGCTCACGTGCTCTTTAGAAGGGACATGTCTCCTGCATGCTTCCTTTCCCATAGTTTTATTCAAAGAATGCATGGAGGCAAATAGAACCCATATTGAACCCAAACTCCTTCCATCTCTGGCATGATCAATCTTTGACACAGAATTTCAATACTGAATGTATTCACTGGCAGTTTCAAGTTTAAAAAAAAAAAAGACACCAAATCATTCATTCCTCAAAGAACATGGGTTAAGTCAGAGACGTACATCCAATCCCAACAGAAGCGAACCCATCTTTCTGTCTTACCCATAGGTCTGTTCCTGTCCCTGAGGTCCCTGTGGCTGGGGTGTCGATAGGAGTCCCTGTAGTGGTGGGCAATGGCCATATCATCCAAACGGTAATGCTGAGGTGGAGGTGGGGTGGGGTGAGGCAGGCCGTTGGGCTGGTAGGACAAGCCATTATTTGGACTGTACCGCTGGCCTGGGCTAATAGTGCATGGTCGCTTGCTTGGATGTTCTGAGTGCAAAGGCTCTCTGTCAAAGCCATTTTCTTTGGTTCTGTGGGGGCGGGCGAGAAGGAGAGAGAGATTTTTGTTTCATGATATATTCAGAAACCGGCATCATTCAAATACTCGCATTTGAACTTGCAATATAAACAGTATTCCTGTCTTGGCCAGAAACTTTGTAAACTCAGAAGACCCCTGGCTGGTAATTCACCGAAACCCATGCTGAGGTCTACAGGATCACCGAACGGCACACCGGAGAAAATGGTTCCATTCTCAAACATCCCTTAGGAAATATATTTTCATTTGAGGTTCATACATAGTTGGGGTCATGAATAAAAGGAAACCCCAACCTCACGCCATAGATAACATTTCCATTCAAAAAGAGTAGCGGATTCCTGACATATTACCTTACGACCTTGCATCTGGTGCAGGTTCAAGTTCGACATCCTTCTCCCAATGAATTCTTCAGGTTAGACACCTACTCCATGCATCCCACCTGGCTAACGTTCATCTCAGAGAACACCTAAGAGCTGTGTTGCCCAATGCAGTAGTTACATGGATCTGCTTACATTTAAACGTAAATGAATTAAAATCAAAGTTGACAATTCAGGTCTTCAGGAGCCATGGCCACATTTCAGGGGCTATGGCTACAGACGGGGACTGGACGGACAGAGAACATTCCGGTCACCACATCCAGCTCTGTGGACAACTGCTGATCAAATGAGCTCACACAGTAATGCCAGGCCATGTCTGGCACCCTCCCCCCCATTGCCCGGGGTCACCTGGGCATCCATTGGCGGTCACAAGGAGCTAGCTGCCACTGAAGAGAATCTAGGTGAACCCCCTTATTTTAAATTGGGGAAAACATGCTCAGAGGGTCATCAGGCCTCGGGGCAGGACGGCATGCTCTGACTGCCCTGGATTCTGTGACACGCAGAACTCTGCACTTGGCTTTCGGAAGGAATACGTTGATGTGAGACCTGATAACTAATCACCGCTCCTACGTTTCTTCCAAAAGAGGTGGGGCCAGAGAACCATTCGCTGGCTGACCAGATCTCTGTTTGTAAGAACAAACTTCACAGACTCAGTAAGTCAGGAAAAAGCCACATCCCACGGTGCCTGGAATAACAGCTCCCACGCTAACTCCTGATGAAGGAGCCGGCCCTCCCCACAGACCAGCATCGTTAGACCCGCCGTAAAGTCTTTTTCCCCCGTAAAATGGCCCCAGAAGAATTCTACCAGGTCACAGCAGCTACAGCTTTATGCACGCCTTTTTGAGTCTACGTTGGGAAGAGCAGCACAGAGGCCTGAAGACATTTCCCCCCCCACCGCTTCCAGAACAGTCTCTGTCTGGCAGGACTAGAGGAACCTGGGTAGCACCTGATTTAACAAGGGCGATCACGAGGGCCTCAGGATTCTCCAATTAGCCATCCCTTCCATTGAGAAGGGTAGACTCCAGTGACAATTTACCCACATGGGATGGAAAAGGATAAAGGACATGAAGAGAGAAGGTATGGCACCCAAAAAAACAGAGGAAAACTTCAAGTCGATGCAATGAATACATGCCCACTGCATCTGGGAGAAAGATTCATTGTCCTGGAGACAGCGGACTGGCCAATACTGGACATGACAGAAGGACATGGCCCATGCAGGGAGGGGGTGAGGGTGACCAGATGTCTCAATGACGCTCCCATCGAAGAATGTGTCTGTCCTAAAGCATCATTAACGTTAGACAAAACATGTCCACTAGAGCTCAGACATTACCTAAACGTGTTTCTTTAACGTAATTTTAAAAAGTGAAACATTTTAGATACTGATTTGTCTTCTAAGAGTGTATCTATGTGATTCTAATCTGTGTCACGTCCTACATATTTCTGAAAAGTACACTTCGACATTCAATGCATGTGACCAGCATAAATCAGTTGAAAGAAATACTGTGGACTATTAGTAGCTATGAACATAATGCTAACACATCACCTACCTTACGGGCAGTGTGGTGTAGTGGAAAGAGCTCTGGACTGGGAATCGTGAGCTATGAGATCTAGTCCTGGCTCTTCCACGACTAGCTGTGTGACCTTGGGCAAGCCACTTAACCTCTCTGGACCTCAGTTTGCTCATCTGTAAAATGAAAGGGTGGGACTAAGTCACTGGTTTTCAAACGGTGCCGCCTGAGGCACGTGAGGGACTCTGCAGAAAACGAAGAACTTTTCCCGCAAACAATCAAGATTTAAAGGGCCAGAGGAACCCACTTCTTCTCTGTTTTTTTATAAATTTAGGTTCCACTTAAGGTTTCATTTCATTTTTGGATCTTTACTGTTCCAAGTATTTTAAAGGAAAAAGTCTGCCGCTAGAATCAAGTTTGAAAACCACTGGACTAGATGATTTCTGAGGTCCCCCCTTCTAGTTTGACACCTCTTTAACTCCACTTTCCTATATTGACATCTGAATGTCATGGTGCTGGCCCTAGGTGGCGTGGCTCAGTGGACAGAGCCTCGGCCTGCGGACTGAAGGGTCTGGGATTCAATTCTGGTCAAGGTCACATGCCCAGATTGCGGGCTCGATCCCCAGTAATGGGTATGAGGGAGGCAGATGATCAATGATTCTCTCTCATCACTGGTGTTTCCATTTCTTTCTCCCTCTCCCTTCCTCTCTGAAATCAATCAATCAATCAATCAATCAGTCAATCAGATAAAATAAGAGGCATGGTTCTGCAGATCCAAAGACATAGGGCGGATGGTCCTCTGGCCAAACGGCGCCTGTGTCAACCACGTTAGCCAACAGAGTACAGTGGTACCTCGAGATACGAGTGCCCTAACATATGAGATTTTTGAGATACGAGCCATCGAGCGAGCGATTTTTGCTTTGAAATACGAGCAACATTTGAGATAGGAGTCATCGCGCGGATCGGCCGGCTGCACACGATCCACCAGTTTACAGCAACTCGAGCGTCTCATAGTTTCCCACGCCTCACTCGTATCTCGAGGTACCACTGTAGTTCTCTGTCCTTTGCTTTGAACAACATATGATTTATCGCTAATTCTTTGTGCAGGAATAGAAAATACCCTCTCAATACCTTATAGCAGCCACTGTTCCACTTCTAAGTACACGCACGTTTCTGGCGCACTTGGGTCAAAACACTTCAACTGACGGGTTTTGTCTGCCCTTGTTCAACTATAACAACATCCAACAGTGAAAGAATTCTTGGAGTTTTTAGAAGGTTGTTTACCTTTCCCCTTAGCTCAGCCATCTGGTCAGTGCTATTCCGTCAATGACCCATTATTATCAAAAGAGATACTTTCCCCTCAGTAAGGACACCGACGTCCTAAGGAGGACTCAGTCCCGCGTCTGTCCTCTCATTTCTATCAGGACCCCGCTGTGCAGCCCTGGGCCCTGTGACTCCGTCGCTATGGAAACAAGAGAGCTCATCACCTCACAGAAGTAGATAGATGCCAATAGCACAACCTTAAGACACTCATGGCGCCCTGGCCGGTTTGGCTCAGTGGCCTCAGCCTGTGGACTGAAGGATCCTGAGTTCGATTCCGGTCAAGGGCACATGCCCAGGTTGGGGGCTCAATCCCCAGTGGGGGGTGTGCAGGAGGCAGCTGGTCGACGTTTCTCTCTCATCGATGTTTCTAAGTCTCTATCCCTCTCCCTTCCTCTCTGTAGAAAAAAAAAAATCAATAAAAAATAAAAAGAAAGCAAGGAAGACTCTTAAGGGAGAGACTATTTTGTACCATACTGAAAGTGACTACATGAAGTTTAACTTGATTTATTGCTTCAAGGAGGAGGGTTTTTGTTGTTGTTTTGTGAGTGGGTGTACATAGATACCCACTATGTGTAATACACTCTCCAGAGCTTTAGTGGGCATACACAGATAACCGAGAGATAATCCCCCAGCACCCTCCAAAAAATTACCATTTAATACCAGACAAACATGCTCTGTGGAAATATCCTGGCAATAAATCTTTTACCGTGAAGACAACTCAGTTGGAGACATGTCTTCTATATTTTCACACAGGCCTGCACTGCCAGGTACCAGAAAAATCATATCCAGGTAATATAGGGAAGAGCAGAGCGAGAAAAAAAATCACTCCAGAACGTACACTTGAAAGAGCAGGGTCTATGGAGTTGGTTCAGATTTGGCTCTGCTCTTGGTTGGACATATGAACTGAACCTCTATGAACTGCAGTGTTTTCACCCACAACATGGGAAGGACGACCTCAGAGTCACTGAAAGGATGAGCTGAAAGAATCTACATAGAGAGCTTAGCACATAGTTAATACTCAATAACTTCCAGCTCATAGTGTAGAATCCTAGTTGTGAGCATGGGCATTACAGGCAGAGAATCTAGGGTTAGAGTCCCATCTGTGCCTCTTACAAGCCATGTGACCTCAGACACACTGCCCTGCCTGCCCGCATCTATGCAAGAGGACTATTAGGAAGTAAGTGCCATGTGTTAGCATGTAAATTAGTTAGCACAGGGCCGGGCACAGCTTCAGGTCTCAGTGAATCGTAACCATGTATGACTGGGAAGCCTGTTATTACATAGTAGATGTTGTCTGAGTTAGCCTGTGAAGCATGACTAGAATTATGGCATGCATACATGAAGAGCATTCAGCAGTGCCCGGCTGATGTGGCTCAGTGGTTGAGCGTTGACCCATGAACTAGGACAGTGGTCGGCAAACTCATTCGTCAGCAGAGCCAAATATCAACAGTACAACGATTGAAATTTCTTTGGGGAGCCAAATTTTTTAAACTTAAACTTCTTCTAACGCCACTTCTTCAAAATAGACTCGCCCAGGCCATGGTATTTTGTGGAAGAGCCACACTCAAGGGCCTAAAGAGCTACATGTGGCTCGCGAACCACGGTTCGCTGACCACTGAACTAGGAGATCATGGTTCAATTCCCAGTCAGGGCACATATCTGGGTTGTGGATTCGATCCCTAGTAGGGGGTGCGCAGGAGGCAGCCAATCAATGATGTTTCTATTTCTTTCTCCCCCTCCCTTCCTGAATATTTATATATTCAGCATAGTTAGGCTAGCATGTCCATGTTGAGACCAGTATGGAGAGACCAAATGTCCTCTACAAACCATGCTCTCTCATCATGTAAAGCAACTTAATACCATTTCACTAGAATCCTTCACAACTGGGAGTATTTTTTAAAAATTCATTTCTACATGGATGATTACTCCTCGAAAGTTAACTATGCATATAGGATCTGACACAAACAACAATATATGAATACAAAATCAAACCTATTTTTCCTATAATGCTGTAGATAATAGATTTAATTTTTAACTTCTAGTCTCTTATTCAGTCAATTAATCCTGCAATTCCTTGTAAAATGTGCCTATTTACCTTTTTTTTCTTAGTAAATACAAAAATATTGAAACATCATTCATTTTACCAAAAAAAAAAAAAAAAAAGTGAACCTAGCAGTTTCAGCAAATGTGTACTGTGTCAGCAAGTGTTATATATTCAATGAACATGGTTTCAAAATGATGGCCTTCTGGCCAGCTGGCGTGGCTCCGTGGTTGAGCATCGACCTATGAACCAGGAGGTCACGGTTCGATTCCCGATCAGGGCACATGCCTGGGTTGTGGGCTCAATCCCCCAGTAGGGGGCATGCAGGAGACAACCAATCCATGAGTCTCTCTCTCATCATTGATGTTTCTTTCTCTCTCTCCTTTTCCTATCTCTCTCTCCTGTCTGAAATCAATAAAGATATGTGTGTGTTTTTAAAAAAAAAAAAAAAAGGAAAGAAAGTAGAATAAATTTCACTGCTCCATACAGGGGGTAAATGATTTTGCAGGCTTCCCCAGAGTATTCATTTCTCTGTAAATAATAACAGTGCTTGAAAAAAGAGACATACCCAGTGACAGTCCTATTAGAGGAGAGAGAAAAAGCCATCCCTGAAACACGTGGTTTAATAGATGAAATCTGCCATTATCCCAAAATGCAAGCCCCCCCTCACCCCCCCGCCACCCCTCCTGCAAATGGTAAACAAAATGCAGAGGGCTCTTTTGTTCACGACGTGTCCCCAACAAATTACCGGGACGCGTGTTCTCCTCAGGTGTCAGTCCCTCCCCCTTCCCGTGACGGATGGCTCCCTGTGTTATCACAGAAACAGATTGATCTTTTTAATGAGCCCGTTTAATAGACTCCAGAATCTCGACGTGGCTGCTCATCCATGTCCGACCATATGCACCCACAAAACATCCTGCGCCAACAAAACACCCTCCTCTGCTGTCAGACGGCTCCGTCCTCGCCGGCGGGTCTGGAGGTGCAGACAGACAGACAGACAGACAGACACCCGGAGGAGAGGAACACGCAGGGGCCAACAGGAGGCAGGGAGTATGGGCAGGGACAGGCGAGAGGGGCCCCAGTTTTCCTGGCTTCGATCGCATCCCCCCAAGAGGCAAGCGTATTTACACAACAGCGTGTTCTCATACCCCCTCCTCCTAACGCTAAGGAAATCCACCTGCCGTCTTTCCGGGGTTCCACGTGGACAAGAAAGCTCCATCCCCAAGAGCCAGCTGGGTCCTTCCCCGTCCAGCTGCTAATTCTGTGGATGAGTGACCCCGGGGAGATGACCTGAAGGCCCTCTGAGAGTCCTACTGTGGTGACGGCAAGCATGCATGCGCACACAGAGCTACAGCACATCATACGTGACGTTTCCATGTGATGTCAGCGCATCCTTCAGGGCTGACCTCAGCCCTGCCTGGGGAACGGCTACAGGCGCAGTGCTTTCAAACAGAAACCACTGGAAATACAGTGGTACCTCGAGATACGAGTTTAATTCGTTCCGTAACCTTGAGGCGTGGGAAACGATGAGACACTCGAGTCGCGGTAAACTGGTGGGTCGTGTGCAGCCGGCCGATCCACGCGATGACTCCTATCTCAAATGTTGCTCGTATTTCAAAGCAAAAATCGCTCGCTCGACGGCTCGTATCTCAAAAATCTCGTATGTTAGGGCACTCGCATCTCGAGGTACCACTGTACTGCCTTCCTGCAGGGTAAAGAGGACCAGCCAGACTGCACCGGGACGCGCCTATCCTTCATGGTTTTCCGGTTGTGCCAGGCAGACACCTGGATGAAGCGGTTCCCTTTAAAAGCTAACGGACTAAACGCTTACAAATGGCCCAGGAAAGACGACTTGCAACAACAACAACAAATAGCGCTACTGGCAGGTCACATATGAAGGTGAGTCGACAGTCTATCAGCAGTGAACTAGTGTTTAACCTCTGCTTCAGGAATTTTACACTATTCAGAGGGAGGTCCAGCCAAAACTGGTTTGGCTCAGTGGATAGAGCGTCAGCCTGCAGACTGAAGGGTCCCAGGTTCGATTCCGGTCAAGGGCATGTATCTTGGTTGTGGGCACATCCCTAGTAGGGGGCATGCAGGAGGCGGCTGATTGATGTTTCTCTCTCATTGATGTTTCTAATCCTCTCTCTCCCTTCCTCTCTGTAAAAAAAAATCAATAAAATATATATTTTTTTAAAAAGAGGGAGGTCCTATGTCAAGAGGAGAGAAATTCCAGAGATTGTAGCATAAAAATTATAGTAACTGTATGTAAACTGGCTTGCTTTTATAACATTCTCTGTGCCCTAGCCAGTGTGGCTCAATGGATAGAGCACCAGCCTGGGAACTGAAGGGTCCCGGGTTCGATTCCAGTCAAGGGCATATAACCTCATTTGCAAGCTCCTCCCTGGCCCGGGTCCTGATTGGGTGCAGGCAGGAGTCAACCAATCGATGTGTTTCTCTTCAATTTATATTTCTGTCTTTCCCTCTCCCACTCTCTCTTTAAAAAAAAATCAATGAAAAAATATCTTCGGGTGAGGACAAAAAAAAAAAAAGAATTACATTTTTTAAATGACAACTGTAACACTGTGTGTCTAAGAACCATCAGTGGCAGTTAGCATATTTGAGTATGATTCATCTTTACCTTTTTTAAAAAATATATATATATTTTATTGGTTATTTACAGAGAGGAAGAAAGAGGGACAGAGAGTTAGAAACACTGCCTCCTGCACACTTCCCACCGGGG
>JAAGEH010000297.1:20815811-20831089 GCA_011751065.1 Lasiurus cinereus | reverse complement strand
CTCCCCCCCCCCCCCACAGGGGGGGGGGGCGACAAGGACGGGGGAGGGGGAGAGGGAATGCATGGGAGGAGGGGGAAGATCAACCCTGTCCCATGACCTTCTTGCCATTATCTCCAGCTTTCTTATCAAGAGGAGGCACCTGGGATCTCTCAGAAACCCCCACCTCCCCTGCACCCTGCCAGTGAGACCCTGGCCATGCCGCCTGAACTGGATTCAGCTGGAGGCACCGCGCCGGGCTCGGCAGATTCCTGCTGTCAGGCCTGCCAGCCGTAGTTAAGCAAGCCGGCCAGCAGAGCCCCGGCAGCTCCGAGAGCCGGATTCCTGAATGATAATCAGGAGGCCTGACTCGCAGGCCGGACATCTTGCGTGCAGATGTGTTCTGGCAAAGCATTTCCGGGCTCCGGGCCAGAAACAGCCCTCGGAGATCCAGGGACCAGAGCCGATGCGAAGACGCAGCAAACAGTCCTCCCGAAGACAAGTTATAAAACGCGCGCGTCTCTCTGGCTGTGTGGGTAGGGACGATTGCGTCTTCGCTGCGGGCTCGGGTGTGTTTTTGGCACAGGAGACTGTGGACGGGTGGATGCGGGTAAAGCGTACCTGTACATACTATTTCTTTTAACGGATGGCTACAGGGAAGAGGCTTCTAAAGAAAAGAAGCCGTAGCTAGGACTGTTTTCACTAAAAAACAACAACAACAAAAAGTGTTCTTTCATCTATGTATTTCGGGGGGGGGGGGGGGCCCCTCCCCGCCTTTGCATTGAATACCATCCCCGTCGCACAACGGAGTGATTAATAGTAAACACGCGCGCCTCCGGCTTCCAATTTAAATGTATGGATGGCACAGGACGAGAGGCTTTCGCGTGGCGCGCGGCTTAATTTAGTGGCTCCATAAACATCTTCTTTCAATTTAAAAAATATGGTAATACAAAGCAATTCTGCCTGCTCTAATTCTGGTGCCAGATTAGGTAATTAGGATGGTGTCTAATATCTTTCCAGTAAATGTTTCTCCATAAATGCAAAATGGAATCGAGGGTCTGAGGGTTACATTAGCTTAATGAAAACAAGACTTTAATGCATATTGTTAGAGCAATGTTTGAATGCACTTATTAAGGCCCGAGTTCCCACAACCATATGGTTTTTGTCATTAATGTCTCCTTTGAGAAAAAGCACTAAAATTAGGGGGGAGAAGAAGAAAAGTTTTATCTTTGATTCCAATGATCCCAACTAAATGATATGGTAACCATATGGCGTGCAGCAGTGATAGGAGAGCATGGACGTGTCCTTATATGCTTTTAAAAAGATTTTTTTTTTTTTTTGGCTACCAACTTGACCCTGAAAGAAGCCCTCCCCCCACCACCTTTTTTATTTTTTTCCTCCTTTTCTTTCCGTAGTTTTTTGCAAGCAAAGAAACTAGTGGTATTTGCAGAGGAAATGGGATTCCTAGGATGAAATCCTTACAGAAAGCAACTCTCAGAGAAAACCCAAGACTCCAGACTCAACAGACATGTTCACAAAACAATGTGCTTCTGAGAATACAGGACTGTAATCCAAGCCATTTTGGAGGGAAATACTGATACATCAGACCGGGTAACCTTACGTAGACAATATAGACAAGAATGAAAAGAACATGATGGACACCTAGGCTTCCATTTAAAAAGATATACCGCCAAAACTGGTTTGGCTCAGTGGACAGAGCATCAGTCTATGGACTGAAGGGTCCCAGGTTCGATTCCGGTCAAGGGCATGTACCTTGGTTGCGGGCACATTCCCAGTAGTGGGTGTGTAGGAGGCAGCTGATCGATGTTTCTAACTCTCTATCCCTCTCCCTTCCTTTGTGTAAAAAAAAAAAAAAATCAATAAAATATATAAAAATGATAATAATAAAAATAAAAAATAATAAAGATATACCATATTTTCCAGTGTATAAGATGACTGGGCGCATAAGACGACCCCCAACTTTTCCAGTTAAAATATAGAGTTTGGTATATACTCGCCCTGTAAGACAACCCCTGACTTTTGAGAAGATTTTCCTGGGTTAAAGAGTCGTCTTATATGCAGAAAAAATACGGTAATTTAATGACTTGTCAATATTCTCGGAACGGGACTATCTCATTTCACTTCAACAAGAATAACAGCAGCAAAGACTTATCAACCATAAAGTTCTGAATGTGGGCTCAGTTCTGAAAGCCTTTCTAAGTTTTGGGGTAGTTACTTAAACCTTATATGTCTGATTAACAAAAAAAAAAGATGGAACTTCATAGCAAAGGGGAAGGCAAAGCAAGATCCTTGGATGCTCATTCTGAAAGTGACCTTTAAAGATGAAGGCAAATGAGTCTTTCCTGTTTAATAAATCTGCAAAGTCCACAGTGAGAGTAAAAATGGGTCTGTTCCTCCACGTGGTATTCACTGACAACCCACTATGCCCGAGCAGTGGACATACCGTATTTTCCGGCATATAAGACGACTGGGCGTATAAGATGACCCAACTTTTCCAGTTAAAAGACAGGGTTTGGGATATACTCGCCCTATAAGATGACACCTGGCGTATAAGACAACCCCCGACTTTTGAGAAGATTTTCCTGGGTTAAAAAGTCGTCTTATATGCCGGAAAATATGGTAATTTGCTTTTCTATCAAACATTTGCTTTTCTATCAAAACAGTCAATTCTTTTAGTAAGGAAGGAACCACCTGCTTTCCAGAATAAAAATGCCCCTCTTTCTCTTGTGAACTCTTTTTGTGTTTTTCATTTGCTTTATCGGAGGGCAGTAGCTGGAGAAGGTGAAGACCATGGAACTGAGGATTAAATACGGTTTCTAAACCACACCCCAAACGACCTCAGACAGACAGACCCTGCATCTGTCACTGACTCCCCGTTTCTTCACTGGCAAAGGGGGTGAGCGTCTGCTCATCCTGTTGCATCAGGTTATTGCAAAAATAAACCAGGTGGATTTTAAAAACTCTGAAAAACTAAAAAGAAAGAACCAATCTCACATTCATTCTAAAGACAAGCAAAATCCTATAGAATAAAAGGCTAATATGCAAATTGACCTACCAGTGGACCAACTGGTTGCTATGATACGCACTGTCCACCAGGGGGCAGACGCTTAATGCAGGAGCTGCCCCCTGGTGGTCAGTGCATTCCGACAGGAAGAGCACTACTCAGCCAGAAGCACTACTCTGCAGCAGCACTAAGGATGTCCAACTGCTGACTTAGGCCTGGTCCCCACGGGGAGCGGGCCTAAGCCATCAGTCAGACATCCTTTGAGGGCTCCCGGACTGCGAGAGGGTGCAGGCTGGACTGAGAGGACCCCCCACCCCCAGTGCACAAATTTCATGCACCGGGCCTCTAGTGTAAAATATAACTCAAAAGGCCAAACAAACAAGACCTTTATTCAAAGAGATTTCTCCATTCTTCTCCCAACTTAACCATTCAAAGCACTCTGAATTATCATTTTTAAGACTGCTTCAGAAATGATCAGAAAACCATAAATATTCAGATAGTTTTCACCCAGTAAATTAAGGAAAAGCACCCTGAAGTTTCTGACTGCCAACCACTCTATACTCCTAAAAAGGAACACTGCTGTGACCTAGCAACAATATGCTCTGAAATCCTTTCCAGACAAGTGAGCTGTGCAGTACCTTCAAAAACGGGATGACGAAAGGTCGCAGTGGGAAGTTAGTAGCTTCTTGCAGTTTGGAATGAAATTCTTCAATTGTCAAAGTAGAGTTCTGTGGGAGGAAATACGTATTGTAAGCACATGTGTCTCTTGGTAGAAAGTAAAAACAATGAGATTCCTAAATTACTACTATGGTTAAAACACTAGAATAACCAGCAGACACATATACTGGAAGCAGTATTTTCCATATAATACCTTTGACATTGTAGAAAAAAAATACTGCATAGTATAATTCATTGTATCATCCACCTTTTAAAATAATATCTGAAAATGAAAGTCCATAAATATGGAACTTGGAGAATAATAGGCATACTTTGGTCAGAGAATTTTTTCTCTAAAGTTATGAAGAACCTTTTGATATTACCCTTTATGGAAAACTCTTTATGTAAAAGCCCAACAAATGGCATAAAGGCAAGTGTCAGAATCTCGATTCACCCCGCAGGTCATGTCTGTATTACTGCTGGTGGAAATATTATTCTCCCGTCCTTCCATCTTACATTCATCCTGTGTCTACCAAAGCATCTTTGCTCAGAATGAACGAACAGCTCAGTTGGGTGGTGTGTATAAAAATTTGGGGCCTTCTACGATTCACTGTCTTAGAGAGGGTGAAAAAATTCCCCAGTTATCAGAGGTACATGGTACCTCGAGATACGAGTGCCCTAACAGACGAGATTTTTGAGATATGAGCCGTTGAGTGAGCAATTTTTGCTTTGAAATACGAGCAACATTTGAGATAGGAGTAATTGCGCGGATCAGGAGTAATTGCGCGATTCGGCCGCCTGCATACCACCCAGCAGTTTACCTCGACTCAAGCATCTCATAGTTTCCCACGCCTCAAGGTTACGGAATGAATTAAACTCATATCTCGAGGTACCACTGTATTTCATTTAGCATCAAGGCAATGTGTATTGCTCAACCCAAAAGAGACTACAAAATGACTCTATTCACGCTAACCTATGCCATGTAAACAAGCCCCCAATACTCGTGGTTTGTGTCCTGCAAATGGGTGATTGAACAAACAACAACCTATTGTACAGGTGTTGAGTAAATTAACTGTATCTGGTTCATTTTCCTTAGTCTCTCGGCAGAATTGCAACTGTAAGCTGTAGTCAGAACTTCAAGCCTTCGATTATCCTCATGCCTGAAAAATCGGGGTATCTGTGACCTAACAGCTTTAGAATGTTGTTCTCCACTTTTTGCTGCAGTTCCTTTTACTGTTATGATAAAGAATGGGGTACCAAGTTCTAAGTTTTTTATACCCCCCCTCCCCACATTCAAAATATATTAACATGAAACTATGAATAAACACTAGCTTTCGCCGAAACCAGTTTGGCTCAGTGGATAGAGCGTCGGCCTGCAGACTGAAGGGTCCCAGGTTCGATTCCGGTCAAGGGCATGTATCTTGGTTGCGGGCACATCCCCAGTCGGGGGTGTGCAGAAGGCAGCTGATGGATGTTTCTCTCTCATCGATGTTTCTAGCTCTCTCTCCCTATCCCTTCCTCTCTGTAAAAAAATCAATAAAATATGTATTTAAAAAAAAACACAATACACACACTAGCTTTCTATCTGTAATAATAGAAGTTAAGGAGCCCTTTTTTTAAATCTTTTATTTTGCCCCTTTATTTTTAGTTAGTAAATTTTTTTAAAAAATTTTAATGAGTTAAATATATTGGGGTGACATTAGGTAATAAGATCATATAGGGTCAAGTGGACATTTTCATGATGCAAGATCTGTACCCTGCATTGGGTGCCCAATAGACAAAGCCAAATCATCTTCCATCACTATATATTTGGCCCTCTTTACCTTTTACTACGCACCCTTCCCCTCTTTTGTTTCTATGGCTCATTTTCCCAAAAGCCATTTTGGTTATGTTTGGCACATTAAAACAGTCACTAATATTTTTTTATTAACTGTCTAAATAACAGCATTAATGAGATTCATTATGATTTGCTACCTGAGTGCAAATCGTAGGCCTATCACAATGTACTATATTTTCCAGCGTATAAGACGACCCCCAAACTTTTCCAGTTAAAATATAGAATATGGGATATATTCACCCTATAAGACGACACCTGGCATATAAGACGACCCCCGACTTTTCAGAAGATTTTCCTGGATTAAAAAGTCGTTTTATACGCCAGAAAATATGGTATATTTTACTTCTGCAAACCTCCGTTTCCCCACATATAAAATGTAACTAAAAATCACCTCAAAGGGTGGTCCCAAGATTTAAATAAAACGGCTTGCATTCAATGCCCAAAACAAAACCCATTTATCTAGTCCTTCAACTCATTTTCCAAATGTTCACTGCCTGCCTCTTACGTACAAAGCACTATTAATTAATGTTCTCCCCTAACTTATCTCCATAAGGTTTTCCGATGTATCTTCAAAGTATGCCACTTAAGATGTGGGAAAAATCTACTTCAGGCTACTGAACTTTTTATATACTTAAAGTTATGGCCAAGACCGGTTTGGCTCAGTGGATAGAGCGTCAGCCTGCTGACCGAAAGGTCCCCGGTTCGATTCCGGTCAACGACATGTACCTTGGTTGCGGGCACATCCCTTGTAGGGGATGTGCGGGAGGCAGCTGATCGATGTTTCTCTCTCATCAGTGTTTCTAGCTCTCTATCTCTCTCCTTTCCTCTCTGTAAAAAAAAATCAATACAATATATTTTAAAAAATAATAAATAAATAAGTAAAAACAATAAAAATAAAATTTAAAAAAAGTTATGGAAGCCACTGTCAAAGACATACCAAACGTATAAAGCAGTCGCCAAAAGAAACAGTTCACTAGCAACAACCTGTTCTTAATACAATTACTGACTTGAATTCCCTTGGTGGTACTTCAGCCTAACCGGTTTAGGTGTTGAAAGGCCTCTTAGGCAAAATGTGAGAATGAATGAAAGGGAAAAGATAAGCCAGTGACAGAAGTAACGGGCAGGATGCTGCCATTCTTCTGTCAAATTCACCTTCCCGGCCTGAGGGGGACAAGGTGAGGCTGATGGATGGCGGGCAACACGGGAGCTTTTGTTCTTCGAGGGCAGAGGGCAGGGAGACGACATTGACAAGTTCCACATACTTAAAAAAAAAAAGGTGGAATTGCAACATGTCTGGCCACGCGAGAGGCCGTGATCTGAGGCATGTCCACTGCCTGGGGCTCTCAGCCAGACTTTTCATTCGGGAACTTCTATTGACAGAACACAACTGTAGGTCTCTGCCCTGGGTAAGTCCACGCGAAACAAACGCACGGTCTGTTTCCAGAAAAAAGGAAAGGGGTGCCTAGCATCTGACTCTCGGCTCCACGATTCGCCCGGATACGGGAAGGACGGACGTTGTGACTCGGATCTGTTCCGTGATTCCGTTCGCTGGGGGAAAGCATCCTTCCTCCACGGAAACCCTCCGTGTGTCCATGAAACCGTGGAAACGCAAAAGTGACTGAGGACTCTAGGAAAGGATGCGTGTTCTCGTGTCCAGAGGGATCATGTCTAGAACATACTATCATGTCCCTAAATCAACACTTCTATTCCCAAATTAATCATTTTAGTAATTCTACTTAGACCAAAAAAAAAAAATAAATAAATAAATAAAGATGTTTTTATTCAAAAAACCAAGGAGTGGTTGCAGGAGTCGAGGGGAGATAAAATCAGGGTGTTCTTGTTTTATGGGGACACAGGTTTGGTCTGGGGTGATGAGAAAGTTCTGATGAATGGTGCTAATGGTTACACAGCAGTGAATGCGCTTAATGCCACCGCACTCTATGTATGGTTAGAAGTCCTTAAAATGGCAAATTTTATGTTTTCTATATCTTACCACACACACACACAAAAAGAAAAACAATTCTTAATGTGATTGGCCCTAAAAAATGAAAACACATACGAGGAGAATGTTATTTGTTATAAATTCTAGTTCACCATCATCTAGGCCAGTGGTTCTCAACCTTTCTAATGCTGCAACCATTGAATACAGTTCCTCGTGTTGTGGTGAATCGTCATGTAAATATCTGTGTTTTCTGATGGTCTTGGGCGACCCTGCTAGTGGTTCTCAACCTGTGGGTCACTGCTGTAGAGCCTAAGACCATCAGAAAACAGGTCGCGACCCACAGGTTGAGAACCACTGCTCTAGGCTAATAAAAGTCCCCCCAAAGCAACTAGGTTTTTTTTTTTTAAAAAAAAAAAAAAAGCACTGAATTACATTAAGGGAATCTTTCACATACTCAAAACACTCTGTCGCTGTTGCAAGAAACTAGCCACGCCAGGAAGATATACGTATGGAATTTTAGACACACCATATTTTCTGGCATATAAGAAGACCCCCAATTTTTCCAGATAAAATATAGAGTTTGGGATACACCTGCCCTATAAGACGTGATAATAAGTTGTGATATATTCATATAAGGAACACGACGCCAAAAAAAAAAAAAAAAAAAAAGACGACCCCCGACTTTTGAGAAGATTCTCCTGGGTTAAAAAGCCATCTTATATGCCAGAAAATACGGTACTTACGCATCTATGGCCAAGATATAGCCATCAATACACATATAGCCAGATCTTCATTAATCAAAGAGTAACGGAAACTGTGGTGTGGGCGGGCAGGCAAAACACCATGCCGAATTTAAAACCTTGTTACAGAGTGATCAGACCTGGACCCAATGTCTAGCAGTAGAAAGTACTAGACCAGCGGTTCTCAACCTGTGGGTCGAGACCCCTTTGGGGTTCGAACGATCCTTTCACAGGGGTCGCCTAAGACCATTGGAAAACACCTATTTCCCATGGTCTTAGGAACCAACACACCGCTCCTCGGTGTAGCAAAGTGTAGCCATGTAGTTTACTGTTGTCCTATGAAGACTGTTGCCCATGCTACACCACGATTCAAGACAAAATTTCATTTATTTGTAATGAGAAATAAATATTTCACAATATACAATTACATATTGTTTTTGTGATTAATCCCTATGCTTTCATGATGTTCCATTTGTAACAACGAAAATACGTCCTGCCTATCAGATATTTACATGACAGTTCATAACAGTAGCAAGATTACAGCGATGAAGTAGCAACGGAAATAATTTTATGGTTGGGGGTCACCACCCCATGAGGAGCTGTCTTAAAGGGTCGCGGCCTTAGGAAGGTTGAGAACCACTGATCTAGAATAAAATACCCATGAGAAAGGAGACTGTATTTTTAATCCTCCCCTCCCCATCCCCTCCCCAACTCTCCCTTCCCCCGGAAAACGGGCCGATGGCCGTTGGCTTACCACCAGTCCCAGGACGAGGGTGCGGACTCTCTCCCCTATCTCTGGCGAAATGTCATTGCCGAACTGCTGCAGGGTGGTAAGGAAGCGCTTCAGTTTACTGAGTTGCCTGGCGCCACAGGCGGGGGGCAGCTGCTGATTGGCCAGAGAGGAGGAGGAGGAGGAGGAAGGCCCGTTGCTAAAGCCATTGGGCGGCGAGGGGGCACCGTTCAAGGCTGTGGGTGAGTGGCTGGTGCCATTGGTGACTGTCGAGAGCACAAACGCAGAGAGAAAAGGTGAACTCACAGAGAAATGCACGAGGAAACCACAACCAGCGCCCCTTCCCGACAAGCCTGGCGAATTCTCTTTTAAAAGCTGCGAGACACAAGGTGATATTCGTTTCAGGTGTAGGACCCGGTGACTAAGACATTATCTGACTTACAGAATGACCACCCCAGTAAATCGAACGCCCCTCTGGCACCATACATAGTTAGGACAATATTAGGGACGACATCCCCTATGTTGTAATTGAAAAAAAATTTTAAAGAAATTATATTTTTTTTCAAATTTTTCTCTTTTGCTTTTCTTTTTTTTTAAATATATTTTTATTGAATTTTCACAGAGAGGAAGGGAGAGGGACAGAGAGCTAGAAACATGGATGAGAGAGAGACATGATCAGCTGCCTTCTGCATGCCCCCCACTGGGGATGTACCTGCAACCAAGGTACATGCACTTGACCGGAATGGAACCAGGGACCTTTCAGTCCTCAGGCCGACGCTCTATCCACTGAGCCAAACTGGTTTCGGCAAGAAATTATTTAAAGTTAAAGATACATACAGCCCGGCCGGCCTGGCTCAGTGGCTGAGCCTTGAACTATGAACCAGGAGGTCACGGTTCCATTCCCTGTCAGGGGCGTATGCCCAGGTTATGAGCTCCATTCCCAGGAGGGGGCGTGCGAGAGGCAGCCGATCCATGATTCTCTCTCATCATTGATGCTTCTCTCCCTTCCTCTCTGCAATCAATAAAAATATTAAAAACAAAATGAACAAACAAAAAAACTATTGGAGCTTTTTTTGGTAAAATGCATTGACTTCTCCGGCTCACTCTGGCTCAGGTATCCCATAATTAATGGGTCACCTCCTCACGCTGCCCGAGGGCTTTCTGCGCAGAAGCTGATTATAACGGAGTGGGTTGCAGCCCAGAGCCAGCCCTGCCGCCCCTGTTCACACGTGCCAGCCACCTGAAACGCTTCAAACGCAGAACAAACAGCCCTGGGGTGCTGGGGTGTCAGCCGGGGGTCGCCGGCTCCCATCGATACAATGGGACCATTTCTTTCTAGAACTCTAGCCCCCTCCTCGAGAACGTGTACGTGTGGTGGAGGCTGAATTTACCGCTGGCCACTTTTAATCACGTTTTATGCACACAAATGGACAGCTCTGTTTATAGAAAGTGGACTTTCCAGCTCTAACCTCACACCACCCAACGGGAAGGCTATTTTCTCCCCGCTCCGATGCTTAACCCCTTCTTCAGGGAAAAGCCACTCTAGAGAGGATCATTACCGGGGCGGTTCTTTCAAGAAATTCAAAAGGTGCCCATCGATCCCATTAATAATAGTTGGTGGCGGTAATCCGGTGAATTCATTTCTCATCACATTGACTTGAACATCAAGATGCTAATTGAGTCGAAACCGGTGTGGCTCAGTGGATAGAGCGTCGGCCTGCGGACTGAAAGGTCCCGCGTTCGATTCTGGCCAAGGGCATGTACCTTGGTTGTGGGCACATCCCCAGTAGGGGGCGTGCAGGAGGCGGCTGATCAATGTCTCTCTCTCATCGATATTTCTTTCTATCCCTCTCTGTAAAAAAATCAATAAAATACATATTTTTAGAAAAGATGCTAATTGATGATAAGTTGAAGGCTACAAAGATTTGCACATTTCTCCCTAAGGAAAATGTTGAATTTACATTACATTAGTTAATCTGACACACTGATTTTTCCCAAACACATTTCTAAATATAGTTTTGATAAACTATCCCCAACCATAGTTGGAAGATGTTTTAAGTACTCTGTTATTAAGTTTCAGGATAGTCAAAAAAAAAAAAAAAAGAAAAGAAAAAAATGGTTGCCTGTCCTACATGAGCACCGAAGCCACCGGGCAGAAAATGACAGCTCGCCAGGACTTCTATCGGGAGACGTACGCCTGTCACTGTGGTTTTGGGTAACAAAACGAATCCAAGCAACAGGGTCACAACTTGGCACAGCCGAGGCCTCCTGCTCCTTACACATTTGGAAAGGCCTTTTAAATGGCAATGCAGCTCTAGCTGGTTTGGCTCAGTGGATAGAGCGTCAGCCTGTGGACTGAAGGGTCCAGGGTTCGATTCCGGCCAAGGGCACATGCCTGGGTTGTGGGCTCGATCCTTAGTAGGGGACATGCAGGAGGCAGCCAATTAATGCTTTTCTCTCATCACTGATGTTTCTCTCTCACCTTCTCCCTTCCTCTCTGAAATCAATAAAGAAATATATATTTTTTAAAAATGGCAATGCAACTCTGCACACCCAGTGTAGGGTGTGTATTTTGTCCATCATTTTTAATCCCATGAATCTATCCTTGCTGTTATTTTTTATGCAGCTAGATTTAATGGCACATCGTCTATCCATACTATCATCTGCAATAGCTTCTTTTCTTTTTTACAAATCCTTGATGACAATTTTAACCAAGACTGAGACAGGTGAAAAGAAAGCTACCTGCTATCCCTACTGCAATATACAGGGAAGAAAGGACAGTTGAGGTTCTGTTAAAATAGTCTGTCCTTTCTTTGCATGACACCGAAAGCAACACCCTCCACTGATTCAGAACAGGACACCTGAGCCAAGATGGAATGAAGTCTGACTAGCTGGTGTGGCTCAGTGGCTAGAGTGTCAGCCTGCAGACTGAAGGGTCCCAGGTTCGATTCCCAGTGAGGGGACATGCCTGGGTTGCGGGCTTGATCCCCAATGTGGGGCATTCAGGAAGCAGCCGATCAATGATTCTCTCTCATCATTCATGTTTCTCTCTCTGTCCCTCTCCCTTCCTCTCTGACAGCAATAAAAATGTATTTAAAAAAAAAAAAGTCTGACAGTTTCACAAAGATGCTCATTTCAGAAAGATTTCTGCATGCAACTGTTGCATCAAGTCACTTTGTATGTGTGTGTGTCTAAACATTAGGTTTCAAACATAGAACCTAAAAATGTTAGATTTCAAAATGATTTGTAAATAATAGAAGAAAACAGTATGAGAAGGTCAGAGGTAACCTGGGAATAAGTTCCAAGTCAAAATGAACAGACTAAAATAAGAAGCTCCACATCAGCTGAAACCAGTTTGGCTCAGTGGATAGAGCATCAGCCTGCAGACTGAAAGGTCCCAGGTTCGATTCCGGTCAAGGGCATGTATCTTGGTTACGGGCACATCCCCAGTAGGGGACGTGCAGGAGGAAGCTGATCGATGTCTCTCTCTCATCGATGTTTCTAGCTCTCTACCCCTCCCCCTTCCTCTCTGCAAAAAATCAATAAAATATATTTTAAAAAATAAAGGAAGAAGCAGCTCCACATTAAGTCGGATTAAGAGCTATAGTGGTGATACAGACCTCACGGCGACGTTAGTAAAAACCATTTCTGAAGCAAGCACCAAAGTCGGGCAAACATTGCCATTCCTACAAACTTATACCTAAGATACAACCTGTCTCTACTCCATACCTCACTGGAAAATAAATGATTTTTTATTTTATTTTATTTTATTTTATTTTTTGCTTCATTTCTGCCTAATTCACTGATGCTGGATCTCCTTTTCTCTTAAGTTTGCAGCCCAACTTTCAAACTTCACCGTGAAAGCGGGCCCTGCCTACTCACGCGTGGTGGGTGTGAAGGAACTGGTTCTCGGGGCTCCTTGGGTGGTGGGGGGCGGCGGCATCGTGGGCGGAGTCAGCCTGGACGGAGTCTTCACATCCACAGGTGAGTCTGGCATCGTGGAGTGCTTCTCAGTCCGATCTGCGGGGGGCCACCGGCCACAGGTTACTTTCGCACGCCCCTCAGGGTGCTAAGCGGGGGGTGGGGGGTGAGAGGGGGGGTCATCGGTTTCATGGGCAGGGCGACGCAAGGAACCCATCATCTGCTACCCCGTTCCCCCGAAAGTAAGGCATCCCCCGAAAATAAGACCTACTCCCAGTGTTGCCTCTCGCTGTCATAGAAGGCATCCCCCGAAATAAGACCTACTTCCCGTTTTGCCTCTCGCTGTCATATAAGGCATCCCCCGAATATAAGACCTCCCCGAAAATAAGGCCTCCCCCGAACATAAGGCCTCCCCGGAACATAAGGCCCCCGAAGCCACCGTCAGGCGTCTGACTCCTGATTTAAAGAGACCTCGCCCTGCCTGAACAGCTCCGGCTGCGCTGCGGCCCACCAGTGAGCTGGTTGGTGATGACGACGACCACCGTCCCATAGACAGGTCATACATTTCCTTTTTTTTTTGGTTCAACAATAAATGTTGCACCGTCGTCTTCTTCATGGAAAAATAAAGACATCCCCTGAAAATAAGACCTAGCGCCTCTTTGGGAGCAAAAGTTCATATAAGACACGGTCTTATTTTTGGGGAAACAGGGTGTCAATCGAACAAGGCCTATCTACCGAGGCGGAAACCAGGGCTTGACCATCCAGCACCCACTCACGTGGGTGCGGCACCGATGGCAGGGCCTCCCGGGTAACGGGGTGGGTGGCCTTCCATCCTATGGTGATGGCCAGCGCGATCAAACGCTCCCCGTTAGTGTAATAAACAACAGCAACTTCACTCAAGGCAGAGCCAACATTCGCAAGAGGTGAAAACAGATGAGGAAGGAAGACGGCAATGAACCCCTCCGTTAGAAGGAAGACAGCAATGAACCCCTCCGTTAGAAGGAAGGCAGCAATGAACCCCTCCGTTTGGAATGACGCCCCTCTGACGTTCCGTGGTGTAGACCAGATACTGAGAGGAGCCAGCGACGTCCATAACACCTCTCCTCCCCTTCCCACGCTGGGTGACCCCGCCTGCTGGGTGACCCCGAGTTATGTGTCCAAAACCCAGGTCTCACACCCATGTTTCCTGCCATGTTTGAAAAGCCACCACCCCCTTCAGCAGCGTATGTCACCCGGTGGAGCTAAGCTGTCCTTTTCTTAGACTCGGTGAGTTTCTGACCCAGCGCCTCAAAACACAGGAGGCCAGGATCTCAACCAACAATCTCAGGAGAGGGAGAATGTCTGAAAGTCCCAAACTGAGAATGACAAAGAACTCAAGACCCTCCGTGTGTCTTCCACGAGCAGGTGACAGATAGGGAGACGTTTCCCGATTACCCAACACTGAACATTCGCTCAGGCCCGCTTTCTACTAAGTACACGCTGCTCTTGAAATGTTATAATTTTTTCCCCCTCAGCCTCATCTCTTGATCAAATCTCCAGTAAAGAAATAAATAAATACAAGTTTCTGTTTGTTTCTTTGGATCCAATTGTCCTCAAACATGTGTAGAGATATTCACACACACACACACACACACACACACACACACACACACCAAACATGTTTAAGGAGCCTTTTGCAGCCTTAGATACAGATACTGCGCAAAAGTCAAACAACACAGACGATTGGTAACGCGTGGATCTTTCAAAACAGGAGAGCCATACGGGTACAGGGTTAATGACTCAAAATAACTGCCAAGTCCATTATTCAAAGAACATGAAAAGCCCACATCACGGCTCTGCCCATTCTAGCGCCACCTCACCTCGACTCTCAGCAGATTCCTAAGACCTGGGTAGCCAGAGGACACCCTATTTAGACGTTGAAATGATGTTAATGCCAGGCTGAGGGAGGTGTAATAAGAGAAAGACCATCATCATCATCATCATCATCATCATCGCCATCATCAGCATCAGCATCAGCATCACGGTTCTCAGAAGAGCTCTCTGACCAAGGACCTATCTGGTTAGTGGCATCCGGGCCTCCGGTTGAGTACGGACGACTGTCACTGTAGTGACGGAGTGCCCTGAGCGACTGAGGGCAGAGACACCCATGGAGAGCATCTCCGCCTTCCTCTCGCTGCTAAAAATAGCCTCCACACTGCCTTTCCACGTTATTTAAAAGCCAGTTTGAGTAGCCCCAGCCGGTGCTGCTAAGTGGTTAGAGCGATGGCCTGCGCACCCCCAGAGGTCCGATTCCCAGTTAGGTTAAAGGGGGCACGTGTCTAGGTCACAGGTTCCATACCTGGCGCCAGTGGGAGGCAACCAATGGATGTATCCCTCTCACATGGATGTTTCTCTCTTCCTTCTCTCTCTCTCTCTCTCTCTCTCTCTCTCTCTCTCTCTCTCTCTCTCTC
>JAAGEH010000297.1:20763537-20815149 GCA_011751065.1 Lasiurus cinereus | reverse complement strand
GGGGAGAGCCTGCAAGGGGAGAACTGTGCCCGGGACAGCTTCGTCCCCCTCCGGGGCTAAGAGCGGAGCCTTAGAGAACATAGACCCCATCTCACTTAAGTTTTAAGTTGACCTGATTCTTGAGCAAAGCCTCCACTTGAAAATACACCTTCATCTCATATTTTTTTTATTTTTTTTTAATAAGGACAAAGAGAAATAAACTAAGACAAAAAGAAATGAAAATAAGCCAGTCAATGAAGGAGAAACACCACATGATCTCACTCATTGGTGGAGAATAAAGAACATGATAAGCTAATGAACAAAAGGAAAAAGGATAGATACAGAGGCAGTAAAGCATCAAACAGGCTGTCAAATTACAGCACGAAGGTTAGGGAGAGGTTGGGTAGACAAGAGATGAACCGAAGGACTTGTATGCATGCAGATAAGCACAACCAATGGACACAAGACACTGGGGAGTTGGGGTATGCCTGTGGGGGGGGGGGGAGGGCAATGGCAAGATATGTATACATGTAACACAATAAAAAATAATAATAAAATAAAAAATAAAATAAAAAAATAAACGACAAAGATGACAATGGTTTCCTTTTCAAACTTTAGGGAACCTTTGTCATTCTGAATTCACCTCTCCAGTGTTAGCGGGAAAAAATAGATATAGCATCATTTTCACTGGGAACCGTTTTGATTATGTGTGTTGGTCCGTATTTGCAGCATAACTCTCTCCAAAAGATCATTAGCATCAGCATCAGCATCAGCATCATCACCACCATCATCAAAGGTAAGCAGATGATTTTAAATTCTTTTTTAAAAAATATATCTTATTGATTTTTTACAGAGAGGAAGGGAGAGGGATAGAGAGTTAGAAACATCGATGAGAGAGAAACATCCATCAGCTGCCTCTTGCACGCCCCCCACTGGGGATGTGCCTGCAACCAAGGGACAGGCCCTTAACCAGAATCGCACCTGGGACCTTTCAGTCCACAGGCTGATGCTTTATCCACTGAACCAAACCAGTCAGGGCTGATTTTAAAATCCTTGAAATGCCATCCATATTGTAGGAACAGCAACAAGTAAGCAACGCACGGCACATCGCCACGACTGGCAACGGGAACGTGTGCCTTCACACCGGGATCCATGTGGCCAGCTGAGCATCTGACATGAGCCCCATTTCGGAGATGGTGCGCTTCACTCCGATCACATGGAGCCCCAGTCCAGAGGTCTTACAAACTCAGACAAAGTGGGGCCATCTGGAACTCATTCCGGGCTGTTCGGTGCAATCAAGCCAGGAGGGAGAGAGATGGGGAAATAGCCAGTCAAGCCTAACCCTTCCACACACACACACACACACACACACACAACTCTCTGGAGTCCAAAGATTGAAAAGAAATTCAGAAAATGTGTTTCAAGTATGCTGAGTTGTGTTGCATTTGTTTTGAGTTAAAAAAACATTCTGAAATATATATGCTTGTAATTTTTATAGCAAACAGTAAAAGAAAAAAAAAGGAAAAGAAAAGCTGATTTAACCACAGAAGCATTTCACTCCACTTCAAATGAGAAGATCTACTAAAACCAATGTTGTTGCAATATTCCTTACGTAATTTTTTAAGTGCATGTAAGTATATTGTTCTCGTACGCAATTTCTATTTTGGGTTGCTGTAGCATGCTGACATTTATTGAAGGATTTTTCTTTTTCTACTAAGTGTAGTCTTCCCTTGATATTTCAAACTTTTTTTTTTCCCTCTCTCTCAAGCTCATCTCTTTATCAAACGACAAAAGAAAAACCATTTCCCTCCGATCGGCAAGGTGTGTGTAATCAAAAGAACTGACTTTCCTTTTTTGCCTTAATGATTCACACCACTTCCCAACGAGATTTTTCCATATGCGGGTTATTTCAACCCGTCTGGCATCCATCCAACACATATGTACTAAAGATGGCTGATGCATGGAAGAAAGTGTGGCGTATATAAATACATTACGGATACCATTTCAATGTCAAGGTCTTCCAGAAGGGGTATGTTTTCCATTTCCTTTCCTTTTCTTTCTTTTTTTTTTTTTTTTAAGTAAAAGGGAAAAGGTATGTCATAATCTACCCTGACACTTATTTTAGTTTTAGTGAGTTCAAATAGTTCCAGGCGTGTTTGTAAAAGGCTAAAGCATCGGCTGTCTACATTTCCCTTGTTTACATACTACTCAAGGGATGATTAGTGTAAAAAAAACGACAGAAAGTTCGGTATTGATCGATTGTATATCTTTTTCCATCAGAGTTTATTATGTCAGCGAGGAGATCCCTGCCTCAGAGGTGTTACGGGTTGAGGAACTTCTTGGTCAGCTGGTGGTGAGTTCAGATTTAGTCTTAATTGGAATGGGGATCTTTAAGAAAAGCTAGAAGGTAGGCACCCGCTCAAGAGGATTAATCCCCACGCTGAACCAAAATCCTGCTCGGGAGAAAAGAGAAGACCGTTAGGGGAGAAAAACACTGGGTTTAGGATTTCCTTTTTCTTTCTCCAGAAAATATGGCAAACATCGTCCCGACAATACAGCCATTGAGCGACTCCAGTGTTTGGGTGCGAGAAGTTCCAAGAGGCTAATGGGGACCAGATGGTGGCCAGCCCGCCCCAAAATGGTGCCATACTCTTTCCCTGAGAGCACGCCCAGTCATGTCCATCGCTGCTCAGAACCCTTCGCAACCAGTGCCTGGGGACAGAAGAGACATGCTCTCCTCCCAAACATGGCCAAGTTAGAAAGTGGGGGGATACGTGGCAGGCTAGGAGAATTTCTGGGGTCCAAATGCAGACCCAACCATCAGCTCAGTAGGAAGGCCTCAGGTGAGGGAGTTATCCTGAACCTCAATCCCTCAGAAGAAGAATGGGAATGTAGCCTCAGCTGATGGAGCAGCATCCTGAGCACCCAAAGGTTGCTGGTTCGATTCCCGATGAGGGCAGATAGTCAGGTTACAGATTCCACCTCCGAGTCGGGGCATGTACGAAAGGCAACGGAAGGTAGCCAGACGATGGATGTTGTTCTCTCTCTCGTCCTCTAAGCTAGTCCTCAGATAAGGATTAAATACACACACACACACACACACACACACACACACAGAATAGAAATACAGCCCTCGCTGCCTCTTCAAGAGGTAGTGCAGCCGAGACCGGTTTGGCTCAGTGGATAGAGCATCGGCCTGCGGACTGAATACTACCAGGTTCAATTCCAGTCAAGGGCATGTACCTTGGTTGCGGGCACATCCCCAGTGGGCAGTGTGCAGGAGGCAGCTGATTATGTTTCTCTCTCATCGATGTTTCTAACTCTCTATTCCTCTCCCTTCCTCTCTGTAAAAAAATCCATAAAATATGTTTAAAAAAATAAAATTTACCACACTAACCTAGCCAGCGTGGCTCAGTGGTTAAGCATCAACCTATGAACCAAGAGGTCACAGTTTGATACCCTGTCAGGGCACATGCCCAGGTTGTAGGCTCGGTCCCCAGTGTGGAGCATGCAGGAGGTAGCCGATCAGTGATTCTCTTTCATCACTGATGTTCCTATCTCTCCCTCCCGCTCACTTCCTCTTTGAAATCAATAATATATATATATATATATATATATATATATATATATATATATAAATTTTTAAAAAATAAAATATAACACAGAAAATTTTGCAACAGTTATGCACGTGTATTACATAAACATTCAAATAATCCAATCAGTAATAATAGTAGACACCTTGATGGCAAATTTTTTAAATACCTCCTTAGGAAGCATCTAAAAGTAATTGTAATCATAAGCTGGATGATCACATTCCCAACTTTTACAAATCCATTGTTGTAAAAGTTCAAGGATATCAACCCCAATTCCATGGCAAAAGGCAAATACACAACCATCAGCAGCATATACATATATAATGAGAATGAAATATGGGTAATAAGGGAAAAATACTGGAGACCTTCGATTCGTTTCTACGCTGTGACTAATTTATTATGTAGTTTTAGGAAGGTATAAAAATGACCTGTTGGTACTTCACATCTTATCATAGGTATTTTATGGAGGTTGTTACTTCTCAAAATAAATCTGATTTTATCTGTTTCTGGATTTAAAAGAATTTGGGAGGCCCTAACTGGTTTGGCTCAGTGGATAGAGCATCAGCCTGCGAACTCAAGGGTCCCAGGTTCGATTCCGATCAAGGGCATGTACCTTGGTTGCGGGCACATCCCCAGTAGGGGACATGCAGGAGGCAGCTGATGGATGTTTCTCATCTATGTTTCTAACTCACTCTCCCTCTTCCTTCTTCTCTGTAAAAAAAAAAAAATCAATATATATATATTTTTAAAAATAAATAAAAGATTTTTAGGAGTATGTCATTGTCCACAGAATAAAATATAAGCTCTTTAGCTTACTTGTGTACTAACATGGTTGAGTTCCTACTCAACCGCCCTCTCTCCTCTTCCTGGACAACTCCGATTTTGCTCAGGTACACAGTTCTTGGGGGCGGACTCTCCTCGTTTTACATTAACAAGGTCATCACATTTCTTCGGTCAGCAACCGGTTCCAGAGCTGGTGTTGTACTCTGCATCTGGACAATGGCTCGTGAAGGGGCATCTATAGGAGAGGTTCTAGAAAAGCCTTCTTCCCTCTCTAAACGCAAGGAGGAAATCCCCCTCTTCTTCTGATGTCGTACCTGTGTAATTCCTTCACTTCTCTGGAGTTTATTCTTCTTACGTATAAAAATGAAGCATCTTTCTGGCCTCAAGAATCTTTTGCGAAAGCTAATATTCTCTGTTTTTTTCCCTCCAGGTAAAATCATCCCAAACATAAAGAAGACTACGCAGAGAACATATATCCGACAATAAAGTGACCACAAATAAAACAATTTTGAAGTTGGCAATTATTAACCAGATTTCCCCTGTTCGCATAAATATCTAAGTGCACAGTATTTACCCGCATATAAATTTTTTCGTAAACATTGAAATTGGCATGTATACCTTGTTGTCAAATACATTTCCAATCCTCATTCCTCAATCTCCATCAATGACTTAGTTATAAAATAACCATACCAAGGTCCAACTGTCCCTGTTCAGTTACCATCAGAACATCCACTTTCATAGCCCAGGTCCCCAAAAGAGTGGTCTACACTCACTTTCTCTGCGTCCTCACTTCCTGTTCCATCTCATACCTACTTGTAGTGGAGCGGTCCACCTCTCGCCCATGGAACTGCCTAGAAAGATTCCTTCCCCATAAGGGGGCCTGCCATACTCTCGTCTCATAAATATCTTGGGAGCCACCATGTTTTCTCATGACTTCGCATCCAGTATATTAGCAACTGGCCCAGGCACACCCCCCAATCCAAGACGGGTGATTTCAGCCATTCCCTAAGACTTTGATACTCAGAATTGATTTAAAATAAATAAATAAATAAATAAATAAATAAATAAATAAATAAATAAATAAATACACAATCCCAACTCCAGAGGTAGAAGACTGCACTATGTATTGTTCTCTTCCAAATCTAGAAAGCAGCCTTCAGTGGAAAAGAATGCCACTAACGGGCATAAAGAAGCAGAGAGAAATGGCAAGAGATGATCTTGATAGCATTAAATCAAGGTCCTCAGTTTACCGGATCCTACCGGCTAGCTACATCACCCAAATTCCTGCAGTTTGCATCTCCCAAACCAGCTACAGATCCTTGTCAACCAACCCTTCCTTTACCTGAAACCAGGTTGGAGTTGACTTTTCACTGGAAACCAAAGAATCCAGACTACAATAACCCTGGAATATAGTAGCATCGAGGTATCCTAACTCTAATTACAATTCTTCTTAATTATATCTTCATTATGAATCCAAAAGCACTTGTATGCTTTATCCGGTCTCTTTGTAGCATCTGACACTGTTCACCACTTCCTCCTTCTTAAGACATTATTGTGCCCAGAATTCCCATCATTCAAATCTCTCCTCATTTTTCTCAGGCCTTTCTGGCTTCTCCTTCTCAGTCTCTCTGATTGGCTCACCTCTCTTCACCTCTAGGATACCTTCTGATAACTAGTTCTCCCCGTGTTACTTCACAGTTCTTCTTTAAATTTTCACTTTACACCTTTTTCTCAGTGACCTCACTGGTGATGTGTGGTCACACCATGGCCAGAATGTGGATAACTTTACCTACTAACTATAGCCTGTAGCACCCTTTCCAGTTCTGGACTCAAACATCCAGAAAGCTACTCATTTCAACTGCCTGAATTCAAATGCCAACCATCCCTCATCTCTCACCTGGCCTAATCAGCAGACCCATTAAAGGACTCCCTGTCCCAGTATTATTCGTCTCTATCCATCTCCAAATGACACCCCATCATTTGACTGCATAGCTCCACGGTGATCAGAGAGCGTGCCCCTCTCCTCTTAATAATCTTCAAAGACCTAGCATAACCCAAACCGGTGTGGCTCAGTGGATAGAGTGTCAGCCTGTGGACTGAAGGGTCCCAGGTTCGATTCTGGTCAAGGGCATGTATCTTGGTTGTGGGCACATCCCCAGTAGGGAGTATGAAGGAGGCGGCTGATCGATGTTTCTCTCTCATGGATATTTCTAGCTCTCTATCCTTCTCCCTTCCTCTCTGTGAAAAATCAATAAAAATTAATTAAAAAAAAAAGACCTAGCATAATGCTAAGAATAAAGTCCAGGTGCCTTAACAGGGAATGGAAAGACTCTTGTGACCCATCTGGCTTTTCCTAACATTCCCGAACCATATTCCTTTCTCCCATCCAATGCTATCTCCATTACAGAACTCCATACTGCACTACTGTGCGTCTCTCTTAGACTTCCATCACATTGCATCTTTTTCAAAGAATATCTCTACCCCACCACCTGGTTAAGCCCATTATCTCTTTCAAACCCCATTCCTGTGTCACAGAAACCCTTCGCTGATCATCTGTCCATCCCCAGCTGGCCCAGACTGTCCCCCATCCCCCTATGACACTGTCTAGATCCCCTTTGCAGTACTGATCACATTGTATTTAGAACCAAGTCAGTCTCTCCCACTAGATCATCATCTACTTAAGGACAGTGATAACATCTTCGGTGTTTTTATATTCTCGGTACTTTTCCTGACACGTAGGAGATGCTCAATACATTTAGTATTTTAGGTTAATATACATCACTATAATGCCATAAGTCATGCCCATAGTCAGAACTCTGAGACCTAGAACTTTCAAGAGATATGACATCTAACTAAAGATAAACTCACCTACATATCTTTTTCCATTACCCTAAAAGAATCCTAAAAAGAATTTCTACATTCTGAAAACATTAAGTATCCAGAGATGAATCTAGAAAAAAATCAACACTAGTCAGTTACTGAATTCACCAGTTTTTAAATGCCTTTCAATCATCACACCTTATATCCTAAGATCTTTTATATTAGGGGGGAAAAGACTTTATAAGGCAACCTATACACATATGACGTAGTCTCCAAAAAGTACCATGTAGGTTTTTTTTACAATAATAGTATCAGTACAGAAAAGTATATTTATGACCCCAAAACACACAATTTTGTCCACATGAAGTTTTTCTCTTGCTTGTCTATAAATGGGAAGATTACACATTATTTTCTTAATTCCTTGTTATTTTTCTCTTTTATGTAAATGTCCTACAGTGAGCATGTTTTATTTTTACAAGCAAAAACTACACAAAAAAACTCATTAGGATAAATCACCTAAAAATCAAGCATTGGGCTCTGTAGGCAAAGCATCCAACACTCTGCAGGCTTTATCTCATTTTAAATCTCACTGGGAAAAGGTACTTACAGCTTTCCCATCTTATATAAATTATCCAGGGGTTGGATAATTTGTCTAAGGTTACAAGCTACAACTTATTCCAGGCCTTCGCAGCGTTGACTATTACCTGAAACTAATATTATTTAAACATGATCTGGAAAACTGATATAAATACATTCAGTGAATGTTCAATCTAGAGGCAGCATTATAGTAGAATTGCACCTTCCAATACTACTGTATTAGTCACGTGTTAATTAAAGTTAAATGACATATAAAATGTGGTTCAGTCACAGCATCACATTCAACTACTCAAGAGCCATGGCATGTCGTCCGCAAGAGGCCAATGCCACATATGAACGTCTCTGAAATGCTATCCTACAGAATAGAATAAAAGCCCAATATGCTAAGTGTCCGACTGATGGACAGGTCACGATGATGCGCACTGACCACCAGGGGGCAGATGCTCTGACCGGCAGGTTAGCTTGCTGCTGGGGTCTGGCCGATTGGGACTGTCTGGTGAGATGGGCCAGACACACCCTGGAGTCCTCCCATACAGTCCCTCCTGATCCTGATCATGCACAGGTGGGGTCTCTCGGCCTGGCCTGTGCCCTCTCGCAATCAGGGACCCCTCAAGGGATGTCGGAGAGCTGGTGTGGGCCCAATAGCCGCAGGCCAGGCCGAGTAGCCGCTAGTGTTAGTAATACAGTGGTACCTCGAGATACGAGTTTAATTCATTCTGTAACCTTGAGGCGTGGGAAACTATGAGATGCTCAAGTCGCAGTAAACTGGTGGGTCCTGTGCATCTGGCCGATCCGCGTGATTACTCCTATCTCAAATGTTGCTCGTATTTCAAAGCAAAAATCGCTCGCTCGACGGCTCGTATCTCAAAAATCTCCTATGTTAGGGCACTCGTATCTCGAGGTACCACTGCAATGGCTCCGTGGCAGGAGTCTGAAAGGGTGGAATGAGAGAGGGACATGCCTGTGGCCTCATTCCAAATCCCTTCCATTCCCAGCTAGATCTTTCACTTGTGTAGAGGGGGCCTCTGCACACCAGTTCATTTGATGGTCAACCAGTAGGAAAACAGAAGTTTGAAACTCGACGATGAAGGTAAGTGAGGTCTGAGACTGAGGGAGCGGGAGGATATGGTATGTTCAGACGAGGTCATCAGTGAACGTCTAACCACACCAATGAGAACAAGGCCAGAGCTCAGTCCTAGAATGAGGTCCTCCATCAGACATGACAGTCTGAAGCACAGCTTCATGCCCTCAAAGAGCAGAGATCCAGGGTAAGACTTAGGCCGCAAAGAACGAGGTGAACCCATACTGATCTATTACTTTTTCTAGAAAAAAAAAAAAAAAAAACGCCTAAGAAAAATGTTTTGGACATTTCTGTATAGGAACCATATTAGGAATGTCCCTTCCCTTCTTCTCCAGCACTTAGCAGCTGGTACGTGACACATTTGCCTTGTTTTTAACGTCCCCCACACACAATGTCAGCTTCATGAAAGCAGAAATGTCCACCTGTTTTGTTAACTCCAGCTTCCACAGCATTTAGAAGAGTATCTGAAATAGCAGGCATTTGATAAAGACTTGTTGAATGAATGAACAAATGAATGAATGAATGAATGAATACTGTATTTTCCGGCGTATAAGACGACCCCCAACTTTTCCAGTTAAAATATAGAGTTTGGGATATACTCGCCCTATATGACGACACCCGGCTTATAAGATGGCCCCCTACTTTTGAGAAGATTTTCCTGGGTTAAAAAGTCATCTTAGCCGAGACTGGTTTGGCTCAGTGGATAGAGCGTCGGCTTGCGGACTGAAAGGTCCCAGGTTCGATTCCGGTTGGGGGCATGCACCTTGCTTGCGGGCACATCTCCACTGTGGGGCGTGCAGGAGGCAGCTGATCGATGTCTCTCTCTCATCGATGTTTCTGACTTCCTATCTCTCTCCCTTCCTCTCTGTAAAAAATCAATAAAATAAATAAATATATATAAAAGTCACCTCATACGCTGGAAAATACAGTATATGAAGAAAGGAAGCAAGGAAGAAAGCAAAGCTAGTTTCTCTAAAACAGCTAGGGACATATCAGTGATTCTATGGTTATGAACTAGAGTGGCACAAAGGATTGAATACGGCATACTGGATAAATGCTAAGAGCACACACTCATAATGAGACATCACCTCACACCAGTCAGAACGGCTGTCATGAATAAATCAATGAACAGTGAGTGCTGGAGCGAATGGAGAAAAGGGAACCCTCGTGCACCGCTGGTGGGAATGCAGACGGTGCAGTCACTGTGGGAAGCAGTATGGGGTTACCTCCAAAAACTAAAAATGGAACCGCCTTTGGCCCAGTCACCCCACTTCTGGGAATTTATAGCAAGAAACACAAAAGAACATTACGTACCCGTATGCTCACTGCAGGGTTATTTACAACCAGAGGCCCAGCACACGAAATGGTGCGCAGGTCGGGTCCCCAGGCCTAGCCTGCCATCAGGGCCATCTTCTGCTCGCTCACCAGTCCCCACTCCTGTCCCACCACCACCCACCCAGTTCCTCATGGTTCCCTGTTTGCCATGATGCGATTGGAGCCTGTGGGTCAATGGGGAGGGAATGAGAGGTGGTCAATGCACCTCATAGAGACTCCTTCCAGTCATTACACCGTTATGGCCCTGGGCTTTTATTATACAGTGGTACCTCGAGATACGAGTGCCCTAACGTACAAGATTTTTGAGATACGAGCCATCGAGCGAGCAATTTTTGCTTTGAAATACGAGCAACATTTGAGATAGGAGTCAACGCGCGGATCGGCCAGCTGCACACGACCCACCAGTTTACCGCGACTCGAGCGTCTCATAGTTTCCCATGTCTCAAGGTTACGGAATGAATTAAACTCTTATCTCGAGGTACCACTGTATAGGCTAACCGAGATTTGGGAGAAGCCCAAGTGTCCGTCAGTAGATGAGTGGCTAAAACAGCGATGGTACCTTTACACGATGGAATACTATGCAGCCGGAAAAGGAAGAAAATATTACCTGTTGTGAAAGCATAGATGGACCTGGAGAAAATTAGCCAATAGAAATAAGCCAGTCAGAGAAAGACCAGTGCCATGTGATTTCATGCACATGTGGGAATTAAAGAACAACCTTCGCTAACAAGCAAAACAGAGACATTCATTTCTGAGAGGATAGGCAGGCAGCCCTGGTGGGGGGGGTTTGGGGGAGGTAGAGGGATTGAGCCAAAAGGAGAAAAAAACTCATGGACATAGACAACAGTGTGGTGATTGTGGGGGGTGGGGTGGTAAGGGGAAAGAGGATGGAGGTGAAAGAGGGTATTGGGGGGATAAATGGTGATGAAGGAAAAAAATAACACCAAACCTCTCCCTGTTGAGAACTGAAAATAGGATGTATAAAATAAAGAAAATTTAAAATGTTGTCTAATTCAGACTGCTGGCCACTCTTGCCCACCAATCACCACAAATTTTTAAACTCATAAAGTAATCTCAAAATCTTGCCTACTTAAAAAAAAAAACAAAGATGCAAAGAAACAAAAAACACAGCAGGAAGAATTCATTTTGAAAAAAAAAAATTAGCATCTAACAGCCTGATAGACATTTTACGATAATACTAGAGGCCCGATGCACAAAATTCGTGCAAGGGGCTCAGCTCTTACAGCCTCGGCTGACTCTCGCAGCCCGGCTTTGACCAGTCGTTCTGCTGTTCGGTCTAAATTAATGTATTAGCTCTTTATTACATAGGATAATTTTTAACTCTCTATCTCTGGTGTTTAAACATGATTCTTACACATGGTAAGTCATAAAAGTTTGTTGCATTGATAACCCATTTTTAATTCAATTATCAAGATATCTATTCTACCCACACTTACTATCCTATATAATAAAGAGCTAATATGCTAATTAGACTGAATAGCAGAACGACCATCTGGACAACCGTCTGGATGACCTTCCGGATGAAGCCGGGGCTGCGAGGACCGAGCCTCTTGCACGAATTTCATGCACGGGGCCTCTAGATATAATCATGAGATATAATGCAAGCCCAATAGAAATATCAATGCAAGGATCATCCATTTACTAAGAATCACTTATACTTCATATACCTCTTGAAATGTCTTCTCTGAGCGTATGAAGAATTCTAGTGGGAAGAAAATCAAACCAAATATGGATGGAAAACTCCCAAGAGCACCCCATGTACAAACAAAAACGTTGCTTGCTAGAGAGCTAAGATCATTTCCAAAAACACAAACTTCTTGAAGCTGTTTGTCAGATAAATTAACCACAAAAGTAATCAATGTCTAAATACAAACAAAACTGTGCTCCATCAAGGTTCACCACAACATGAACTTGTTACTAACAATAACTTAGGACTAGGATAGATCCAAAACCATCACTACCACTACTTCTTTAAAAAGCAAAGTGGTAGAATTTTAGGAACATGGAAAGCACTACCATAGAAGTCCCCTATGATGGTAAAGGTCTACATTCCTTGAGTAGCAGTTAAAAAGAAAAAGAGTGGTAACACAATAAAAAAGAAAAAGAAAAAAAAAGATTTTAAAAAAGTGGGAACCTTGTTTCTCGAATTTAATGCATTCCAGAAGGCTGTTAGAAAACTGAGTCATTTTTTTCCCATTTGAAACAATGTAAATTGAATTAATCTGTTCCAGACCCCCAAATGATCCTATTTTAATCTTTTCATATATAATACATGTATGCCTGATGTACTGTCTAATCCATAAATAAACATTTTAAAAACAAAAAAGGACATGAAATGTACATTTAACAAAAAGGAAAGATGAAAATCTACTCTAATAAAAGAGAAAGATGCAAATTGACCATACCTTCATGGCACCCATCAGCCAATCAGGTGTGAGTATGTAAATTAACCCAACAAAGGTGGTGGCTTAATTTGCATACACAGGTGCCTAGCACAATGACACAGACATTTTGCACTGCCCCAGCCAGTGAGGAAAGGCGAAAAGGTGGCTCTGGGCCAGAGCAAAGGCTGTGCCTGAAGCCAGGGTAAGGAAGGCCCATTCTGCAGAAATCTTCGTGCATCAGGCATCTAGTTTAATAATAATAATAATAATAATAATAACAACAACAACAAAAGCAAAACAAACAAAAAAACACACACAAAAAATTCACAGTATAATATTCTGAGATATTAACAGCGGTAAACTGACTCACACTCACACACTCTCTCTGTTGTTTGTCGCCTGAGAGACTTGTGACCAATCGTATAGCTATCATCATGAAAGGGTTGTCTGGCTGAGAAGCGAACTGTGTGAGATAGGAGACAATTGAGAATCGAGGTTTGACTGTATTGGGGATCACATTTAAGTGCCTTTCCCTTCTCAAAAGTACTGACCAGAATACCTCAAGAAAGTGCCTGAAGCTTTATAAACCATTTCTCATATTCTTATCTAAATCTCCTCTCTCTGAAAAACAATAACTTACTGGTATTTTTACAGACTTCGACGTGCAAGAAAACGCTAGGTTTTGTCCTGGTAGATAATATTTTCTGTCTACTTGAGCTGACTATATGCAAAATTATGAAGTCAGGCCCAGCCGAGTGCCTCAGTGGTTGAGCGTCAACCTATGAACCAGGAGGTCACAGTTCAATTCCTGGTCAGGGCACCTGCCTGGTTTGTGGGCTCGATCCCCAGTAGGGGGTTATGCAGGAGGCAGCTGATTAATAATTCTCTCTCATAATTGATGTTTCTATCTCTCTCTCTCTTCCTTCATCTCTGAAATAAAAAGATAAAAGAAAAAAAGGTGAACTTTGTAAAAGAAAAAGAAGTATGTGTGTATATATATATCTATATCTATATCTATATATATAGATATAGATAGATAGATAGATATATACACACACACACGAGAGAGAGAGAGAGAGAGAGAGAGAGAGAGAGAGAGAGAGAGAGGGAGAGAGAGGTATCTTCAGTAGGCCTCTCTCTATTCCTCTCACCCCCAGGAAATCTGACATCTTAGCTAAAGATTAAATTTTGACACCCACCTAGTCCCAAGGTCAGAAGCTTCAAATCTATCCCAAAAGTCTACTTCTGGACTAAAGTTGCAGTAATAATTTAAAATAATTCATATAAATATTGTGGCTACACACACACACACACACACACACACACACACACTTTTCCTCATAGACTAATCAATCAGAATTATATCAGTTGAGGGAAGAAGGATATAGGAAATGCACAGAGAAACACAACTCAATGATGAAGGGAATATATCCTTATATATCCCCTTCTGCCCCACTCTGAATACATTACGAGGTGTCAATAGCAGCTGCCCCTCCAGGTCATATCCCTTTAACAAACAAACATAGTCCTTCCCTGCCTTAACGTGAAGAATAATCTGGTAGAGGTGTAATATGGGGCCTTCAGGAATCAAGGAAGTATCAGCGGAAAAGACAATAGTTCCAGGCAGTCACCTACTCGCAGATATGATCTAACTAGAGGCCTGATGCACGAAATTCATGCAAGTGGCTTGGCCCTTGGAGCTGTGGCGGAAGGCCATCGGGAAGGACGTCTGGAAGGTGGTTAGGCTGCCCAGTCTAACTAGCACATTGTGCTTTCATTATTATAAACTAGAGGCCCAGTGCACGAATTTGTGAACCTTGAAAGGAACTGTGGGTTGGGAGGCTGTGGTGGGTACAGGGGCGGGTCTTGGCCCATCCTCTGTGCCCCCGCCCCGTCCCTCCCACTATGGCCCCCAGTCCCGTCTGCCGGCTGCCCCGTTTCTGCCTCTGCTGCTCCCTCATGCTGACAGCACCAACCCCGTCTGCACCTTCTGATGGAGCACAACAATTGGGGCTGGTGCCAGGAGCAGTACAAGCAAGGCTGGCACCGGCAGTGGGTGCGAGCGGGCAGTGGGTGTGAGCAATGGCTCTGGCACGGGCAGTGGGTGTGAGCAATGGCTCTGGTGCGGGCAGTGGGTGTGAGCGTGGGGGCAAAGAATTTTCAGTAACCACCAGAGGCTCGCCCTGATGACAGCGACCAGTGCCCCTCCTTGGTCTAGTGACCCTGCTCCACCATCCCGCCACGGCCAGTGATGCCCACCATGTTTTGCACTCTGCCGCCGATGCCCACCATCTTCCACACACTCCCCCTGGTGGTCAGCGCATGTCAAAGCGATCGGCTGTTCGGTAGTTCTGCCATTCGGTCTATTTGCATAGTAGGTTTTTATATATATGGCTACCTATAGAGTATCTACTTATGAATCTGATACGTACTAGGAAAAATACTATTTTCCTTGTCCCCTCTGTAAGTGGTCATTGGCTCGTTTCCCCATTTCTGTTTGCACATCCGTGTCACCTCCTCAGAGCAGCAAGCCTTCCCTGGCCACGCCACCCCTTTGCTTGCTTTCTTCCCAACATCTCGAAAACCCCAAACCCTCTCGGCCTTCTCCTCGGAGTGTAGTAGGCTCCCACCCCAGAGCACGGCTGAATCCTGACCCCAGGACCGTGTCCGGCACAGACGTTCTTGAGAAGATCTGTTGAATCCAATGAAGAAGACGGGATTCTGACTTTCAACAGGGCACCAATAAAACGGGAACTGTTTGTAGCATCCGTCGGGAAAGAAACAGGGGGGTGTCTTGAGCCAGAAACACAGAGGGAGGTTACTAACCCTGAGTGCATCCTGAAGTCAAGGCGAGATGTGTGGTGTGAGAGAGCAGAGAAGAAGAGCGTAACGGGACGGAGAAAATGAAGAGCTCCCACATGCATGAGCCCCAGGACCTCCAGCCTACAGGGGCCCCGACAGCGTGAGGCACGAAAGTCATCAAAACTATGTTCATAGCAGCACAATTCACCACAGCTAAGATCTGGAAACAGCCTAGGTGCCCATCAGCGGATGAGTGGATCAGAAAACTGTGGCACATCTACACAATGGAATTCTATGCTGCCATTAAAAAGGAAAGAATTCTTACTATTTGCAGCAACCTGGATGGAGCTGGAGAGCCTTATGCTTAGTGAAATAAGCCAGTCAATGAAGGAGAAGCACCACATGATCTCACTCTTTTGTGGATCATAAAGAACATTGTAAACTGATGAACAAAAAGATAGATACAGAGGCAGTCAAGCATCAAACAGACTGTCAAATTACAGCTGGAAGGTTAGGGAGAGGTGGGGTAGATAGATCAACCAAAGGACTTGTATGCATGCATATAAACATAACCAATGGACACAGACACTGGGGGTTAGGACATGCATGGGAGTGGGGGGGGGAGGCCAATGGTAAGAAATGTATACACGCAATACATACATTAATAAAAATTTAAAAAAAAAAAGTCACCCAAGGGAGTGCCATCAGCAGCGTGGCGGCAGCGGGAGAAAACCTCTAGGTCTCTTCCCTCGACGTCACAGGTTGGGCAGCCATCATACCACAAAGGACGCCTTGCTCACCCCACAAAGATGGATGAAAACACAAAACCCAAATATTTTCTGCCCTCACAAAACCCAGCTCAGCGGCAAAGACAAACAGAGACTCAGAGTGAGGGGGTGGAAGATGATACTCCAAGCAAATGGCCTCGAGAGCGAGCAGGTGTGGCCATTTTTATTTTTTAAATATATTTTATTGATTTTTTACAGAGAGGAAGGGAGAGGGATAGAGAGTTAGAAACATCGATGAGAGAGAAACATCAATCAGCTGCCTCTTGCACGCCCCCTCCTGGGAATGTGCCCGAAACCAAGGTACATGCCCTTGACTGGAATCGAACCTGGGACCCTTCAGTCCACAGGCCGACGCTCTATCCACTGAGCCAAACCGGTTTCGGCAGCCATTCTTTTTTAATCCTCACCAGAGGATAGGTCTTTTTATTGGTTTTGGGGAGAGAGGAAAGAGGAGGGAGGTAGAGAGAGCCATCAACGTGAGAGGGGAAACATGGCTTGGTAGCATCCTGCATGCACCCCAAGTGGAGACCAAACCTACAAGCTAGATCTGTGCCCTGCGTGGGAATCGGATCTGCACTCTTTTTGGTGCATGGGACAACGTTCCCACCCACTGAGCTACCCGGCCAGGCCGGGTCCAGCCACTCTTAGATCAAACAAAATAGTAGATTTCAAGATACAAAATGTAGCAACAAACAACAATGGATACTTTATAATGATAAAGAGGACAATACATCAAGAAGATAACACTTCCTTATATATATGCACCCAACCCAGGAGCACAAATTATATAAAGTAATTCATGACAGAAGAAACCGACAAAAGTACAATTCTACCAGAGGACTTATAGAACCCACTGACAGCCATGGGTAGACCATCCAAGTAGAAAATATCAGTCTTAAGTGGACATAATCGATATTCAAAGAGCTTTTCCGCCCTTTTGGAGCAGAGGACACATTTTTCTCTAGAGAACATGGGACATTCTTATGGATAGACCCTATGTTAGGTCACAAAACTGGTCTCAGAAATGTTTAGGAAGATTCAGATCATACCAAGCACGTTGAAAATAGAAATCAACTGCAGAAACAAAGCTGGGAAAACCACAAGCATGTGGAGTTTAAACAACATGCGACTGGACGCTGACGAGGTCAAAGAAGAAATAAAAGAAGAAATAAAAAAGATGCAGAGAGATGAGTGAGAATGACAATTCAGCATCTCAAAAAATTGTGGATGTCGCCAAAGTGGTAATAACAAAGCAGCTTACAGCATTTGCAAGCCCAACTGGATAAACAAGGAAAATCTCAAATAAATAACCTAACATTTCACCTTAAAGAACTAGAAAAAGCAGAACGAACAAAGCCCAAAGTCAGTAGAGGGAAGGATATAATAAAATTAGAGCAGAACTAAACAAAACAGAGAAGAGAAGAAATAGGGGGGGGGGGGGAGAGAGAAATAACACATAAACAAAATCAGTAATAAAAAAAAAGAAGTGACACCAGACACCGCAGAAATACAAAGGACTATACAAGAACACTGTGGAAGGCTGTATGCCATTACATTCAATAACCTAGATAAAGGGACAAGTTTTTAGAAATATATAACCTGCCTACACTGAATCATGAAAACTTGAAAAACATCAATAGGCTAATCAGGAGGAAAGAGATGGAAACAGTCATTAAAAACATCCCAAAAAATTAAAGCCCAGGATCAGATGACTTCACTAGTGAATTCTACCATTCCGAGATTGAATACGAATCCTTCTCAAGCTTTCCCCAAAAAAATCTAAGAAGAGGTAACCTCCCTGACTCATTTTAGGAGAACAACATTACCCTGATACCACCACCCGGCGAGAGCAACACACACACACACACACACACACACACACACACACACACACTACAGACCAATCTCTCTGATGAATATACATGGGAAAATCCTAAAGAAAATACTACCAAATCAAATAAAACAACACATTTTAAAGTATGACATCATAACCAAGAGGGATTTACTCCAGAGGTTGCAACATGGTTCAACAAATGGAAATAAATCAATAATGTACTATGACACACTAACAACATAAATAAAAACAATGATCATATCGATAGATGCAGAAAAAGCATATAAGATATAATATTCGTATATGCCTAAACAATCAAATGTTATAGAAAGGAAGTACCTCAAGATAATATAGGCCATGTAGGACGAATTCTCAGCTAATACCATACTCAATGGTGGAAATTGGAAGTGTTTCCTATAAAATCAAGAATAAGACAAGCATGCCCACTCTCACCACTGTTATTCGACATAGTACTGGAAGTTTTAGCCAAAGCAATCAGAGAAGAGAAAGAAATCAAAGGCATCTAAGTTGGGACTGAATAAGTAAAATTGTCACTTTTTGCAAATGACATGATTTTACATAAGTAAAGTCTAAAGACTCCACACAAAAAAAAATTACTAGAAACAATAAACAAATACAGTGCAGTTGCAGAATGCCAAATCAATGTACAAAAACGTGTTACCTTCCAATATGCTAACAATGAAATATCAGAAAAGAAACAAAACAATTCCATTTCCAACTGCAACAAAGAGAATAAAATATCTAGGAATAAACTTCACCAAGGAAGTGAAGGATCTACCCACCAAAAACTACAAATTGTTCAAAAAAAAAAAATGAAGAAAACACAAAGAAATGGAAAAATATTCCGTGTTCATAGATTAAAAGAATTAACATAGTTAAAATGTCCATACTACCTAAAGCAATATACAGATTTAATATAGTCCCAAACAAAATCCCAATGGCATTTTTTCAAAGAAATAGAACCAAAAAAAAATCATCAAATTTATATGGAACCACAGAAGATCCCTAATAGCCAAAGCAATCCTGAGGGAAAAGAGAATAAAGCTGGAGCTCTCACACTCCCTGATTTGAACGCGACAATAATCAAAACAATATGGCATTGACAGAAAAGCAGACACACAGACCAATGGACCAGAACTGAGAAATAAACCCACGTGTGTATGGGCAACTAATTTTCAACAAAGGAGCTAAAATCACACAATGGAGAAAGGAAGGCCTCTTCAATAAACTGGCAAGACACCAGACATAAAAATGAACTCAAAACGGATTAAAGACTTAAAAATAAGACCTGAAACAATGAAATACATAGAGGAAAACATAGGTACTACATTTATGGACCTTGTTCTTAGGATTTTATGAACTTGGACCCAAAGACAAGGGAAGTAAAAGCAAAAATAAATGGTGCTACATCAAACTAAAAAGCTTCTGCACAGCAAAAACAACAACAACAAAAACAAAACATTAACTGAACAAAAAAGCAACCAACCAAATGGGAGAGGACACTTGGAAATAATACCTCTGATAAGTGACTACTATCCAAATTACATAAAGAACTCACACAACACAACACCAAAAAGCGAACAATCCTAGTAAAAAGTGGACCAAGGGTCTAAATAGACACTTTTCCAAGAAGTCAAGAAGACAGATACATGAAAAGATGCTCAACTTGCAATCTTATATAATAAATATGTAATATGCAAATGGACCATCGTTCCAACACACAAGATGGCCAGCAGGGGAGGGCAGTTGTGGGCTATCAAGACAGCAGGGGAGAGCAGTTGGGGGCGATCAGGCTTGCAGGGAAGGGCAGTTGGGAGTGACCAGGCCGGCAGAAAAGGGAAGTTAGGGGTGACCGAGCTGGCAGGGGAGGGCAATTAGGGGCAACCAGGCCTGCAGGGAAGGGCCATTGGAAGTGACTAGGCCTGCAGGAGAAGGCAGTTAGGAGGCACAAGGCCTGCTGGGGAGGGCAGTTGGGGCAACCAGGCCAGCAGGAGAGGGCAGTTAGGAGCAATTGGGCCGGCAGGGGGGTAGTTAAGGGGTGATCAGGCTGGCAGGCAGAAGATGTTAAGAGCAATTAGGCAGGCAGGTAGTCAAGCGGTTTGGAGCCAGCAGGCCTGGATTTGTGCGAGGGATGTCCAACTGCCCATTTTGGCCCGATTCCGGTAAACAAGCAATTGAACGTCCCTCAAGGGGTCCTAGATTGGAGAGAGTTCAGGCTGGGTAGAGGGACAGCTCCCCACACCTTGTGCACGAATTTTAGGCACCGGGACTCTAGTTATCAATAAGACAACAAATACCAGATGGAAAGGATGTGGACAGGATATGTTCTGTTGATGGATTGTTCAACACCTGAATGCTGAACAGTGCTCAGTACATAGCTGATCCTGAATAAATAAATATTGGCTGGAAAACTTCAGTAAGTCACACACTATGATTTAGAACAAAAAATTGAAGAAAGCTACCAAGTTATAGACAGCAAAGCAAAGAGGACGAGAAAGAAAACAGCATGCTACCTCAGACCCTGCTCTGAGCCAACTGGCAGTGGGGAAGTCTGGCTCTCTCCTGTCCACCCCAAGCCCTCTGTCCCCCCCTTCCCTGATCATAACACAATACTCATCTCCCTGTAAACATCTTCGCGTGTGTGCGTCTTCCTTGCTAGGGTGAAATACCACTCCTCCTACTAACGTTGAAATATCTCCATAGCAGCTATAGCTACTGAGTGTTTACAAAGTGCCAAGTACGTGGCCAAATGCTTTCTATGTGTGGACTCATTTCATCTGTAAAAGCCAATGCTACGGATGTTATTTATACAATGGTACCTTGAGATACGAGTGCCCTAACATACAAGATTTTTGAGATACGAACCATCGAGCGAGCGAGCGATTTTTGCTTTGAAATACGAGCAACATTTGAGATAGGAGTCATCGCGCGGATCGGCCATCTGCACACGACCCACCAGTTTACCACGACTCGAGCGTCTCATAGTTTCCCACGCCTCAAGGTTATGGAACAAATTAAACTCGTATTTCGAGGTACCACTGTATTATCATTTTAGCCTGGCTGTTGTGGCTCAGTAGTTGAGCATCAACCCAGGAACCGAAAGGTTGCCGGTTCGATTCCCAGTCAAGGCACATGCCCTGGTTGTGGGCTCAATCCCTAATAGGGGCCGTGCAGGAGGCAGCCAATCAATGACTTCCTCTCTTCTCATGGATGTTTCCATCTCTCTATCTCTCTCCCTTCCTCTCTCTCTCTAAAAATGATAAAAAAAAATTTTTTAAATATTACCATTTTATAAGTGAAAAAAAATAACAACAACTGAGTCTTTAAAAAAAATTAAACAATTTGCTCACTGTTGCATAGCTAGTAACAAGAATAAAAACCAAAAAATGCGATTTCAGGGCGCAGGCTCCTGATTTAGCTATTATACCACCCCCCGCAGACCCTCCGTGTATAATCCACCACCAAACACATCAAGGCCGCCAGGGACCTGGGAGGGCCTGGGCCAGGCCTGGCTTGTTTGCCGCTTGGCACAGAGTAAATACTCAGTAAATATTTGCTGGCTCACTGGCTGGCGGGATGGAAGACTCTTTCATTTGAGCTTAATGTTGTTTTCTGGAAAATGAGGCTGTGGTTCTTTTAAGGTTTCTGGCAACTGTAAAAAGCCCAAATTTTGATAGAAAGGGAAAGTGTCTGCCACCTTTGACCTGATGATGATCTTGGGAAGAGACCAGACAGGTAGCTAAGAGTATGGGGTTTGGAGAGAGAGCTTGAATAGAATCCTCGGTCCAGCTCCTAGCCTGGGCAAATTCCTCCATCTCTGAACCTTCATTTCTTCCCCTTTAGATAGGGGTAACCTCACAACTGCTTCAGAAGGTGATTTAAAAAAAAATATATATATATATTATTTTACTGATTTCAGAGGGGAAGGGAGAAGGAGAGAGAGATAGAAACATCAATGATGAGAGAGAATCACTGATCGGCTGCCTCCTGCTTGCCCCACACTGGGGATCAAGCCCACAACCTGGGCATGTGGCCTTGACTGGAATCGATCCCGGAACCCTTCAGTCCGCAGGCCTATGTTCTATCCACTGAGCCACACCAGCTGGGGCTCAGAAGGTGATTATTTTAAATATATTTTTTTATTGATTTTTTTTTTTTTTTACAGAAAGGAAAGGAGAGGGATAGAGAATTAGAAACATCGATGAGAGAGAGACATCCATCAGCTGCCTCCTGCATGCCCCCTACTGGGGATGTGCCCACAACCAAGGTACATGCCCTTGACCGGAATCGAACCTGGGACCTTTCAGTCCGCAGGCCGACGCTCTATCCACTGAGCCACACCAGCTGGGGCTCAGAAGGTGATTTTTGAGGGTTCAGTGAGAAAGTAAGAATGTGAGCGCTTACTCAAAGCCTGGGACACCAGCAAGCACTAATAAAGGGCGGCCATTCCTTCCTGCCACGCTCAGAGGGACCCTGCCTGGAACCTCACACACAAAGGGAAAGCGAAGCTTCTGTCTGCCCAGCAGGCAGCACTGCTGTCTCGGAGGAAGATGGTGTCTCGGAGGAAGGCCCGTCCCATTCCTCGTTTTACTGCCCGGACCCGTCTTTCGGAGTCAGCATGTGCGTTAGATAGAAAACATCGAGCTCATGACTATTTTAAGTCAAAACTCTGGGTTCCTTCTTATTCCTTCCTCCTCGTGTCCCCACTCCCCACTTCATCTTATCCAGAGACTTCCTCCAGGCCTCCTTCTCTCCCATTTCTCATTCCTCTCATGAGAAATATTGGTTATAAAAAATAATGCGTGAGTAGAGAGAATTAAAAAAACCTCTTCCTAAGGAGGACTCTCAATCCATACAAACATCTCAGCCATCTCCCGCAGCCTATCCGATTATAGAGCAGCCTGACTACCGACCTCTTAAAAAAACACACAAAGGTTTCCTCTAAAAGTTAATTTTATTCCACTTAAAAATCATTTTAAGGAAACTGACCTCCATTATCTAAGATTAGGTGCAGTGTCCTCAAATATCCCTAAATTGTGTTTATGAAATCCTTTCCCAACAAGAAGCATTTAGTACTTTTTCTTAGCAACCAAGAAAGAAATCTACCAAAAAGGGGGTGGGAGTGGGGGAATAGGTTCTTGCAGATCCCACAAAACTATAAGCAGTGGTTCTCAATCTTCCTAAGGCCGTGACCCTGGCATAGTTCCTCATGCGGTGGTGACCCCCAACCATGAAATTTTGCTATTGTTATGCATCGTGATGTAAATATCTGCATTTTCTGATGGTCTTAGGCGACCCCTGTGAAAGGGTCATTCGACCCCCAAAGGGGTCGCGACCCACAGGTTGAGAACCACTGACTATAAGAAACTTTATGAAAGCCTCTATAATTCATTATTTCATTCCACTTAATATGTATTCATAGACAAAATTTTAAAGTAAATAAAACAAAAAAAAGGACGTAACTATTCTGTCTTTTAAAGTAACCAACATAAAATATTAGACTAATGATGGCATATATAAAACCTGTCCGTTCTGCCGAGGCCGGTTTGGCTCAGTGGATAGAGCACCGGCCTGCGGACTGAAGGGTCCCGGGTTCGATTCCGGTCAGGGGCATGTACCTTGGTTGCTAGCACATCCCCAGTGCGGGGGCATGCAAGAGGCAGCTGGTGGATGTCTCTCTGTCATCGATGTTTCTGACTCTCTATCCCTCTCCCTTCCTCTCTGTAAAAAGTCAATAAAATATATCATAAAATAAAAAAAAAGAATCTGTCAGTCCTCTCTTCCTTAGAGTTTTGGAAAGACGGTACTAAAAATCAGAACGCCTTATGCTAAATTTACCCCAAATTTTCTAAACTGCTTATCAGCCGAGACCAGTTTGGCTCAGTGGATAGAGTGTCGGCTTGAGGACTGAAAGGTCCCAGGTTCGATTCCGGTCGGGGGCATGTACCTTGCTTGCGGGCAATCTCCACTGTGGGGCATGCAGGAGGCGGCTGATCGATGTCTCTCTCTCATCAATGTTTCTGACTTTCTATCTCTCTCCCTTCCTCTCTGTAAAGAAATCAATAAAATATGTTTTTTAAACTGCTTATCAGGCAATGCTGACTTGTTTCACACAACCACCAACCACCACCGTCCATAACCGACAGGCATCAGAAATGGCATCAGAATAAATACAAACTCAGACGCAGCTCATGCACCGTCAACACGGTCCCTCCCCTTGCCCACTCTCCCACACACTCATTAACTCATTTTAATTGTGTTTGATCGTCGCTCTGGCTTACTCTCTTGTGCGGAAATTAATTAGCAGCGATGTGGGCAAGAGAGAGGCAGCAGCAAAGGAAAGGTCAGAATCCATTCACTCCGAGTCAACAGGCGGTAACTGGCAGCCGGCTGCGCTTCCGTTTTGTGAATGGGACGGCGGGCGTGACTCCTGCGAGGCCTCCCAGGAAGGCAGGTGTGAGGTCCGGGACGGGCGGAGAACAGCTTCGGGGGGGAGGCATGGCTCGCCCGGGCCAAGGGGACCAGAGGCTGCGGTGTCCTGGTCTGTCCTCTCAGGAGCTGATCACGCGGTCTGCTAGACCAGGCAGCTGAGGAGGGGAGGAGGAGGGACCAGGGGGGTCGGCCTGATGTGCACTCAGCACCTCGGGGACGTTACTGCCTGTGCGATGGCCCTTTTGGGGGTATTCTTGCACAGAATAATGTGGGAAACTTGTTGTGCTTGACAGCCATTTTGTAGTAAGCTTCAGCCACGTTAGCACTAACTTCGGGCAGGTTTCTATTACCCCAAACCCCATCTCTTTCCCATAAGCCAGGTGTTTCACCTTAAGGGCTAGGAATTTTCGCTAACTTCCTCATTCCTCCTTCTCCCTATAAATACCCCGAACTCCTCCTGAATAAATGAGACTTGATCAGAACTTTGTCTTGTCTCCATTCCTTGTGTCTCTTGTCCCTTTCATCCCCACTCCCCCTCTAGGGTCCTCGTTGACTTAACCCGCGGGTCGGGACAGAGTAAGACATGTTTCATGAATGTGCCAAAACAGAGAGGGCTGGGGCACCTGCAGAGCTAAGTCCTCTGGTTCTCAATGCACCAACGGTAAAGGCTGGGGGAGGCCTCCGGGAGCGGTTGTGGGTGGCGTGAGCTTATTAGGGAGACATCTGTATGCCGGGAGCCTGCTTGTGCAAAGGTGGAAGAAACTGCAGGATTAAAAAAAAATCTATGCCGAGACCAGTTTGGCTCAGTGGATAGAGCGTCGGCCTGTGGACTGAAAGGTCCCGGGTTTGATTCCGGTCAAGGGCATGTACCTTGGTTGCAGGCACATCCCCAGTAGGGGGGGGGTGCAGGAGGCGACTGATCGATGTCTCTCTCTCATCCATGTTTCTGACTTTCTATCCCTCTCCCTTCCTTTCTGTGAAATTGTTTAAAAAAAAATCTATAATAATAAAAGCATAATATGCTAATTGGACCAGATGTCCTTCCAAGCGTCCTTCCTTCCGGACAAAGCCGCAGCAGGCAAGGGGGGAGGAGGGGCGTGGCAGAGGCAGCAGAGGCCCCTGGCCACAGTGGCAGTGGGCGGGGGCCAGAGCCAAGGCCCTTGCCCAGATTTCATGCATCGGGCCTCTAGGAAAAAATCAAAACCTGGAACCAGGTGGCAGGTGCACGGGCAGGGCCCCATCTAAACATTTCACTGAGCCCTCGCCGGTCTGGCTCAATGGATAGAGCGTCAGCCTGCGGGCTGAGGGGTCCCAAGTTCGATTCCGGCCAAGGGCATGTGTCCGGGTTGTGACTCGATCCCCAGCAGGGGGTGTGTAGGAGGCAGCCAATCCATGATTTTCTCCCATCATTGATGTTTCTCTCTCTCTCTCCCTTCCTCTCTAAAATCAATAAAATCTATTTTAAAAAATAAATAACACTTCACTGAAACCAAGGGAAGTGAAAACTCTTATCTGGAAACAGGATGAAAAGCAACTGGATCGGCAAACGGCAGAAGGGGTTGAGATGTCACAACTGTGATGCTCACCGTATCCCCGCCCGTCCCTTCCCAGTGCCATCCCCCTGGGGATGTCAGAAGACGGCACAGATAAATAAATGGCTTTCACCAGTCAGAAGACGGCACAGATAAATAAATGGCTTTGAGCTCTAACAGAACGCCAGCTTTTCTCCTAATTTCATTGATTTCAGAGAGGAAGGGAGAAGGAGAGGGAAAGGGAGATAGAAACATCAATGATGAGAGAGAATCACGGATCAGCTGCCTCCTACACGACCCGCCCCCTCCTGGGGATTGAGCCTGAACCCTGGACATGTGCCCTGAGGGACCGGGAATCCAGCCATGACCTCCTGGTTCATAGGTCGATGCTCAGCCAGCCAGCCACACTGGGTGGGCCCAATTGTTCCTGTTTAGATCTCACAAGCTGGGAAAGACAGAAAATGCACTGTGGAATGTTTTTTTTAATATATTTTTATTGATTTTTTACAGAGAGAAAGGGAGAGGGATAGAGAGTTAGAAACATCGATGAGAGAGAGACATCGATCAGCTGCCTCTTGCACGCCCCCTACTGGGGATGTGCCTGCCCTTGATGGGAATCGAACCTGGGACCCTTCAGTCTGCAGACCGACGCTTCATCCACTGAGCCAAACCGGTTTCGGCACATTGTGAAATATTTTGCATGATTTTATTTAATACTCAAGAGAATGAGATGAGCAAACTGAGGGATGTGGAGCAAGGTAGAGGCGGACAAACGAGGACATCACACCAAGTTGTGTTTAACTGCAGAACCCAAGCTCTCAGCATCTGTATGATCCTCCACCTACACACCATGCTGTCATAGCAAGCATGCTCAGCCATCAACCAATCCCACCATATGGAAGCTCTTCACAGGTTATAAGTAACAGTAAGCAAGAGTGAAAGGCAGGGCCCAGATAGGATATGCAGAGAGGAAAGGAGAAAGTATTTTTTTTATATATTTTTAATTGATTTTTCTTTACAGAGAGGAAGGGGGAGAGACAGAGAGTTAGATACATTGATGAGAGAGACATCGATCAGCTGCCTCCTGCACACCTCCTACTGGGGATGTGCCCGCAACCAAGGCACATGCCCTTGACCGGAATCGAACCTGGGACCTTTCAGTCTGCAGGCCAACGCTCTATCCACTGAGCCAAACCGGTTTCGGCAAGGAGAAAGTATTGATCATTATAAGATGTGACCATAGCTCTGATGTTAACAAAAAATGCACAAATGGCATCTCCGAAAGATGGACAATACACACAAGTTCACTTTGAAACGGAAATGTATGCGCGAGCACCACGCACCCCAATTTAATAGCAACGAAATTCCAAGCGCTGACAGAACATTAATCTGGCGTTTTCCACTCTCTCAAAACGGACTGCCCATTGTAGTCATGAACCTACAACTTAACTTTTCCACTTCCATTTCTACATCTCAAGACTCGGTGCCTCCCCCAAGCTACCGTCTCACACTCCCAACGGTGTGCAGAACTGCTGCTATTATTTTTAAAATATATATTTTTTATTGATTTTTTTTACAGAGAGGAAGGGAGAGGGATAGAGAGCTAGAAACATCAATGAGAGAGAGACATCGATCAGCCGCCTCCTGCACGTCCCCTACTGGGGATGTGCCCTTGAATGGAATGGAACCTGGGACCTTTCAGTCCGCAGGCCCTCGCTCTATCCACTGAGCCAAACTGGTTTCGGCCAGCTCATCTTATTGGAAGGGTCTCAAACTCCATCTATCAGGGAGATTATCCTTCCTCCCAAACCACGCCTCCCTCCTACCGTTCTCATGTCCACTGTCACCCTGCCTGGTACCCACGCTCGCATCAGCAGCAGCTTCTTGAGTCTCTTCCCTCCTTCCTCTCAGGACTAGCCCGGCACTGCTTGCATCTCATAAACTTCCACTGCTCCCACCTTACAAATCCCCGCCTTCCTCCCCCTTTCCTCCCTCCCCCGCCCCCCCGAATCTGGGTCTTCACTGCTTCCTTCCATTCATTCCCAATCTTCACTTGCCTGCCCACTCCATCTCCATGGCAATCATTAACTTTGCATCCCCTTCCAGACCTCAAGCCCCCCGCCTCTCCCCGCAACCCCCGCAGTGCTGGGCACGGTCTTTCCCAGAGGCAGCACCTCAATATTTTTCCCATTAGCAGGGAGACCCTCCACTGTGCAGCCCCCGAAACTCAGCCCTACTCTGTGCAGCCACGGGGTCTGCTACTCCGAGAAGCAGCAGCAACCCCGTGGAGGTCAGAAATTCCAAGTGGCCGAAACTGGTGTGGCCCAGTGGATAGAGCGTCAGCCTTTGGACGGAAAGGTCCCAGGTTCGATTCCGGTCAAGGGCATGTACCTTGGTTGTGGGCACATCTCCAGTAGGAGGTGTGCAGGAGGCGGCTGATCGATGTTTCTAGCTTTCTATCCCTCTCCCTTCCTCTTGTAAAAAAATCAATAAAGAAATTCCAAGTGGGTCCAAGGAAATTCTTCACATGATTAAACTGACCCGACTGTGCCACTCGGGGGAGCCGGCCCCCGGCCAGCCTATCCAGGGTGCCACACACATGCCCTCAGTGCCCGATTCCCGCCCGGGGATCCTGTCCCGCTGCCTCTGCCCAGGAGGGGTGGCCTGTTCCGCAGCGGCCTCTCCTATGCCGACAGGTCCTGGGGTGACTGGTGTCCGAAACCAAACATTGTTTTCACTAAATGGATGAAAACAGGAGGCCAGAAGGTGATCAACCTGGAAGCTCTGAAAGGTCAAAGCCAGCCACCCCCTATCTAATTGAGACAATGAACTTCCCCATGAAATAATCATTTAAATCCCGGCTGATAAAGATAATCTACTTGTTCCTGGAATTGCCTGCTTCAGGGCAAAGGGTGGATCAAACCTGAATAAAAGGGATGGCAAGGCCAAAGGAAGGTGGAAGGCTCGCGCCTGGGGGCCCCCCAATATCGTCAAATTAATGTTTTCTGGTCTCTCATTTCGTTTGCGTGAGGCCTCCTTCAGAACCCGAACCCTGAACCGGAAACCCTGAACCACGCGGGACGTGGAAAGAGGCTCCCACAGACTGGCACCTTCCTCATCCTGCTCGGGATTGTCGTAATTATCACTGCCTAACGCGCCCGATTTCATGGACAGTTGGTGTTTATTCCTTACTGTCTGCTCCCACACGCACCAGAATGTAAGTTTTACCAGGGGCGAGGCACTGTACCTGCTTTCTCCTCGGACGCACCCCCAGTGGCTCAGCATAAGGTGGGCATCTACCCTGTTCCCCCGAAAGTAAGACATCCCCCCAAAATAAGACCTACTTCCAGTTCTGCCTCCCGCTATCATAAAAGGCACCCCCCACCCGAAAATAAGACCTCCCCGATCACAAGGCCTCCTCTGGACATCAGGCCTCCCCAGAATAGAAGGCCCCCGAAGCTACCCTAAGGAGTATGACTCCTGATTTAAAGAGACCTCGCCCTGCCTGAACAGCCCCAGCTGCGCTGCGGCCCATCAGTGAGCTGGTTTGTGATGACAATGACTACCGGACCGTAGACAGGTCATACATTTCCTTTTTTGTTGTTCAACAATAAATGTGCACCGTCTTCTTCTTCATGGAAAAATAAGACATCCCCTGAAAATAAGACCTAGCGCATCTTTGGGAGCAAAAATCAATAGAAGACACTGTCTTATTTTCGGTAGTAACAGTTCAGTCAATGCTTGCTGCCTAGCTGGTGAGCTGAAAGCGGGAACCATGGGGCTGTGCTCACTGAGGGGCAGGTACTTCTGGAACATTCATTACCCAGAGGACACGGAAAAACACTGAGCTACTGGGCACCGCGGATCAAAAAGGAGGAAGAGTCCCGAGTCCTTGACCTCAATTTGTGCCGAAATTGCTTCAGAGGTTCGATGGGGTCAAAGGATGCCACCCCCACTGAATCCGCTCCCCCGCTTCCTCGGCCATCTGCCACCCACCTGCTTCGGTGCCCAAGTTCACCGTGGAAGGGAAACACTCTGTTCGGCCAGGATCGAGGCTCTGAGCAGCTGAGGGGGCCCCTGATCTCCCACATGGTACTGTTAAGTCAGACCAAGAAGAGCCAGATAGCCGAAACCGGTGTGGCTCAGTGGATAGAGCGTCGGCCTGCAGACTGAAGGGTCACAGGTTCGATTCCGGTCAAGGGCATGTACCTCGGTTGCAGGCACATCCCCAGTGGGGGGCGTGCAGGAGGCGGCTGATCGATGTTTCTCTCTCATCAGTGTTTCTAACTCTATCCCTCTTCCCTTCCTCTCTGCAAAAAATCAATAAAAAGATTTTTTTTTTCAAAAAGTATAGCCCGTGTACTTCCCATATGTGCTCAGTAACAAAAAAGTTTCCAAAGACTCAGCTCACAGAATGGCCGAATCCAACGGATCTGCTTTTAATAAGAAATAAACGTGGGCTGTAAACATCCATCGTTAGCGTTGATGACTCGAAGGAGCGTGCACCACGGGTTTGCAGCCCTTGACGGACTTCTGGTCGGGTCGCGATTTATGAGGTGCCAGCAAATGACGCGCACGCAGGCCCTGCTCTCCCTCCGGTCCTCAGCTGGGGGGGGACGGCGGATGGCGGGCCATTATTCAGAGCCGGTGCTGAGCCCTATGACTTCACCGTGACTAACGCTTGTTGTGGATGTCCCTCCTGAGAAATACTCTCGCCTCGGTGGCAAAGCGTGGGAGAAGAGAGAGGCAGGAGGGAGGGAGGGAAGAAGGGAGGGAAAGAGAGAGACAGGCAGGAGAAAACCACATGACTGACCCTCTGCCTGGTCTTTGGAAGGTGAGATGCTCACTTCACATTGACTGTGCAGTACGTTTCCTTTTTTTGAATCCTCAGCTGAGGACAAGTTTATTGGTTTTAGAGAGAGAGAGGAAGGGGGTGAGAGGGAGAGAGGGAAACATGGGCGTGAGAGAGAAACATCCCGACCAGGATCGAAGTCATAACCTCGGTATTGTGCCCGAAAACCAGAAATCGGTACCGCATTCCAACCAACTGAGCCACCAGCTGGGCAGTGTAGTGTATTCTTTACGTTCTAAGAAAACAAGTTTTGAGGAGGTCCATGGAACTCTTTCCACTACTGAAAAGCAAAAAGTCACCTGGGGGAACTGGTCAAACATAAAGCCCACATTTGGATTATAAAAATACAGTAACTGGCCAAAACCGGTGTGGCTCAGTGGATAGAGCGTCAGCCTGCGGACTGAAAGGTCCCAGGTTCGATTCCGGTCGGGGGCATGTACCTTGCTTGCGTGCAGGAGGCGGCTGACCGATGTCTCTCTCTCATCGATGTTTCTGACTTCCTATCTCTCTCCCTTCCTCTCTGTAAAAAATCAATAAAATATATATTTTTTAAAAAATACAGTAACTGAAGCCCTGGCTCGGCTGGTGAAGCACCGTCCCATGCACCCAGCGGTTCTCAACCTTCCTAAGGCCACGACCCTTTAAGACAGCTCCTCATGGGGTGGTGACCCTCAACCATAAAATTATTTCCGTTGCTACTGCGTCACTGTACTTTTGCTACTGTGATGAACTGTAATGTAAATATCTGATAGGCAGGATGTATTTTCATTGTTACAAATGGAACATAATTAAAGCATAGTGATTAATCACAAAAACAATATGTAATTATATATTGTGAAATATTTATTTCAAATTACAAATAAGTGAAATTTTGTCTTGAATCGTGGTGTAGCATGGGTAACAGTCTTCATATGACAACAGTAAACGACATGGCTACACTTTGCCACACCGAGGAGCGGTGTTGTGTTGGTTCCTAAGACCATGGGAAATAGGTGTTTTCCGATGGTCTTAGGCGACCCCTGTGAAAGGGTCGTTCGACCCCCAAAGGGGTCGCGACCCACAGGTTGAGAACCGCTGTGCTAGAGGAAAACAAGACAACTTCGAAACAACCGAGCCCCTGGCATCCATCCTGCGGCTCAGAATGAGCACGCACCCCGGCCTCGACCTGGCAGTATCTGGAGGGGCCAGCCAGACTCTCTCTTCCCCAGGGGAAGCTCTTCCCCTCTCTGAATTTTCTCGAAGCCTTGAAAACCCACCACCTGCTGGAAGATGCTGTTAAAAATCCTGCTGCTGTTTAAGGAAAAGCATCAACCTCAGCAGCCGGCAGGCAACTACCTCATTCTGACCTATGAGTCCCACCTCTCCGAGTACCTACAGCTCTTCTCCGCCGGTTCTTACCCTCCAGCCAGGACACAGCAGCAACACACGTGACCCCCCTCACACAACGTGCCCGTGGGGACAGCTCTGGGGGACGTCAAAGAACACTTCCAGAGTCTCCTCAGTGCGGACTAACGTGCCTGCGTGGCCCACTCTACCTCCTCCTGCATAGTCCTTCCGCATGATCTGTGTTTCTGAATGTCTGCAGGAAAATGCAAAAAGTGATCTGCCCGTTGAAGGTGGCAGAACCTCTAGCCCACGATGAAATACATAACTGAAAAGCAGGAGCTAGTTTAAAGACACTCAACTATTCCATAGGCTCCACCAAGATATGCCCGCATCACTGGTAACAGAATACTAACGGAACGGTATCTGGTTAGAGAGCCAACATCAGCCCTTGCTCCTGGTCCCACATTTCTCCTACCCAAAGTCTGAGCAGCTGAACATCGCCTGAGAGACCAAAGGACAACATTTGGAGGATTGCTTCTTCTTCATTTTTTAATTACTCTTTTTTTTTAATTTTAAGGTATTACATGTGTACATATCTTCCCATTGCCCCCCCTCTCATGCCTACCCTAACCCCACAGTGTCTTGTGTCCATTGGTTGTGCTTATACGCATGCATACACATCCTTCGGTTGATCTCTTATCTGCCCAACCTCTCCCTAACCTTCCTGCTATAGTTTGATAGTCTGTTTGATGCTTTACTGCCTCTGTATCTGTCTTTTTGTTCATCAGTTTCTAATGTTCTTTATCATACACAAATGAGTGAGATCGTGTGGTGCTTCTCCTTCATTGACTGGCTTATTTCATTTAGCATAAGACTCTCCAGTTCCATCCAGGTTGCTGCCAATGGTAAGAATTCCTTCTTTTTGATGGCAGCGTAGTATTCCATTGTGTAGATGTGCCATCGTTTTCTGATCCACTCATCTGCTGACGGGTACCTAGGCTGTTTTCAGATCTTAGCCCTGGTGAATTGTGCTGCTATGAACAGAGGTGGAGGGTTGTTTCTTGCTCTTAGTGCATCATTCATGCAAAAACAAAGGAGCTGTTAATTTTCTCCTTTCAGTGAACTTAAAGACTCCTTACAAAAAGCTTACTAGTAACTGTGCAACTGATGGATAGTTACTATTTTATGAATTAAGACTTTTTTCTTAATCTACCCTTCATATAACCACAATGTATAGAAGGCAATTTGGCTTCCTCATATTAACCCCCCCACACACACACAACAACAACAACAACAACAACAAATATTTACAGTTATGCACTGCATAACATTTTGGTCAAAGACAAACAACAACAACAACAACAACAAATATTTACAGTTATGCACTGCATAACATTTTGGTCAAAGACAAACCACAGGTACAAAGTAGTTCCATAAGAGTATAAAAAGCCAAAACTGGTTTGGCTCAGTAGAACGTCAGCCTGTGGACTGAAAGGTCTCTTGATTGCATCCTTTTCTCTTGAGCTTGATTTCATCTCGTGTTTTTTACAGTAACATGCGGTACAGGCTTATAGTGGCCTGTACCATGTAGGGTGGTGTATGTGCACTCTATGATGTTCACACGACAACAAAATCACCTAATTACACATTTCCCAGAACATATCCCCATGGCTAGTTAAGCAGCACATGACTCTATGTATGCATGTATGTATGCATGTGTGTGTGCGTGTGTGTGTGCGCATGTGTGTGTGTGTATCCTATATAATAAAAGGCAAATATGCAAATTGTCCCTTTGAGAGTTCAAATGGGTGATTGATTGCTCATTATGATGTGCACTGACCCCCCAGGGGGCAGCACCGAACAAAGGAAGGCCTTAGCTGGCAGCTGGCAGGCCCTGATCGGGCCAGATCGGCCTTGATCACCGGCCAGGCCTAGGGACCCTACCCATGCACTAATTTTGTGCACTGGGCCTCTAGTATATATATCGTAAGTGATAGAATTTTACTTGTAAAATAATTTCCAAGTTCACTGAGAGACATTTTGGTTACGAAGAAAAGAAAGAAAATCCCAGGTTGTTCCACTGGGCATGGATTTTGTATAGAATTCCTTGAGTGTTCTTCCTTAGGTCATTCTAGAGCAAAGGCAAGAGGATCGTAGATGCCGCTGAGACTACTAACATGGCAATATTTTTTTTTAAATCTATTTTATTGATTTTTTACAGAGAGGAAGATATAGGGATAGAGAATTAGAAACATCAATGAGAGAGAGACATCGATCAGCTGCCTCTTGCACATCCCCTACTGGGGATGTGCCCGCAACCAAAGTACATGCCCTTGACCGGAATCGACTTGGGACCTTTCAGTCTGCAGGCCGATGCTCTATCCACTGAGCCAAACCGGTTTTGGCCCATGGCCAATATTTTAATCACACAATAAAAATAACCAGGAGAGGATTCCCAACGAGATGCTTCCAGCCGTTGATTTTAAATATTCCTCGGAACCATCCCAAGTGTTTTGTTATAACCCAAGTGTTTTGTTATAACCCATGTGTCAATGGTAGATCAGCCACCTGTGAGGAACTGGGCACTGTGCTGGGTCTTTTAAATGAATGATCTCCTTCCTTTCTCACAATAATCCCATGATTTCAGCGACTGAGTATCCCTTTCACCGAGAAGACATACTAAAAAGGATGAAATAATGCTCCAAGTCCAACATCAAACCAATGATAAGGCTGGAATCCAAGAGACCCCTTACTGCTTCCAAGAACCCACACTAATTCCAACTCAAAAGAGTGCCTCAATGGATTTACAGACACATCGCATTCCTGCAGAAGAACTGTTACCAAGAGCATGGCCCATAGAGGCTGAAGTCGTCCTTGGAAAAGGTAATTTAGAAAGTGTCCCTTGGATGGCTTTAGACACACCCAGAATGAATTCCCAACTCCTAGCAATGGGCTGGCCCCTGAAACAGGTTCAAACTACTGTATTTTTCGGCATATAAGATGACTTATAAGACGACTTTTTAACCCAGGAAAATTTTCTCAAAAGTCGGGGGTTGTCTTATACGCCCGGGTGTTGTCTTATAGGGCGAGTATATCCCAAACTCTCTATTTTAACTGGAAAAGTTGGAGGTCATCTTATACGCCGGAAAATATGGGTACTTTTGAATATGCCAATCATGCTCTCACCTCAAGGCTCTTGAACTTGCTATTTCTCTGCCACTAAACTGACATACCATTCATTTTTCAGCAAAAATCTTACCACCCAAAAGGGCTCGATGATAAAGGGATTAAGAAGTACAGATTGATAGTTACAGAATAGTCACGGGGATATATCAAGTCCAGCATAGGGAATCTATACTAATGAAAGCCTAAGTGGTCGTCACACCCTCATGCCATGATGCCCTCACACCGTAACAATCCATCACCAGGAAGCTGCGTGCACAGCGGGCAAGTGCAGGTGGGCGGGGCTGCATGCACGGCAAGGCGCACGTAGGTGGGCGGGGACTTGACCCTGCGTACAACACAGAGGTGGACCCCCGGCTCTGGCCTACCTTTTTGGGGCAATCCACTGAGGAGCACCAGGGAGGTGGGCGGGGCCTACCTCTTTGAGGTCAATCACAGGGCTCCTGAGCTGTGAGAGGGCACAAGACAGGCCGGGGAACCGCCCCCCTCCGAGTGCACGAATTTCGTGTACTGGGCCTCTAGTGTAGTCAATAATGTGGTAATAACTATGTACTAGACTTCTAGGATCACTTCATCAGTTACATAAATGTCTAACCACTATGTTGAACACCTGAAACTTGTATAATACTGAATGTCCACTGTAATTGAAAAATATTTCATTTTAATTTTAAAAAATTAATATTTTCAAGTGTCTTCTTCTTCAAATGATTCTAAAATATTTTTGTGGAATGTTTAAAAGATATTTGAAGAAATGTGGCCTGCTGTGCTTTATTTCCTTTTAAATAACTTTGTGTGTGTGTCTACCACCATTTTCTTCTAGTTTCATTTGTCTGTGTGGTTTTTGTTTGTTGCTTTTGTGAAATATAGTTTGATTCGATAAGAATGATATGGAACTTACATAATCGTGTGCCTCTGAACTGGAAGCAATACTTGCCCAAAATAGTCTTCTTTCTATTTTTCACAGAATACCCTGTTCCTGAATACTCCAATAAGGCAAAAGAGGGTCATACACTCTCCAAAAGCAAACAAACAAACAATAAACAGTCGCTCTAAATAAGCAACCCACCTACCCTCTATCCTGGTGTGTGTGTGTGTGTGTGTGTGTGTGTGTGTGTGTGTTTCTTTTTGTTAATCCTCATCTGAGGACTTTTTCCCCACTGATTTCCCCCAGGTACCCTGGCTGGGCCTGGGATTGAACCTGCAACCAGGTATGTGCTCTTGACCCGGAACTGAACTTGTGGTCCTTTGGTGCACCTGCTGTCGCTCTAACCGCTGAGCGCGAAGGCCAGGGCTGTGCCCGGTTTTTAACTGATGCATCCCTGTCTGAAATGACCTTACGGATGTGTCTCTTTTGAGCCTGTCTCTTCCTGTCCAAAACCTTCATGCCCTGAGGGGAGGGACTCACTAGTCTCGGTCACCACTGATTCTTCAACACTTCAAACCTCGCCACCCCCACAGCCCAGGCTCAATACAAATGACTTGTTACATGAATGATGGAACCTCTCGGTGTCATGGAGATTCAGACAGAAACAGACAACAGGCCTGATTCTCAAAGGCAGTCAGTCTGTATTAAGGGGCAAACACACACATAATCCCACCGGACAAATGTTTTAAGGCTACGTGAACTAACAAAGTCTTATTGGGTTTCAAAACACACACACAGCCGAGACCGGTTTGGCTCAGTGGATAGAGCATCGGCCTGCGGACTGAAAGGTCCCAGGTTCGATTCCGGTCGGGGGCATGGACCTTGGTTGCGGGCACATCTCCACTGTGGGGCGTGCAGGAGGCGGCTGATCGATGTCTCTCTCTCATCGATGTTTCTGACTTTCTATCCCTCTCCCTTCCTCTCTATAAAAAAATCAATAAAATATATTTTTTTAAAAACACACACACACACATATACACACAGAAAAATCACATATCAACAAAAGATGTAAAACTATAATGATGACATTAAAAGGGAAGAAAATAAATGGGGGGGATAAGAGAGAAATATCTCTCTCTCTCCCCTCTTCTTCTCTCTCTCTCTCCCCCTCCCTTCCTCCCTCTCAAGACAGTCCTCAGACCGGAAATGCTCCGCTCAGTCCAGGCTTGCGAGATATAAACATCATTGAAATTCAGCAGCAGTTCTGGGCGAGAGGAGGCCTCCATTGGTATGCAAGGGAGGGTCCTCCGCTGAATACATTATGAACCCGCAGCATGCTAATGCGCCACGCAGCCGTAGGCACCAGATGGGGCAGTAGGCAGTACACGTCCCATCAAACCTCGAGAAGATGTATTAATGTGCACGCTCTTAAAAAACACACACACACACACACACACACAGCTCTCTGCCCGAGTCCCCAGACTTCCACATTTCTCAGCACCCCTCCCTCCCTCCCTCTCCCCGCGGCCCCTCTTCGCCAGATGGTGCCAGGCAGCGCCTCCATCTATTTTATCGCAGGAGGCCAAGGCCAAGGCCGAGGCGCGTGTCAGTGGCGCACACACCGAAGGCGCACCGGGCCCAGAAGAGAGTGGCGCAGGATGCCGGGGACATCAGAAACAGGTCTTCTCCAGGCGCCGCCTCTGCACATTTTCTTTTTTTAATATATTTTATTGACTTCTTACAGAGAGGAAGAGAGAGGGATAGAGAGCTAGAAACATCCATGAGAGAGAAACATCGATCAACCGCCTCCTGCACACCCCGTACTGGGGAGGTGCCCGCAACCAAGGTCCATGCCCTTGACTGGAAACGAACCCGGGACCTTTCAGTCCGCAGGCCGACGCTCTATCCACTGAGCCAAACCGGTTTCGGCTTTTTTTTTTTTTTTAATGATGCCGAACGCTTATTTGCCTTCGACAGAAAAAAAATAAATAAGAAGAAGAAGACTTTCATCCATCCCAATTTCCAAGACTATCTGATGTTATTGGGAAACGGAGGTCCAAAAATATATTTTCTAAAAGTGATCAGTTAAACTATTCATAACCGAACTTAGGAATAATCAGAAGGTGGCCTCAAAATGAGGCAAGGGCAGGACACATCGTACCTGAGTGCCCTGAAACGGACTCGCTTGTTTAAAAGTACCATATTTTCCAGCGTATAAGATGACTTTTTAATCCAGGAAAATCTTCTCAAAAGTCGTGGGGGTCATCTTATATGCCAGGTGTCATCTTATAGGGCAGTGGTTCTGAACCTTCCTAAGGCTACCACCCTTTAAGACAGCTCCTCATGTGGTAGTGACCCCCAACCATAAAATTATTTCCGTTGCTACTTCGTAACTGTAATTTTGCTACTGTTATGAGTCGTAATGTAAATATCTGATATGCGGGATGTATTTTCATTGTTACAAATGGAACATAATTAAAGCACAGTGATAATCACAATTAGATATTGTAAAATATTTATTTCTAATTAGAAATAAATGAAATTTTGTCTTGAAGCACGGTGTAGCATGGGTAACAGTCTTCATATAACAACAGTAAACTACATTACTACATTTTCCGATGGTTTTAGGCGACCCCTGTGAAAGGCTCGTTTGACCCCCAAAGGGGTTGCAACCCACAGGTTGAGAACCGCTGTTATAGGGCGAGGATGTCCCAACTCTATATTTTAACTGGAAAAGTTGGGGGTTGTCTTATAGGGCGAATATATACCAAACTCTATATTTTAACTGGAAAAGTTGGGGGTTGTCTTATACGGTAACTCTCTGAACAAACTTCAGGTTGACATGCACGGCCTCTCAACTATCCGAGACAAGTTATGCCATTAGAAAGCAAAGCTCTAAACTAACATGTTCTTTGTCATTTCTTGAGTATTACTCTTTCAAGTACATCATTTAAAAGAAATAACTTGCCTTGATTTCCATTCACCTGGGACCGGATTGGTTTATTTACGATCAAAAGGGTCGGTGGGGGTGGGGTTTTGCTCAGTGGATCAAGTGTCGGCCTGCAGACCAAAGGATCCCAGGTTCCATTCTCAGGTCCAGGACGTATGCCCTGGTTGAGGGATTGATCCCCAGTAGGGGGTGTGCAACAAGCAGTCGATCAATGATTCTCTCTCATCATTGATATTTCTCTCTCCCTCTCCCTTCCTCTCTGAAATCAATAAAAATATATTTCTTAAAAACGGGAGGGGGGGTGTTTCTCTAGAATATACAAGGAGCCAAAAAATTATAATTTATAGTAGTGATTCTAAACTTCAATATGCTGCAGAAATGCCTAAGAGCAAGCACAAACAGATTGCTAGCAGACCCCACCCCGACCCCGTACCCCACCCCCCAGTTTCTGATTCAATCGGTTTGGGGGAGGACAGAGAATTTGCATTTCCAGTAAGTCCCCAGGTGATGCTGATGTTGCTTGCTAGTCCAAGGACCCCCCTTTGAAAATCACTTATTAACCTCATTCTGGGCCATGTTTCCAAAGTGCTCCATGCACCCTTGGAAAGTGTGTAATCTGTGCAGAATATCAGCAACATTCTGTTATTTTTATTATTGATTTTTTTTTTTTTTTACAGAGAGGAAGGGAGAGGGACAGAGAGTTAGAAACATGGATGAGAGAGAAACATTGATCAGCTGCCTCCTGCACACACCCCACTGGGGATGTACCCACAACCAAGGTACATGCCCTTGACCAGAATCGAACCTGGGACTCTTCAGTCTGCAGGCCGGCACTCTATGCACTGAGCAAACCAGCTAGCGCAGCAATACTCTTGTAAAAATGGAGTCACTGTCGGTTGATAACCTGACCATCTATGAATTTTTCCAGAGGCTCATATCGAGAAAAATGCAAAATGTTGTCAAATTAGCAAGACTGGTTTTTTTACATATATATATTTTTATTTTTCAATTACAATTTACGTTCAATATCATTCCTTATTCGTTTCAAGCTCTGAAACTCTAAAGTTCTACCTATCTCTTTTTTTTCTTCTTCTTCTTTTTTTGTTAACCCTCACCTGAGAATATTCCTCTGATGATTTTTAGGGAGAGGGAGAGACAGAGACAAACATCGATGTGAGAGAGACACATCAATTGGCTGCCTTCTGCACGCACCCCGACCAGGGCCAGGGAACCTACACCCAAGGTACATATGTGTCCTTGACCAGAATCGAACCCGGGACCCCTTCAGTCCACGGGCCTTCGCTCTATCCACTGAGCCAAACCGGCTAGGGCCTGTCCCATCACTTTCCAAGTGATTCCATCTCAATGTTGAAACACAGAGAAGAAGGCAAAATCTTTAAAGAAAGCTGCATGACTATAACATAGCAAATGGTTTTCCAGAAAATACACACCCTGTACCAAATGAATGACCTTAGAAGTCTCTCTGGAGTCTTTAGGGTGAATGTTATCAAATTGCCAGGCATCCAAGATTACCGGTGGCTGAATTTACTGTATAACTGAAAAAAATTTTAAAAACGTATTTCATTCATCTTTGTCTTTTGCTGGACACTCGCTCCAGGTGTCGGGGGGAGACTGCAAGCTCACACCCATCCTCCTAAAGGGCAGGCAAGTGCTCGGGTGGGGAAAGAGGCAACTTCCCAAAATGTTAGGCACAGTCATCCCAAGCCCTTGGCTTTGCTTTTGCTTTGAGTAATTATGCCCAGAAGGTTTTCTGAACGTTTCTAGGTTTATGTTATACTTTTCGTAAATGTGATCATTATCAAACTTGTCATCAATGCCACTTTAACTACTATGTAACTAGCCACCGCCAATAAAGCTGAATGGTCAACAAATAAATGTGTTATTTTTCCTTAACTCTAGGGGAAAATGCCTGATGCTTAAATATCACTTATAAAAGTTTTATAAGATGCCATCGAAATTTTTTCTCTTCGTAATTAACATGCTTTGTACATCTCTCTTTCCTTTAGAATCTGTGAACCCTGCCAAAACCGGTTTGGCTCAGTGGATAGAGCGTTGGCCTGTGAACTGAAGGGTCCAAGGTTTGATTCCGGTCAAGAGCACGTGCAGGCTCCGTCCCCAGTAGGGGGCGTGCAGGAGGCAGCCGGTCAATGACTCTCATCATTATTGATGTTTCTATCTCTCTCTCTCTCCCTCTCCCTCCCTCTCTGAAATCAATAAAAAAGTATATTAAAAATTTATTATTATTATCATTCAGTAATAATTACTGCTTGCATGTAAATTGTGTTTTTCTTAGGGGCACACAGGTTTACAATCATTATGACTGCCATCACGTGAAGTAAAAGTGAGCTAGACAGAATCATTGTGTGTAAGCCAAGCAAAGTCAAGCTCAGGCAAATAGTAAAATGACTTGTTCAGACCCCTCCGTGGAAGAACCTTGACTCATACTCAGGAACTGGCACGCTCAATGCTCTTTGCTTTTGATAGATAGCCCCCCAAAACACAGCTGTTAAGTGTTTATCATGTAAGTCCTAGTAAAAAAAAAAAAAGCATAAGACAAAACATGCTCAGCACAAACCGATGGAGAAGATAGCTGAGTATGGGGTGGATGGGAGGAAGAGTGAAAAAAATATAAAAAAGAATATACATAAGTATGAAGACCATGGCCACTTAAAATCAATGAGCGCACTTCTAACTCTCTATCCCATCCCCTTCCACTCTGTTAAAAAAAAAAAAAAAAAAACAATAAAATATATTTAAAATCAATGAGTACAAAAATTTTAAGCAAGTAAACCTAAGCAATTCTGTGGCTTAAAGAGATTATCTCCTGCTCTCTGGAAAACACTACGAAACGGTTCCGTTTTCCTCGAGGTTTGGCTAAAAGACGAATTAAGATCACGCTGATAGGAAATCAAAGGCTTCACCCCCAGAACACCTGAGGAAATTGTAGGGAAAAAAGAAAAGAAAAACAAATAAAGACATTCCTCTCTGTGGCCAACAGCTAAGTAACAGGTGACTCCTCTTTCCACCCAGCTCTTCAGAAAAACTCCTCCATGTGCACAGCAGGAAAAGCACTGTATGTGACCTGAGAGCCTGGTCACATCGACCTTTGCTAACCCTTCTTTCTGGCGATGCCGTGGTCAGCAAAGCCAGCGCCAGCACAGAAAAGCATGCCCAGGCCGAAACCGGAGTGGCTCAGTGGATAGAGCGTCGGTCTGCGGACTGAAAGGTCCCGGGTTCGATTCCGGGCAAGGGCATGTATTCTGGCTGCGGGCACATCCCCAGTAGGGGGCATTCAGGAGGCAGCTGATCGATGTCTCTTTCTCTCATCGATGTTTCTAACTCTCTGTCCCTCTCCCTTCCTCTCTGTAAAAAAAAAAAAAATCAATGAAATATATTTTCAAAAAAATTTTAAAAAGAAAGAAAAGAAAATCATGCCCAGGTCACTAAGGAGTTAGGTGTTGCCTGATTTTTGACACTGCACCATGTTTTATAAAGCAATGATGAAGAAAAAAAGTCTAGCCGAAACTGATTTAGCTCAGTGGATTCCGGTCAAGGACATGTACCTTGGTTGCGGGCACATCCCCAGTAGGGGGCGTGCAGGAGGCGGCTGATGGATGTCTCTCTCTCATTGATGTTTCTAACTCTGTCCCCTCTCCCTTCCTCTCTGTAAAAAAAAAAAAATCAATAAAATATATTTAAAAAGAAAAAAGTCTAGGAAAAAAAAAAAACAGTGCTTTCTAAGGACAAAAATCTTCATTTCCATTCCTTTTACATTTTCCTGTCTCCAGGCTACACAAATACATCTAATCACAGAGCAGAAAGGAAGGAGACAATGCATGTTCCCAGGCCTTTCCATTGCCCAGTACGACAGTCCTCAACCTTCCCCATGCCATGACCCTTTCATGCTGTTCCTCATGTGGTGGTGACCCACAATCATACAATTATTTCCGTTGCTACTTCATAAACTGTAGTTTGTTTTTTTTAATATATTTTACTGATTTTTTTTACAGAGAGGAAGGGAGAGAGATAGAAAGTCAGAAACATCGATGAGAGAGAGACATCGATCAGTTGCCTCCTGCACGCCCCACAGTGGAGATGTGCCCACAAGCAAGGCACATGCCCCCGACCGGAATCGAACCCGGGACCTTTCAGTCCGCAGGCTGACGCTCTATCCACTGAGCCAAACCAGTCTCGGCTAAACTGTCATTTTGCTGCTGTTATGCATCGTCATGTAAATATCTGTGTTTTCCGATGGTCTTGGGCGACCCCTGCTAGCGGTTCTCACAGCTTGAGAGCCGCTGCTGTAGAGCCGTGTCTACATTCAGACGTAACCAGAGGGAACACGGCCCATCTCAGAGGGAAAGTGCCAGAACCAAGACCTTTCTTCCTTCCAGCCACATCCTGGTCAGGACACGTGGTTAAGCATCTCCAACGCAAGGAGGATCTATCAAATGTTACCACAGGCCCCTCCCGCTTTGTTATGTACAGTGGTCCCTCGAGATACGAGTTTAATTCGTTCTGTAACCTTGAGGCGTGGGAAACTATGAGACGCTCGAGTCGAGGTAAACTGGTGGGTCGTGTGCAGCCGGCCGATCCGAGCGATGACTCCTATCTCAACTGTTGCTCGTATTTCAAAGCAAAAATGGCTCGCTCGACGGCTCGTATCTCAAAAATCTCGCATGTTAGGGCGCTCGTATCTCGAGGTACCGCTGTACTTTCTTCCCAAGAACTGGAGCCTCGTTCAAAAACACACCAGGCCGGTCGATCATGCGAAGCTCACATGGAAAGTAATGTGACCGGCCGCACACACAGCCACCCTTCCTCCCGGTGCCCAGACACTTCGCGCCCCGTTAAAATCCCCCGGATTACTGGGAAGCCTGTGTGTTCGGTCCACCCCTTTCAGAGTCTTGTTAAAGCCGTAAACACGTGATAAAGACGCCCTCTCATATCCCTTCTTCCTGCAGAGAAGGTCTGCCTAGCCCAGGGGCCGGCAAACTCCTTAGTCAACAGAGCGGCCAACCTGTGGCTCGGGAGCCGCGGTTTGCCGACCCCTGGCCTACCCTGATTCCACAGCTCTTGAGGCCAAACTTTCGACAGTGTCACGCTCTCATCAGTACGTACTTTCAAAATCGCTGTCTTCCGCGAGCATCAGACACCGCCTGATGTTAACAAACCGCACAGAATGAAACCAATCCCTCTAATAAAGTGAGGAATTTTTTCCCCCCACTTACCGCTTAGCCTTTAAAAGGGAAATAGGAAAACAGAAGTGAAATCTCTTAAAGAAAGCATCCCACAATTTAAAAAATCAATTGCTTGTTTTTTGCTTTTTTTTTTTTTTTTTTGGACAGGGAGTGCACAGTGAAAAAGACACCTGTTTTCCTATGGCATACTCGTCTTCTGGAAACACTATTTGCACATGCCCAGAACTTCCTGCGGCCAAAACCTGGGTACCCGACATTCTCTCTACCAAGAGATCCGATTGCTTTGTAGCCACACGATGTTTACCAACGGCGTCTGCCAATGTGTTGAATGGATCACTTGCTTTCCAACGTTCTGCTCATCCAAAGCATCCAGAACCACCCTCTGAGCTTCTCATCCACAAAGGATAGCCGGGTCTGCCACATCCCAAATGCTTGGAAAGGTGAGGCTTTGGTTAACTCCCTACAGCTTTGTCAGTCGTAGATTTAGGACTTCTTTTGGGCTTTCCAATATCATGGCTTTCCAATCTAATGCCTATCACTCCCACTGCACTCTTCCGAGAAGGAGGCATCCAGAGAAATCACCACCATCCTAAACTGTCTTACCCAAAATCATTCCTGATGATTAAGGCGAATGCTTTCTCATTTTAATTTTCCCAGCAAAGAGAACTCTCTACCTTCTTTGCTACTAGACTTAAAACTCACACCTTCCCCTTTAAATGTTTCTCTCCAGCTTCCATGGTGACATACCCTCTCCTCCAGCCACAGCATCCTCACCCCTCCTCAAAAGGAAAAGAAGGGGGAAAAAAAGAATACCATATTTTCTGGCGTATAAGACGACTTTTTAACCCAGGAAAATCTTCTCAAAAGTCAGGGGTCATCTTATGCGCCGAGTGTCGTGTTATAAGGTGGGTATGTCCCAAACTCTATATGTTAACTGGAAAAGTTGGGGGTCGTCTTATATGCCCATTCATCTTATATAACAGAAAATACGGTAAGTCAATAAAGGAATCTAAAGCCAACAGGCAGCCCTCGCTGGTGTGGCTCAGTGGATAGAGCGTCAGTCTGCGGACTGAAAGGTCCCAGGTTGGATTCCGGTCAAGGACATGTACCTTGGTTGCGGGCACATCCCCAGGAGGGAGCGTGCAGAAGGCAGCTGATCGATGTCTCTTTCTCATCCATGTTTATGACTCTCTGTCCCTCTCCCTTCCTCTCTCTAAAAAATCAATAAAAAATATTTTTAAAAAAATAAAATAAAGAAAGCCAACAGGCAGATCGGAGAATCCCATCTCTGCCATTTAACTGTATCCCTGTGTCTTTGGGCAAAACTGCTTCACTTCCCTGCTCTCTGGGTTCCAAACTGATCACATGGTCGCAGAAACCATGGGCAGGGCTGCAGGGAGGATCGGAAAGAATATGAGGTGCCCAGCCTGGGGTTGGCCCATCCGGGCTCTCCATAGAAGGCGGCTTTCACTCTGCTGTGGGAGATTTATTCCGCTCAGAGCTGACACGTATATATCCCCTTTGAGATCCAGAGGATCTCCTGGTTCCTCTGACTGGAACTCGGACGTGTTGGAGAACATAATTAGGCCAGACATTCTCAGAAAGTCCGTTTCCATTCATATTCATTAATGGAAACAGCTGTCAGAGAAAGCTGGCCAGACAGACCTGCTTCTTGGTCAGGTGTTAAAATCTTATTGTCGCCGAAATCGGTTTGGCTCAGGGGATAGAGCATCGGCCTGCGGACTGAAAGGTCCCAGGTTCGATTCCGGTCAAGGGCATATACCTTGGCTGAGGGCACATCCCCAGTAGGGGGCGTGCAGGAGGCGGCTGATCGATGTCTCTCTCTCATCGATGTTTCTGACTCTCTATCCCTCTCCCTTCCTCTCTGTGAAAAATCAATAAAAAATATATGTATTTTTTAAATCTTATTGTCCTCAAGTTAGGAGTCATTTCGGTCAATGCCTTATTTCACCCAAGAACCGCCCTGGACACCTGGCTTCTGAGAAATGCCATGCCTGCTGGCACGCCAAGGAAAATTGGTCGCACAAAATAAAAGGTAACGAAGGTCCCGTCCTCAGGGTCAGAAAAACAAACTAGCCCTGGGCGGTCTGGCTCAGTGGATAGAGCGTCAGCCTGCAGACTGAAGGGTTCCGGGTTTGATTCTGGTCAAGGGCACCTGCCCAGGGTTGCGGGCTCGATTCCCAGCAGGGGGCATGCAGGAGGCCGCTTGATCAGTGATTCTCCCTCATCATTGATGTTTCTCTCTCTCTCCCCCTCTCTCTTCCTCTCTGAAATCAATAAAAATATACCGTATTTTCCAGCGTATAAGACAACTGGGCGTAGAATACGACCCCCAACTTTTGAGAAGATTTTCCTGGGTGAAAAAGTCGTCTTATACGCCGGAAAATACGGTATTTTAAATACGGTATTAAAAAAGAAAAACAAACTAGAGTAGTTTTTCCACTAGAGGAAGGCTCCCGCCTGGCCCCCAATATCAACAAATTAATGCTTTTCTAGTCTCTCTTTTCATTTGCGTGCGGCCTCCTCCGGAACCCGAACCCTGAACTGGGAACCCTGAACCACGCAGGACACGGAAAGGGGCTCCCACCAATGCTCCCTTGGACTTAATGAGTCACCTAATAAAGAAGGGACACATTAATGACTGGAGTTAGGAATAACTGCGATGTGTTCTTCAGTCTGGTGGAGGTGAGTGATTGTCATTGGCTTTGGAGTATTCGAGGGTGCACTTCACCTATCATATATATATATATTTTTAATATATATTTAAATTGATTTCAGAGAGGGAGAGAGAGGTAGAAACATCAATAATCAGAAAGAATCATTACTGCCTGCCTCCTGCATGCCCTCACTGGGTATCCAGCCTGCAACCAGGACATGTGCCCTGACCTGGAATTGTGGGGGGGGGGAAATATATATATATATATATATATATATATATATATATATACACACACACACACACAATACATACATGTATACACACACATATATACACACATACATATATTCATATACATATACATATATACACACATACATATACATATATATTCATATACATATATACATATACATATATATACATATACATATATATACATATACATGTATATATGTGTATATATATATACATATATATAAAGAAAAACAAACTAAAAACTATTCCGTGACATTAATGGAGGGACCGACAGAGTCAGAGTCGTCTCGTACCGGGACATTGTTCAGCATCCTCCACATCTCTACTGGGGTACCTGAATCTCCTTATTCCAGTAGCCTGCCTTTCCTCCGGCAGACCTTTATCTGGTCTGATCTGCTTAACTCAGACCTTTACCTGATCTGATCTGCTTAACTCGCCATAGCTAACTCCAGGGAGGCTTTCTGGTTTCCAAACAGCTGGGAGGTGAAAGTGATGGCACGCCTTTGCCCCAGGCCACGTGATCACCATTAACGAGATTTTCCCCTACCTCTGAGGTCCTGGCGGAGGAGGTGAGGAAGCATATGGTAAAAGCAACCCAGCGCCGACATCAACGCCCACAAAGTAAGACTGACCCTAAGATGGCAACGTGGCTTCCGCTGCATCTGAGGCTTAAAGAGGCCTGGTCAAAGGGGGTGAGCTGGGAGGACCCCCTCCCCTCCATAAACCACCCCAGCAATCCCTCCACCTCTAGGAGTTCCGCCTCCACAACTGCAAACCAGAGGCACGTGCAAGACGAACCTTCCAGCTCTCCACGGATGTGTTCCTCCGAGCAAGCATTCAGAAGGCCATTCAGAAGGTCAGAATCCCGGCCTCTTCTTTGCAAACATCAACGATCAGATGATTAGTAAACATTTCTGCGCTCTATCATGCCCATTAAGTGCATGTGTACGGTTAGAAACACAAATTAACTAGTTGTCTCATGAAAACTTCACAAATTATCACCCTCCCCAAAAGATTAAACACTTAATCCCTTCTTCCCCCCTTTTTTTTTCAATAGATCATTAACCACACAGGAAGGTGCCTGCTGAAAGTTTCCCAGTATGATTTTAAAATAAAGAGCTGCAACGTCCAATCCTCCAAAAATATCTTACTGGAGATCATTTTTAAAAGAAAAAGGGAGAGGGTGCCAGATTTTGAAGGAAAGCTGGAAAACCTACGTGTCTGCTCCCAAGAAGTCATGTTCCATGCCATCTCCATTGATAATGGGGATATTTGCAGGGCCTATAGTTTTCCTTTTAACAGCTAGCAGGAGGCTGGTTTTGCAGAATTAGCCTAAACATAAATGCCAACCAACTCGCAGGGCAAAACTGGGTGTCCGTGAATGAACTTCTGTGCTTTTTTGTGTTTCTATTACAGCGTGTGGATGCCCATAGTTAACAACCAGGTGCGTTATCCCAACGCTCGGTTACCAGGGACACTCACAGTGGTCGATCCATGGCCATTTCATTGCTGGTTTTTTTTTTTTTTTTTTACACAAATCAGGGCTTGCAAGCACTTGATGGTAAAAACAGAAAAACAGTCTAGTACACAGTGGCTATAAATGCCAAATCAATTTTCAGCAGATAATAAAGTCCATGTTTTACAATCAGCAATGCACTGTTTTACTACCTAAAAATGTAAGCTAATAATATATAGCCCCGCTAAATGGAAAATGCAGATACGCCGTTAAAAAAAACTCGGGCCGGCGGAGGAGGATGGCTCGATGCTGCAGGGACCTTCTCAGAGCTATGTGTAAGTGTTTTGAAAATATCACATGATGTGGCCATGTGTTAAGAATTACAGCCAGTTAAGTTCTCTGCTAAGAAAAATATGTGGGCAATTTATGAAATGCACTCCAGAATGGAGATGTCTTAAGTAAAACCAGATTTTGAAAACAAACCTTTTTCTTTTTCTTTTTCTTTCTTTTTTTTTTTTTTTTGGAAACTTGAACTTAAGGGGAAAAAAAAAAAGTTCCATGCACATCTGGAGAGCAGGGCCATTGAGAAAGGGTGGTCTGACCTCATATTAGCCATCTTCTGAAAGAACAGCACTATTTCGGAGCTACACGGACCTCGCTCACTTAATGTCCTTTTAAGGAAAAAGGTCCAGAAAGCGTTTTTTTTTTTGGAGGTCAACATATGTTCTTTGATAATATTATACAGAGATCGATTAAGAAGAGAAGTGTTTCAGAAAGCTGGGAGTCGTCTTGTAAAACAGTCGAATACATACACCCAAGGTCCCACAAGCCTTCTCCTCAGAAAACACTTTCTGTTTTTCCCCTCTTAAAACCCAGGATGATCCAGTTATATGACAGAGTGACAGGCCGTGAAATGGTATCTCCTTAAACGGGATTAAATCACACCCATCACTGAACTGATTTCTTTATAGCCTGCCTGGCCTCTTTGGACTTTTCATACTTCCTTTTGGCAACAATATGCCACCAACACGGCGAAAGCATGTTTTTTGTGTTGTTGTTGTTTTTTTTAAACAAAACCAAGGCGAGGAACCCCTAAACCGAAGACTTTTGTGTCTACCCACCCCCCCACAGATCGCTATGTCTTCAAACAAATTCAGTCTGTGCCGATCTGATTTCAGGCACCCCCTTTTTTAAGAAAAAGGTCTGACATCTGAGAATTGTGCATTCAGGTTTACCACCACCAGGAACCAGTTCTGACCCATGACTTACTCCCAATAAATAATAACAGTGGCGTTAGATAAATCGACAGTCACATTTTTAAAAGCGGTGTCAACACCGGATGACCTGAAACACCTCCCTCTCATCTTCCACAGAGAATGTCTGATCGGCAAATATAAAAGATGCCCCGGGAAGTTAAAACGGCCCGCTAATGCAACGCCATTAAAAGAGGCTAAAAGCGGAGTCCATCCAGTGGGAAAGTTGAAAAGGCGCAAACGGGTGTCAGAAATAGCCAAGTGTCAGATCTGCTCAAGTATCTCCCTTCTGGCACATGCCCACAGTCACAGCTGTTAATATATTCTCTGCACCCAAGTCAAAGGCTTCCTAACAGTTGATGAGAGAGAGAGAGAGAGAGAGAGAGAGAGAGAGAGAGAGAGAGAGACTGCCCACACCTCAGGCTTCAGAACCAGACAGAGACCAACAACTCAAAAGTAAAACCAAACTTACCAACGATTCCAAAACTTTCAAAATAGTTCAGGGCGTTTCAAACAAAGACACTCTAACACCATAGAATCAGGGGGTGGCCAGGGTTTCAAGGCACCCCTTTCCCCTGGGACCCTCCACCGATGCCTTCGCTTACGTGTGGGTTTGGTTTGGTTTAAAACAGAAATGCAGGTTCTTCAAAACACCGGGGGGAGCATGAAAACAGAGAAGGCGTAAAGGATGCCATCCAACGCAAGTGTTCCGATATCCCGGCGAAGTACCACACACACACACACACACACACACACACACACACACACACACTTTCTCACGCTGATCGCCCATGATGAGGGGAGAGCTTCGGCAGCTCAGGTGACCCCTGCCCACCTTGGTCATCGTCTCTCTGGGTCCACTGATGTCCCCCCCACTCCTAAGCCAGCCACCTCCCACCCTCACCCCCAGGACTGAGGGGAGCCCGCAGCCCTGTCTGTCCCGAGGCCTCCCGGCTGCACATGTGTTCACGGCGGCCAGAGTCACAAGACGCATCCTAAAGGGGGAAACATCCTCCCAACAACTGCGATACCTACACACAACTGTGGCTGCGGGGAGCCGGCCGAGGATCATGTTTCCAAACACCATCTGCGAGGAGGGTGCCCCCTCGCCGGGCACAGCCTCTGCTGCCCGCCCTCTCCCCCCATCATCATTGGCCTGGCTGTGCCGGCTGGGGGGTCTCTCTCTGCCCTGTCCCCCCCGCCCCCGTTAGCTGGAAGCAGGCACGGTCTGGAGAGGCGCAGAAGCCCACCCTTTCCCCATCAGCCTGCACCCCCATCAGCCTAGCCTCCTCCGCCCGCAGCGCCCACAGGCAGGACCAGGCTGAGGCTCCACAGCCACTATTTCCCCCAGGAAATGGACGCGGCAACTCGGCTGACTTTTCTTCCTCTTTTTTCCGCTCCGTGAGGTCCACGATTTGCCTAGACACCCCCGGGCGGTGACAGCGAGGGGAAGACGGGGACTATCTGCAGTTCCAGCTCGTTCTTGACTTTCTCTCTCACACCCACAGCTTTTTTTAAACACACACACACACACACACACACACACACACACACACACACACACA
>JAAGEH010000297.1:20717538-20755396 GCA_011751065.1 Lasiurus cinereus | reverse complement strand
GGGTGTTTATGTCCTTTTTTTAAAAAAATTTTTCTCCATTTTCCAAATCTTTTCTTTTTTTTTCCCTATTTTCCAAATGAGCATGTGTTACATTTTGAAGCAGAAAAAAAAAAGAAGAAGAAGAAGAAATATTCATTTCAATGCACTGGTAAAAAATCGAACAAAGACACGGATGTTTTGACCTCTCGGCTGGAATGAAACTATTTTACACAGCAACAACAATCAAACAAAAGGTTTATGTTCCTATAAATGGGTGTAAAGGGTATTCTTTTCATTAACAGGAATTAAAACACTTTCAACAAAATCCACCAGGTGGAGCAAATACACAGCAATAAAATATGACGCCCCAGAATGTTTTCATCATATATATATATATATATATATATATATATATATATATTTTTTTTTTTTTTTTTTTTACAGGACGTTTATCATCTCCTTCAAGCTCTCCCCACTTCTCTCTCTCCACCCTGCAAACTAGGAACACCTAGGCACACATACTAATTTGCCGTGTTTATAAACAAATTCAAGCTTCACTCAAAAACGGTTCTTGGCTACCACGGGTTCCCTTTCAAATTTGCCTTCCAAAAATGAATGAAAACGCACACACACTAATTGGCCGCATCTATCAACAAATTCAAACTCACTGAAAAAGGATTCTTAGCGACCATGAATTGATTCCATGAGACATCTTCACTTTCGAATGAATGCTCTATTGGTTCCAATAACACCCGGCACGGTAGCCTTGCCTTTATAACAAGGTAATTTTTAAAACGAATGTTTCCCTCCAGGCCTCCCGGGTTTCCTCATGCAGACCTCCTCCCTCCCTCCCCAGCAAGGCCAGGCAGGATAGGGTTTGAGGCCGTTTATTCTGAAAGGCACCAAACAGTTGTGAAAACTGGTACATCTCGACCTACTCCCCTTACTCTGTATGCAAACTTCAATTCCCACTCTCACTTCCTATTAGAATCACTCTTAATTGTAAGATACCAACATCTCACTCAAGTTCTGGAATACTGTTCCTTTTTTATGTCCTATCAAAATGCCCTGTTTTCATTCCTGCTGGTAAGCTGCCACAAGTCTGCAATTCCTGAAAGAATTTGGCGTTGCTCTAGCCCAGTGGTCGGCAAACTCATCAGTCAACAGAGCAGTTTGCCGACCACTGCCCTAGCCGGTTTGGCTCAGTGGATAGAGCACTGGCCTGCAGACTGAAGGGTCCCAAGCTCGATTCCCGTCAGGGGCACATGCCCGGTTGCAGGCTGGATCCTCAGTAGGGGGTGTGCAGGAGGCAGCCGATCGATGATTCTTTCATCATTGATGTTTCTCTCTCTCCCTTTCTCTTGGAAGTCAATAATATATATATATATTTTATTGATTTTTTTTACAGAGAGGGAGGGAGAGAGAGAGCTAGAAACATTGATCGGCTGCCTCCTGCACGCCCCCTACTGGGGATGTGCCCGCAACCAAGTACGTGCCCTTGACGGGAATCGAACCTGGGACCTTTCAGTCGGCAGGCCGATGCTCTATCCACTGAGCCAAACCGGTTTAGGAAAAAATACATTGATTTCAGAGAGGAAGGGAGAAGGAGAGAGATAGAAACATCAATGATGAGAGAGAATCACTGATCGGCTGCCTCCTGCATGCCCCCCACTGGGGATCAATCCTGAAACCCAGGCATGTGCCCTTGGCCGGAATCGAACCCGGGACCCCTTAGTCCACAGGCTGACGCTCTATCCACTGAGCCAAGCCAGCTAGGGCAGGAAAAAATACTAAAAAAAAAAAAAAAAAGAATGGGTGGTTTCCTTCTCTTTTCTACTAGAGTAATTCTCTCCCTCCACTCTCTTCTCCCATGGATCTGACTCTCCCTGGCCATTTCGCTCCGCCATGATATGCAGGCCCTTGAACAAGGCACCGACACCATCTTCTTGTTCAGGTTTCCTCCTTCAATTCCCGGTGCCACCTGCTAGCGTCCGCTTTTCAAGCCCTGCACGCCTCTCTCACCTTACACACCCTCTGCGGCCAAGCCTTCCTGCGACACAGGGCGCTCGCGTCACTTCGCCCCAGAAAGCTCCCGTTAGGGGGAACTGGGAAAGTTAATTGGAGCTTAAAAACGGGGAAACCCCGTCTTCCCGTGGAGGGCACCAGGCAGGAATGTTGGCTGTGGCTTGCGACGCACGCATGTTTGCTCCTCTCGTGTCGATTCCGGGGTTGCAGAGAGAAATATAAGGAAAGATGTGCAGCCGGCTGAGCCATACACAAGCATGCGCGTGCCTGGGGACGCAGCCACTGTGGCAGAGCCACGGGGTGCGGGGCAGACTGCGGTGATGCTGCCCCATCACCGGACACACCAGGACACAGCAGGCTCCTCCAAGGGTGGAGATGTGGACACACTTTTCACTGGAGGGGCACGCAAATACAGCAACTATGGGCCTCGCCTTGATAGATATAATACAGAAAGACGCTTTTATTTATTTTTAAATATATTTTATTGATTTTTTTTACAGAGAGGAAGGGAGAGGGATAGAGTGTTAGAAACATCCATGAGAGAGAGACATCGATCAGCCGCCTCCTGCACACCCTCCCACACTGGGGATGTGCCCACCACCAAGGTACATGCCCTTGACCGGAATCGAACCCGGGACCCTTTCAGTCCGCAGGCCGACACTCTATCCACTGAGCCAAACCGGTTTCGGCGAAAGATGCTTTTAGAATAATGCCTACCGCACTCTTCCCTGCAAAGTCCGGCTCCTTTACTGATGCAGAGAATGGGTCAATCCCTGCACCTGGGTTCATGCATAAGCAGAGGTACCTACCGCCCTCTTTCCCTGCCCCGACCCCCTGGGAACAATGGGACACAGAGGGTTAATGCCCCCTTCAGGGTGTGGGCCAGAACCCTAAGGAAGGGGTACAAGACCCAGATCACTGCCAATGTCATCGTGCTTTCCCTTCCCTTTGCAAGAAGCCAACCCATGTACCCCACATCCCGCTGTGCTCCCTTCACCCCCAGTTTGGCCTTTCCATCAGCCCGCCAAGTGGATCAAGACCCCGACAGGTTTCCTCTTGGTCCAGAAAACATTTTGGCCGAGATGGGTGTGGCTCAGTGGATAGAGCATCGGCCTGCGGACTAAAAGGTCCCAGGTTCGATTCCGGTCAAGGGCATGTGCCTTAGTTGTGGGCACATCTCCAGCAGGGGGCATGCAAGAGGCAACTGATGGATGTCTCTCTCTCATCTATGTTTCTAACTCTCTATCCCTCTCCCTTCCTCTCTGTAAAAAATCAATAAAAATATATTTTAAAAAAATAAAATAAAGGCACTGTCCCACAGCAAGGCCGGAGTGTACAATAGAAGGGCCACGATTTTAGACCCATTTCCACAAAACGAACACTGTCTGTCGGTGCACCCAGAGGAGAGGGCCGGGGCACAGACTGGCAGCGCCTCCGGTCCCTGCCCAAACCGCCTGGCACACGGCGCCTCAGGGAGGAAGGAGCCGGGGGCGGGCCGCTGGCGCTGGAGGCCACGGGGCTGGCCTTGGCCTTGGCCTTGCAGGGCGCCTGGGCGGCTGCCAGGGACGCTGGCTGGTGGCACACGCGCAGGCGGCCTGTTTTGCTCTTCAGGTGATTAAACCAGGAAAAGCAGGGCTGCTGGGTCTGAGTGTGACCCCCAAAGCTGCGGCTCCGGGGTTCTGCCCATCAACCTCCACAAGGACTGCCTGGAGCATCGACAGAAGGTGTCTCTCTCTCTCTCTCTCTCTCTCTCTCTCTCATTTCAACCCCCCTCCCCCCCCCAGCTTTCTAAATCTGACCCAGAAACAAATCCTCCCAACAAAAACAGCCACAGAAAAGGTCGGAATCTCTTGGCAATAAAAAAATAAAATAAAACTTAAAATGCTGTTCCCTTTCCAACGGCACCTTCCCAATTTCACAGCAAAAATATGACCCACGTGGCAGGAGCTCCATCAAAATCCCGACATCACCCATCTTCTGTAAAGCACTGCCTCTTAAGCAAGACGAATATTCAAAGAAGAGAATGCTGATAAATATAATTATCTTTTTTTTTTAATTTAGCACGTGCCTGCGGAACGTGGGATTCTTCAAAATCAAAAAAAGCTCCCCAAACGCGTAAGGCATTTGGGGAGCCCAGTTCACAACTCACACCCTTGCTGTGCGGTGTCATTAATCCTGCTCTTTTCCGCTTCAATCGTGGGCATGACGGTTAAGTCAATGCCACCTCTGATCCGGCGAGGACATGTCTTCCAAAACCTTGTGTGAGCAAAATTCTAAAATACTTCCTGGGGACAAAGAGAGTCACCCATAAAACTCAGGAATATATATATATAAAAAAAATACACCTTGAAAGATGAAAGGATCGCTCGGGCATATTATATATAGGCACATATGTAATATACACGCACACACACACACACACACACACACAAAAATACAGATTAGCATCATCTACCGAATCTATTCTCCCTTCATCTCAAAAGCCCAGGGAGTAAAATATGGGCTGAAAGAGAGAGAGAGAGCGAGAGGGAGAGGAGTACAAAAGCCCGCCTGCCCGCCTGTGTTCAGCACAAAGAACATTAAATGAAAACAACTGGCCCGCCGCCAAATTCCTATAGAGGCAAAGAGATTCAAATAAATTGATTTCACGCATCACGTTGACCCGAGATCAGTGCAAAGGGCTCCAGCGGGCTCCCGGCTCCATGTGGGGTAAAGCCCATTAAGGCGACCAGCCCCCCCGCAAACACGACCGAGGAAAACTCTGGATAAAGGCAGGGGGGATCTCAAACACAGCACTCTTTCTGGAGAAAAGCAGCTTTCCCCGTTTCCCAGCAAACATGCCACTAGTGAAAGGCGCACAGCATCACCTACAGTGCCTTTATCACAAAATGAATAATGAGCAACTAATACGTATCTATCAACGAGTGAATCTAACAATGAAGGGAATTAAAAATCTGATCAACAGAATAAACTGGGGAATATAACAGAATCAGGAGCACAGAAAGGGAGTGGACTGATCATTCTCAGGGGGAAAGGGGTGAGGGGGGTGCAGGGAGAGACTGGACAAAAATCATGCACCTATGGATGAGGTCAACGGGAGGGAGGGAAGGGCAGAGGGAAGGGTGGGAGCTGGGTGGAGGGGTGCTGTGGAGGGGAAAAAAGAGAAACAGATGTAATAATCTGAATAATAAAGATTTAATTTTAAAAAAATGAATGGCTTTCTGAAACATCCAAATGTGGCTTTCGAAACACAGACATTTCTAATAGACGCGTCCTCAGCAAATTCCCCATCCTAGGATACGAACATACACGTTACTTTGCAACCAGTTTACTCTGCATCATTGCCTCCCAGGCTATTCCCTCTGCGTCTTCTAGGAAACCAGTGGATCGCTGTTGTTTTTGTTGTTGTTTTTTAATATATTTTATTGATTTTCTAAAGAGAGGAAGGGAGAGGGATAGAGAGCTAGAAACATCGATGAGAGAGAGAGACATCCATCAGCTGCCTCCTGCACGCCCCCTACTGGAGATGTGCCCGCAACCAAGGTACATGCCCTTGACCGGAATTGAACCTGGGACCTTTCAGTCCGCAGGCCGACGCTCTATCCACTGAGCCAAACCGGTTTCGGCTGAACCTCATCTATTGCTCTACACCCATTGCTATGACAAAAAGGAACACTATGTTGAGTTCCATTCCGTCAGACCGTTTTTTTTTTTAATCCAAACCAATAAGGAGTAATAAATCGAAAAGCACTTATTCTCTTTCGTCAACAAACTATTTCTGAAAACACCCTCTCCTGTTACAATAAACACAGAGATCGTGGCACCGCTTTTGCTCTTTAAGGCCAAGTTCTGCTCAGCTCATCGCAGAGGGGTTAGGACACATGGCAAGTGGCACCACACGTCAGAGAGAGGGTGCGAGAAATGGGGGATGCGGTCATTTGGGGTCTTCAGCCCCGGAACTATCCAACAAGGGCTCCCACAGCGAGGCTGACAGACCCACACCCACACCCCAAAATTTCAAAAGGAAATGACAAACATATATAATTGCAGGGGTAACTTTTATTTTTTATTTTTTTAAATATATTTTATTGATTTTTTACAGAGAGGAAGGGAGAGGCTGAGAGAGTCAGAAACATCGATGAGAGAGAGACATCGATCAGCCGCCTCCTGCACGCCCCACAGTGGAGATGTGCCCGCAACCAAGGTACATGCCCCCGACCGGAATCGAACCTGGGACCTTTCAGTCCACAGGCCGACGTTCTATCCACTGAGCCAAACCAGTCTCGGCACAGGGGTAACTTTTAGATGCCACATTAAAATAAAAAAAAGAAGCCCAAGTTATAACCAACACAAATAGATATGTATGTATATGTGTGTGTGTGTGTGTGTGTGTATGTGCATACACACATCTTTTTAAAGAATGCATACATACATGCATGTAGGAAAGAGAGAGAGAGAAGAAACTCAACACAGAGTTTCTGATACATGATGCTGAGAAGTTGGCATCTGCATATTATAAAAAATACCAGGCATTAGGCTGTTTTAAAATTCATGTCCTTGTCATGCAGTTTTTGCTTTTAATATGGATCTTGCATGCTGCCAGCAGGCCAGATATATACATGCCACATGGCTAGAAGACAATAGGATAGCAATCAGATGGAGTGGGTAAAAGCAATGATTCGAACCCTAGCCAGTTTAGCTCAGTGGATAGAATATCGGCTATAGACTGAAGAGTCCCGGGTTTGAACCCGGTCAAGGGCACATGCCCAGGTTGTGAGCTTGATCTTCCATAGGGGGCGTGCAGGAGGCAGCCAATCAGTGATTCTCTCTCAGCATTGATGTTTCCACCTCTCTCTCCCTCTCCCTTCCTCTCTGACGTCAATAAAAATATATTTAAAAAATAAATAAGTAAATAAATAAATAAATAAATAAAAGAAGCACTTTCTTCTGATGGAAGATGACAAGAATATTCTAACTAAAGCAGGAATGGTGGTGGTGGTGGTGGTGGTGGTTATTAATAGTTTATCTCTTTATAATAAGATAATTTTTCTATTCTAGACTTTAGAAATCTAATCAACAGAGATTTGCATTCTGGGGAAATTAATTCTTAGTAACAATAATGCATAAGGTAAGAAAATAGAAGCAGAGGTAAGAAATGTCTCGACTGCTTGATAAAATTGAATTCCCTACCTTCTCTTTGGAATCTGTCTCTCTAAATTGCAGTAGAAGACCATCATAAACTGGAGAAGGGGCAGGAAAGGGGGAGAAATACAGAGGAAATACACTATGACTGAGGCCACCTGAAAGGAGTCTGTAACTGCACAAGGAATCCATCTCATTTTCCCTGGTCTTTCAGGAACAGAAACACCCTCCCTGGCCAATGCCTTCCTGGGAACTTTGAGAAAAGGCCAATAAATATCTGTTAAGAATTGTTAAGAGAGCTGAAACCAGTCAGGCTCAGCAGATAGAGCGTCAGCCTGCGAAGTGAGGGGTCCCAGGTTCGATTCCGGTCTAGGGCACGAACCTTGGTTGCGGGCGCATCCCTGGTGGGGGGTGTGCAGGAGGCTGTTGATTGTTTCTTTCTCATCGATGTTTCTAACTCTCTCTCTTTTCCCCTTCCTCTCTGTAAAAAAATCAATAAAATATATATATTTTTAAAGTTTTAAGAGCGGATGTTGTGTTGTGGGGTGGGCACCAGCAGTGATGTTTCTAGAACATGAGCCCCAAATGATCAATATTCTGCCACCCCTCTTTTCATATATTGAGATGGGCAGTCACAGAACCTCAGAATCTACCCCCAAAATTTGGTCCCCAAATCGCTTCCAGCAACACGTAACATGCGTGTTAGCTCTCGGTTTTTTCTTGGCGGTTGATCTGTGTCTCTGTACAAGACCCCCAAATCTGAAACAAAGCTGGCTGTAGGAGACATCAACTCTCTAGAATCCATAATTCAGGAACCCCTTTAATTTTTAAATGCTGCAGACCTTCCGAAGTCTCTTGCTAAATGGCAACACACTTGGTTTCTATTTGCTGTCTTCCTCTAAAGTCAGGTACCATTCTTTTCCTTTTCAATGTGCCTTCCGACATGAATTCTGCTTAGGAAGTTACATTCCGCTAAAACATTGTTTTAAAAATATATCTTATTGATTTTTTTTACAGAGAGGAAGGGAGAGGGATACAGAGAGAAACATCCATGAGAGAGAGACCTCGATCAGCTGCCTCTTACACGCCTCCTACTGGGGATGTGCCCGCAACCAAGGTACACGCCCTTGACCGGAATTGAACCCAGGACCTTTCAGTCCACAGGCCAACGCTTTATCTACTAAGTCAAACCGGTTTCGGCAAAACATTCTTTTTTTTTAATCCAAACCAATAAGGAGTAATAAAATGAAAAGCACTTATTCTCTTTCATCAACAAACTATTTCTGAAAACACCCTCTCCTGTTACAATAAACACAGAGATCGTGGCACCACTTTTGCTCTTTAAGGCCAAGTACTGCTCAGCTCATCGCAGAGGGGTTAGGACACATGGCAAGCGGCACCACACGACAGAGAGAGGGTGCGAGAAATGGGGGATGCGGTCATTTGGGATCTTCAGCCCCGGAGCTATCCAACAAGGGCTCCCACAGCAAGGCTGACGGACCCACACCCACACCCCAAAATTTCAAAATAAATGACTAACATATATAATACCAACTTGTTATCAACAGGCACTAGCAGAAATAGGGAAAAGAAAAAAAAAATCTTCACCATGATAATGTATTGGTGAAAACTAACAGGTTGTTGTTTTGTTTTTTTTTGGGGGGGGGGGGGAAAGGCACTTAGGAAATGGCCAAATCAAAATATTTCTCTGTTCCTCACCTGGACCACGGTCAAAGTTCCCCTCTTCCCGGCAGTCACCCATTACTAAGCTCAAGCTCTCCCCCAGGGTGGCTTTGGACCAGCGGTTCTCAACCTGTGGGTCGCGACCCCTTTGGGAGTCGAACGACCCTTTCACGGGGGTCGCCTAACACCATCGGAAAATGCAGATATTTACATCACGATGCATCACAGTAGCAACATTTTATGGTTGGGGGTCACCACCACATGAGGAACTGTATGCAAGGGTTGAAGCCTTCGGAAGGTTGAGAACCACTGCTTTGGACAGAGATCATGTTCCACCCATCGCTCTGCTAATCTCCTCTCTCCTTTTCTGACTGGGACAGATATTACGTTCACCAGCCCAGAGATCAGTCTTCTCTACTGACAACAACAAATGGGGAAAAACACAAAAAAACAAAACGCATATTATCACAACCAGTCTGAAGTAGCACCCATCTGCTAATCCTATAGAACAGGGGTTCTCAACCTTTCTAAGGCCTCGACCCTTTAATACAGTTCCTCATGGGGTGGTGACCCCCAACCATAAAATTATTTTCTTTGCTACTTCATCACTGTAACTTTGCAACTGTTATGAATCGTATCTGTGTTTTCCAATGGTCTTAGGCGACCTCTGTGAAAGTGTTGTTCGACCCCCAAAGGGGTCGCGACCCACGGGTTGAGAACCGCTGCTATAGAATAAAAGGCTAATATGCCAATCGACCGAACCACTGAACAACTGGTTGCTATGACACACACTGACCACCAGGGGCAAACACTCCACGCATGTGGTCAGTGAGCTCCCACAGAAGGAGCGCCACTCAGCCAGAAGCCGGGCTCACAGCTGGCGAGTGTAGCTGTGGTGGTAGGGACCTCTCCCGCCTCTGCGGCAGCATTGAGCATGTGTGGTGGGGAGCAAGCCTAAACCTTCAGTCAGACATCCCCCAAGGGCTGAGGGGACACCTGTGCCCCCCCCCAACACCTGAGTGCATGAATTTCATGCACTGGGCCTCTAGGAAGATAATACTAGACCAGTGTGTTAGTTTGTTTCTTGAGAAATAGATACAGCCAAAACCAGTTTGGCTCAGTGGATAGAGCGTCGGCCTGCGGACTGAAAGGTCCCAGGTTCGATTCCGGTCAAGGGCATGTACCTTGGTTGCGGGCACATCCCCAGCAGGGGATGTGCAAGAGTCAGCTGATCGATGTCTCTCTCTCTCATCGATGTTTCTCTCTATCCCTCTCCCTTCCTCTCTGTAAAAAAAATCAATAAAATACATTAAAAAAAAAAAAAAAGAAAGAAAGAGATAAAGCCGAAAATGGTTTGGCTCAGTGGATAGAGCGTCAGCCTGCGGACTGAAGGAGCCCAGGTTCCATTCCGGTCAAGGGCATGTACCTTGGTTGTGGGCACATCCCCAGAAGGGGGTGTGCAGGAGGCGGCTGATCGATGTCTCTCTCTCATTGATATTTCTAACTATCTCTCTCCCTTCCTCTCTGTAAAAAAAAAAAAAAAATCAATAAAATATATTTTAATAATAATAAAAAAAGAAATAGATACAAGCTCTTCAAAATTTAATAAGATACCAAAATAATCCCCATGTGCTCAGTCCTTATAGTCATCACTTTGCTATAAAGGATTCTTAATTCTCCAATCCTCTGGCACAAAGGTAGATACATTCTGAACCTGACAATTCCTCTTTCCTTAAACTGGTATTAAAACATAGGTACATCAATACCTTCAAAGAACGTTAGATCTCACCTGCTTTGATAAAAAGCGAAATGAAATAATCTGTCAGGTAGCATGGTTTCTTTAGAAAATGCTTTGAGACATGTGTTGCCATTTTATATTTTGGGAATTTTACATGCAAGTTAAGTCCTGTCTAGAACAAATTGGTGTTCACTTGTTCTGAAATTTAAATATTGGCATTGGTAGCTAAAAATGGTCTGAAACTATTAATAACAGGAATGAGTGAGCTTTACGGAATTAACTAGTTTAAATATATGAGTCACAATTGTTGGTGAATCGTTTTAACAAATGAACCAACTTCTATCACATTCTTTTTTTTCTAGAGTGATTCTAATATTCTAATTTTCCCTGCTACACATTTGGAAGATTTAGAATTCACTCATTTATCCTCAAATATTTACTGAGTGCCCATTACTCACTTTTGCTATTATGACCACTACTGTGAATAGAAAAAAAGGTATCACTGTTTAGTTCATACAATCTATGACATAGAAACCTTGCACAACCATATATACATCAGGTAGGAATTAAACAGGTGAAAAAAAATAAAGATTGATAACAGTCTCAAAAAGTATTCCTAAAGCTGTTGCTATTATCTTTTAAGAGACCAAATTACTTCCTAGAAATTAAAAGTGGGGAATATATCCTGATATATATAAACAAGCAAATTCTATTTTTTAAAAAAAAATCAATACCCCATTGAATCTCAGAGGGAAGGCTGGGATGGGTGGGTGGATGCAAGAGATCAACCAAATAACTTGTATGAGTGCCGTATTTTCCGGCGTATAAGACAACTTATTAACCCAGGAAAATCTTCTCAAAAGTCGGGGGTTGTCTTATACGCCGGGTGTCATCTTATAGGGCGAGTATATCCCAAACTCTGTATTTTAACTGGAAAAGTTGGGGGTAGTCTTATACGCCCAGTCGTCTTATACGTAGGAAAATACGGATATATGCCTAACCCATGGGCACAGACAATAGGGTGGTGAAGGCCTGGGGCGGGGTGGGGAGTGGGGGTGAGGGGATGGGGAGAGCTTTGAGGGTCACTGGGATGGGGGGAAGGGAGACATATGCAATATTTTCCACACATTAGGACTCTGCCGTCAGTTGTTGCTCTTTTTTTAGAGGAAAAAAATCCTAAAGTTTATTTGTCCACATTCAAGGGAGTTACACAAGATGCATGTATTACCCCGTCTGTGTCAGGTCTTGTTTGACTTTCACCGTCTCCATCGAAAGTCAGTTGTTTCTCATTCTTTTTTTTTTTTAATGTATTTTATTGATTTTTTACAGAGAGGAAGGGAGAGGAGAGAGAGTCAGAAACATTGATGAGAGAGAGACATCCATCAGCTGCCTCCTGCACGCCCTCTACTGGCAATGTGCCTGCAACCAAGATACATGCCCTTGACGGGAATCGAACCTGGGACCTTTCAGTCCGCAGGCCGACGCTCTATCCACGGAGCCACACCAGTTTCGGCTGCTTCTCATTCTTGACGGCAAAAATCAAATAAGCAAATGTTTACCAATACTAGGTACTTCTTAATGGGACATTATCTTGAAGCTCAGCAGAGATAATGAAAGAAAATTAGCTGAAACTGGGGAATGCTTCGTTTACCACGAAACCTAATAATTCTGTTCCCAAACGCTAAAGCAAAACTTTCCGGAAGTAAATGACCAAGATACACAGATACCCATACACACACATATACATACTCACATACTGGGGATCCCAAGGGGGTGTCAGGAAGGGAGACTAGCAGTGATGTTAAATATGATTCTTGCCAAAACCGGTTTGGCTCAGTGGATAGAGCGTCGGCCTGTGGACTGAAAGGTCCCAGGTTCGATTCTGGTCAAGGGCATGTACCTTGGTTGCGGGCACATCCCCAGTGGGGGGCGTGCAGGAGGCAGCTGATGGATGTCTCGCTCATCGATGTTTCTAGCTGTCTATCCCTCTCCCTTCCTCTCTGTAAAAAAAAATCAATAAAATATGTTTAAAAATAAAAGAAATGGTGGAATAACACTCAGTTTCCTCTACAGGGAAACACCCTTTCAGGGAAGGCGGGCGAGGGTGGACGGGTGGGAGGTAATCAACCAGGAAACGTGTGTGCATAGATCAACCAAGGGCCTTGAATGCATATACCATATTTTCCGGCGTCTGAGATGACCCCCAACTTTTCCAGTTCAAATGCAGAGTTTGGGATATACCCACCCTATACAATGACACCCGGCATCTCAAACGATCCCCGACTTTTGAGAAGATTTTCCTGGGTTAAAAAGTCATCTTAGACGCCGGAAAATACAGGATGTATGGCCATGGACACACACAACCGTGCGGTGAGAGGGGGGCAGACCGGAGGGGGTTAATGCGGGGGGGGAAAGAGGACATATGCAATACTTTCACCAAGAAAGAATTAAGTAAGTGAGTAAATAAATTAATAAATAAGTAAATGAAAGGTTTCCTCCTAAATGATCCTCCAAGAGAGACTGTACTGTTCTCATTTTTTTTACCTGCGCTCGATTGTAATCGCAGTCTGCCGAGGTGGATGGAGACAAGCTGGCAGGGGAGATAGTGTTACAAATACTTTAACATGTCCCTGGTCATAAATCCTCACGTGTTAACGCAGCCTACAAATATACATCACCCGGGGTACACCTCAAGTTACTCGTGAGAATTCCCCTCGCTTCACTGCGTTATATATAGGGCACATTATAGCGCAATCAACAGGGTCATTCCAGAAAAAGGGTGGGGGGGGGATCCTCATGTTTTTATTTCCCCAAATCAGAACGTGGGAGTCTCATGTGCATGCCTCGGACATCCACCACGTGAAATGGCCTTCCAGTAGGAACTAACTGAATGAGTCACAGTCGCGAGCACCGGGAAATACAATGCCACACACGCGTGACGCTCAAGTCCACCCCGAAGTCGGTGCCCCACGCAGATGCCAGTCAACGCCCCTCTTCTGCAGGAATGGCTTCACGCGGAGGCTCAGCCCCCCCCCCGCCCCCCGTTGGCAAAAAGCTCTCGATGAGGGGAGCAGACGGAGAAACGCTTAAAAGCTAAACTACCCCAAGAGCAGAACGCTTCAAACAATTTGTCGTTCTATAAGTGCATTATTAAAAAGGCTCAACATGTTATATTGCCATGGAAATGGTGGAAAACATACATTCCCAAACAAATATTACTTTTTCTCCGTGGTATGGAGGGAATGAAAACCACATGTGCCGATCCGCGATCCGCCGCAGTAGTAGCTGGGGCTGCAGCTAATAGAAAATACAGAAAGTGAACTCTGGTATATAAAAGATTCTTGTTACAGAAATATAATGTGAAAACCAGATGCAGACAGAAAACCTTAATCACAGATGGGAATGTAATCACTGGCACACAGAATGCTCTTTTTTTTTTTTTTTGGATCAATGTTAACCATATGCACAATGTATTTATTTTTCTAAGGAATGCAATAACTTGAGAGAGAACCTTCTATTTGAATTCAGTTAACCTCGTATTTATAATGCTTTTATCTTCCTCCCCCATCCCTTCCGTGTGTACACTGAGCCAAGGTTTGAAAAGGAAGAGTCGAGGGGCCTCGGCGAACCGTTCTTGAATCAGTTTATCTTTCGAAAAATGTTAATAGGACAGAAAGGCTACACACAACAGAACCAGCCTCAGCAGAGAGCACGTGCAGTTCCCCATTACGGGGGTTTTTTCAAATCATGGCCAAACACACTTCCCTACAGAATTCTATCAACACTTGGGGGAATTTCTCCTTTTTGCCAATGACAGTATGCCCAACGTGAGCCTTTAGACACACCTCTTTTTATCAATGAGCCTGGCCTGGATCAAACCTTAGCTCGTGCCTCTTTCCCTTCATAAAAACGTTGTCGGGCAGAAATACCGTTCTCTTTTGCATTAGTAAAAACACTATTCGGTACTGGTTCCGAGGAGAATGAGCACAAAAGGAGCATTAGGTCCTATTTGTTCAGCCTCCACGATCTCATTTCTAGGACAACTAGAGGCCCGGTGCACGAATTCATGCACCAGTGGGGTCCTTCGGCCTGGCCTGTGGGATCGGGCTGAAACCGGCTCTCCAACATCCCACAAAAGGTCCTGGATTGTGAGAGGGCACAGACCAGGCTGAAGGACCCCACCGATATATGATCAGGGCAGGGGACAGACAAGGGAAGTTGGCCAGCTGGGGAGGGGTCGTGGGAGGGCTCCAGAACGTGTCCAGCCAGTCTCACACAGTCCCAGACCCCAGCAGCAAGCTAACCTACCAGTCGAAGCGTTTGCCTCCTGGTGGTCAGGGCACATCAGAGTGAGTTGAGTGGCCTCAACATATCATTAGCATATTCTGCTTTGATTGGTTGAATGGACAACCAGACGACCGGACACTTAGCATATTAGGCTTTTATTATATAGGAATCTCCTATATCCCCGATATGAATTAGTCCATTGAGCACCATGTCTGGCTCACTTGAGGAGTACACACAACAGGAAGTGATTGCGACATTATTACTGGAGTGTCCCTCATCATCGGCCGCATGAACTAAACTTCAACGTCCCAACTCATTTCCGTGACTACACCCACCCAGATTTTCCTCCTCTCTTCTACCTCTTAATATATATGCCAAGAAACACACAATACCGCCCAACCACAACTCAGTGGTTGAGCATCGACCTATGAACCAGGAGGTCATGGCTCGATTCCCGCTCAGGGCACGTGCCTGGGTTGAGGGCTTGATCCCCAGGGTGGGGTGTGCATGAGGAAGCCAATCGATGATTCTCTCTCATCACTGATGTTTCGATCTCTCTTCCCCTCTTCCTTCCTCTCTAAAATCAATCAACCTCTCTCTATATATATATAAAAGGCTAATATGCTAAGTCTCCAACCATCCGACTGGTCACTACGATGCACACTGACTTCCAGGGGACAGATACTCAACGCAGGAGCTGCCAAGCTGCAGTGACTTGGCATCGGTGGTTCTTGGGTGACACACGCCGAAACCAGAGAGGAGGGAGCCCAATTCCTCACGGAGCTGTGTGATTCCACCTTAGGCTGTGGGGTGAGGTTGTGGCTGGGGCACTATAGGTCTCAAATTTGATCTACTGCACACTTGTTACTCTAGGGCAGTAACTTTGCTGAGTGCCCTCTTGTACTCCAAGACCCCTCGGGGGATGTCAGAGAGCCAGTTTCAACCCCATCCCACAGGCAGGCCAAGGGACCCCAGCTGCCAAGAGGGATCCCCGCTCACTCCGCAGACATCGGGGGGAGGGACCATGGGTGGCTGGCTCCAGGACATGTCCAGCCCATTTCACCCAGTCCCACCCCTCCAGCCACCTTCTAATTAATTTCCTTGCAATGTGCACAAATCCGTGCACCGGGTCACTAGTATTTTTTAAAAAAGAACCACACCACCCTAACTGGTTTGGCTCAGCAGATAGAGCGTCGGCCTGCGGACTCAAGGGTCCCAGGTTCAATTCCGGTCAAGGGCAGGTAACTTGGTTGCAGGCACATCCCCAGTAGGGAGTGTGCAAGAGGCAACTGATCGATGTTTCTCTCTCATCAATGTTTCTAACTCTCTATCCCTCTCCCTTCCTCTCTGCAAAAAACCAATAAAATATATTTAAAAAAAATAAAAAGAACCACACAGTCCTCATTCTTTCTGACAACCAAAGCCATACGCTGGCACTACCCTACAGCTTTCAGCATCTTATCCACCTGTGCCCTTCCAGAATGTATCACTCCATCTTCAGAGCTTGGTCCACTGACCCTTTACATAAACTTTTGTATGGCCAGTTCCTGCTTAGCACTCAGGTTTCCTCAAGAGGCACCTCCCCAGAGGGGATTTTTCCCATGACCCAAAATAAAGCCGCACCAGGGGCAACAGCACACCTATCATTCTCTCTGACGTTGCTCTGGTTGCCGTCATTGTGTTTAACACTAAGTAGAATACTCTAATCACCGTCTCTATTATACGTCTCCTCCCCCACCACTAAACTGTAAGCTCTAGCTGAAACCGGTTGGCTCAGTGGATAGGGCATCAGCCTGTGGACTGAAGGGACCCAGGTTCGATTCCCGTCAAGGGCATGTACCTTGGTTGTGGGCACATCCCCAGTAAGAGGTGTGTAGGAGGCAGCTGATGGATGTTTCTCTCTCATCGATGTTTCTAACTCTCTATCTCTCTCCCTTCCTCTCTGTAAAAAATCAATAAAATACATTTTAAATAAATAAATAAACTGTAAGCTCTATGAGAGCAGGGTCTTGCCGGCTTTGCTCATTCCTCCATCCTCCACACTTAGAAATGCTCTTGGCACATACAAAGAATAAAGCATGGCCCTAGCTGGTTTGGCTCAGTGGATAAGCACTGGCCTGTGGACTGAAGGGTCCCGGGTTCAATTCCGGCCAAGGGCACATGCTCGAGTTGTGGGCTCCATTGCCAGTAGGGGGCGTGCAGGAGGCCGCTGATCAATGATTCCCTCATCATTGGGAATCTCTCTCTCCCTCTCCGTTCCTCTCTGAAATATATATGTATGTATGTATGTATGTATGTATGTGTGTGTGTGTATGTATGTATGTATGTGTGTGTGTGTGTGTGTGTATATATGAAACCACAGCGTAAGTCCATATCCACACAACCTTCAAGGTGTAAATGCTTTCCAGTAGTTTTTATGTATGTACAGACTTTTCTCCCATTTGAGTTTACCAACTGCATTTCCTGTTGTAGAAAAGAGATCTCGTCTCATTCTCTATACATCTTCAGGCCCTGCCTCAATGCACTCATTCTGTTGTAAGACCGACAAAAAAGATCTGTTTATTCCACAGTGTTCGTTCCAAGTGCCTAGTACAGTGCCTGGCTCATAGCAAGTATCTACTCATCTTTCTATGCTGAGTGAACAAAGAAATAAATGGTAACCAAATACTACCTAATTTTTCTTCAAGCCTCTTCATTGTATTAAAATAAAGCATTATCTTAAAATCCCTCAAATATCATTATTAGTATTATTAATTATTTGAATTCTCACTCAAGAATGTTTTTTCCATTGATTTTTAGACAGAGTGGAAGGGAGAAGGAGAGACAGAGAGAAACAGTGATGTGAGAGAGACACATCGATTGGTTGCCTCCCATATGCCCCGCACAACTAACATACCTGCCCTTGACCAAAATCAAACCCGGGACCCTTCGGTCCTCAGACCAATGCTCTATCCACTGAGCCAAACCATCTAGGGCCTCAAATATTATTTTAAAGAATGAGAAGACAGTGACCAATCTGATTTATTTTTAGTCAAACCAACAATGCATATACCCAATAAGTTATCAAACCAAGCAATTAAAAATAGTAGAGAGCTCTTAAATGTCTCCTCTGTCACATATACAATTTAATTCTCAAGAAACAGAAGGTCCTAAAAGGACGATAGCATACCATACTGACTACGCCGAAGCCCCCTGCATGCCCGCTCTGGCTGGAATGGAATCTCAGCTCTTTCACTTGTCAGCTATTTGACCTTGGACATGTCACTTCGCACCTCTCACCTTCAAAATAATTCTGGAACGTCGGATAATAATACCTTGCCGGGATGATACGGAGATAAGAGAGAACACTTACAAAGTGCCTATCACAGTGCCTCAAGTTCAAGGGCTTTTGATCCAAGTGCGTGGTTCCTATCCTTAAACAGCAGAAAGGTGGCGGTACCTATTCTAACCTTAGAGTGGAAAGCGTTCAATAAAAGCATGAGGTCACCGTTCAAAAATGACCTAGTGCAATTAATCCTAAGCTTTTCCTTTCTTAAAGCCACCGCCATACTACTAGCCATAGAAATACAGTGGTACCTCGAGATACGAGTGCCCTAACATACGAGATGTTTGAGATACGAGCCGTCGAGCAAGCGATTTTTGCTTTGAAATACGAGCAACAGTTGAGATAGGAGTCATCGCGCGGATCGACCGGCTGCACACGACCCACCAGTTTACCGCGACTCGAGCGTCTCATAGTTTCCCACGCCTCAAGGAACGAATTAAACTCGTATCTCGAGGTACCACTGTGTATCAGTCAGTCACACTAAACTGGGAGGAAGGAAGGAGCAGGTCCTACACATTTTGCAGTGTAAAAGAAAAAAGGGGGGAAAAAGCCACAAACTAATATTCTGGGACACACATTCTTATTTTCCTCAACGAACTTCATCTGTGGAAGAGCGTGGTGAGGGGAGAAGAGGAGAGAGAACCAATGATTTCCAAAGGCTGGCTCCTCTAAATAAAGGCATCTCTCATGTGAGAGAAACGGGACTTGGAAAGTATCTGCATTCCTGATGGATGGGCACACATCTCCAAAACAAATAAAAATAAAGATAGCCCTAGCTGGTTTGGCTCAGTGCACAGAGCATCAGCCTGCGGACTGCAGGGTCCCAGGTTCAATTCCGGCCAAGGGCACCTGCCTGGGTTGCGAGCTCGATCCCCAGTGGGGGCCGTGCAGGAGTCAGCCAATCAATGATTCTCTCTCATCATTGATGTTTCTATCTCTCTCTCCTTCTCCCTTCCTCTCTGAAATTAATAAAGAAATATTTAAAAAAATAAAAATAAAAAGATAGACAAGTGTCCATCTGCAGACATGGTCTGGCTGCTGCTGCTCCTTCCCAGCTGACATCCACCTCTTCTCCCCTCTCTTTCCTCCTCCCTCCCCCCTCCCCCACGACAGAAACGCATAAAAATGCGGTATTCGTGTATACTCTAGCACCCAGGTCAGCAAACTGCGGCTTGAGAGCCACATGTGGTTCTTTGAGTGTGGCTCTTCCACAAAATACCACGAGTCTATTTTGAAGAAGTGGCGTTAGAAGGAGTTTAAGTTTAAAACATGTGGCTCTCAAAAGGAACTTCAATCGCTGTCCTGTTGCTATCTGGCTCTACGGACGAAGGAGTTTGCCGACCACTGCTCTGGCAGGAACTTTTCCTAGTGCAGGGAGAAGCCCTGGAAACTTCTTTTCTTTTCATATTTTACTGATTTTTCACAGGGAGAAAGAGAGAGGAACAGAGAGCTAGAAACATCGATGGGAGAGAAACATCGATGAGCTGCCTCCTGCACCCCCCCCCTACTGGGGATGTGCCCACAACCAAGGTACATGCCCTTGACCAGAATCGAACCTGGGACCCTTCAGTCTGCTATCCACTGAGCCAAACCGGATTCGGCAACTTTCCATTGAACTTTAGTTTAGTCCCACCTGCAGCCCATGTGGCTAGCCCTGGTCAGGGGGAAACTCCTAGGGCAGCAGTTTTCAACCTGTGGGTCGCGACCCCTTTGGGGGTCGAATGACCCTTTCACAGGGGTCGCCTAAGACCATCGGAAAACACCTATTTCCCATGGTCTTAGGAACCAACACACCGCTCCTCAGTGTAGCAAAGTGTAGCAATGTAGTTTACTGTTGTCCCAGGAAGACTGTTGCCCATGCTACACCACGATTCAAGACAACATTTCATTTATTTGTCATTAGAAATAAATATTTCACAATATATAATTACATATTGTTTTTGTGATGAATCCCTATGCTTTAATTATGTTCAATTTGTAACAATGAAAATACATCCTGCCTATCAGATATTTACATTAGAGTTCATAACAGTAGCAAAATGACAGTGATGAAGTAGCAACGGAAATAATTTTATGGGTGGGGGTCACCACCACATGAGGAGCTGTCTTAAAGGGTCGCGGCCTTAGGAAGGTTGAGAACCCCTGTCCTAGAGGGTGGGGTTTCAAGACGCTCAGGAGAGCAGCAGGGCGCCCCGCATAGAGAGACTGGAATAAAAACATCTGGGTTCAGAGCTTGACCTCTAACTCCCACACCCCAACACACACACTGGTACAGGGTGACCTTGGCAACTGAAGGAGCTCAGTGAGGATTTGGTAAGGCCCTCCATGAAGGCCTGGAGTGTGCCCTCTCCCTACACACACCTGTCTGAGCTGCAGGCCCGCCCTCTGAAATCATCTCCAAATGGAAATGCCGGCAGTGAGACCATACACCCACTCCCACTTCCACTTCCTCAGTCACAGGACCTGGGGGTGAAATGGCCTGGCAGGCTGAACACAGCCATCTCTGTTTTATTGTGTGTGTGTTTTTTATTGTTTGTTTGTTTGTTTTTAAATATATTCCATTGATCCCCTACAGAGAGGGTGGGAGAGCTGCCTCCTGCACGCCCCCTACTGGGGATGTGCCCGCAACTAAGGTACATGCCCTTGACCGGAATCAAACCTGGGACCCCTCGGTCCACAGGCCAACACTCCATCCACCGAGCCAAACCAGTCCTGGCATTATTGTGTGTGTGTGTGTGTTTTTTTTAATATATTTTATTGCTTTTTTACAGAGAAGAACGGAAAGGGATAGAGAGTTAGAAACATCGATGAGAGAAAGACATCGATCAGCTGCCTCCTGCACGCCCCCAACTGGGGATGTGCCCGCAACCAAGATACATGCCCTTGATTGGAATCGAACATGGGACCCTTCAGTCCACAGGCCGACACTCTTATCTACTGAGCCAAACCGGTTAGGGCAGCCATCCCTGGTTTTAGGTCAATGGTCAGCAAACCCATCAGTCAACAGAGCCAAATATCAACAGGACGATTGAAATTTCTTTGGAGAGCCACATTTTTTAAACTTAAACTTCTTCTAATGCCATTTCTTCCAAATAAACCCGCCCAGGCCGTGGTATTTTGTGGAAGAGCCACACTCAAGGAGCCAAAGAACCGCATGTGGCTCGCGAGCCGCGGTTTGCCGACCGCTGGACTAGTTCATTGGGCAGCAGAACACCTGGGACTCCCCCACAGCCTCCAAGAAGACAAGGTTGGAGGGGAAGGAGAGGAGGCAGGCCTTTAGGAAGTCATGCCATTACGAGCCAGAGGGAATGACTTCCAGGGGAAGCAGGAGAGGGCAGGGGGAGCTAGGACAGGTCAGGTCGTAAAGCACTGGGGGGCTGGGTCTTCCCACCTCTCCACTGCACTGCCTCTGGCAGGTAACAGAGCAACCCTGTTCCCCATCACCCCCCCACCACCACCACCACCACCACCACCAGAGCAGAACCCGCCCATCGCAGGCTGAGACTGCAGTCTCTAGCCTCACAGTGACTGAAACAGGAGCCAGACTCACAAAAAGACCCCAGAGGACACCAAGCGACACGCAACAGAAACTCTGCTTACAGTCCTTCAGGCCTGGGCCCCTTTCTTCTGCCCCAAAACAACTACTCCTGCCAGCTTCCTGGACATACCGCCCAAGGTGTTCTTGTTAACGGCCTCTGATTGATTCTTCTCAAGCACAACTGACACCAGAAAAACATGTCTCCAAAAATTCAATCCTGTGGCCAAGGGTAAAAAATTCCTTCCTTTTCTAAAAAAAAAAAAAATATATATATATATATACACACACACACACACACACACACACACACACACACATATATGATTACAGAGAGGACAGGAGAGTGAAAGAGAGAAACATTAATGATGAGAATCATTGATTGGCTACCTTCTGCACACCCTCTACTGGGGATCAAGCCCACAACCCAGGCATGTGCCCTTGACCAGAATGGAACCCAGGACCCTTCAGTCCACAGGTCGACACTCTATCCACTGAACCAAACCGGCTAGGGCAAATTCCTTCCTTTTTATGGCAGAATAGGATTCCATTGTGTAAAACGAGCCAGTCAGAGAAAAACAAGAACCACAGCTCTCACTTACATGTGGAAGGTCAGGAACAAATTGAACTACCAAGCAAAACACAGACAGACTCATAGACAGAGAAGAGGCAGACAGCTTGGGGTAGGGTGTGTTGGGGAAGATGGGGGAGGCAGATTGAGAAAAAAAAATTTTTTAAGCATATTTTATTGATTTTTTTACAGAGAAGAAGGGAGAGAGAGTTAGAAACATTGATGAGGGGAAAACATTGATCAGTTGCCTCCTGCACGCCCCCTACTGGGGATATGCCCACAACCAAGGTACATGTCCTTGACCGGAATCGAACCCGGGACCCTTCAGTCCACTGAGCCAAACCGGTTTTGGCAAGAAAAATTTTTTTAAAAAGAGAGAGAACTCATGGACATGGGCAGCAGTCTGGTGATTCTGGGGGTGAGGGGGAGTGGAAGGGATGAATGGAGGTGGAAGGAGGCAGAGAGGGGATCAATGATGATGGGTTCATTAAATTAAAATTCCATTCTGACAGATTTTATAACAAAACCACAAACGGGAACTAAAGAGGCTTTGCTGTGGGCAATGGGCACACAGCACAGTGTTCAGATGGTGTGTTCTTGAGTTGGACACTTGAAATCTGTATGGGTCTATGAACCGACGTTACCCCAATAAATTCAATTAAAAATAGTTTTTAAAATACTGGATCACAGCCCTGGCTGGTTTGAGCATCAGCCTGCAGACTGAAGGGTCCCAGGTTCCATTCCGGGCAAGGCCACATGCCCACATTGTGGGCTCGATCCCCAGCAGGGGGCGTGCAGGGAGCAGCTGGTCCATGATTCTCTCTCATCATTGATGTTTCTCTCTCTCTTTCCCTTCACCCTTCCTCTCTGAAATCAATAAAGATATATTTAAAAAATATACTGGGACACAAAACTAACTAAATAAAATATGTTAAACAGTTAGGCTGCCCACAACCCCATTCCAATAACTTTGCCTTCATAAATCCTACCTGTCTCAAGACACGCTTAAATCCCAGCTCCCTCCAGACTCTGAAATGTCCTTTACTGTGTCATTTAACTGGTGAGGAATCAACCCTGCGATCATGTGTAGATAATCCATTTGTCCTGCGTGGGTTTACCCTTTAGTGGCAACTGAGCCTGCTACCTGCTGGGTGTCTCCATCTACCATTCTGCTTTACACATAGTAGGAATTCATTAAACATGTATTAATTTGCTAAAGGTTTTTCAGCCAAGACTGCAAATCTCAATTTTCTTTCAGATACTCATTATCACGGCTATCCAAAATGCATAAGCCTTTCTTTAAAAATAGTCAAAATAAGCTTAGCAATTCACTTATTTTATTGTCCTTCACTTATATTTTTCCTCGGATATTACATTTATTTATTTTGAATATAATTTTTTACAAAGAGGAAGAGAAAGGGATAGAGAGCTAAAAACATCGATGAGAAAGAAACTTATCTATCAGCTGCCCCCTGTACACCCTGCACTGGGGATGTGCCCGCCACCAGGGTACAACATGCCCTTGACCGGAATCGAACCCAGGACCTTCCAGTCCACAGGCTGACACTCCATCCACAGAGCCACACCGGTTTTGGCTCTTCTGACATTTCATATCCGCTCCCTCACGCCAACTCAACGCTTGACTGGGACATGACAATGGAGATGGATCCCCTTCACTTTACGTTTAGACCCGAACCCACCGGTCTATGCTTACTTCAACGAAGGGGCAAGAATCCACTGCCCACATGTGTCTCCACCACAGGCCAGAAACCATGGGTGTGGTTTCTAAATAAACCTGCTGGAGCTGAGCAGGGAAACATGTAACAGGCAGGCAGGGCGCTCAAGACTTGTCTGACCAGCGGTTCTCAACCTGTGGGTCGTGACCTGTTTTCTGAGGGTCTCAGGCTCTACAGCAGTGACCCACAGGTGGAGAACCACTAGCAGGGTCGCCTAAGACCATCGGAAAACACAGATATTGACATTACGATTCACCACCACACGAGGAACTGTATTCAATGGTCGCGGCATTAGAAAGGTTGAGAACCACTGTGTCTGCCGCATGATCGAGGCGAGCCCATCCGCACACACTGAGAAAGAACTTCCCCAGGAAGGGTTTACCGTGTCCGTCTGATCAGTACCCCGGTTCCAGCCCCAATCTCCTCTGCTGTTCCCCCCCCCGCTGTGTTTGCTGGTCGCTGTGAACCTAACACATGCACAGATTCGGGAAATCAACCAGGAGTCTTCCCTAACGGGCTCCACACTCAGTCTCCCCACATCCCCAGGTGAGGGAAGAGGGCCTCTACATCAGCGGTTCTCAACCTGTGGGTCGCGACCCCTTTGGGGGTCGAACGACCCTTTCACAGGGGCCGCCTAAGACCATGGGAAAATGCAGATATTTACATCACGATGCATCACAGTAGCAACATTTCATGGTTGGGGGTCACCACCCCATGAGGAGCTGTATGCAAGGGTCTCAGCCTCAGGAAGGTTGAAAACCACTGGTCTACATCTTGTTTTAACCCCACGGACCAAGCACCTTCCTCAGATGCTGTACTTTTAGCACCGCTGACATCCGGCCTGCAACAGCCACTGGGGCTGGCTTCTCAGTTTTGTTTTGTTTTTTAATATATTTCATTGATTTTTTTCACAGAGAGGAAGGGAGAGGGATAGAGAGTCAGAAACATCAATTGAGAGAGAAACATCCATCAGCTGCCCCTCCTCACACCCCCCCACTGGTGATGCGCCTGCAACCAAGGCACATGCCCTTGACCGGAATCGAATCTGGAACCCTTCAGTCTGCAGACAGGCGCTCTATCCACTGAGCCAAACTGGTTTCAGCAATGTCTACATTTTTTAACAGACTAAAGAAAAGTACAGCATCAACGTGTTACCAGTAATAACGGGGCTTTGAACTCTTTTTAGGAGCGTTAGAAGACTTTCTTCAGACAAGGCCAGAGGGCAATTTTCCAGTCTGTCCTATTTAAGAACGGATGCTTAGCCAAATGAGAATGTTCCTTATTCGCTTAAATAAATGGTTACCTACCAGGTTCTCTCCCAAAATGAATTAAAGAGGTAATTTCCTAAATATCCAAGTGAAATGACTTCAGTCCAAACTGTGAGAGTGTGCGGTACCGTGAATACATGATACGCACAACCAATCACCCCCATTCTTTAGCCCAACCCATTACACCTGCCCCCAGGCACCCAATTCATTTTATCCGGCAACTTGGAAGGAAAAGCATGGAAGTTCTTTTATTGAGCAAAACCTAAAATCTTTTTTTTTAATATATTTTATTGATTTTTTTACAGAGAAGGGAGAGGGATAGAGTTAGAAACATTGATGAGAGAGAGACATCAATCAGCTGCCTCCTGCACGCCCCCCACTGGAGATGTCCGAAACCAGGAGACATGCCCTTGACCGGAATCTAACTCGGGACCTCTCAGTCCGCAGGCCGACGCTCTATCCACTGAGCCAAACCGGTTTCAGCAAACCTAAAATCTTGTGATCCTTCTCCTCGCATAAACAGGCCCGTTCCTCCAGCGCTCACCTAGATGTCATCACAAGGTGCAGTGACAGCTAAAACTTCAGACCATCCTCTAAGGTCCAGGATGGCTATGGAAAAGATGGCTCTCCCACTCTCAATGCCACTCTTTACAGAGCAGAGCAGTAGAAAGACAGCAATGTTCTACGCTGATTTCATTTCCCAGTTATATGGAGACTACTAGTGTCTCCGCGCCCCCAACTAAGAATTAAAAATATAAATAAGGACCTAGCCACTTTGGCTCAGTGGATAGAGCATCAGCCTGCGGACTGAAGGGTCCCATGTTCGATTCCGGTCAAGGGTACATGCCCAGGTTGAAGCCTGATCCCTAGTAGGGGGTATGCAAGAAGACAGCCAATCAATGATTCTCTCTTATCATTGGTTGTTTCTATACCTCTCCCTCTCTCCCTTCCTCTCTGAAATCAACAAAAATATTTTTTTTAAATAATATATATGGATATATTTTCCTTCACCTCACCATGGGAAATTTCTCAAGGCCTACTGAGTATCATATATAGGCTCATACACATTAACGTTGAGACGCCTGTCAATCACTGAGTCTGCCCATCATTTCACTTCTGAAGGGGGAAGCTGAGGGCTAGAATGCACCTCCAGCCACACAGCAAGCCGGTGACTAAACTGAAAAGGGAACCCCAGTTCACCCATTCGTCAGAGAAAGGCACACACACCAGGTCTACCTTTTTGTAACACAGAAAGTGCTTGACACTCTAGAACTACAGTTACAAACTCAAAATGGTACAAAATCCCTCTCCTTCTGTCTTAAAAAGTGACCGGGAAGTTGGACCTAGCTAATTGGATGATGCTGAAATCAAGACAAGCTCGTTGACCAGGGACACTGGGCAGCAGACGGGTCCATGGTGCTGAATGACAGATCAAGAAAGGAAACAGACTCAGTCCTCATAGATCCAGTCAAGTGTGGGAAGACGGTAGTTGACAAGGGAACAGAATTTAGTAATGGAAAAATCTGAGACGAGGAAATATGGAGAGACACAAACTGGCATACACTCAGGGGTACCAACGATATCTATCAGCTAGTAGCCAATCTGTTTCCTAGGCTGGGGGGAGGGCATGCCTAGAGAAAACCATCAAAGCATAGATATCATAGCTGTGAAGGAGAATATTAAACTACCATATTTCCCGGCGTATAAGATGGCTTTTTAACCCAGGAAAATATTCTCAAAAGTCTGGGGTCGTCTTATATGCCAGGTGTTGTCTTATAGGGCGAGTATATCCCAAACTCTATATTTTAACTGGAAAAGCTGAGAGTCGTCTTATACGCTGGAAAATACGGTAGGTATTCAAAGAACAAGAAATTTGGGAACAAAGTAGGTAATCAACTTTGGAAACTGCAGTTTTCCCTGAGGGCGAAGCGCTCTGAGATAGAGAGAGTGAAAAGCTGGTTAAGCACTGACTTAAAATCAGTGATGGGGGGGAGGGGGGGTAACTCCAGGCTCACAGTAGGTCTCTTAATATCTGGCAGCTCTTTTCTCTCCCAAGACCAACAACTAGGGGGCACCCTGGGAAGCCTGGAGCACCCGCAGAAGCGGTATGTGCCCCAGGCGATGGAAGATGAATGAAGCGAGTCAATCACATCACCTCGGGCGCTTAGCAATGCCTAGAGTTTTAGACAAATAATGGGAAAACTTTATATTCAAGCCCTTTCTCCATGTTCCACAAGATTTATATTCTAAAGGCCCCCTCCACCCAAATGCTAACTTTCCTTCGATATCTTGACCAGAATGAAACTACAAAAGCAAATGCTTGCTTTATTTCTTCTTGAGTTACATTACACAGGTCATCTCGCCCTAGCCCTGGCTGGTTTGGCTCAGGAGATAGAGCGTCAGCCTGTGAACCAAAGGGTCCCAAGTTGGATTCCGGTCCAGTCAAGGGCAGGTACCTCTGTGGCAGGCTCCTCCCCTGCCCCCCGGCACGTGCAGGGGGGCAACCAATCGGATGTTTCCCTCACATCAATATTTCTCTCTGTCGTTCCCTCTCCCACTATCTCTAAAAATCAACGGAAAAATACCCTCGGGTGAGGATAAAAAACAAACACACACATTATACAGGTAACCTCAAGGAGATCTACCCAAGAAAGAGAACATTAACCAAGTAGGTCTCTGAACCAGAGCCCGGTCATCATGTCAGAAAGTGTGAACATTCTGGCCAGAAAGTGTGAACATTCTGAAGAGTCCCCAAGAAGTCCTCCCCAGTGGACACTATCGAAGGTCCCGAGACTTCCACACGGAGCCAGGCTCCAGCACAAACCACTCATCAGAGGAGACACCAGAGGGTGGGACTGTCCCTGTGGCACACACTTCCTGACCCTGACACATGACTCGGCCCCATTTCTTCAGGATGGCCACGTCCTCGGGGCTTTCCCACAGGGAACATATCCACGTGGCGACCCAGGTCAGCGAAAGATGTGTGAGCACAACATGCCACAGTTTGGCTTGGAATGTGAAATCCCTTCCAAGCATTATGTACTTTGGTTGGCTACCTAGATGTCATCGCAAGCATGCACTCCATCCAGAGACGGGCAAAAGTAAGTGTACAGCTTTGTATTATGACTAACCCATCATAATGTAAGAATAACCTGTTTCAGGGGACCCAACTTTTGCCCCACCCTGTATGTATGGTCCTTTTAACCCCCTCTTCTGAATCTGCCTGTCAGAAGAAGCACTGCATTTGTTCATCCAGTATGCTCATGTGTCATGTGTCTCATTGTCTGTCAGCCCCTCAGCCCATTCTGCAGATAGTCTGGGTTTATTTCTCTGGGAAGGAAGTGTCTGGAAATTCCACAAGCTACATACATAGCCTCTGGCTGATCCCACACAGTGATCACTTCTCACCCTGGACAAATTACTATCCACACAGGTCAACCCAACTGCAATTGTGGAGACAGTGAACACTTGAACCTGATCCAGATTTCACCCGCCTTCTGCCTTAATTCTCTATGCCCAGTTTCCAATGAAATGCACTGCCATTCTTATGACGGGGATAAAGCATTATTTTTATACTGATTATTTAAGATGTATTAGGGTTTGCTTCCTCATTAATTCCGGCTGATTTAAAAAAGAGCATGTCTCTCCTAGAAATGTCACCAGTGAAAAGCATCTAATTTTTTCTCTAATGTAAGTATTTTCCCCGTCCGTAAAACTTATTTGATTAGCCGTGCCACAGAAGCGAAAGCTTTTGTATGCAGGCACTCAAGCATAATTTAATCATTTTATTTCAGCACTAAAAAATATTATTCTGAAAGCTCAGTTAGGGGAAAAAAAAATATCTCTGATTAGCTTAAACTTACATTTACAGGTATATTAAAGGTGAAATAATTCACAGGATGCTCAGTATGCAATGGAACCGAGTTAACTTTGTTATAATAGTCAGCAGTGAGTTAAAAAAAATGTATTAGAAAATACATAGGAATAACTATCTCATTTTAAATAACTGTATTTAAACAGGCTTTCTTAAAAATGAATTTTGATTTGTCTGAACCTTGTCTAATACCCGATTTCCACTTCCAGAGCCAAACAAGATGAGGTTCTCATTACACAATACCATCTATCTGCCGAGGATAAAAAAAAAAAGTGCCAACCAACGAAAATGCGCATGAGGCAAAGAGGTTGTCAAAAAGAAAATTGTCTTCTTTTGCTCTTTCTTTTTTTTTTCTTTTTGTTTTGTTGTGCATGATGTGTATTTTTTTTTTTAATAACCCACTCACTAACAAAAGACTGCAGTGGCTCCCAAATTATAGGTTGTTATTTTTAGTGGAAGTAGTTCAATATTCATATTGGAGCAGATGTAGCAGTTTAACAAAACAGCCCTTCAAATCCCGCACAAATTGAAAACAGGAAAACGGATTGCGTTTTTTCTCTTATCACTTTCCCTTTCTGAGCTGACACGCGTGGCCTTCTGGAAATTTACACACGGCTTTCATCTCAAGAGCACCTGCTGATCAAATAGGAACCTAGCATTTTCAGGAAAATGGTATAAAGGGGACGAGTTTGGTTCTAACCGCCGTAAAGGGCATCGGTTGTCTGCTTGATGGCAAAGAAATTGCCGTGGATAAGGCCTGTGAATAATAGCTGCATATTTCCCCGGCGGTTTCAAAAAAAAAAAAAAAAACACACGTGATGTCTCTTTTTTTTTTTTTTTTTTAGTTTCTCCCATATTCACTTTTTTTTTTGCGTAATTCCCATTTTCTTTGACTCAGATGCCTGCCTAACACTTAGTTTCCTGAGGCAGAGCCTCAGTAACTCGGGGTGTAATAAAAGAGCAGATTCCACTAAGAAAATAAGGACCTCCTTCGAATGTTATTTCTCTGCCTCTGTTTCAGACAGGCATGTATTTACCTTTACATGGGCTGCCTCTGCATGCAGGCTGGGGCGAAAGGGGGTGTCTAGCTGTGGGTATAGGTGGAACCCAGGGCTCCCTCCTGTCATACTGTTGATGAAGGATGGTATCATTTTCCAGAAGGACTGTCAACCTACTTTTGCCCCCTTGCCCTAGCCCACCCACCACAAGCAAACGGGAAGCAAGCCGTCCAGTGAGTCCCTGTTTGGGATGGGGACTTCCACGGGCTTTTCTCAGACAGAGACTGGGCAGGTCCTAGGAGGGCTGACCGTCCCGGACCGGGATGTCCCCCCACGTGCAATCTGGCACACATCCACATGATGTGACCAGCCAACCCACCTCGTACCCCCACAGCCAAGGCAAAAGTGGCTCCTGAACATGGTTATTATTCGCCAAGTCTGCCAGACCGGTATCTGGGCTGCTTCTGGGGTTTGCACATAAAAGGGCTCCACGCACATCCCTCTGCAACAACATCCAGGTCTGGTATAGCATTAAAGGGGCTCCCACAACATGCCATCTCTTTGCTTGGTCTCTCAGCCAACAGAGATCCCCCCTCGTCTGCCCTCTTTCCCCCCATCCCCTCGGAGAGATTCCAGCTGCCCATCGGATTCTGCCTGGGGGACAGGGAACCCCAAGGCAGGAAGGGCCCCCCGGCAATGTCTGTGCCGCTCTGGCCAGGGGGGGGCTCTGTGAACTGCAGCGTGGCCCATGCTCACTGAGGCGACAGCAGACCTGACAGGTCAATATGTTCAGCCAACGGCGGGGAAATAAGGGGGCTCCGTTGTCTTACCCCAAAGGAGGGGTGCTGTCCCCCTAGAACACATGCCCCCTGGCTTGAGACACACTGTCATCAGGCTGTCAGGGTCCTGTTGACCGATGGAAACACCTCTCCTGACAACTGGCAAAAGGCAGAATACGTCCTCTTTCTCCCACCTTCACCCACGGCGAGGACCTCCCCAAGTGGACATGAGAAGTTTTTTTGGGGGGAAACACACTCAGGAAGCAATCAAACCACTCTGTCTTCTCCTTTTTAAAAAAAACGAACTCCGAGGGGAAAAATACAATGTCCCTGGTTCCCATCCAGAGTCCCCGTCCACCTGACAGACTCAGAGCGACTTTTTCCTCGTCTACACCAAGTGGAAGCCACACCAAGAAAATCAACTCACATCCTGGTCGACGTCAGCTTTGTTCGCCTCTCACTCATTCAAATCCCTGAGCATCAATCCGGCGCCCTTTCCCATCGGGTCACATAGAACCAGGCACACACACGCCCCATTCCCCAAGCCTCCCCCTCTTTTCTCGGCGTGTCAACCCTCCAAAAAGAAGGGGGAAATGACATCGTGTTAAAATAAGGGGGTGCATGGGGGGAAGAGGGATGCTGAGGAAGCAAAGCAGGGGGCGCAGGGAAAGAGGAAACCAGACATTCCAGCCATTCACATGCCGTCTAAGTCCCTCGGGGAGGACGGGTCCCCCCAGAAAATAAAAATGAACTCATCAAGTTGTGCACAAGCTTTTTCTTTCCTCTCTCTCCCTCTCTCTTCCTCCAAAGGCTTCGGTGTCCGGTCCCTAAATAAGCCACGGTCCCCCCCACTTTGGAGAGAGCCTCTGGGGAGAGCTCTGCAGGCCGGCGGGCCGCACCCCCCAATTCCAGATAAGGCCCCGGGGGGGACTCTCACCTCGGCGCGTCCAGTGGGGATGGCAGAGGTGACGGGCGATCTCGGCCAGGCCCGGGCGGACCCTCCTCCTCCTCACCCATACAACAAAAGGCAGAGTCCTCCTTCCCCGCTGCTAATCGGGGAATGGAACCCCCTCTGCCCGCTGCTGGCCCGCTGCTGGCCCGCTGGCCCGCTCGCCCGCTCAGGAGGAGCCTCAGATAACGGGTTACATCTCCCCGTCTTATCGACTTCTGGATCGTTGGGGAAAGGGGAGAGAGAGAGAAAAAAAATCAGCCTCTCCGTGCTCTCTCTCTCTCTCTCTCCCCCCCAACCATCCTCCTTCCCACCCCTCCCACCTCCCCACGCACCTCCCCTCCCCTCCCTCCCTCCCCTCCCCGGTTCTGCGCCGAGATTACCTTCTGGCCAAGGAGCGCCCGAGAGGCTGAGGCGCCCGGCCCGCGGCTTTGTATTCATTAAACACACATCAGAGCTTATCAGACGTAAAGGGCTGGTCGCCCCGGCACATTGTGTGTGCGAGTGAGTGTGTGCGCGCGGGGAGGGGCGGGGGAGAGGGGCCCGGCGTGCATCGGGGTGATTACAGTATCAGCAGGGCCCAGATGGAGGCAGGAAAATAAACAGAGGGTGCATGGGAGCCGAGCAGGAGAGAGAGGGAGAGGAGGAGAGAGAGGGAGGGAGGGAGGGAGGGAGGGGAGAGGCAGGCTGCAGGAGGGGAGGAAAGAAACCTCAAGGAATAAGGGGAGCGTTTCAAGCCCTCTGATGGGGGGCGGGAGCAGTTAAGTAGGACAGAGGTACCCCAAGGCTGGGTGAGCATGGACAGCGGGTGATCCCTTCCTGCGTCCCCCCCAGATCTGTCCCTCATCGGAGAGGAAAGGAGGAAGCCAGGCTCACCAGCGCTGGGTCTGCTCCAGGGCGAACCCAGGCAGCTTTTGGAGGTTCTGTGGAGGTCAGAGGGCGCGTGTGCCCATGAGATGTCCGCCCTCTGACCTCCCCGCAAACAGCCAGTTGGTGAAACAAGCCTGGCTGAGTGCTCAGAGCCATGGCCCAGCCTTGCAGGCCAGCCTCGAGTGGGGGTGCTCGCCTTTCTCTTGGCTGACCCCGGTACCCCTCAATTACTTACAGGCACAGGCACACACACACACAGTCTCCCCAAGACAGGGACAGACACAGATGTAACACCTCCCACCCATGGCCTGTGCAGCCAACATCCCTGTGATAGGAAGGGGCCCTGAGAACTGGTGGCTACCGAGGACCTGTCTCCCCTCCAGGTGTTGTGTGGGGGAGGGGGGGGCCTCACGTGTGCATCCAGAGTCTGAGCTCCAGGTGGGAATTTGAAATGGAGGCAACGAGTCCCCGCCCCCCAGGGCCCAAGCACCCCTCAGGTTCAAGCGGGGCGAAGGCTTGTCCAGGAGACCAGGGTTCGCCCTCCACCCCATCGGGGCTGGGAAGGAGACACAGCTGGTCAGTCCCTAGCACCCCTTTTGCCTTTTACAGGCCCCCATCAGGCAATCGGAACACGGGGTCACATCCCTCCTGGAGTGCAGATAGAGAGGCGAACAGGTCCCTCTGGCCCCAGCCCGTGTGGCTCAGGGGATACAATGTCATCCCCCTGCTGACAGAAGGGTCCCGGGTTCAATTAAAAAAAATTTATACATATTTTATTGATTTTTCACAGAGAGGAAGGGAAAGGGATAGAAAGCCAGAAACATTGATGAGAGAGAGACATCAATCAGCTGCCTCCTGCACGCCCCCCACTGGGGATGTGCCCGCAACCAATGTACATGCCCTTGACCGGAATCGAACCTGAGACCCTTCAGTCTGCAGGCCGACGCTCTGTCCACTGAGCCAAACCGGTTTCGGCCTGGGTTCAATTCTTGCCCGGGTTTCAGGCTCGATCGCCAGGAGGGGGCGTGCAGGAGGCAGCCGATCCATGATTCTCTCTCATCATTGATGTTCCTATCTCTCTTTCTCTCCCTTCCTCTCTGAGATCCATAAAAATATATTAACTTAGCCCGAGCTCAGTGGATAGTGCGGACTGAAGGGTCCCAGGTTCGATTCCAGTCAGGGGCACATGCCTAGTTGCTGGCTCGATCCCCAGTAGGGGGCGTGCAGGAGGCAGCCGATGGATGATTCTCTCTCATCATGGATGTTTCTCTCTCTCTTCTTCTCTGAAGCCAATGGAAATATATATATATTTTTTTTTAAATATTAATTTTTAAAAAATGCCTCTTTCTGGGTGAGGGTGGGAGGATTGGGTTGTGTTCAGCAGCTTCCCCTGCAGGATGGAGTGTGAGTTGAGAATAAAACGGCCAGCAAACCGCATGGCCGCTCCTGGCAGTGACCCTGGGGGTCAGAAGGCTCGGTGTGTGTGGCATCTCCATAGAAAGGGACAAGTGGCGGGGCTGAGAGGAGGAGGCCCGTGAGCAGAGACGGAATAAAACCACCCACAGGAGCAAAGGGGTACCCCCCAGAGGAGACAAACCGGAAGCAGCATGGTTTTAGTCAAACACTCTCCAACCCAAAGAGCCCCAACACAGTGTTCTGTGTGGCAGATACCCCCTCCCCCCTGCCTCTCCCTCCACCACCCCTGCCCCGTGAAACAAGCTGAGCAGAGCTGGGGAAGGGCATGCGTGCAGGCCAGGGACAAGGGGGTCCTTGGGTGACCCCATAACCTGGACGACCACCTCGCGGTGGCATCCCTGAGAGGAGGAAAAGGGGGTACACTTCTCCAGGGTCAGTATCAGAGCAGGGCGGGAGTGGGGGGAGGTAAATCACGTGGCAGGTGCGTCACCTGAGGAGTGAACTCTCCCTGGGCCAGATCTGTCCTCCTCCCACGTTCTAAACTGAAGCAAGGATTTCTGGGTGTCACTTCAGCTCTCACAAAGGGGGACCTCTCACATGCTCCCTAGTGGTTATACCGAACTGCATTCAGAGGAGCCAAATCCAACCACATGCCCCTTCCCCTTTACTACATGACCAGTGTGGACACAGGCTACACGCAAATGCCTGTAAATCCAATGCAACTCCAGGAAGAAGAAAAAAAAATACAATTGACACATGTCCAGTGGATTTCCCATTACATGGTCTTTGGGAAAATGCTATTCACACACACACACACACACACACACACACACACACACAAAACGCGGTCCTTTCCAACTCAGAAAAGGCTTCCATATTTTTGTTTTAAAAGCACCCAAACACTTAAGACCTGAAGAAAGGTGTGCAAAAGCTAATCTGCCCCGATGTTCTTATTTTGAAAGAGGGGCGGTGTTTCTCTGACCGCCTTGTTTGTTCCTTGACTTTTGACTCACAGTTTCAGAAAAAAATCAACCCATCCTCCAGTGGGAAGGATCCATGACTGACTCTCTTCCAAAGCACATACTTTTGCTGCAACGCTTTCCATTTTAAAAAAAAAAAAAGCCATATAACCATCAAGAACTATAATCACAGAATAAGTGTCCAACGGAAAGAGGTTTCTACAATCACAGCTGCCTTCAAGTCCAGCCTGGTGCCTAGCAAGAAATCTTAATTGCCACTAGTTCTCCTCATCTTCATAATAGGTTGCCTTCCTATCAAAGGAAGGGGTCCATCTGCCCCAGGCAGATAAGTTTTGAGGCATTCATTCAGATAAACATCTAGCACATTCTCTTTTCTTTCTGGGAGTGGGTGAGTTCGGGGGGTGCTGTGATGTGAGAATTCCAGCATAGGACCACGGCTGGCATCATATCTCTCGGCTCAGCTTGTCATTATTTCATTTGTAATTCTTATGTTAATGATGTCCATAATGACTCTAAACAGATGTGGCAGCCATCCATGTGACCTTTGAGAGAGGAAGGCATTTCCTCGCTTATTTTACTTTAATTTCTCATTTGCGTGGACCTGAACTACAGAAAAAAGAAGAAAAAAAAAGGCTAATTTTCGGCTGTTCGGTTCATCCAGAGCCTACCTTCTCCTCCATCACTGATCTTCATTTCCAAATATGAGACGATGCTTCTTCACACGGAGGCAGCTCGCCAGCCCATTTTTTCAGGGGTGCACGCTGAAACCTCCCCGCTTCTCCTTCAGTCGCTGCTCTGGGTGTCACACAAAGGCTAGCATCCATCTTTAAGTGGCTTGTCTCTCTCTCTCTCTCTCTCTCTCTCTCTCTCTCTCTCTTTTCTTTAATAGCAAAGGTTAATGCAGCAGAATGATGCTTCAAAAAAAAAAAACAAGTGCCTAGCTGCTACATAGCGATTCATTCACTCATAACTCAGCTCTCGCCCTCTTTACATAAAACGCATTTACAATAAAAAAAATCAGTATGGATTTCATTAGCTGCGAACCTCCTCGAGTTGCATTTCTTCGGCCCTAATCTATAATTAGTGTGGACAGACAGGTGCAAAGCCTCCTCCCTCCACAGATGGCTCCTGGAAACGCTGCAAAGTAGCTCCTTCTGTTTAAACAACACGGAGATAGCCGGGCCCGGCTTCTCACTTACAATTGCCTCCATTAAACGGAACTCGTGTTTGCTTTCATAAAACGCTCGCTGTTCTTTAAACATTATTTAGGAACTCTTCCATTAATGGGTGTCAAAAAAAAAAAGAAGAAGAAGAAGAAGAAGAAGAAGAAGAAAGTGAGGTTGGAAGGTATGGGCTGGAGATATGAAACTTACATGCTGAATAAAAGGTTCCCGGGAATGGCTCACCAAGGTGTCAGTGGACTGAACCGTTATTTTGCATAAATAGGGTTCACTATGGTTTTTTTTTTTTAAGGCATCTTCGGAAGAAACACTTTTGAACCAGTAAAGTGCGAGAAAACTTAAACATTTTCCTGAGGTTTAGAAGGGTGGGACATTTCATTGTGTGTTTTTTTTTCTTATAGATTTTAACTTGTTATTAAAAGTACCTGAAAAGGCTAGCTTCTTTTCAAGAGGTATTTAGGGCAACCTAATGCTCTGTATTTATCTAACTTCTTAGCGACGGTTCTGCAAGTTGTGGGAGTTCGTTATTTTAAGGTACATCTTAGCAACCAGCTATGCATGGGAGTGTACTGGGTGAGCAGTACAGGGTTAAACATAAATCCACTCCCTAATAAATAACTCCTGTAAAGGCAGACATCACTTCTCCCCTTCTTCGGCTAACAACGGAGCCTATGGAACACGATGTGATTAATAAGCTGCACGTAAAACAAAGACTTTCAAATGCCCCAACAGCCACAAATATCTTTTCTCCCTGAGCTTATGTAACTTATGGTAACAGACTCCAGTAAAACGCTACTGACTCGTTTTTTTTCTTTTTTCTTTTTTTTTTCACATGCAAATCCTGCAGGTGCCAATTTTTCAGACTGCTGTGCTATGAAGGGCTCTGTGGCCTGCCTAAAACCTCAATGAAGAAGGCTTTGCATTCAGTGCCTGTCAGCTGATGTTCATATCAAAGAAGTGAGAAACAGGATTTGACAGGGAAGAATGTCTTTAACTGACAGCCACTGACCAGTGTTCCTATTAGAAGCATTGCTTTCTCGTGATCCCTTTTCAATGTGTAGATTTTTGTCTTAAAGTGTTTTGTTTTCTGCTAAGATTCCATTTTACAATAAAAATAAATAATAATGGTACTTTACATGCGTGGAGCTCTCTGCCAATTTTGAAGTGCTCTTTTATCTGCAAATATTTAGACTAGCATCCTCAATGAGACAACGCAGCATCACACAAACCAGCATCAAGAGCAATATTGGACTTGACTTTCGAAAGGGGAAAACTGTAAAAATATGAAAGGGCTGCTCTCCTGGAGCTGCAAAAACGTACCCTCCTACTACTTCCAGCGACCTGCAGTTAAGGGTACAGTGTGCATTGTATGGCAAGTAGAATCCTTCTGATGAGAAAGGTCCTTTTAAGGATCATTTAAAAAAAATCAAATTATTAGCAGCTGTGCGTGGGTCACAGGTTATTTGAGGTATGAACCGGGGGTCACTGGAGAAACTACATAGTCAAATTCTCCCCCCCCCCC
>JAAGEH010000297.1:20558528-20712538 GCA_011751065.1 Lasiurus cinereus | reverse complement strand
CCCTAGAATACCACCACCAGGAAGAGGCACCTCTTTTTAGCTTATGTTTCGCATGAGATCAGAGCCTGGGAGAAAAAACAGTTATTTTTTTTTTACACCCCCCCCCTCTCTTTGTTTTTTCTACTTCTCCCCTAGAATACCACCACCAGGAAGAGGCACCTCTTTTTAGCTTATGTTGTGTGTGTGTGTCTTTTTTTTATTATTATTATTGTGGTGGTGGGCTCTGTTCACCTCCCCCCCCACATGTGAATATCAATACTTCAGAAGGGGGTGGGGTGGGAGGGGGAGATGGGGTGGGAGGGGAAAAGTCCCAGAGGACAAGATAGGGTGAAAGAATTCCAGACATTTCCAGAGTAAATAATCTCAGAGTGAACAGGACGGATCATTTGTTTATACAGAGTAAAAAAAAAAAAAGAAAAAGGCACTTAAATAATCATGGAAATATTAACATGTAAGTAACCCAGGATCCGGTCATCGCCGGCAGGGAGGAAAATGGCATCTTTCAAAATGATGGAATGGTGCCACCGCTCTGCCATATACATGTTATTATATGGAGCACAGCGATCTGAACTCCTGCTCGAAACCATGTTTTTTTCTTTTTTCTTTTTCTTCCCCCCAACTGGCCTCAATCAATGCAAAATGTCCTGTGTCCATGTTTCTCAATCTCGTCTTTGCCAAGGGAAGAAAAAAAAAATAATACTTAAGACGGGAGCCAGAGTGGGCCTTCTGCAGTGGGAACCGCTGAGACCGTCCTGGATTTTAATTTTAAAAATGGCTCTTCAAATATTTAATATCCCTGCCCCCATCCGCTTAACCCCAGCTGGAGCTTCCCAGTCTGAAGTCTTTTCATACTCCACTAATTTTTAGCAATTCATTTCAGGAAAAGACTCATTGTACATTCTTCCCTCTCCTTGGGACATTTGACTAATGAATTATAATGGGGTTGGATTAATGAATTGTAATGTTAAGTCTTGGTATTTGATATTATGATGCAGTTCATTTGAATCTCAAATCTTATCAGGTTGTACATTCTGGAGTAGTTTCTGCGTGTACAGCTCATTTTTTTTCTATCCTTGCAAATCTTAGTACTAATAATCTTCAAATATAAAATTGTATGTACACTACTCTAACTCCATTGTGTAGGAAATTATGTCAAAGCACTTGTGTTTTTTTTTTAGAGAAAAATATTTTTGTATTTTACTATCCTGTTACTTGTACTAGTTTCTCTGTCCCCCAAATTGAAAAACAATCATTGGGATTCTGGAACTATACATTTATCCTTCCTTAAAATTAATAAAATGGTATCTGAATCAGGGATGGTTCTTTTGAAATGGTGTTACTTCTAAAATCTTTGTAACATGTAGAATTAAAATAAGTCAACAAATTTTAGGGTGTAATAAACAGGGGGAGAAACAAAATATATATATCCTGCCACATTTTTCTTCTTGTAAATTGCACCCAATGAAATTATATTGGAGACATTAAACTTCAAAATCAAGGTTATGTAACTTGCAGGAAATCAAACAGTTTAACGCTTTCAGGCCATATTCACAGCAACAAGACATGTATTCTACAAGATTATACAATTCGTATAGGATCTTCCCTTTTGCCAGTCAGACCTCCGGGAAAAATAATATTCATTGTTCTGGTTACACTTTCTGTTTTAAAAATATGGTAATGTGTTCTACTCAGTTTGGCTTTCCATTAGGTAGAATCTGTCACTAAATCTGAGACTTATTTTTTTAATTGATTTTTAGAGAGAGATTTATGCATTCATTGGTTGACTCTTCTATGTGCCCAGACTTGGGATCAAACCCACAACTTTGCCCTCTCAGGATGACATATTAACCAACGGAGCTATCTGGCAGGGCTCAGATTTTAATTTTCTTTTTTTATTTTAATAACAGCAGTTGAAGAACTTGGCTGCTTATTTCTACTCCCTTTAAAGGCCTGGGTTCTACAAAACATAGAATCTAGTTTTCTGTAGGGTTTCTTCTTGTATTATGTCCTGACTTCTTTATACAAATAATAACCGTGTATATGGACCAACTAAAGCATGAGGTGAATCTTGAACTGCAAATTCTAGGAAAATAACACATTCAATGAAAAGGGAGGAGCTCATTGATATGTGTTGTGGGAGAGAGTGAATTACCTGAAAACAGCACAAGTCCACAAAATATTTGGTTATCATAGCCTTGGGGTGGGACATACACACCACATAACATTCATAACACAATAAACTATTAATTGATACATTTTATTAAAACTAATCTTAAGGAGACAGGGATCAATATTAAGTTTTTTTATCTGCCACTCACAAGAGAGATCAGGTTTCTGTAGTTTCAAGACTAGTTTGTTGAGCCCAAAGAAAGTAATAATAATCTTAAAAATAAATTTTAAAATGATTGTTTAGAAAAAAAATAGGCACCTATTTACCCTAATGAAACCGTTAAACTGAAAAATAAAGTAATACAATGTTAAACTGTAATAAAACCCTACCAGCAATTTTCTTTTTCTCACAAGTTAGAAGACTTTTTTTTTTTCCACATCATTAAATTTTTCATTATTGTGAAGGTACCAGGGTATTTCAGCTTACAGGTTTACTTCTGTTGTCTGAGGATGGTTTGTTGGTTTTTTTTTTTTCCCCTTTAAAAAAGCAGAGATCATTCCATACAAATTTTAGATGAGTGTTTATTACCTCTTTGGAGAAGTGTGATTGACCTCTTACAAAAAGAAATCCCTATCCAAAATAGTAATAGGTACTTAGTTAGCACTCTTAAAATTCCTTCTTAGAGATCTTAAAGTTTAAGTGATTCTCAAGCTGTCATTTTCTATATCTTGAAAAAGTTATCCTGTTCCATAGGTGGGTGAAAATCCTTAATAACCAGGTTACTACTTTTAACCAAAAAAAATACTTGTTTTATTTGTGAAAAAAATATAGGATGGAAAACAAAAAGAAGGGCAACTAATAATTATGTTTTCATAAATTCAGAACTTCCCCACTATTTCCAATTTCTCCCCCTTTTGCTGGGTAATTTTATGTAGTTTGCTTTTGGAGTTTTACAAGAACAAGTTTTATTCCAATTTTGTTATTTAACTTGCTCAAGGATTCAGACAAGTAAAAGAATAAATTACAGAAATCTTTTTATTTTATTCTATAGTGGTTAAGCCACATATATTTAGTAGACATTCAGGGTATGGTATAATGCATTAGCTCTTAGAGACTTTTAAAATAAGATAAACAGATTTTAAATGAAAAATTTATAAGTTAAACTAAAAATGGCTCTCACTATCTCTTCAAATAATTTGGTCTGATTTAGCTTCAAGCCTGCAGACAATGAGTTTAATTTTCATGTATGATCTCCATGTGTTCAGATAATCATGTGTGTTTTTCTGCAGTGCTTTAAAACCAGTCTGCATCCTAAAAGCCAAAATCGCAAAATTTCAGTTACTTATTTAATCTGCAAAAGGAATTGTTCAAGTTTGGAATGTTTTACAAAATCATTCATGGTAATGTTTCTTCAAATGAAGAGTTTTTTCTTCTTTAGTATTTAAATATTTATATTTGTCAGATTTTAACACATTAAACTGCAGGAATGTATTTACTGAAATATATAAAACACACATGATTGCATGTCATATATATAAAAGTGTTTTTATAGGCACAACTCTCTGTAATCTATAAATTATCTCATGTGATGGTTTATAGCTAATCCATGAAAAATAATGATGCCAAATAAAAATATTATTCATGTTTCTAATTTAAATGTACTATTTCCCACCTCTATTTTTGAAAGTTGATTTATTTAAATACTATAAATCATAATAAAATCATATAACACCCTTCCCTCACTGAAATTCTATATTTTTACTTTCTATTGAATGTGCCCAAAGGTTATTTTCCCTTTTACACTGTATTTTTTAAAAAATATTTTTATTGCTGAAACCGGTTTGGCTCAGTGGATAGAGCGTCGGCCTGCAGACTAAAAGGTCCCAGGTTCGATTCCAGTCAAGGGCATGTACATTGGTTGCGGGCACAACCCCAGTAGGGGGTGTGCAGGAGGGGGCTGATTGATGTCTCTCTCTCATTGATGTTTCTGGCTTTCTATCCCTTTCCCTTCCTCTCTGTGAAAACTCAATAAATTAAATTAAAAAAAATTGTTTTATTGATTTTTCAGAGAGGAAGGGAGCGGAAGAGCAAGATGGAAACATCAACGATGAGAGTGAATCATTGACTGGCTGCCTCCTACACACACACCCACTGGGGATCAAACCTGCAACCTGGGCATGTGCCCTGACCAGGAATTGGACTGTGACCTCCTGGTTCATAGGTCAACGCTCAACCACTGAACCATGGCTACACTGTGTATTTTTGTTTTTTAATATATTTTATTGATTTTTTACAGAGAGGAAGGGAGAGGGATAGAGAGTTAGAAACATCGATCAGAGAGAAACATCAATCAGCTGCCTCCTTCATACCTCCTACTGGGGATGTGCCCGCATCCCAGGTACATTTCCTTGATCGGAATTGAACCTGGGACCCTTCAGTCCGCAGGCCAACACTCTACCCACTGAGCCAAACGGGTTTAGGGCGACACTGTATTCTTTTATGGGTGGTTATTCTGTCTATATAATTCTCAATCAGGTGCATATTAGTGTGGTGCAAGCATACAAAGACAGGAGTCTTTGTTTCATTCACTGAACAGTGCTAGGCACATGTTACTCATATGTGCTCAATAAATATCTGTTGAATGATAAGTAAATAAGATTAGGATGCTACAGGAGTTAGATATATTCTCTTACCTACATAAATCAAATCACCACCAACTTGACTTCTTTTTTACTGAATTATTGAGAAACCTGTGGTTTTAACACTACCAATATTTTAAATGAAGCAAATGTGGGCAACGAAAGAAAAGGTTGTCCTATGTAGCTTTATCTGTGCATTTCCATGCTTCTTGAAATAATGGTTAATTTGGTGTGAAAAAAATATATATACATTCTTATGTGTTGTTGTCTTAACTGTTTATAAAATTACTAGAGGCCCGGTGCATGAAATTCATGCTCAGGGTCTGGGGGAGATGTCTCTCAGCCCAGCCTGCACCCTCTCCAATCTGGGACATCCCTCTCACAATCCAGGACTCCTGGCTCCCAACTGCTCACCTGCCTGCCTTCCTGATTGCCCCAACCGCTTCTGCCTGCTAGCCTGATCACCCACTAATCACTCCCCCTGCCAGGCTGAATGATGCCTAACTGCTCCCCTGCCAGCCTGTTTGCCCCTAACTGCCCTCCCCTGCAGGCCTGGTCCCTTCCAACTGCCCTCCTCTGCTGACCATCTTGTGTCCACATGGGGGCAGCCATCTTGTGTGTTGGAGTGATGGTCAATTTGCATATTACTCTTTTATTAGATAGGATTTTAGATTCTATAATAGGCTATAATGTTTCTGAAGTTTCAGTTTATTGAGTAAGCTAAATTTTTTTCTTAAAACATACTATAGAATGAAACCTGAACCTAGAGGGCTTCTTAGAGATAAGTCATTCTTTCCTTCTATATAGTTGAACTGTGTATTCTTCAGTATACCCATCAATGTGCAGTAAAAATTCATAAGCTGTCTAATTTGGAACATGTTCTTATGATTTCCTTTCGTTAATATCTCATCAATGGTCTATATAACCCGTATTGTTTCGTGGTGATTATAATCCCCTACTAATCACTCTTATTTGGAAATTCATGCCTTAGTTATGCAGGATAAGCATATCCATGCCCGCACTGAATCCGCCCTCTAAGAGATGCATATGTTTCAGTATTTTAATCATCTCATTGTCCCTCATCCTTTAAAAATATCAGTTTACTCTATGGAACCTCCGGTCTAATGAGTCCCATATTAACGTAGAAGATTCTTCATGTGGGACTCACCGCATCCCTGTAGGGCACCTTCCCCTCAGGAGGAAAAACACACACACACAGCAGCTACCTACCTCAGCACAGCGGTGGCAGAGAAAAATCGGGGGGCAACAAATCTGTAGCTAATCTAGACTGCCTATCACCATGCCTGGCATTGAGCCGTTCTGCACAGTTCTGACTTTTTCCTCAGTAAACCTGGCCACCAACCGACAGACCCTGTGCCTCAGAGGAAGACATAAGGGTCTCCCCATTGTCTGAGAGGAGGGGGATCCTCCATCCTAAGGTCCTGCCTCCTAAATTCACCCCCAGCCATCATCGAAGGAGGGTACAATGGTACCTCGAGATACGAGTGCCCTAATATACGAGATTTTTTAGATACGAGACGCCGAGCGAGCGATTTTTGCTTTGAAATACGAGCAACAGTTGAGATAGGAGTCATCACGCGGATCGGCCGGCTGCACACGACCCACCAGTTTACCGCGACTCGAGCGTCTCATAGTTTCCCACGCCTCAAGGTTACGGAACGAATTAAACTCGTATCTCGAGGTACCACTGTATTTCTTTGAGGAAATCATTTCATCAACGTACCCTTCACGTAGGCACTTGTCAAACCACAAGACCTACCAAAACCAGTTTGGCTTATTGGATAGAGCATCAGCCTGCGGACTGAAGGGTCCCAGGTTTGATTCTGGTCAAGGGCATGTACCTTAGTTGCAGGCACATCCCCAGTGGGGGGTGTGCAGGAGGCAGCTGATGGATGTTTCTTTCTCATCGATGTTTCTGACTCTCTGTCCCTCTCCCTTCCTCTCTGTAAAAAATCAATAAAATATATATTTAAAAAAAATAAAGAAGAAAAAAGTCTTGCAATAGAAAGCAACAAATAAGTGCATGTCATTTGCCAGTGGTTCTAACACATCCTCCCTCCCATCAGTAATTTGGATATATTTTTATGCTACAGGCCTCTTGTTTTCAGCTCATTGGGTACCATCCTGGCCAACAATTGACGTTCAGCTCAGCAGAATGCCATTCCTTCGCATTTAAAAACACAACAGGCCGAAACCAGTTTGGCTCAGTGGAGAGAGCCTGGCCTGCGGACTGAAAGGTCCCAGGTTCGATTCCGGTCAAGGGCATGTATCCTGGTTGCGGGCACATTCCCTGTGGGGGGGCGTGCAGGAGGCGGCTGATCAATGTCTCTTTCTCATGGATGTTTCTAACTCTCTATCCCTCTCCCTTCCTCTCTGTAAAAAAATCAATAAAATATATTAAGAAAAAACACAAACACAACAGTCATCACAACAATAACAAGACACCTGGGGAGAACCAGGAACTCTTTTTTTTTTTTAATATATATTTTATTGATTTTTCACAGAGAGGAAGGGAGAGGGATAGAAAGTCAGAAACATCGATGAGAGAGAGACATCAATCAGCCGCCTCCTGCACGCCCCACAGTGGAGATGTGCCCGCAGGCAAGGTACATGCCCCCGACCGGAATCGAACCCGGGACCTTTCAGTCCGTCTGCAGGCCGATGCTCTATCCACTGAGCCACACCGGTCTGGGCAGGAACTCTTACTCAGAACTGCTTGCTGCCATCTCAATGAACCCATCCTTTCCCACCTCTCGCCGCTGTGTCTGATAGTGGAGGAGGTTTTCTAGTTTTTCCGAAACAATGGACTTTAATTAAGAAGATTTATTAAAGACAGTTTTCATTCCCGTGATTACATTTCCAGTTCCAGAGACATCTGCATTGCAAAACACACCACCTATTTTCATAAATATCCCACAATTCCCTGGGAGCTTTTTGGGATTTCAATTTCCTCCGAACCTCTTCTTAAAATCCTCAGATGCATTTGCGTGGTCCGAGTGTTTGTATCCAGTAGGTATAAAACGGTTCTTCAGCCCAAACTGGTTTGGCTCAGTGGATAGAGCGTTGGCCTGCGGACTGGAAGGTCCCAGGTTCGATTCTGGTCAAGGGCATGTACCTTGGTTGCAGGCACATCCCCAGTGGGGGGCATGCAGGAGGCGGCTGATCGGTATCTCTCATCGATGTTTCCAACCCTCTATCCCTCTCCCTTCTTCTCTGTAAGAAATCAATAAAATATATTAAAAAAAAATAAGACGGTTCTTCACATAGGTATTGTGCTCGCGAGCAGACTCAATGCCTTCCCCTTCTCCGGGAATCAAGATTTTCAAAAAACACACAAACTAAGCTCAGTCACACGTGTCGAACAAAAGACTCAGCTTCCGTACAGAGGTACTTCGGGTGGCAGGGAAAACATCGAGGCCGAGTTTGCTTGGAGGTTTAAATCATTGTTATTTTAATAGAGTGGGAAATTCATTTAGATAGTGACATGTGATAGTTACCCAGTGAGAGCCCTTTGTTTCTATGTTCATATGGTTTTCCACGTTGAGTTTTTGAAATGCCGTTTTGCCAGAAAATTATGTGAAGATAGAAACTGTTCTAGCAGCTATCTTTATTTTATTTTTTTAAATATATTTTATTGATTTTTTTACAGAGAGGAAGGGAGAGAGATAAAGTTAGAAACATCGATGAGAGAGAGACATCTATCAGCCGCCTCCTGCACACTGCCCACTGGGGATGTACCCGCAACCAAGGTGCATGCCCTTGACCGGAATCGAACCTGGGACCTTTCAGTTTGTAGGCTGACCCTCTATCCACTGAGCCAAACCGGTTTCAGCTAGCAGCTATCTTTAGATGCACTTCATGCGTGGCAGTAAATTGTCCACTGGGCCTTGAGTTTTCTAGAAAATTGTCAGCCAGTGTATTCAGCTTGAGCCGAAAGGTGTGCAGAACAGAAATGCTCCCAGGTTGTGTCCCTGATCTCGTGAGGGTTCATTGTAAGGAGAGGAGGGGACATGCAGAGGGCAGGGGCCTGGCAGGGCACCCACAAGCCTTACAGGCCAGACTACACCGGTAGTGACCCGGTTATTGTTTTCTTTTTTTTTTATCAATATATTTTATTGACTTTTTACAGAGAGGAAGGGAGAGGGATAGAGAGTTAGAAACATTGATGAGAGAGAAACATCAATCAGCTGCCTCCTGCATACCCCCTACTGGGGATGTGCCCGCAACCCAGGTACGTGCCCTTGACCGGAGTCGAACCTGGGACCTTTCGGTCTGCAGGATGATACTCTAGCCACTGAGCCACACCGGTTTCGACCCACTTATTGTTTTCGTGCTTCTTTGGCAGCCTCCCCTACTGTCCCATTGGCTCCCTGCCTGCATGTGCCGCCTGACCTTGACCCTGTGCTCTCCATCCCTAAGCACCTGCTCCTTTCGCTGCCAAGGAGTCACATGGTCCCCTACTTCTCACTGATGCTGTTACAGGAGCTGTGTGTCAGCAACGGGCCCGGAGCAGAGGGAGCCACATGTCATAGCCATGTGTAGGCTGCTTCACCAGGAAACTTGCCCTCCCCATAGGTCCGTCAGAAAGGACACACAGGCATGGCGAGTCAAGTTGGGGGGCCTTGCGTGGTGCTTGCTGTCAGTCACCCCTGGGGACAGAGAGGGTTGGCCAGAAAGGGTATGAGCACTGCACGGGCTCAACATTTGGCTATTGGATCCCCTGAACAAAGGGGTTCCCTCCCTCTTTTATGCTCTTGTGCTCTTGGGATTCTTTTCTTCCTTCCTTCCTTCCTTTCTTTTTTATATATCGTATTTTCCGGCATATAAGATGACTTTTTACCCAGGAAAATCTTCTCAAAAGTCAGGAGTTGTCTTATATGCCAGGTGTCATCTTATAGGGTGAGTATATCCCAAACTCTATATTTTAACTGGAATAATTGGGGTTCATCTTATACACCGGAAATATCGTGTATGTATGTGTGTGTGTATACATATATACATATATACATATATACATATACACATAAACACATATACATATATACATATACATATATACATATATACATATATATATATATACATATATACATATATATAATTTTTTTTTTTTTACAGAGCTGGAAAAGAGAGGGATAGAGAGTTAGAAACATCAATGAGAAACATCGATCAGCTGCCTCCTGCACACCCCCCCACTGGGGATGTGCCCACAACCAAAGTACATGCCCTTGACTGGAATTGAACCTAGGACCTTTCAGTCCACAGAACGATGCTCTATCCACTGAGCCAAACCGGTTTTGGCTGCTCTTGGGATTCTTGGGACTTGTGTGATTCTGGGTTTGTGGGGCTCCCCTTGCACTTGGCAACATGGCCCAGGGCCGAGCAGACCCACACACATGAAACGGACCCGGCTCCAACATGGAAAGCAAGCTGTGGACACTGGCTTTGCTCCTCGCTTTCCTAAAACCCAGTTACGCGTCTTCTGTGACTGGACTAAGAGAAATGAAACTTTGGAAACCCCAGAATGGGATTCCAAAAACTAATGCTTTCTACCATCTCTCATGGGGGCTTATTCCAGGGGTACCCCAAGAACCCCCCTTCCATCCATAACAATAGATTCTGCTCCTTCATTCTGCGATTTCTAATAACTCCTGGCTTCTGCTTACTCTCATGCCTGTCAACTCCTGGTCTCCTGTGAACTAACTTACACTCTTTTAAAATGGAGAGACAAACTAAAGGTAAAAATGATGAACAACAAATACATTTCCATCAACAAGTGAATCTGAAAATCAAGTGATTTGAAAATCTGATGAACAGAATAAACTGGTGAATAGAATAGAATTAGGGGCAGTGGACTGATAATTCTCAGGGGGAAAGGGGTGAGGGGGGTGTGGGAAGAGACTGGACAAAAATCATACACCTATGGATGAGGAACAATTGTAATAATCTGAACAATAAAGATTCATTTAAAGAAATGAAATAAAATGGAGAGACACCGAGACTGCTGGAATCACCCGACCACCAACTAGACTTGGGAACCAGGTCGCCTTGCTGGCTGCAGGCAGGCTCAGCATCCCATCACTGGGGTCATCTTCCCTGGTCAGGGTGGCAACTTTCCTCAGAAGGAAGACCTTCTTAGCCACGTCCTAGACTCCTCTCTGAAATACCAAAAGAACAGAGGTGCTCGGGATAAAATGGGATTGTGTTTTTGTTGTTGTTTTAAATCATATATGAGTGTTTATTCCCATACTGCTGGCAGTAGAGGAGGACAGAGGTCATCCCCAGCAGCCGGAAATACGGCAGCTGTTTATGTAGGGAAGGATAGAGGTTGCATGGGGAAGGAGAGATTACAGGAACTAATGGGGAAGTAGGTTGTGAGGGCTGGGGTGCGACTCCATTGTCTGAGCCACAAGATTGTCACTCTTTCCATGAGAATAGGCAGTGCTTGCATGACAATGGACCACATTCCTAGGTTGACTCCCAGGTCCAAGGTTGACTTCCAGGTCCCCCAGGCATACAATCCAGGTTGGAATGTGCTTTCTTTTCTTTTGTTTTTCTTAAATTAATATATTTTATTGATTTTTTACAGAGAGGAAGGGAGAGGGATAGAGTTAGAAACATCGATCAGCTGCCTCCTGCACACTCCCGACTGGGGACGTGCCCACAACCAAGGAATGGAACCTGTGACCTTTCAGTCCATAGGCCAACGCTCTACCCATTGAGCCAAACCGGTTTTGGCAAGGAATGTCCTTTCTTTAAACAGAACAAGGCAATCAAGGTTAACCGAGCATGATTAATATTTCCCATAATTAGTCCCCAATATTCTCTTTGCCCCTAACATCTCTCCAGAAAATAGGACTGTTTTAAGCTGGCTAGATAGTTGTCTGGTCTGAGGAAGGGGAAACAAATAAATTAACACTGGCGTTTAATGATGAAATGAATACTGTAGGGATTCTGAATATTCCTGAAGGGTTTTTCAGTTTTTATCCTGGGGTTCACTGTGACCTCAGTAAAGACAGCTCAGTATTAAGAGCGCTCTCGGGGTCTGTAGTCTCAGAGACCTGGAACTGAATTCCTTTTCTGCCACTAGTAAGCGAGGCGGCCCTCAATTACTACACTTCACTGTCTTTAAGTTTCCATATCCTCAACTGGAAGTGATTACCTCCCAGGATATCTACAGAGCGCTCATTCCATGTTTTCCCAATGCACATGCGCCTGGCTGGTGTGGCTCAGTGGTTGAGCATCGACCTATGAACCAGGAGGTCATGGTTCTATTCCCGGTCAGGGCACATGCCCAGGTTTCAAGATCTATCCCCAATGTGGGACGTGCAGAAGGCAGCCGATTGATGATTCTCTCTCTTCATTGATGTTTCTACCTCTCTCTCCCTTTTCCTTCCTCTCTGAAATCAATAGAAGTATATTAAAACAAATAAAAAACCAAAGTAAATGTGAGCTAGTATCCAGTCTTGGTGTGAAAGGTGGTGACTGGATTTTTAAAATAATTTGCTGCTGCTTCTTTGGGAAGAGAAACCTAAATACTTTGTATTTTCTTTTTCTTTTTTTAATATATTTTATTGATTTTTTTACAGAGAGGAAGGGAGAGGAATAGAGAGTTAGAAACATCAATGAGAGAGAGACATCGATCAGCCGCCTTCTGCATGCCCCCTACTGGGGATGTGCCCGCAACCAGGATACATGCCCTTGACCGGAATCGAACCCAGGACCTTTCAGTCCGCAGGCCGACGCTCTATCCACTGAGCCAAACCGGTTTCGGCTACTTTGTGCTTTCTTGCTTAGCATTCTTTTTATTTATCATCACTTCCCTTCCAGTATCTCCATGACTTGACCTGTCTCTGTTTGCTTATAATAAGAGCTGCTTCTTGTCTCTATATTAGCCACAGCTCTGATATTCTTATTGTTGTTGACTTTAAAAGGGGAACTAGAAAGGGCATAAGTGTCGTTGAAAAATCACACACAGTTTATAAGGCACATTTGGGTTACAGTTTCCACTTTGTAAGCCATTTACTCCAAAAAGTAATGGCACATACAACATACATATCGTTGTGCTTAACAGTTGGAGAAATAGTTCTGCTAACTGGCCATTCTAGGAGGTGAAATTGAGAGCTATATAATAGATTTATGGTCGCTTGGAATATAACAGTGTATTTATATACTAGAGGCCTGACACACAAAATTTGTACAAGGGTCTCGGCCCTCACAGCCCTGGCTTTGTCCAGAAGGTCATTCTGAAGGTCGTTTTGCTGTCCGGTCTAATCAGCATATTATGCTTTTAATATATATCCTCACATGCAAAACAAAACAAAAATGTATGTAACTACATGCCCCTTTACACATGTCTATACCTAAAAATATCTAAATATATGCATATGTCTAATCATACTATGTATGAATTCTCTTTTTTATCTTAATTTTTAAAAAATCAATTTAGCCGAAACCGGTGTGGCTCAGTGGATACAGCATCGGTCTGCGGGCTGAAGGGTCCCAGGTTCAAATCTGGTCAGGGGCATGTACCTTGGTTGCGGGCACATCCCCAGTGGGGGGAGGCAGGAGGCAGCTGATCAATGTTTCTCTCATCAATGTTTCTCTCTACCCGACTCCCTTCTTCTCTGCAAAAAATCAATGAAATATATTTTTTTTAAAAAGAAGAAGAAATGGGCGTAGGAAACAAGTTATACAGGTAAAGGAAGGGCCCTCGGAGCTTGGGAATGAAGAGGCTAAAGGTAATGGGGAGGGGAGCGGGGATGGGGAGCAGAGAGGTAAGGGTGCTCCTGGGAGGGAGAGCGCTCTGGGTCCCGGTCTATAGGGTTGAAGAGTAAACATTTTAGGGAAGGCCCCAGGGGAAGGTCTCAGTAGAATATGCAGCAGGTTTCCAGGGTGTCCTTTCAGGGTGTGCTCTGCACTGACTGATCGGCCTCGGGGCAGGGGGCCATATTCAATGCAGCTGGTCCTGAGGCCAGCGCCCTGGGTGGTTCTGTTGCTTATCTGGGCCTGGAGCTGAACTACAACTTGAGGCCTAGCTGTGAGAGAGGAAAAGTCAGGGGTCCAAACCTCATGATCAGCAATGGGAAAAGTTACTCTGGGCCAGTGGTTCTCAACCTTCCTAAGGCCGCGACCCTTTAAGACAGCTCCTCACGTGGTGACCCCCAACCATAACATTATTTCTGTTGCTACTTCATCACTGTAATTGTGCTACTGTTATGAACTGTAATGTAAATATCTGATATGCAGGATGTATTTTCATTGTTACAAATTGAACATAAGTAAAGCATAGGGATTAATCACAAAAACAATATGTAATTATATATTGTGAAATATTTATTTCTAATTACAAATAAATGAAATTTTGTCTTGAATCGTGGTGTAGCATGGGTAACAGTCTTCATATGACAACAGTAAACTACATGGCTACACTTTGCTACACCGAGGAGCGGTCTGTTGGTTCCTAAGACCATGGGAAATAGGTGTTTTCCAATAGTCTTAGGCGACCCCTGTGAAAGGGTCATTCGACCCCCAAAGGGGTCGCGACCCACAGGTTGAGAACCACTGCTCTGGGCGCAAATTCCCACCCTACAACTGATTGTCTGCTGCTGGGGACCTGGGCTTTCCACCCTGGTGACCTTCTGTCCCTGGCCCGCCCTCCTTGCTCCGCTCTAGTCTAACTACCTGCCACATGCGCATCGACCACAGAAGCAGGATTTGAACCCTGGCCCTGGGCTAAGGTAAGTCGAGTGCAGTCTCTGGGGGCTTCTCCTACCTTCTAGAAGTCACAGTTGAAGTCGCTGAGATCAGGGTTTATAAAAAGCAGTGTCTCTCTTCTCCTAACCGTCTCAGGAGGAAACTAGTAAAAAGAATCTCCAAGATCATTCCACGGATGAGACCTAGGTCTCTGAGCTAGCTTGCTTGGAATCAAACAGCCAAAGGCCCGGGCAGTCTGCTGAAGTCTGAGCTCTCTCCATGGGGTCTGGAGATCCCCGAAACTGTCTCTACTTCCTTAAAGGGATTGACAGGATGCAGGTAAGACAATTCCTAACTCCGATGCTGCTCACCTGGGCCGAAAACAAAAGAACAAACCAACAAACACATCTCAGGGTTATTCCCGTGAAGGCATGGCCTCCTTCAGGAAGAGGACACCTAAGTTAAAAGTTCTTAAATTCCTCACGCTCTCAGAGAAAGAGAAGGAAGAGAGATTTCTAAAAGGTTGACAGAGAGAGAAAGAAGAAGAAAAGAATGAATGAGAAAAGAAAGGAAAGAGAGGAACTAAGGTCGAAATCATCTCTGCCCAGGTGTGTTAGGGAAAAGGAGCAAAGTGATGCAAATGGCAGGATTATCTCTACATTCACAGTCACCTCGCCTCTGGGGAGGGCACAGACCAGCACTTCCCACCCCACAGGATATGTTTCAAGGCTTAAGCCTGAGCCTAAGTAGGGAATCCCCACCTCAAAACGCCTATTGGTTGGCAGGGACAGCCTTTCTGACTTCCTCCTCATTTCCTTTGTTCTCTCTAACTGTCCCAGACAAGCAGGCAAAGGGTCTAGAGCACATTATTGTTCCCTGGGGTGGGCGCATTCATTCACAAATGTAAGGGTTTAGGGCAGTGGTTCTCAACCTTTCTAATGCCGAGACCCTTTAAGACAGTTCCTCATGTTGTGGTAACCCCCAACCATAAAATTATTTTTGTTGCTACTTCATCACTGTAATTTTGCAACTGTTAGGAATCGTATCTGTGTTTTCCAATGGTCTTAGGCGACCCCTGTGAAAGTGTTGTTCGACCCCCAAAGGGGTTGCGACCCACAGGTTGAGAACCGCTGGCTTAGGGCCTCTGATAACTGCATGAAGTAGGTATAGATAAGAAACACAGAGGATATAGATCCTATCTGTGTATATACTTTTTTTTTCTTTTTTTAAATTTCTTTAAATTAATGTGTTACATGTATACATATCTTCCCATTGCCCATCCCCGTTATATACTTTTAACACATTTGTGTGTGTTTTCCTGCTTTTATACTTTTCTTTCTTTTTTTTTAAATATATTTTATTGATTTTTTACAGAGAAAGGGAGAGGAATAGAGAGCTAGAAACACATTGATGAGAGAGACATCAATCAGCCGCCTCCTGCACCCCCCCTACTGGGGATGTGCCCACCACCAAGATACATGCTCTTGACCAGAATCAAACCGGTGACCTCTCCAGTCCGGAGGCCGACACTCTATTTATTCACTGAGCCAAACCGGTTTCGGCTGCTTTTATACATTTCAACCACTATAATGTAATTTTTTTTCCCTTAAAAAATTACATTGTATGTTTGAGTAGCATTTCCAAATCTTAAAATAATTTCACTTTATATATTTCATTGAGTCTAACAGTATTAGACAGTAGAAAAGGTATCTATTACCCTGGTCATTTTACAGATTAAAAAAGGTTCATAAATAAATAAGCAAACAAATAAAAGAAACAATAAATAGGTAAATAATGGGACTTCTTCAAGGTCAACTGGTAAGTTGCGTGCTACTAGTCCAGAATCCGATATTTTACCCTTTCCCATATTTACGCGCACATTTATTCAACCATAGTCAGAGAGACCATTTGAAATGGGGATGACCAAAATTTTACTTTTGGCTTACATTATTGTAATTATGGTAAAAACACCATTCTAGAAAGTGGTGGTTACATTTCCAAATTGACTTCAGAATACTGAAATTCATATTTTGTGAGTTTTTCATAACCATCATTCTGCAGGGCCTCACCTATTCTTTGGCGGCGAATACAATGTCACGTGTCAAAAAAATTGTTTTAGCCCTAGCCTGTCTGGCTCAGCCCACAGACCGGAGGGTCCTGGACTTGGTTCCAGTCAAGGGCACATACAGGTTCCTCCCCACCCGGGCCCTGGATGGGGTACCTGCAAGAGGCAACCAATCGATGTGTTTCTCTCACATCGATATTCCTCTCTGTCTTCCCCTCTCTCTTCCATGCTCTCTAAAAATCCATGGAAAAATATCCCTGGGTGAGATTTAAAAAAAAAAAAAATTGTTTTACATTCTTCCCAGACACACAGCTAAACAACATTTCCCAGGCCCCTGTAGACAGGGAGGGGCTGTGGGACAGAGTTCTGGCTGATGAAATATGAGTAGGAGTGATATATATCACTCTCAGAGCTGACCTACACACATCTCCCAGGCCTCATCAGCCATTACTTTTGTTTGTTTGTTTTGTTTCTGTGGTGACTTGGGAGGTTGCAGGTTGAAGGTAGCATTGATGGGAGCGATCTGGCCCCTTTCAGGAATATATAAGGAGTCTCACCCAACATCCCCGCTCCTGACCCCATTAATTGCATCGGATGGTATCAGTGGAGTTAAAACACTGGGTGTTACATGGCTGAGGTTTTTTTTTTTTTTTCTTGCGAAATGACTGAGGTTTGGAGGTGACCTGTTACAGTGGTTACATTACTCTGATGAATAATATTCTTAAACTTTGACTCTTGTGTTTTGTTTTTAATTTTTCCACTACCACTGGGTAATTGATATACCCGTATTTTCCGGCATATAAGATGACTTTTTAACCCAGGAAAATCTTCTCAAAAGTCAGGGGTCATCTTATATACCGGGTGTCATCTTATAGGGTGGGTATATCCCAAACTCTATATTTTAACTGGAAAAGTTGGGGGTCATCTTATATACCGGAAAATACAGTTACTCATTTATCATTTTAAGAGATTTTTTTTTCTGGAAATTACACATTATCCTTGATTGACTTACTCTTCTCAAATAAGGCAAATATCCGAGAAACCTTATTTAACTGCATTATATGCTATTGCTTTTGAGTTTTAATATATAAAGATATAATATATATATACACATAACTATATGTACATGAACACATTTGTAAGTATAAACCCATAAGAATTATTATTGTTTTAAATAGTGACTATTCATTCAGAACGTCTCAGCTTCTGAATCTTTACAAAAAATAAAGGCCATATGTGGGGGACAGGAGGAATGGTAGTGAAGAGATTGAGCTGAGAGAGAGAGAGAGAAAGAGAGAGAGAGAGAGAGAGAGAGAGAGAGAGAGAGATCTTATATTTGTGACTATCTTTCATAAATCCTGAAATTTAAGAAGGAAATTGCATGGCTTATGTACCAATTTTAGTGCAGTAAAGAGATGGAGGATTTATCCATCATCTCACATATATACTTAATATCCACTTAAGTTAAAGGGAAGGTCCAAACTCTTTGAGAAAGACAGTATTTTCCCACAATTCAAGCAATTTTTTTTTATTTAAAAAATCTATATTTTTTTTCTCTCTAGTGAATTATAGAATGATATATTGCTCTTTTTTAGATTCATCAAATTAGGAGGCTGTTGTTTTTCATTATTTTGTTCTATCAATGATATTACTTGGTTTTGTACCAAATAATGTATTGTTACCTTCCTCTTGACCTGTTAGACTAGGGGTACAAAAAGACCAAGTCAGAGAGAATGAACTCATCTCAGGGAAGTAAGAGAATTAGAAATTAGGGTGTTGAAAGAAATGGAAGAATCTCTGACCAGTGTGGCTCAGTTTTCATCCTGTGCACTGAAAAGGTGCCAGTTCAACTCCTGGTCAGGGTACATGCCCAGGTCGTGGATTCAATCTCAGTCAGGGTGCATATGGGAGGCAACCAATCAATGTCTCTCTCTCTCACACATCAATGTTTCCTCTCTCCTCAAACCAATAGAAACATATTTTTAAAAAAGTATTTCTGAAACAAACACTACAGGTATGAGATAGATAATAACCAAATTTTCTAAGCAATTAAGCTACTATAAAATATACTAAATCATTTTGGTGATAAATTTCTACCTGACTATAGAAGGGGACCAAGGTAGTAGACTGGAATTAAATAGACTGGGCATGCCCTGCCTGCTGTGGCCCAGGTGGTCGAGCATCATCCCGTGCACCATACGGTCGCCTGTTTGATTCCCGGTCAGGGCACATGCTTAGGCTGTTGGCTCAATCCCTAATAGAGGGCACGCAGTAGGAAACCAATCAATGTTTCTTTCTGACATCAATATTTCTCTCTTCCTTCCCCTCTACCTGCTCCCCCACCTCTCTCTAAATTCAATAAAAACGTCCTTTAAAAAAGTAAACAGACTGGGCCTGGATCCTGCCTCCATCTTGAGAAATTCACTTCCTGGAATGGAATAATGCAGCTCAAAGAATTGAAGGGAAAGTTGAAGAACCACTCAGAGAAAATGGCGAGTATCAATACCTCAGGGGCAAGAGCAGGACACCGCTGAGAGTCTTTTTTTTTTTTTTAATATATATTTATTGATTTTTTACAGAGAGGAAGGGAGAGAGATAGAAAGTCAGAAACATCGATGAGAGAGAGACATCGATCAGCCGCCTCCTGCACGCTCCACAGTGGGCATGTGCCAGCAAGCAAGGTACATGCCCCCGACCGGAATCAAACCTGGGACCCTTCAGTCCACAGGCCGACGCTCTATCCACTGAGCCAAACCGGTCTCGGCCACATCTGAGAGTCTTAAAAGGCTGCTGCTGCAGTCCTGAACATGCTCCAGATGTGTTTTCCCTCTCTCTCCTACCGCTCTACTCAAATACCTGCCCGTGCAAATGGATAGTGTGTGGCCTTAGCTTGCATGTCTGTCTCTTGACCCGGTAGAACACTTTGATGAGAGCGAACTTCCAACCTGAGCCTATACCCACTGAGAAACAGCTAGTTTCGGAGAAACGGCTAGTCTCCAAAAGAAGACAGCATGTCCGAGACCGGTTTGGCTCAGTGGATAGAGCGTCAGCTTGCAGACTGAAAGGTCCAGAGTTCGATTCCGGTTGGGGGCATGTACCTTGCTTGCAGGCACATTTCCACAGCGGGGCATGCAAGAGACGGCTGATCGATGTCTCTCATTGATGTTTCTGACTTTCTATCTCTCTCCCTTCCTCTCTGTAAAAAAATCAATAAAATATATTAAAAAAAAATAAAAGAAGACAGCATACTTTTATTTTTTATTTATTTCAGAGAGGACGGGAGAGAGAAAGGGAGAGAGAAACATCAAGGATGATATTTTTGCTCCTTTCATGAATACACAGTGAAATGACATGTGAATGTGGTCTATGAAAATCATAACAGATGAAGACAAAGTTGCTTTTAGGACTAGTGAGGTGTTATATGGAATACTAGAGGCCCGACGCATGAAGATTCATGCAAGAATGGGTTTTCCTTCCCCTGGCTTCTGGCACCACCTTCGCTCTGGTCAGTGCCGCCTTTCTGCCTTCCCACACTGCCCAGAGGCCCGGAGCGACACGGGGGTGGGATGGGGGGTGTGGAACACCTGCATCCTGCCCCACCCCCAGCTGCTCAGTGCCTGTGTATGTAAATCAACCCACCATCTTTGTTGGGTTAATTTGCATACTCATTCCTGATTGGCTGGTGGGTGTTGCGAAGGTACAGTCAATTTGCATCTTACTCTTTTATCAGTGTAGTTACTTTTTATTTGAGTACAAAGAGGAAGCTAATTCAGAAGAAACAGAAGCATAGCAGACCCCTGAATATTGACTTATTATAGGACCTTGAGGACATTTAAGAAAATAGTTTGACATAAAATGAAAGCTTTATATCTTTTTTTAAAAAGTATATTTTTATTGCTCTCAGAGAGGAAGGGAGAGGGAGATAGAGATAAAAAACATCAATGATGAGAGAGAATCATTGATCGGCTGCCTCCTGCATGCCCCCTACCAAGGAGCAAGCCTACAACCAGAGCATGTGCCCTTGACTGGAATCGAACTTGGGACCCTCCAGTCTGCAGGCCAATGCTCTATCCACTGAGCCAAACGAGCTAGGGCATTGGTCGGCAAACTGCAGCTTGCGAGCCACATGTGGCTCTTTGGCCCCTTGAGTGTGACTCTTCCACAAAATACCACGTGCGGGCGTGCACATACAGTGCGATTGAAACTTTGTGGCCCATGCGCAGAAGTCAGTTTTCGGCTCTCAAAAGGAATTTCAATCGTTGTACTGTTGATGTTTGGCTAAGGGCAAAGCTCTTTATCTTATATAAATTGCTATCCATGCAATTGATGCAGGATGCACTTTATAAAATCTCTACATTAATAACAGATTAGGCCCTAGCCTGTTTGGCTCAGTGGGTAGAGAGTCAGCCTCCGGACTGAAGGTCCGGGGTTGGATTCCAGTCAAAGACACCTGCTTGGGTTGCTGGTTTGATCCCCAGTACGGGGTGTGCAGGAGGCAGCGGACCAATGATTCCCTCTCATCATTCATGTTTTGAGCTCTCTCTCTCCTTCTCCCATCCTTTCTGAAATCAATAAAAATATATTAAAAATATGTAACAGATTCATCGGCTTTGTTGCCTATGGCTCCCTCTGTTTATTCTCCCCACAGTTCCTAGGAGAGGGGCTTCAGTCCCCTGCTTTTCCTCGTTTCTCGCCATCCTTACCCCAAGGTCTGGGTAAGATTTTGTTGGTTGACTACCATCACCCCTCAGATGGTCCCAGATGCCAACCCTGACGGGACCACTGTTTCCCTTGATTCTTTGCAGACTTTTAATCCGGGTTCCCGTGGCTTTTGCTCCTTGGCTCAAATCGCCTTCCTTCCCCTTGTGGTTGTATCCTAGCCCTGCTCGAAAGCAGATGCTCTGGCTCCTTCCGCAAGGAGTCCTGCCAGTTTCCCAGTGTTTTCTTGCTGCTTTTGGCTGAGCTCTCAGCTTCCCGACGCCCGATTGGAAGTCACCATGTGGGACAGGCCAAGGCGGAGGGTGCGGTGGAGGAGGGAAGGGGATGTTGTGAACAATGCGTGAAATAAAGCGGAAGCTATTCTCAAGGCACACGCCACGTTGGTCTATCAATGACTTCCATGTATATTTCAGATGTCAGTTGATTAACAGGAACACTTTCCCTATGGGATGGGAAGAATATTGATCAGTGGGGACTGTGCTTTTTTTTTTTTTTTAGATATATTTTATTGATTTTCACAGAGAGGAAGGGGGAGGGATAGAGAGTTAGAAACATCGATGAGAGAGAGACATCGATCAGCCGCCTCCTGCACGCCCCACAGTGGAGATGTGCCCGCAAGCAAGGTACATGACCTTGACCGGAATCGAACCTGGGACCTTTCAGTCTGCAGGCCGACGCTCTATCCACTGAGCCACACCGGTTTCTGCGGGACTGTGCTTTTAAGGAACTAAATTCAAAGGGCCTGCTTTCGGCAATGTTCTGTTCTTGTTAATTATTATAATTTTAAAATATATTTTTATTGATTTCAGAGAGGAAGGGGGTGAGAGAGAGAGAGAAACATCAATGATGAGAGAGAATCATCCATCAGCTGCCTCCTCCTGGGGATTGAGACAACAACCCAGGCATGTGCCCTTGACCGGAATTGAACCTGGGACCTTTCAGTCTGCCAGCCCAGTGGATGGTTCACTCTATCCACTGAGCCAAACCAGCCAGGACCAGTCGCCTTATTTTCATAACTAAGAATGACGGTGTAGAGCTGCTAAGTGTCATTTATGCATTTTAGCTTGAATTAAAAAAAGCATTTGATTGGCCCAGCCAGCATGGCTCAGTGGTGGAGCATCGACCTAAGAACCACAGGGTCATAGTTAGATTCCTGGTTAGGGCACCTGCCCAGATTGTGGGCTTGATCCCCAACAGGGGGCGTGCAGGAGGCAATCAACCAATGATCTCTTTCACCACTGATGCTTCTCTCTCTCCTGCTTCCTTCCTCTCTAAAATCAATAAAGATATATTTTTTAAAAAAATTGATTGATTGATTTTATAGGGAGAGAGAGAGAGAGAGAGAGAGAGAGAGAGAGAGAGAGAGAGAGAGAGAGAGATTGGTTGTTCCACTTATTTATGCATTCATTGGTTGATAATTGTATGTGCTCCAACCAAGAATACAACCCTGCAATCTTGGTGTATTAAGATGATGTTCTAGTCAGCTGAGCTACCCAGCCAGGACAATACTTTTTTCTTTTTTTGTATCATTTTAAGGAGAAAAAAAAAGGAAGTAATTCTGATCTAATGATAAACTTTTTAGAGAGTCATACGCCCTTGGACACATAATATTCACGCCTCCATCTCTCCCATGCAAACTTCATCCAGCCCTCCTCAGCGTCTTCCCAAACAGATGCGAGGTAACTAACAGTGGACACAGTTAACATTTATCAAGTAAATGAAATCAATCTCTACAGTGGCAGGGAAAAAATGCCGTTAATTTACATCGATGGGCTCGCCGCAGTTTATGATCGTCATTTCGCTTTGTTTCTATCGCTCAAGGTGAATCTATTCTCTGTTGATCATTAATAACCGGAAGGCGACCGTGCAGCAGTTGCGGAAATGATATTGGATGGGAGACAAAATCCGTATCCCTGCTTGGCTACTCTCTGCTTCTGTGACCTTAAACAAGCCGTTTTATTTCGTGCCTTTGTTTCCTTACCTGTCCCGTTAGGGAGATGGCCTAAAAAACTGCCTAGGGTGCTTTCCAGATTCAAAATGTAAAATTCTGTGACTTAAAACTACTGATGAAATATGTGTATGGCAGATGTTTATAATCACGGCCTTCTGAATAGAAGGAAAATTTGGACAAGTCCTCAGTTATCCAATACATCTAATTCCTCAACCAAAAAATAAAAAAATAAAAATCCAAATACAGTGGTACCTCGAGATATGAGTGCCCTAACATACAAGATTTTTGAGATACGAGCCATCGAGTGAGCGATTTTTGCTTTGAAATATGAGCAACAGTTGAGATACGAGTAATCTCGCGGATCGGCTGGCTGCACACGACCCACCAGTTTACCGCGACTTGAGTGTCTCATAGTTTCCCACCCCTCAAGGTTACAGAACGAATTAAACTTGTATCTCAAGGTACCACTGTACTGAGATAATTTGTTTCACTTAAATGTGCACCCACTTCTATTTCCTCAGTCAGCTCAAAACCCGTATCATGTTGATGACATAGTTTGCAACTATCCGCCATGTCTCCATCAATGAAAATGTAAAGAAGAGTGCTTTCTGGAAGTTTCCCATTATCATGATAAAATAAAATTGTTGTTCTGGATAAAAAGAGGGGAAATAACCCGAGCTTTCGATGAGGAACTTCAAAGTCTATGGAGGCCCAGGTGGTGGTTCCATTTGTTTAAAACGACTGTATTTTCTGGCATATAAGACGACTTTTTAAAAAATATATATATTTTATTGATTTTTTTACAGAGAGGAAGGGAAAAGGATAGAGAGTTAGAAACCTCGATGAGAGAGAGACATCGATCAGCTGCCTCCTGCACACCCTCGACTGGGAATGTGCCTGCAACCAAGGTACATGCCCTTGACTGGAATCGAACCTGGGACCTTTCAGTCCACAGTCCGACACTGTATCCACTGAGCCAAATCGGTTTTGGCTAACATGACTTTTTTTTTTTTAATATTTTATTGATTTTTTACAGAGAGGAAGGGAGGAGGATAGAGAGCCAGAAACATTGATGAGAGAGAAACATCGATCAGCTACTTCCTGCACACTCCCCACTGGGGATTTGCCCGCAACCAAGGTACATGCCCTTGACCAGAACTGAACCTGGGACCCTTGAGTCCACAGGCCGACGCTTTATCCACTGAGCCCAACCGGTTAGGGCTAAGATGACTTTTCAACCCAGGAAAATCTTCTCCAAAGTCAGGGGTCGTCTTATACGCCGGGTGTCATCTTATAGGGCGAGTATCTCCCAAACTCTCTCTCTATATTTTTTAATATATTTTATTGATTTTTCACAGAGAGGAAGAGAGAGAGATAGAAAGTTAGAAACATCGATGAGAGAGAGACATCGATCAGCCGCCTCCTGCACACCCCCTACTGGGGACGTGCCCGCAACCAATGGACATGCCCTTGACCGGAATTGAACCGAGACCTTTCAGTCCACAGGCCAACGCTCTATCCACTGAGCCAAACCGGTTTCGGCCCAAACTCTCTATTTTAACTGAAAAAATTGGGGGTCATCTTATACGCCCAGTCGTCTTATACACCGGAAAATACGGTAGCATGTAACTTGTTAGGTCCAAAGAGTCAGAGGAATACAAAAAATAAAAAAAAAAGAAAGAAACGATTTTCAGGAGGGAGAGAAACTTTTGCTGCTTGGCCTAATAAAATAAAAGCCCACATTTAGTAAAACTGCATTCACAGATGATTCCAGCACAGATGAGCCTTCTGCTGGAGCCGCTCCCAGCGCGCGGGCTGCGCGCACTGTAAGCACCATGTGGTAGATGCGCACCAGATCGTCTCCGTGCGGGAAAGACCAGCCAGCTTTCTTGGCCAAGCTGGTGCCACGAGACACACCCGCGAGCTGCCTTTCCGTGCTGGTGAGGGTCTGGGACTTCGAGGCACAGTCTACAACTGGGTCTCAAATTGTCCAGAGCGTTGTCGCAAAAGGACTGGTTGATGACTGTCTCAGCGGAATTAGGTTATCTGTTGCCAAATGGCTTGGTGTCGCTGCAAACCATGGCTCTACCATGCCAACTGCTGCTGCTGCTTTTCTTTTTCTTCCTCCCTCCATCCCCCCCCAACCCCGTAGAAAACACCTCTGTTCGTTCCCGAACCCGGGATGTGCTTTGGAGACTTACAAAGAGTTAACGCGGCTGGTCTGGCATCCGAGATGGGTATAATGGGCTTTTACTGATGTAATTAAAATTTGCTTATAATTAATACAGATGAATTAGTTTCTGCACAATAATAGTTAGGAGATTAACAAAGGCCACATTTTGGCAACAAGACTACATTCTTTTCCAAGTGCTTTGGGAGTTTATCCAATGCATGTCTGTCCAAACCGGCTGATTCTTCAGAGATGCCATATGGCACCGCTATGCATTCTGACATTTTTTTTTCTTCTCCCTCTAAAAGGCAGCCATATGACACAACTGATCTTTAAAACGTTGTCAGAAGGTATTACCTGGGTAGGCTTTGAGCTGCTTTCCAAAACCTTAGCAAGCACAGGGGCTATTAATTATGAGCAAAAGAAATGTGCATGCACACGCTGGAAACTTGCCATTCTTTCCTCTCTCTCAGCACAGCTGATCTCCCAGCCCGTTCGAGCTGGGGAAGGAAGAAGCCCTCCCATATTTGAAACTTCCAAGAAAAAAAAAAAATCTACAGAGTCTGCTTCAAAACATATATTCAAGCAATTTCATGACAAAATATCTGTGCACTTGCTTCTAACATCCAATTATTTCACCATCTGTACTTTCACCATATTCACTAATTTTATTTAAAAAATATTTTTATTGATTTCAGAGAGGAAGGGAAAAGGAGAGAGAGAGATAGAAACATCAAGGAGGAGAGAGGATCATTGAGAGCCCGTCTTCTGTACACCCCACACCGGGGTGTGGCCTGACCAGGGATCAAACTGTGTCGTCCTGGTTCATAGGTTGATGCTCAACCACTGAGCCAGGCTGGTCAGGCCATATTTATTGATTTAAAAACAATTTTTTTAAAGGACTTAATTGTCTAGTAATAGCCATTGATGGTAAAAGCTTACAAAGACACTACACCTTTCTTGCTGTCATAGCAACTAGGATAGCCACACAATTTTTGTCGTTGCCTTTAAATTACTTTAAATATGAAATGTTAGTGCTCATTGATCCAGATAATTTTTAAATATATTTTTTAATTGATTTTTTTACTGAGAGGAAGGGAGAGGTTTAGAGAGCCAGAAACATCAATGAGAGAGAAACATCAATCAGCTGCCTCTTGCACCCCCCCTCACTGGGGATGTGCCCACAACCAAGGTACATGCCCTTGACAAGAATTGAACCTGAGGCCTTTTAGTCCGCAGGCCAAAGCTCTATCCACTGAGCCAAACTGGTTTCAGCTGATCCAAATATTTACTCCAGTGTATATATTCGGGGTGGATTGTATTAAGGCCTAAAACAGCAGTTCTATTTTTTTTGTTTTTTAAACAGCAGTTCTTGACGTGGCCCCTGGAAAAGCAATATCAGCATCATCTGAGAATGGGTCAGAAATGCAAATTTTAGCTCTGAGTGGTTTGGCTCAGTGGATAGAGTGTCGGCCTGCAGACTCAAGGGTCCCGGGTTCGATTCTGGTCAAGGGCATGTATCTTGGCTGCAGGTGCATACCTGGTGGGGAGTGTGCAGGAGGCAGCTGATCAATGTTTCTAACTCTCTCCCTCTCTGTAAAAAGTCAATAAAATAAAAGTCAATATATAAATGCAAATTTTAGGAGTCTCATCCAAGTCCTACTAATAAGAAACTTGAGGAAGGTTGGATGTGGGGGAGGGGAGATGGGAGGAAAGATAGCAATCTGAGTTAAAACAAGCCCTACAGGTAGCTCTGATACTTGATAAAGTTTGAGAACGATCACACTAGAGCAGCGGTTCCCAACCTGTGGGTCGCGACCCCCAACGACCCTTTCACAGGGGTCGCCTAAGACCATCGGAAAATGCAGATATTTACATCACGACGCATAACAATAGCAAAATTTCATGGTTGGGGGTCACCACCACATGAGGAACTGGATGCAAGGGTCAAGGCCTTAGGAAGGTTGAGAACCACTGCACTAGAGGCTGTATGTGCTCAACACATTTTCAATGGCTACTTAGTAAGTACCTGGTTTCTTCCAAAGTGCTAGGATGTAACCTGGTCCTTCGCCTTGAGGAATAAGTATTTGGTATCAGTTGGTTCTAATCAGAGAGACACTAAACTGCTTTAAATATTTAAATCAGAGCAAGTTTCATATAAGAATGGACTAGACAGGACACGGAAGAGCTTGTGAAGACAGCAAGTGATGATACGGAGGCATCCCTGAGATTATCAGCAGCCAGCGGTCACTATTACCCTTGGACTAGGTCACCAAGGGAGGCAGTGTTATCAGAGGTTAGGGGTCAAGGTCACCTGGCAGGCCTCTTCTATAGGCGAATGGAGGTACAAAAGAGTGGCAAGTGTTGCTATAGACTCGACATTTCTGGGCAGAGAGCGTTAAGTGATACGGTCTGCCATCCTCCCATCCTCCCACTGGTACCCCCCATGGTCCAAGTGCAGTAGAAAACGTGCTGGCTAGGTCAGCCTACCGGTGATATTCTAGCGATGCAGAGCAGAGAAGGCTGAAAAACCCAGCGGTAACACACCCCAGCATTAGTGCCTGCACCTTCGGGGGATTGTGATGATTATCCAAATCTCTACCTACACTCTTCTTTGTAAACTGCAAGTAAAAGTGGAGAAATACTTTAACCTTGCATGATATAGGAAAAGTCTGAGTAAATTAGAAATAAAGAGTATTGCCCTAATCAGTTTGGCTCAGTGGATAGAGCATCAGCCTGCGGACTGAAGGGTCCCAGGTTCCATTCCGGTCAAGGGCATGTGCCTTGGTTGCGGGCACATCCCTAAAGGGGATGTTGGGGGGAGTTTGAGGGGGAGGAAGAGGGGCAGCTGATCGGTGTTTCACTCTCATTGATGTTTCTCACACTTGCTCCCTCTCCCTTCCTCTCTGTAACAAAATTAATAAAATATTTTAAAAAGAAGTATTACAGGGAAAATAAAATTCCAATCTATTTTTAACCTGTCCATGTACTACATTTTGCATATCCTCCCACATGAAGAAGATATTTAGCATGAAGGAGATATTTATGTTCATGTGCAAGTAAAATAGGTGAATGAATTATACATTTACTATAAATTTATTTTTTTTTAACACTGACTATAATGATTTAAGCTCTCAAAAAGTTAAGCACTCACACAAATCATGTCTCCAGGGCTGTGTGCTGATCAATAATTGTTCTGTTAATTATGGAGATACAGAATGCATTGGGCCGTTTATAATTCTGCTCACTGAAGAACAACTCTTCAAAGCTGAGAATACCTTTCTCTTTCTGTGTAGGTTGGCTTAATGCATGGGAAGGCGATTAGACCACATTCTCAAGCCATCTTTTGGCAAGCAATGTTTTCTTTATTTTCCGACCAAGTATATTTTGAGTTGGAAAAACTAAAAACTAAAAATCACGACCCACCTCCATATATATTTTTCCCTACTGGGTTTCTTTCTAGCTTTAAAGCATTTTTGTGAAGGAACCTTTTATTCACTCAACAAATATTTATTGTGCGTTTATGGAGCACACAATATAGTGGAGGAGAAAAACGCTTTTAATAAGAATGAAAGTTGTGCAGAGAGCAGTCTCTAAGGCTGGTTCTCAATAGCCTGCTGGTCAGATGGTCCTCGGGTTATGTCAAACTCGACGTACTTTGTTCTGGAGTTAAGTCGCCAACTCCTATCTATATTAATAATAAGGTAATATACTAATTAGACCAGGAGACCTTCCAGATGTCCTTCCGGACAAAGCCATGATGGCAGGGCTGAGGCAGAGGCCGTTAGTGGCAATCAGGCCAGGAGGGGAGGGCAGTTGGGGTGATCAGGCCAGTGGAGGGGGGCAGTTGGGGGCAAACAGGCTGGCATAGGGGGGTAATTGGGGGTGATCAGGCAGGAAGGCAGGTGAGCATTTAAGAGCCAACGGTCCTGGATTATGAGAGGGATATCCAACTGCTGGTTTAGGCCTGATCCCTAAACTGGCATTTGGACATCCTCTCAGGGGTCCCCAGATTGGAGAGGGTGCAGGCTGGGCTGAGGGACAACCACCCCTGCATGAATTTTGTGCACCAGGCCACTAGTTTATTTATAAAAAAACAAAAAGTTCCATCATTTCAACGTATGGACATATGTGCTTGATGTGTTTTTTTTTTTAATTTTTAATATATTTTATTGATTTTTTACAGAGAGGAAAGGTGAGGGATAGAGTGAGAAACATTGATGAGAGAGAAACATCAATCAGCCGCCTCCTGCATACCGCCCAGTGGGTACGTGCCTGCAATCAAGCTACATGCCCTTGACTGGGATCGCACCTGGGACCCTTGAGTCCACAGGCCGATGCTCTATCCACTGAGCCAAACTGGCCAGGGCTGTGCTTTATGTTTTTTATTATGTATTTACCAGGAATTGTCATCTTTCTTTTAAATTTTTTTTTGCTGTTTCACTTCATTACTGCTGTGTATGTGCTCCATGGGAGTGACATAGGTGATTATGTAGGTGGGTTCCAACTTACAGTGAAAATCGCATTACGTCGTGCCATAGGAATGGATTTCCCATGTAACCCGAGGACCTACTGTATACGTGCATACATGTCCTTTGGTTGATCTCTTATCCCTCCCTCTTCTCCTCCCCTGCCTTCCCTCTGAGGTGATGGTCTGTTCGATGCTTCTATGTCTCTGGATCTATTTTTCTTAATCAGATTATGTTGTTCATTATATTCCACAAAGGAGTGAAATTATATGTTACTTATCTTTCTCTGATTAGCTTATTTCACTTAGCATAATGCTTTCCAGGTCCATCCATGCTGTTGCAAAGGGTAAGAGTTCTTTCTTTTTTTTTCAGCTGCATAGTAATCTATTGTGTAGATGAACTACGGGTTTTTAATCCACTCATCTGCTGATGGGCACTTAGACTGTTTCGAAATCTTAGCTATTGTAAGTTACACTGCTATGAACATAGGGGTGCATATGTTCTTTCTGATTGGTATTTCTGCTTTTTTAGGGGGATCACTGGATCAAATGGGAGTTCCATTTTTAGTTTTTTGAGGAAATTCCATACCATTCACAGTGGCTGCACCAGTCTGCATTCCCACCAGCAGTGCATGAGGGTTCCTTTTTCTCCGCATCCTCACCAGCACTTGTCGTTTGTTGATTTGTTGATGGTAAACATTCTGTCTGTCAGGTGTGAGATGGTACCTCACTGTTGTTTTGATTTGCATCTCTGGGATAATTAGTGACTTTGAGCATGTTTTCATAGGTCTCCTGGTCTTCTGTATGTCCTCCTTTGAAAAGTGTCTATTTAGGTCCTTGGTCTACTTTTTTTATTGGATTGTTTATCTGTTTATCTTCCTTTTGTTAAGTTGTAGGAGTTCCCTATAAAGTTTGGAGATTAAGCCCTTATCGGTGATAACATTGGCAAATATGTTCTCCCAGACAGGGTTCTCTCTAGCTAGTCTTCAGGATATTATTTTTGTTGTTGTTGTTGTTGTTTTTGTATTTTAGTTGTAATTCCAGTTTGTTCTTAGGAGCATGGCTGTGTAGCATCCACTTACTCTGCCGCCATTTTTAATCTCCCTATTAGCTTTTCTTGAAAACATTTTATGATTCAGTGAACTCGCCAATTTGATGGTAAATGAAAATTGGAGAGATTAATTTACCTATTTATGTAGTCACTGGAGTGTCCTCATTTTCTGTAACTTTTCTTTGAAGGAGATGTGACAACTGGCACCTAGTATTTCTTCTAGTCGAGTCTACTCACTATGAACACACATCCTTTGTTAATATGGACTGATGGATTATTTGGTTGATGTTGAAGTTTGTGGGCATACTCTGCTCTTTAAGGAGATAAAATAATCCTTAAAATTAAATACATTGTTTACATGGATGACACTAAGTAAATAGAGCATTAATATTGCTCCTATGTTATGTTGGCTTTTATGTTGAGAAAATTGGAAATTTTTGTTTAGATAGGCTTCAAAGTGGTGATATTAATGTTTTTTGGAATTACTCAATTTTAAAAAATATATATTTTTATTGATTTTTTTACAGAGAGGAAGGGAGAGAGATAGAGAGTTAGAAACATCGATGAGAGAGAGACATCCATGCGCTGCCTCCTGCACACCTCCTACTGGGGATGTGCCCACAACCAAGGTACATGCCCTTGATCGGAATCAAACCTGGGACCCTTCAGTCCACAGGCTAATGCTCTATCCACTGAGCCAAACCAGTTTGGGCTGGAATTACTCCATTTTTATAGTTAATCCAATAGGACACAATTATTTTTCCCCATAGGGGTTGGGTTATACTTTTTTTATGGGCTGGCTTATGTGATTTCAACCAAAATAATCAAATTAATTGAATGTAATTTTACTCTTTTTTCCTTTCTTTCTAAATGATGCATTCTTAGTTGGTTCGAAAAGGTTGTTTGGGTGAATTTACACAAGCTTAGCAACGTGCATGAAAGCTGCACTTCCCCAGAATAAAGAGAAGATTTTCCGGCCTTAAAACACACCAGGAGTTAAATACCACTTATCCAGTCAAATAAGCATCAGAAAACAAAAGAAGAGACAAATATTATGGTCCAGTGGTTCTGATAAATACAAATTATCCAAAACCTTCCATCCAGGAATCAATGAGAGGCAATGCCCAGTTTCTCCGAACTCTCTGCATACGAAGTCAGAGAAATACTAGTCACTGTAATGCCTCAAAGCAGACCACCAACAGTCTAGCTAGGTTCCCCGCACAATCTTTTGCAAAGACAGAAAGAACTCACAGAACCCCGCCCATCCGGTAAGTGAGCATTTGAACTTCTTTAAAAAAAAAAAAAATTCTTTATTGATTTCAGAGGGGAAGGGAGAAGGAGAGAGATAGAAATATCAATGATGAGAGAGAATCATTGATCGGCTGCCTCTTGCATGGGGATGGAGGGCCCAACCCAGGCATCGCCCTTGGCTGGAATCGAACCTGGGACCCTTCAGTCCACAGGCTGATGCTCTATCCATTGAGCCAAGCCTCTGAGGGTGAGCATTTGAACTTCTGATTGCTTGTCTGAACTCTCCCGCCTTTGGCTGTGTGCCCATCTGAGGGGAGGCCTTGTCATTTTGGGCATGAAACAGAATGAGGTGATCTGAACCTAGGAGTCTATTTTTTTTTTTTTTTTGCTAGATGCATGTGTATAATTTCTATTAATTTTTTAAAAATATATATTTTATCGATTTTTTTTTTTACAGAGAAGAAGGGAAAGAGAGAATTAGGAACATCGATGAGAGAGAAACATCAATCAGCTGCCACCTGCACACCCTCTACTGGGGATGTGCCCGCAAACCAAGGGACCTGCCCTTGACCGGAATCGAACCTGGGACCCTTGAGTTTGCAGGCCGATGCTCTATCCACTGAGCCAAACCAGTTTGGGCCAATTTCTATTAATATTAATGAGAATTCTGTATGCACCCTGAAGCAGGATAGATTCAGGAGGAATCTCGGCCTTGGGTGCCTATTTGTGATTTCCGTTTTAGGGGCAGAACTCTAGGGGAGCCTTGCCTGGGTGCCCAAGGGCAAGCTGTCAGAAGCTCTGCAGAGAACACATGTGCAGATCGGCAAGAGGTCTTACACGTGTAATGCCAGAAATATGAGGTGTGTATGCACTACGTAAGCCTCCATTTTGTACTGGATGTGGATTTCCCAGAATATTACCTTTCCCTTGTGGTCATATAACTAAGAAATGATTACCAAACAATCAAAGCCGATCTTTTAATGAAAATATCATTAAGGAATGATATTAGGTGAATAAAGTATGTATACTTTTATTTTTTTATACTATATTTTATGGATTTTTTTAAAGAGAGGAAGGCAGAGGGACAGAGAGCTAGAAACATTGATGAGAGAGAAACATCCATCAGCTGCCTCCCACCCCTCCCCCCACTGGGGATGTGCCCACAACCAAGGTACATGCCACTGAGCAGAATTAGAACCTGGGACCTTTCAGTCCACAGGCTGACGCTCTATCCACTGAGCCAAACCGGTCTTGGCAATTTTTTAAAGAAATAATATAGCCCTAGTTGTTTTGGATCAGTGGATAAAGCATAGACCTGCATACTGAAGGGTCCCAGGTTCAATTCTGATCACGGGCACATGCCCAGGTTGCAGGCTTGATCCTCAATAGGGGGTGTGCAGAAGGCAGGGATCAATGATTCTTTCATCATTGATGTTTCTCTCTTTCTCCTTCCTTCCCTTTCTCTTTGAAATAAATAAAAATATGTTAAAAAAAAGGAAATAATCCAATTGAAAAAAAAAAAGAGGCCATGGAAATAGTGTAAATGAGGAAATTAACTCCTGCAGACACTGAAGATGATGGACAATTTAAGTCTTTCCATTGGCGCGGCCTGAGTGAAAAGTTTCTAAGTGGCCCTCATCCATAATGAATAATCTCATGGCAGAGATCTGTTTGAAAGAGATATGATTGATGGTCTATCATTCCTAATTCACTGTTTATACTGGTAGCGAGGCTACTGGGAAAATACCTCATTCATCAGGGTATTAGCGAATTCATCCAACGTATGGCACCTTCATTTTAACAAACTAGAGGAGAACAGCTTAATGGGGGAAATTGACAACCATCTCTGATTCCATGGTAATGCAATTAGGCTGCTCCTCTCCAGAGCTTCTGCTAATTCACAAAACAGCTTCCGTCGGCAGGTCCTAAGTATATGATCATTTTTCACACTTTGAAAACTAATGATTTCTTGACGCGAATCAATAAATCTTGGTGAAGTCCTCGCGACTTTTCATGTTCAGCATGCAAGTCAGTTTTGAAAACTCATGTGTATTAAATCTGACTTGCTATCCAGCCTGTGTTTACATAATCTAATTTAACAAAATCTCAAATAAATGTGTAAATGAAGTGTTTATAGTAAGCACAAGGAAAGTTTCCCTTTCATTGAGAAAGTGTGATATGGTGCATCAAACTATTTTAATTTGCACCCTGAAATACCCATATTTGCAAATGTGCCACATACAGAGAACTGTTGCTCTTAAAATTTCTATATTAAATTTGGTATGCTATTCTCAATAGATGAGGAAAGAGAATTGACTGCAGATGACACAGTATGCACTACATTGTTTGTCCAAAATGAGCCGATTGCAAACTGAGGAACGGAGTGGATCCAAAGACATGGACGCATGGAGGAGAGTGAGTGAGGAATCTCGGAGGGAGGGTTAGGGAGAGAGGTAATCAACCAAAGACCCTGTATGCACCTATGCATAACCTATGGGCATAGACAATAGGGGGTGACGTGCAGGCCTGGAGTGGGGAATGGGGATGGGCTAGAGAGGGTCGATGGGGGGAATAAAGAGACCTATATCAGACGTTCAACAATAAAGATTAAAATACAACTAATAAAAAAATAAAATAAATTTAGCCAAAACCGGTTTGGCTCAGTGGATAGAGCGTCGGCCTGCGGACTGAAGGGTCCCCAGGTTGGATTCTGGTCAAGGGCATGTACCTTGGTTGTGGGCACATCCCCAGTAGGGGACGTGCAGGAGGCGGCTGATCGATGTCTCTCTCTCATTGATGTTTTTAACTCTCTATCTCTCTCTCTTCCTCTCTGTGGAAAATCAATAAAATATATATATAAAAAATAAATAAAATAAAATAAATTTAAAAAATAAGTTAAATGAATCTATTACAAAGCATCCAGAAAATATTTTTAAAAATATTTTTAACTGATTTTTTACAGAGGGATAGAGAGTTAAAAACATGGATGAGAGAGAAACATCCATCAGCTGCCTCTTGCACACCCCTTACTGGGGATGTGCCCACAACCAAGGTATACACCCTTGACCAGAATCGAACCTGGGACCCCTCAGTCCGCAGGCTGACACTCTATCCACTGAGCCAAACCGGTTAGGGTCAGAAAATATTAATACACTAGTTTCTAAGCACAAAAAAAAAATATATGTATATATTTATTCATCTTTCTAAAACAATTGCATAAAAACAGGAAGAAAATGTATATACGTGTATTAAGTAGCCAATATCCACAGAAGAGCAGCATTTTTCTAACAATTATAGTTCCGCGTCCTCTATAGGGAATAAGAATTTGAAAAGGCTACTGACTGCAGCAGGTAGCAAGCAGTGAGGTTTGCTTAAGAACGCATTATCAAACAGCTACGAAAGCGGTTATACTATGCAGCACAGGGCATTTTACTTCTCATTCCTGGAATAGTCGACCATTTAGCTGGGTGCAAACTGGGATGATAATCATAAATGTACCTGCTGTGATGTCCCCCACCTGAAATTTGTTTTATCCACCGTGATGCCTGTAAAAATGATGCGCTTTCTAACAGGGGGAGACGAAGATGTGGGCAACAATATGTTTTTAAATGAAACACAAAACAATTGGCACTTGGCTCATGAGGTTTGCACAGTGATTTGGAATCGCAGATGAAAAGAAATTTTGCGTGGAACACTGTTTTTCAAGTGTTGGTGCCTCCTGTTGCACTTCCACTATTTCATATTTGCGATGATGACTGATGGATGTGATACGCCATCTAGAAATAGACTGTGCCACACTAAGTGGGTGAGAGGACATCCATTTCAGTGACTGGAATTTCCATTTAGCCTTGCGCTCTATAAATCTGGCCACGCGCACACATCCTTCCTACAGGCACCGTAATCCTGAGCGACAGAGGGAAAAGGCTAACAGAGATGACAGATTCTCACGCACAGAACATTGGTCAACCAGATCGCTAAATTGCAAATCACGAAGATAGTTTGGGAAAGCCATTTTAAGAACATCCTTCGTTATGTTCACCATCCAGGAGATACTACTCTACTCAGTCTTCACCACTAAGGCTACAGGGGGACTTACATCCTTCAGATCCACGCACAGCACATTGAACTTCTGCCTATCTTCCTATAGTTCAGCGGTTCTCAACCTGTGGGTCGCGACCCCTTTGGGGGGGTGTCGAAAGACCCTTTCACAGGGGTCGCCTAAGACCATAGGAAAATGCAGATATTTACATCACGATGCATAACAGTAGCAAAATTTCATGGTTGGGGGTCACCACCACATGAGGAACTGTATGCAAGGGTCGTGGCCTTAGGAAGGTTGAGAACCACTGCTATAGTTGATTTCGGTTCAATTTGGGGTAACGTATGCAGTTCCCTCCCAAAGAACCAACTTTACTCCAAGGGAGGCTGTGAACTGTGATGGGAAACGACTTCTAAAATGATTGCACCTCTGCTGAAACCGGTTTGGCTCAGTGGATAGAGCATCAGCCTGCGGACTGAAGGATCCCAGGTTCGATTCCGGTCAAGGGCATGTACCTTGGTTTCGGGCACATCCCCAGTGGGGGGCGTTCAGGAGGCAGCTGATTGATGTTTCTCTCTCATTGATGTTTCTAGCTCTCTATCCCTCTCCCTTCCTCTCTGTAAAAAATCAATAAAATATATTAAAAAAAAATAAAATGATTGGACCTCATCTTGTGCCTTGCCCTCTACTACTGATCTCGAATCTGTGGGAGGCCTGCCATCCATTGTATGCAGGTTTGTGCCAGGAAAATATTTGCATCCGTGGTCGCGTCTGGTGACAAGTCAGTGACAGCGGGTCTACACTCAGCTCAGCGACAAGAGAGCTGGAAAAGCGGACCAGTGGGACAGACTGGGCTGTGGCTGTCGGGGCAGAAGCAGGGAGGCTGCAAGAGTCACCCACTGGCACCGTCACTTCGCCCATTCATCAAGTAAGGTCAGACTTCCTGAATCAGGTGCCAGATGGGCCGCTCGTCAGTGGGAAGGCCTGATCCGAAGCCATCCATCATCTCATAACACGATCATTGGGCTGCAGCTGGCTGGGCCCTCCGCAGCCCGAGTGCACACGTGATGGACGGAGCCGGTGGCCCTCCCTGGGTGGTGGGGTTTGCTCCACCGGAACATGGCACAGGTGGAGGCTGGGAGAATGAGGAAATGACCACGCGTCGCAGGGATGAGCGTCTCACCGGCTCACCACTCCCCTCGAATACCAATGAAAGCCAGACACCAAAACTTGAGTCCGGCCAAGGTCAGGCATGGCTTACAGGACAGAAAAGGAGAAGAGATACACGGGCGAAAAGTAAAACAAACTGGAAAAACCTGGTTTCCTGTCGGGAGACCAACTTGAAACACTTGTCACCTGCCTCCTTTTTCTAAACTGAATGGCTGGGGATGAGATTTTTCTCTGAAAGTTAATTTTGTTTTACTCTTTTTTTTTAAATATATTTTATTGATTTTTACAGAGAGGAAGGGAGAGGGATAGAGAGTTAGAAACCTCGATGAGAGAGAAACATCGATCAGCCGCCTTCCGCACACCTCCTACTGGGGATGTGCCTGCAACCAAGGTACATGCCCTTGACCGGAATCGAACCTGGGACCTTTCAGTCTGCAGGCTGATGCTCTATCCACTGAGCCAAACCGGTTTTGGATTACTCTTTTTTAAAAAAACAAACAAAAACAAAGCATCTTGAGCCTTTTTAAAGGAGAAAGGTGAAAAAAGTAATCTCTAGGGAATCATAAAATTGATGTTATTTTATGCTCACCATGGAGCAAAACTAATGCAACAAAGAAAATTAGATAAAGACACAAGTGATGAGCTCTTAAATCGAAAGAGTTTATTGCAAGCAAAATGTAATTGTGCTGATTTCCAACACTTGCGGCAGCTCTGACAGTCTAGAAATGGCTGGAGTTGGGGCTAACCTTTCACTGGAGACAAAGGCTTTTGCTGAATTCCACGGAGGTTTAGGAAAACGGGGCTGTGTGGAGGGAGGCCTTGTTTCTTACTCCGGCGGACACTCTGTGCAACTATTCTTTTGTTTTTGTTTAAATATATTTTATTGATTTTTCACAGAGAGGAAGGGAGAGGGATAGAGAGTTAGAAATATCGATGATGAGAGAAACATCGATCAGCTGCCTCCTGCACGCCCCCTACTGGGGATGTGCCCGCAAGCAACGTACATGCCCTTGATCGGAATCGAACCTGGGACCTTTCCGTCCACAGGCTGACGCTCTATCCACTGAGCCAAACCGGTTTCAGCTGGAACTATTCTTTTATTTATAAAAGTTAAAATCCTTCAGGTGGAGAGCCTACCACTGAGACAGCAAGGTAACCAGTGCTGACTTCGTCCTTTTATATCCTAAGTGGATTATAAAAGTTTATTCTGCTTTGAATAGGACACTCCTTATTGTCATATTTCTTAGCGAGGAGCCAACAGTAAGCTCTCTCTCTCCTTCTCTGTCTCCAATGAGTGAGCTGGTGTGTCCACCATATATTACTTGTGAGTCCCAGATACTTGCCCGTGAATGGGATTCTGCAGATGTGAGGGGTGGAGCCATTTCTGAAGCAGATTCTACGTCTGGTTTCCATGTATTCCTCTTCACATTTTCTTTTTTAAAAAATATATCTTATTGATTTTTTACAGAGAGGAAGAAAGAGAGATAGAGAGTTAGAAACACTGATGAGAGAGAGAAACATTGATCAGCCGCCTCCTGCATGTCCCCCACTGGGGACGTGCCCGCAACCAAGATACATGTCCTTGACCGGAATCGAACCTGGGACCTTTCAGTCTGACTCTCTATCCACTGAGCCAAACTGGTTTTGGCCCTCTTCACATTTTCCATTTAGGGTACTTTATCTGTCCATTCTCAAGCAAACAGGGAGTATAAATTCTCACAGTTTGGTCCAAAAAGCACTGTTCTGATTGGTCAGAATAAAGCCTCCCTGGTTGGTGAAGATGTTCATTAGGATTTAGCTGCACAGCTCTGATTGGATGCTAACAGTCTCGATTTTATTGGTTGAAACATAATTCCAAGATGGCCTTTTCAAGGGCTGGCTCAGATGGCAGGAACATAGTGGAGGCGGGTAGTTCAGTGCAAGCTTTTCCCTGAAGTGCAGTTGGTGAGAGGACTGTGTTTAGAAAAGGATGCTAGCCACCAGGAGATCTTGTTAATAGGTCTCTTCTTTCCCAGGGTCAATACTACTGTATTTCCCAGCATTTAAGACGACTCCCAACTTCTCCAGTTAAAATATAGAGTTTGGGATATACTCACCCTATAAGATGACACCTGGCGTATAAGACGACCTCCAATTTTTGAGAAGATTTTCCTGGGTTAAAAAGTCATCTTATACACGGGAAAATACGGTAGTTAATGGGAGTGAGCCAATAATATATCCTGACTGGCTCAGGTCTCACTTGTATTTATTTTATTATTAATACTTACAGGGAGTAAGTAACTCAGATTGATTGAAGGGGAGAGTTGGAGGCAGAAAGGAATTAGAATCACAGAGAGAGAGAGAGAGAGAGAGAGAGAGAGAGAGAGAGAGAGAAAGGTTGTTGCCAGGCCCTGGAGAATCTCTAATATTAACCTAAAAAGTCCTGATGATATATCTTAGTCAATGGACATTGTTGAGGTACTCTTAGCATGCGTATTTCTTACATCACATGCTCTAATCATGATTGAAGACATGTGAAATGGCATAAAGCGTGAATAGAAACTCTTCAACAAATATTTTAAATCAATTTACCACACCTGTAGACTGTCGCGAGCTCTACTTAGCCGTGAAACAAGCTGGCAACAAAAGATATGAACGAAGCTATTTGGAGCGCCAAGAGCAATCTCGCAATCAATGACAAACTATGGAAGGCCAGGCCAAGGGTTGGAAATAACTACCGGCTATAGACTGCTATCTCCAGCTCCTTGAAAGACATTCTCTGGAGCCTACACATACAACATACCTTGGGGCATGTACTGTGAAAACACTTTGGGTGCAACTACCTTAAAAAGAGATCTTTTGCTATTTAATGACATAATCCTCTTGGAACTGGTCCAGTCGTTCAGAAGAACTTTTCATTCGTGTGAGCAGTATTAGAGTGAGGTTTTAGAAATGTTTGTACAGTGGTACCTTGAGATACGAGTGTCCTAACATACGAGATTTTTGAGATATGAGCCGAGCCGTCGAGCGAGCGATTTTTGCTTTGAAATACGAGCAACATTTGAGATAGGAGTCATCGCTCAGATCGGCCGGCTGCACACGACCCACCAGTTTACCGCAACTCGAGCGTCTCATAGTTTTCCCATGCCTCAAGGTTACGGAACAAATTAAACTCGTATCTCGAGGTACCACTGTATTTCCAATGGAAAGCGAGTACTAAGTATGTCCTTAGCATGTTCTAATGTTGGGGAGACCTTAAAAATAGAGCATGAAGCATTTGATTGCCTCAGCTCACGAAGAACAGGCCAAACGAAAGTGCAGATAATCGTTAGGCTTTATTTTCCATCACTATTGTCATCATGATAAAACTCTGCTAGAGCATCAACTCTCAGTTCTTTAACATCATTTCTGAACTGACGTTCTCTATGGATATTAATAATCAGAGAAATGGGGCAGAAAGGCGCCAACACAAAGAAGACAAGTCGTTTAGAAACCAGAGCATAAACCATGTGACCATTGAACGGTTCCATACCGACAACACATCAAAGACGGTATTTTGATCTGTGACTCACTATCCGGAGATCATTTACTCCTCTGTGGACCTGGCTTTGTCCTTGTAACAATCAAGTGCAATCATAAAAATTTAGCTAGTAATCAACCAGGTGATGGTTGATAGAAACTCTTAGACTGATGTTGGAGTCACCCCTTTGATCAAGCTTTTATATAAAAGCCCAACTGGCTGTTGAGATCCAAATACACTTTTAGAGACAAACGACCCAGTGAAGAGAATCTGTAACAGGAAATGTGAGAAGCACATACTCTAAGAAACCATTACATTAAAAATTCAAGGGAGCAACGTGGGCATCCATCCAATGTTGTGTAGTAAAGAAAATGATTATGGGATATTTATATTCATAAAAATTAGAGAATTATTGTTTATGAAGGCAGAACACTGTTCAGTCAATAAATAATTAAAACCCCAGTTCCTCTTTGCTTCTACTGACCTTTCAGTCAGGAAAATAAAAGTACTTTAATTAAGCTTAAGATCTTCATCAGGTGGCTTTAATTCTTTTGAAAGAGCTACTTGTGACTAATGTGTCTCGTATTCCCATTGTCATCAGTGGGAGGTCTGCCAGTTTCAGAATAGAAAGAACAGAATACATGATTATAAATGACTTAACCCTGTTGGGAATTATTCCAAAAGGTAAAAACATTTTCTTGAGGGTAGTTTTCTAGCATCAAATGGCCCAGGGTTCTAATGTAATACTATCGCTTTATGTATATAAGTATATATGTATGTATATATTTATTTTTCAGTGCCCCAGTGCATCTATTCAACAAAGATGTTTACTGCCTGTGAGAGTTTTGATGTTTGAAGGAGATAATACATGAAACATGCTTACAATCATGCCTGGCATGTGGTGAAGTCTCAATACAGTGGTACCTCGAGATACGAGTTTAATTCGTTCCGTAACCTTGAGGCGTGGGAAACTATGAGATGCTCAAGTCGCAGTAAACTGGTGGGCCGTGTGTAGCAGGCTGATCCACACGATTACTCCTATCTCAAATGTTGCTCGTATTTCAAAGCAAAAATCGCTCGCTCGATGGCTCGTATCTCAAAAATCTTGTATGTTAGGGCACTCGTATCTCGAGGTACCACTGTATATGTTAGTTATTATTGTTGAACTAGAGATCTGGTGCACAGATTCATGTACTAATGGGGCCCCTCAGCCTGGTCTGTGCTCTCTTGTAATCCGGAAAAAGGACCCACAGAAAATATCAAACAATATATTAAAGGCCTATGCAACTAAGAGTTTGTCAATAGATTTGGTCTCTAGTTCTTATTTTATAAGACCACACTAAACATTCTATCCATATTTATTCGTGCACTTGTTGGGTCCCTTGGAGGATGTTGAACTGCTGGTTTCGACCTGATCCCCGCAGGCCAGGCTGAGCGAACTGACCAGTGCACGAATCTGTGCACTGGGTCTCTAATATGCATATAAGATCTTTGGTTCATCTCTTTCCGCCTCCCTCCCTCCCCATTTTCCTCTGAGATTCATCAGTCTGTTCCATGTTTCCATGCCTGTGCAAGGAGCATCTACCCCTTGGTGGTCAGTGCATATCATAGCTACCGGTCAAACGGTTGGATGGTCACTTGGGCTTTTATCTATATATATAGATAATAATATTAATTCTAAGTTAGGGTGGGCATGTGTCAAATAATAGGTGAAAAGTATATATACAAGAAGTATCTACCAGTACTATGATAACAATGCTGGCCATTTTTCTCTTAGATATGAGTAACCAATGAATGGCTCTTGATTTCACCAAATTCATTAGGCAGAGATTTTTCCAGTGTCATAGCAGTGAATAGAAGTAAATGTGAGTCTGGAAAAAATGTACAAGGAAGATGAAGATTAATAACAGGCAGGGCCAGATACCCTTGAAAGAAGATTTCTGTGGTATTATTGAAGGAACAGCTGACCAGAGTGAGAAAACTTCTATCTGCCTCCACTAGACTGGGCATCATCATGTTTTATTCTAAAGAGAACCTTCCATGCCTTCTACAGTGTTTGGTTCATAGTAGGCATTCAAGAATTGCTGAATAAATAAATAACCAAACATTTAATCTTATGAAAATCACAATTTACTTGAATCCCAATATAAATTTTATTTCTTTTATTCTTAAAAGGATGAGTATTTTGCTACTCATCTTTACATTTTTACAAGATCTTCATATAGTAAATATCTCAATTATAAAAAGAAATAGAAATTTCCTGAGAATCTGAGCTATTACATAGAACATTGTGTCTTAAACTTTAATGCTCATACAACTCACATCGCAATCTTATTAAATGACGATTCTGATTTCGTAGATCTGGGACTTGAAATTCTGAATTTCTGAACTGCTTTCTTGTGAAGTGTTTTCTACAGACTGTAGATGTCAAATAGGAAATATCCAGAAAGTTTTTGTGAATAACCTCTCTTAGATCATTGGAAATAGGGAAGGGTGACTTTCGACAGATACAAATACATTTACTATTTGAGTTCATAGAAGGGATGGAGGACTCTTATTATTTAAAGACTTCATGAAAGATACGACATTTGACCTTTAGTTGAAAGGTGAGTCGGATTTGTGACAGTACTTTAGAATTTGCAAACTATTTTTAAATTTCATATTTCAGTGATTGTCTACAGAGATCTAGTTTCTCTTAGTGGTACAATAACCTGAAGAAGTGGACATCGATTTTTAGCTCCATTTTACAGAGCTGGAAAAAGCACTAAAAGAGATTAGCGTGTTTCCTGGCTAGTGCATAGCAATTCTGAATCATAGGTAGTGTTTTTATTCAAGCACATCGCATTTCCTCTACGTAGATAGGGCTAAGCCTGTGATGCTATGAATTTGTCACTTATGAAAATTGACATTGTTTACCAGGACCTGAATAGTGAGGAACCCCTAATGAACATCATTGCCATATGATAGAGTGAAGCCAACACAGAGACTCTACCTACTTCTCTCTTTACTTGCCAGCTATTTTCAAGATTCAGCTAGGAAATTAAAAGGGACAGAATCAATAAACTCTAATATATCCATTTTTTCCCCTTGTAGAGAAAAGTATCCACAGAAAATGTCAAGCAGTATATTAAAGGCCTGTGCAACTAAGAGTTTGTCAATAGTTTTGGTCTCTAGTTCTTACTTTATAAGACCACACTAATACTCGGGCAATTGTTTTAAAGTTTTGAAGAGGTTTTTGAATTTCATTATCATATGTTTTTCCCCTCTCAGCATTTATGAAGGTCAAAAGTACAGAGATCGATATGTCTGAGGAAACATCAAACATTAACAACGTATTAGTTAACCACCACATCGCACAGGTATTTAGGCAAAAACCCTTTGTTCAGTTCTGATTGATCTGAAACAGCTTTGACTCCATAGAGATTTACCAGTGAAGTGAGCAAAATGTAAATTCACTTTTTAAATATTTTCCTGTGGTTCCAGATAGATTTTTCCTACAAAATGAGAACAGACGCATTCATTCTTACAAATGTAAATCAATTCCCAGGTCCTTTGCCTAGTCCTAATTTTGGTCCATAAGGTTGCCCATAGAAGTGCTATCAGTGGGGTATCTTCCGTGTTCCCACCTGTTACTGGTGGAAGTGGGCTTCTTGGGGTCCTGTGGGAACAAGAATTCCCAGAGGCTCCCACAGGAGGATGAGCTATGGTGGAGAGCTTTATTAATGAGGTCACATTAAGGAAGTTCCCTCCAAGGTACCACCATGGAAAAGTCCCATTTTTTGTCTTTAGCAGGGCCCGGGTCAAAATCACCACCCAGAGTCTCACTCCACAGTAAAGTTCACTCCAGTCTCTGGCTAGCTCAGCTTGGGCTCCCAGCTGAAGTCCATAGGGCATGGGGTCCACAGGACCATGGTCCATACAGCTTCTAGGGCCACATGCTGGACTAGCGTGGGTCACAGAAGAAGCAAGTGTAAGGGAGTAGCAGCCAAGCGAGAGGAAAGGGAGAGAGAATTCTTTGTTGGGGAATTGAACTAGGAGCCGAACCAATGAATCCTTCAGGATTTTGCGTGCCTACTGTGGCTCCACCCTCCCAGCCAACCCATGGTTCTGCAGCCTAGACTGACAGGCAAGCACCTTTCCCACCTCACTCCAACTTAACTACGCATGCGCCTGATAACCCATTGCAATTAGCTAGTTATTAATCATAGGAAAGGAGCAAAGCGGGAAGGCCAGACAGTGTAAGCATGCCATTTATGCAGCTTCATCAGGAAGCTGTACCTTTACACTCCCCAGCCTATTCCCTGCAAAATATTGGGAGAAAGGATCCAACAAAGGAAGGATAGATTCATGCCCAGTAAAGTTGGGGAAACAGAGGGAAGGTACTTGTCTGTCAATAAGAGCTGGGGACTGAGGACAGGGATGGTTGGCCAGAATGGGCATGGCCACTGCAGGTACCCGGACATTTGGGAATACATAATCCCTTACCCAAAGGAGTTCTCTCTCTTGTTGCTCCTATGGCTCTTGGTGCTCTCAGCATGCTTGGCTGGTGACTCTTCTAGCTTTTGGCTTCCTTGACTTTGATCCTGGGGCCCATGGTCATGGGGACCACACACACAATGCACTAACGGACTCTTGTGGGGAACACAAACCTTGATGCTGAATTGGACTCAGCTCCAATGTGGAAGGGAATCTCTGGTCACTGGGAATCTCTGAGTTTAGCTCCACCGAAGCCCCAGCTACACTTCTTTCATGACTGGACTAAGGGAAACGGGACTTTGGAAACCCAGGGGTGTAATTTTCCCCAAATAAAGCTTTCTGTAGTATTCAGTCCCACCCTGGGGTTCTTACTCCAGCAGTACCCCAAGAACTCTACTTCCACAAGCAACTGGGGGAGACGAGGCCTTCTCCTATCCGGTAACAAGCCCATCTTCCCTTTTTAATCAATCAATCAATCAATTAATTAATTTAAAAAATATTTGTATTGATTTCAGAGAGGAAGTAAGTGGGAAAAAGAGACAGGAACATCAAAGATGGAAAGGAATCATTGATCGGCTGCCTCCTGTATACCTCACACTGGGGATCGAGTCTAAAATCCTGGCATGTGCCCTGACTGGGAATTGAACCATGACCTCCTGGTTGATAGGCCGACACTCAACTATTGGGCCACGCCAGCTGGGAATCTTCCCTTTTTTAGAACCTTTCCTCAGTGATCTGCAGGGAATGGACCAGTGGTTCCCTGGGGAGTGTAAACTTGCAGCTTCCTGGTGTAGCTGCCCAGATGATCATGTGATATGCCTGGCCTCTTCTTTGCTCCCTTCCTATTATTTTTTATTTTCATATATTTTATTGATTTTTTACAGAGAGGAAGGGAGAGGGATAGAGAGCCAGAAACATGGATGAGAGAGAAACATCGATCAGCCGCCTCCTGCATGCCCCTCACTGGGGATGTGCCCACAACCAAGGTATGTGCCCTTGACTAGAATCGAACCTGGGACCCTTCAGTCCACAGGCAATGCTCCATCCACTGAGCCAGACCGGTTTCAGCCCTTCCTATTATTAATACTAGCTAGTTACTCATGATGGTAACAGTCGGTATCTGAAAAACAGCAAAGTCAGCTATAACTATATGTTAAAAACTAGAGGCCTGTTGTGCAAAGATTCATGCAAAAATAGGCCTTCCTTCCCCTGGATGCTGGCACCGGTTTTCCTCCAGCAGCTGGGACCCAGGCCTTGGCTCTAGCCAGAGCCTTCAGTCTTCACTCTGGCCTGAGCGCTGCCCCTGTAGCTCCCTGCCCTGCCCCACCTGGCTGCTCCGCACCTGTGTTTGCAAATTAACCTGCCAGCTTTGTGGGGTTAATTTTCATACTCGGTCCTGATTGGCTGGTGGGTGTTGTGGAGGTACGACCAATTTGCATATTTCTCTCTTATGAGTGTCGATAGCCAGGGTAGAAGCTACGGGGTTTTCTGTCCTTAGGGCAGTGGCCTCTCTACTACTTAAAAACATGCCTGCCGTCCTCACTTCTAATTGTCTCGTGTTTTTCATTCGCACCAACGCTACTTCGGTGGGCCCGCGTGTAAAAATAACAAGAGCAGATTCTTCAGAAGTCGAGAAAAAACCGTCTAGCCTCCCAATGGCTCTCTCCAGCAACAGAGGATGGCACCGCAGGATTTGAGACAGATGGCAGCCAATCCAAATCCAGTATGGGAAGCAGGCACCACTCAATAAAACTTTAATTGACGCATATGTTATCTGCTAACTTGTTTAGAAAATGGATCTGCGGCATTAGCTCCAAGCACTTGCATGGCCTGGTAGCGCAGGACAGCCTGTTGGGCTGCCACCTGGAAGACCTAAATCTGCGAGCAGATGCACCAGCGGTTGCATGGAGCCGGTGGTGGATGGTTCTAGAATGGAGATGGCATCGTCAGCACCCAGCTGCTCCCGCCACCTTTGCTGACTCCTGTTGTTCCCGTGTCACTTCCGCGGGCACCTGAAATCACTCACGGATCTGCGTTCTCTGCCCCGGGAGAGAACCAGAGCTACCCACCAGCAGGCGGCATGGGAAGGCCTGCCTGCCCTCCCACACCCTGGGAAACGTGGGAGATGCTTCAGAATGCAGTTCAGTGAGGAGAGAGAGAGAGAGAGAGAGAGAGAGAAAGATAAAGATCTGGATGAAGAATGCCTGACATATGTGCAAATGTGTGCCAAAGGCCCAGAGCCAAGACCGAAGAGAAGGTCCCTTCTGAGAATGCCAACGAGCTCTTTGCAATTCATCACTCGCGGGTGTGTCGCGCCCTGGCTAATAGTAAATAACACTTTACACACGCCTCGGAGGTCAGCTTATGGGAGCCCTGGCTTCAGAGAGAGAGAGAGAGAGGAGGAGTGAGACTTAGCATTTCTCCAAACGGGGATGCTTTACCCGCCTCCCAGTTAAGCAGGGGAATGAGTAGGAGAGAAATAAAAATCTCAAGAAACTTGGTCTATTTTAAAGACAGGAAATCTTAAAGACAGGAACAGAGCGGATTGCTTTTCGGAATGACCACAGAGGCATTTTTTTTTTTTTTTGCATTGGAACATTAGGGCACTGCTCTACTGAACCCCAAGTCTAGACGAAGAAAACTCACAAAGGGCCCTGGCCGGTTTGGCTCAGTGGATAGAGCAATTGGCCTGTGGCCCGAAGGGCCCTGGTTAGGGCGCATGCAGGAGGCAACCAATAGATGTTTCTCTGACATCAATGTTTGTCTCTGTCTTTCCCTCTCTCTTCCACGCTCTAAAATCAGTGGGAAAAATATTTTAGGGTGAGGGTTAAAAAAACACAGACCCACAAACTGCGCTCCCCAGGTACACCATTGGTTTCTGACCTATCCACGACTCTATTCCTCTCCACCCGAAGGTTCTGGAGCAGATGAGGGGTTTATGGTAGCTTGGGTGCTTCTCAGCTGCAATCTGCATACTGTTTAGTATTCAGCGAGTTAAAGCAGGCAATGAAAGGGAACTGTCAACGCAATCTAGAAGATATAAAAAAAAAAAGGGGGGGGGGGGGGGGGCGGCAGTATGCTAATAATCCACTCAGTAATTAAGTGAAGATTTCTGCTAAGCTCCACTGCCACTTTCAAAGGGTAATTTGTACAGGAAATCATAGAGTCATTGTCAAATCATTTCAGGATAAAAGGAAAGTCATCAACTGAGATAAGATAAATGCTGGGTGTCTGGCAGCATGTGCCCTAGGAAATGCCTTTGCTTTTTAATTTTTTTTTCCCCCTAAAAAAAAAAATGCAAAAGTGAGGCTAGGGAAAACTTGACAGGTTGGAATCTACATTGGCTATTAATAACAGGGGCAGTGTATGCCTGGGCGCATTTTTAAATGGGTTACTTGAACAACAACAACAACAAAAAAAAAATGGTGCAATAAATCTGGTAAGAGCACTTAACTTGTAACTAGTACACTGTGGGGGATGTGTCTGTCCGCCACCCCCACTTTTGTACCAGGAAGCAGCAGCTTTTTAATCGTTTTCCTTTTGCATCTCTATTTTAGCTCCATTAGGGGATTTTTCATGTGCTATTAAGCACCCTGTTCTCTTAGAAAAACAATGCTTCCATTTCTGAAAAAATTAAAAAAAAGAAAGAAAGAAAATCCAAAGAGTGGGGGAAACCAGGTCCTCCCCTTATTTCCCCTTTTATCCCTTGAACGCCATATTTTAATTTTGATCTTACACGTAATACTATAAGATTAATGCTTAAGTTTGTGAGATCCTATTGGCATTCTGTAAAAGTACAGAGCACAGTTTTTTTTAATGTTAATTCTTACGGAAAAATCTCCACCAAATGAGATTGTCTATCTTCTTTGTCATTCAAATGGGCATGCTACCTCATTGCCCAATTCCGGCTAACCTGTGTTAGACAGATGTCTCCAAAAAAAGAATAAGTGGATGCATGCATTTGCGGGTAGCTCTTCCTACCCAGCTAAATTGATTGCTTAGATGAAATGTTTCGCCCAAATATTTTCTTCAAACGGATGTCTCCTGTCACGCTGAAAGGAAAGTCTGTTTGCTCCAGGGAGCAAAATGTCGCAGTGTTTGAGACTCACTCGGAAAGGACTCTCTCTCTGGATGGCACCGCTCCATCCATAAAAGCATGGACAAGAGAGCAGAGCTTTATGAGCTGGCTGAACATAGGAAATATGGGAAGATTGTTCATGCAAAGGATTTACCCCTTATCTGATGGCTCGACAAACCTTTTCCAGATACAACCACATATTTTATCATTTATGAAGTTATTCATTTAACCAACCTATAAAGAGTAACTCGCTCTGTGCCAGGTGCTATGGGAAGTCACTGAGCAAAGAGTTTATTTCTAAGGAGAGAAGTAAACAAATAATTAATGAATTTATTTATTCTGTTGGCATTGTCCTTATCGCGTCAATTTGCATCGCAGGATGTGTTATTTGGTTCTTAAGTGAAAAAGGATATTTGGTTAATTTTGCGTAGGCTTCTAATGATTCCTTAAGAATAGATAGGAACCTGTAAATGTTTCCTTCTTTCTTTCCTTTCTCCTTCTCTTCCTCCCTTCCTTCCCGGTATTCCTCCCTTCCTTCCTCCTTTGCATTTATCTACTCTCCATTCTACTAATCTGTTCTATCCATTCAACTCTGTAGAGCAAGTACTATGTAGCAGGTCGTATGATATATGTCAGAATATAAAGCATTTGTGCCTTTAAAATTAGAACTGAATGAGAAAGTGTTGGGAAAGAGGACATACAGTAAGGAAAAAAGAAGATGATTGTCATAAAACCTTAGCACTTTATTTTGTGAGTTAAGCAACTATGTTTTAGGTAGAGTTTACAGAATTTATTTGGAATATGAAATTGAAGTTATTGACTTAAGAAGATTAATCACTTCTATTTATTTATTTATTAAATTTATTGGGGCAACTTGGTTAATAAGATCATATTGGCTTCAAGTGAACATTGCTAAGATTGATCATTTGCTTCTCCTGAAAATCTTGCCTTAAAATGTAATAATATCAGCAAGCAGTTGAGGAGGAAGGCCATAAAGCAGACATAAAGAAGGCTGAGCTGACTATAATATCATATACTAGAGGCCCGGTGCACTAAATTCGTGCACAGGGGTAGGGGGGTTTGTCACCTTCAGCCCAGCCTATACCCTCTCCAATCTAGGACCCCTCGAGGGCACTCAGACATCCCTCTCACAACCCAGGACTGCTATTCACTGTAAGATTAATTTTATGGGGTGCTCCCAAATTGAAATGTTGGGGTGTAGCGGAAATGAGCAACAACAACAAAATAGGCCTCAAAGGGCATAGGATTTGTAGTAGGCTGCTTATTTTAAATCTCATATTTTGGTTTATTGTGCATTTAAATTTTACTAATGTTTGGAGGATGACAAGCATATTTGAGATGTTATTATTATTATTATTTTTTTTAGTATTTTTATTGATTTCAGAGAGGAAGGGAGAGGGAGAAAGAGAGAGAAACATCAACGATGAGAGTCAATCATTGATTGGTTGCCCCCTGCATGGATGGAGCCCCAAACCTGGACATGTGCACTGACAGTGAATTGAACCTTGACCTCCTGGTTCAAAGGTTGACTATCAACCACCAAGCCACACCTGCCGGGCAGAAAAGTGATTTTTAGAATCTCAAATCCTAAGTAGCCACGCTATTTAGAACCAATAACTACTAACTGTTGGTGAAAAACCGAATAATTGCCAGTTTTCCCAGCAGAAAATTTTATTTAGTAAGGTTGATTTGCAAAAACTGGATAGTCAACTTGCAATGTGAGTTGTGTTTCATAACTCAAATCATCATAAAAAAAAAAGCGCCCCTCTATTTTTCTAAGCATCCCTAGACTCAGATTTCTTAGTGCATGAAAATAGCTTCTAAGGCCTTTCTGTAAAACTGGCCAATTCCTAGACCTTCTCATTTGCTTTTTTGTCAACGAAGGTGATATTCATAACCTTATTGGAAATGCTAAAACACGAGGTAGTACCAAAGATATTAGAAAATATTAGGCCAGCAATTTCAAATAACCATTAGTGAAAGTTATTTTGATTGACACTCATTAATATTAAATAGGAATAGGTTTAAAATAGCACCTTTGCTCTCAGAGTATCACAGGAGATATTTACAAAGTAATAAGTTAAAATACTGAGAACAGCGTGACTGTGCTAGCAAATGCACCAGCCATTATGTGCCCAACAATAGCTCACACGCGTGTAAGTAATTAATGTCCTTGGAATGTACTTCATCACACTTACTTTTCACAGTGTTAAATGATTACCCTAATTTTTATTCCAAAGACTTTCCTATTTATCTGGTACTCAATTATTTTATTGAGTATATTACCATTTAATTTTAAAAATTACTATCATTTTAATTATTTTTTGAAGGTGCTTTCTGGTTCATTGCTCTGCATATAATCTCATATGCCACTTCTCGAATATTACAAGAAACTTAAAAATCAGCATGTTATAAAAATTAATAATCCACGTTAGTTGCCTTGTTTCTGTGTTTGCAGCCGTAATAGCAAATGGGCCTCTATTTTTAAATTTGTTTGAAAAAACATGTAATTGTGTGCAAAATGTGTGATTACTTTTGTTCTTCTCTCATTAAACAAAAACAGATGTCTCCATTGTATTGCATTAAAGATTAGACATACAGTATTTTATATAATATGTACATATGTTTTTAATAGTCTTTTCATAAGAGAAATTTCAGACTACTTAGAAGTAAGCTTCCAATATCAATGATTCATCTTTCAAAACAAATGTAATAGTTTTATCCAATCGGTGAGTGGCTGAGATTTCACAAAGGGTGTTTGCTCAATGCACCAAGTTAAAAACAGAACAATATATGCTGTGGCAATAAATAGTTCTTGGTCTTACAAATCCTAAGCATCTTACGGTTTATCTGAACAGCAGTTAAATGTGTTCTTTGAACTCCTTTATCTGCAACAATATTTAGATTTTTTTTCGTGCTTCTGCTGGTGACGGCTCCCCAAATCGAGCAAAGGAAAAGAAAACTTCATCCTTGCAGAGCATAAAGCAATTTGTAAAATTATCCAGCTTTTCCCTCCCTCTACCCCACTCTCCTTCCCACGTCAAGTGTAGACCATATGCTAAGGCGACTCCTTAACTCTAACTGACTGTTGTTACTGTAATAATCAGTCTGTGTCAGAGCAATTACTTAAATTCATCCATCCTGGCTGCTTTTCACAATCCACAGCACACTGAGCAGGACAATGCCGCTGACAACCCGAAAGGCGCAGATGGAGTGATCAGAGCGCGCCCCGCCTGACTGACAGTTACCTGCAGGAAGGAGGGAGGACCTATCATCTGGAGGAGTCGCTGTCTGGTTGCCAAAGAGGCACCTTTGTCACCCGGGGCATCGGCAGCGACTTCCTCGTGGCATGGGCACAACGATGACATGGATTCTTCTGGGGGGAGGGGGACAGCCGGGGGGCCTTATCCATGGAGAGACACTGGCTTTGCCGTTCAACTCCTGGTCAGGGCACATGCCCGGCTGGCAGGCTTGATCCCTGTCACAGGGCGTGCAGGAGGCAGCTGATCAGTGTCCTGGTCTCACATAGATATTTCTCTCTCTCTCTCTCCCCCCTTCTGTTTTTTTTCTCTCTCTAAAAAAGAAATATCAATAAAAAATCTTTTTAAAAAAATACATTTTATTGATTTATTTTTACAGAGAGGAAGGGAGAGGGAGAGTTAGAAACATTGATGAGAGAGAGAAACATCCATCAGGTGCCTCCTGCACGCCCCCTACTGGGAATGTGCCCACAACCAGGATACATGCCCTTGACCGGAATCGAACTCGGGACCTTTCAGTTCACAGGCCGATGCTCTATCCACTGAGCCAAACCAGGTTTGGCTCAATACAAAATCTTAAAGAAAAAGATACTAAACCCATGAATTAATGGGTGTTGCCGTCTTTGTAAGGCCCTCGCTAGCGGACCATATGTATTCTAATTCAGTCATCCCTTCTGCCTGTTACCAGATCAATATTTCCTGTTTAGAACAGTGTTTATCTCTTATATTTCCTAACCAATAGTTGTTTGGGTGTTGGTGATGTGGTGTGGTGTGTGTGTGTGTGTGTGTGTGTGTGTGAGAGAGAGAGAGAGAGAGAGAGAGAGAGAGAGTTTTCTTAGAACATAACAGATTCATGCACATTGAAAGGAAATTAATTAGAAGGTGGTTGGGGGGATGGGATGGGGCGAGAAGGGCTGGACGTGTCCTGGAGCCAACCGCCCGCTGACCCTCCCTGGCCAGTATTCCTGGGGCAGCGCCATGGCTTGAAGGGCATCTACAGTCACCCCCACTTGGCAGTAAGCCAGATTTGGGGCCCACAGTGCTCCAGCAACAACGTAACCCATGGCCAAAGGTGGCATCGTGTGGCCCAGCAAGGAATCAGGCTCCCTCCTCTCTGGTTTCGGGGTGCATCACCCGAGAACCATCACTGCCATGTCCGGCAGTTCGGCAGCTCCTGCATGGAGCGTCTGCCCCCTGGTGGTCAGTGTTCATCATGCCTGCCAGACGGTCAGACGGTCACTTAGCCTTTTATATATATAGGTGTTTGGGCTGCTTCTGACCAGAAAGCCAGAGTTGAGTAGCTAAGACAGAGATCGTAGGGGATGCAAAGCTAAGCGTATTCCTGTCTTGCCCTGAACAGGAAAAGACAAGACCCATCTATATTCATCTTCACAAATCATTCTGCCTATTAATTACCACCTTTTTCTTAGGACTTGGGGCTTCTTTCTTTTCAAATTTTATACCTCTTGGATGCCTGATTCCCATTTCTCCATCCACGTCAACGTCTACCATTTTGTTGGCTGCTTGTAGCTCTTTCTGTAGGGATGTTATGGTCAGAAAGCCCGGGTTCCTTACTAGTTGCACATCCTTTTTTTAAAAAAATATATTTTATTGATTTTTTAGAGAGAGGAAGGGAGAGAGATGGAGATCCAGAAACATCAATGAGAGAGAGACATCGATCAGCTGCCTCCTGCACACCCCCTACTGGGGATGTGCCCGCCACCAAGATACATGTCCTTGGCTGGAATTGAACCTGGGACCTTTCAGTCTGCAGACCAACGCTCTATCCACTGAGCCAAACTCGTTTTGGCCCAGGTTCAATTCTGATCAAGGGCATATGCCCTGGTTGTGGGCTCGATTCCCAGTGTAAGGCATGCAGGAGGCAGCCAATCAATGATTGATGTTTCTCTCTCTCTCCGTCTCCCTTCCTCTATGAAATCAATAAAAGTATATTTAAAAAAAATCATGGTGACCAGGAAAAGACCTAAAGTTATATCTTGGATGTAACAGGTTTCTCTTCTTTCCCTAAACTCGGTCCCAGACCAAGACTGTTCGATTCTCTTTTTGGATGAATACGAGTCCAAACTGCTTTCTATCCACCCCCGTCATGGGTTATAGTGTTACTTCTAATGCTGCCTCTGTAGCCTTTGAGACTGTCCTAAGGAGAGCATTTCTCTCATTAGCATTTTAAAAAATATATATTTTATTGATTTTTTTACCGAGAGGAAGGGAGAGGGATAAAGAATTTAGAAACATCGATGAGAGAGAAACATCTATCAGCTGCCTCCTGCACGCCCCCCTACAAGGGTTGTGCCACAACCAAGGTACATGCCCTTGACCGGAATCGAACCTGGGACCTTTCAGTCCGCAGGCCGACGCTCTATCCACTGAGCCAAACCGGTTTTGGCTCTCATTAGCATTTTTTAAAAAAAATTCACAAACAGGTAGGTCAGGGACCACTCCTACTACCAATGATCTCCTGAGAAGGGTCCCTGAACTAGACTCTGAAGGCCAAGAAGAGGTTAAGGAATCCAGTTTGCAGTTGACCACATGCTTCGAGATAAAAGCGATGCCACGTTGTCTTGTTGCCGAAAGCAAGTACCTAACCTTGCAAAGAAGTTCGCAATTAACGGAAGTCGCCGCAACTATAGATGGTGGTAAGCCAGCCACCGGAGAAATGCAATAAAAAGTCAAACCGGGTGGTAACAAATACATGGATTAACATATGTTAACACAGCGCAGAATGCAGCTGAGAAACATAGAATGATGAAGGTGGGAAAAAACCCACAACGGCTTCAATGACAGTTTTCAGCTCTAGCTCAGTTCTCTCTTGCTAAGATCAGAGAAACTCCATTAAAAAAAACACACAAAAACCTATCTCAGGGACAGAGAATATCTGCCCGCAAGGCCAGCCTGCGGCCTGACCAGCAGAGTCGCTGGTTTCAATGAACCAATGCATCGAATACATATCGAGATCGCCTTTGATTTTTCTTTCTTTTTTTAAAAAATATATTTTATTGACTTTTTACAGAGAGGAAGGGAGAGAGATAGAAAGTCAGAAACATCGATGAGAGAGAGACATCGATCAGCCGCCTCCTGCACGCCCCACAGTGGAGATGTGCCCGCAAGCAAGGTACATGCCCCCTACCGGAATCGAACCTGGGACCTTTCAGTCTGCAAGCCGATGCTCTATCCACTGAGCCAAACAGGTCTTGGTGCCTTTGATTTTTCTGATCAACTGAGTAGTGGGCCATCGCCAGCAGTGGCAGTTTGAACAAGGCCTGCAGACGAAGACCTTGGGACTCCTCAAAGCATCCAGTGATCTCTCAAAGCTGAAATGCCTTCTGTGGGAGATCTTCAGAGAGACCCCTTCACCTAAAAAAAAAAACGAGCCCACTGCGTCCAAAGGGACCGGCACGTGACCTGTCTGTGGCCCAGAAGGGAAAAGTGTATCCTGAAATAGCACATGTGGCTTGGGGATTTTCAAAGGGCCTTTCTCTCCATCACCCTCGTGCGAAAAGACCAGGTCCCTTAACTTACCGCGAGAAAACAAGGTTGCTCTTCGCAGAGAGAAACCTCCTCTCATCCTCCCCATTTTTTTATTTTTTTATTTTTTTTTCCTCTCCCGCAGAATGTAGGACATGACTCAGTTTCTTAACACATTGGGAAACATGTCTTCAAAGAATGGAGTGATGTGTGAAGGGAGGAAACAGAAGGAGCAGAAGGAAGACAATATGGTAACACACAGTTAAGTTTCCAAGACTGGATAATATATCTCTCGCAAAATATCCCTGGATGCTGACGCGCGTTCTGTTTATTATAGCTCAGTGGCTCGGCTGGCCATGTAACATGTTAGCAAATGGCAGGCGGAACATGTAGAGCAAGGTTGGACGGTGGGGGCTTTCATCGAGAGGGAACTCGGGGGCTCGATGTCGGCTTACATAGTCTGGGGGGGCACCGGAGAATGGCTGAAATTAGGTGATGGGGCCGAAACCGGTGTGGCTCAGTGGATAGAGCATCGGCCTGCGGACTGAGAGGTCCCAGGTTCGATTCCGGTCAAGGGCATGTACCTCGGTGGCGGGCACATCCCCTGTGGGGGGTGTGCAGGAGGCGGCTGATCGATGTCTCTCTCTCTCATCGATGTTTCTGGCTTTCTATTTCTCTCCCTTCCTCTCTGTAAAAAATCAATAAAACATATATATATATTTTTAAAATTATGTGATGGGGCAAGAGGAACTGAAAAAATGAAGAGACCGAGTCTCCCAGACGTAAGCAATAGTAGCATCCCTAGAACCTTCTATATTAGCAAAGCATTCATGTATCCTCAGAGAATGGCGGTTTAATTGAGACCCCTATTATCCGGGTCACTGTGGGCTCTCCCTAGAAGAGAAGTGTCACTGTAGGTGAACATTCATTCGTTTGATGCAGCGTCTGCTGGTTAAAGGGAGGATGCTGTCCCCTCATCAATGCAGTCAGGACACAGAGTGCCACTCAGCCTGAGCAGTTTACTTATTTTTATTTTTTTAAATATATTTTATTGATTTTTTACAGAGAGGAAGGGAGAGGAATAGAGTTAGAAACATAGATGAGAAACATCGATCAGCCACCTCCTGCACGCCCCCTACTGGGGATGTGCCCACAACCGAGGTACATGCCCTTGACCAGAATCAAACCTGGGATCCTTCAGTGTGCAGGCCCATGCTCTATTCACTGAGCCAAACCGGTTTTGGCTGGCCACACGCTTTTATAGCGAGTGAGCTCTTGCTAGGGAAGTAATTAGCAACATTTATATTTTATTTTATTTTATTGTTTTTTTACAGAGAGGAAGAGAGAGGGACAGAGAGTCAGAAACATAGATGAGAGAGACATCCATCAACTGCCTTCTGCACGCCCCCTACAGGGGATGTGCCCGCAACCAAGATACATGCCCTTGACCGGAATCGAACCTGGGACCTTTCAGTCTGCAGGCCGACGCTCTATCCACTGAGCCAAACTGGTTTCGGCGCCAACATTTTATATTCTGCAAAAAGCCTTAGAAGCATTTAGTGTCATGTACCCTCCTCACTGTCCTGCTGTTTCACCTTCATTTCTAGATTAGCAAACTGAGGTTCAGAGGCAGACAGAGACTTCCAGTAATTCAGAAGCACTATTTCATAATATCACACTCTCACAGGAACAGGAATGAAAAAATTGCTGTGATTTATGTACAGAATAAATTATACCTACAAGGCATAATTTTTTTCCCCACTTGAAAAATGAAAGGTCTCTCTACCTCCTGTATGCTGATCTCATTTTATTATTGTTGTTGTTGTTTTTGTTGTTAATCCTCCCCCGAGGATATTTTTCCATTGACTTTTTGGGAAAGTGGAAGAGGGAGGGAAAGACAGACAGAAACATCGATGTGAAAGAAACACACCGATTGGTTGCCTCCAGCACCAGCCCCGACCAGGGCCGGGCCAAAGAGGAGCCTGCAACCGAGGTACATGCCCTTGACTGGACTCGAACCCAGGACCCTTTGGTCCGCAGGCCAATGCTCCATTCACTGAGCCCAACTGACTAAGATTGACCTCATTTTTTAAGATAATAGATTCTCAGAAAAAAACAAAAAATTCCCATTGCTCATGAAAATAAAAGTTCATTAGAATAACCCAGAGAAAGAAGCAGAGCATATTGTATACATGATAATTAATATTGTAAAAAATATATATTTTATTGATTTTCTACAGAGAGGAAGGGAGAGGGATAGAGAGTTAGAAACATTGATGAGAGAGAGAGACATTGATCAGCTGCCTCTTGCACGCCCCCTACTGGGGATGTGCTCGCAACCAAGGTACATGCCCTTGACCGGAATCGAACCTGGGACCTTTCAGTCCGCAGACTGACGCTCTATTCACTGAGCCAAACGGGTTTTGGCTATTCTTATTTTTATAATTATTCTGGTTTATTTATCTTTTACTCAGGTACACTGGCCAGTGTTTATTTTCCGAGTCGTTGTGAAGGTTATATCCAACTACCAAATTCACTGCGTCAGGAAAACACCGTTCATTGCTAATTGTCTCGAAGATTCGTAAAGATGAATGCTCTATAGTCTCTTCAAGAAGCACTCTCAACTGGCTATGTTTTAATATCGAGCCATCTTTCAAAATTTCTCGGGGCATCTGAAAACTCATCATCAACCTCCAAGAACTTAGCACCATGGACCATCTGCTAACCAATTACTGCACCGCATCTTCACTCCCCAAACCCTTAATTTTTACAAGCCTAGGAAGTACCCCCATAACTCTAGACTTACAAAATCGGTGCTATTAAATCTGAACTACAAATAAGATAGCACTAAATATCTGAATTACCAAATTCAGTCCCTTAAGTTGTTACTCTCTCTTGGTTGAATAAGGGCTATCATAAAAGAGAAGTTTACAGCGATGGTCTCAACAGAGAAAATAAAATTAAATTCCATTGACTAAGCAGGGTAAGATTACTTTCGAGTTAGAGTTCATGAAAAAATAAGAATTACGAAGAGAAAGAATATGAATGAACAGATCTTTACCAGTGTGAAATACCCTAGAATTGTGTTTTGTTTTTTTAAAGATTTCATTCGTCTCATGATTAGGTTTTTTTTGATTGTTTTGCCTCTAATATTTCGCAATATAAATCATCTTGAAAATTAGTAGTAGATTACTATCCTTCACATTTGATTCTCATTCGTCCTTCTGCTTAGAATCCTCACTGGTTCCCAGGTGCTGGAGGGAATACAATTCTCAAGTGGTTTACCATCTAAGGCCAGTTTCTTTTAGATAAACAATTTTTTGTGTGATAGCTCAGCTGGCCTAGTCTTTGTTCCCAGAATATATCAACAGCTTTTCAAAATGTCTTCCGTCTAAAATGTTCTTCCACTTTTCTACCAAACCTTCTCTCTTCTTCAGAGTCTGGCGTCGGTCCAGCATTTTCTGTGAGACGACTTGGAGAACACTACCCTTTAATAACGGCTTTCTCCCTAGCAGTCTTGCAATTTCTTTTGTTGTAACATTCTTTTTTAATTTTTTTTTAATATACAGAGAGGAAGGGAAAGGGATAGAGAGTTAGAAACATTGATGAGAGAGAAACACCAATCAGCTGCCTCCTGCACACCTCCTACTGGGGATGTGCCCACAACCAAGGTACATGCCTTTGACTGGAATCAAACCTGGGACCTTTCGATCCGCAGGCCGACGCTCTATCCACTGAGCCAAACCGGTTAGGGCTATTGTAACATTCTTCATGTCATATCTAACGCACGCCACCCCTATTGTTACGTATCTTAATCTTTGTCCTGTTAGGCTCCGTGTAAGTCACGTGTTGTGTGGCTGGGATCCTACCACACTTGGCACTGTCTGGTGGCATCAGTGATGCTGACCCTGACTACTGAGTGTGAGATAAACAGAGGGGACCACGCACCTTGCAGATATGGACTCATTTAATCCTCCCCGTCACCCCAAGAGGCAGCCACCAGCGTCACCTCTGTTTTGAAGGTGACAAAACTGAAGTGCAGAGAAAGGAAATGCCTTGTCCCGTGCCAACCAGCTGGAAAGTGGTGTGCTTGAGATCTTAAACCCAGGTGGTTCCACTTGATTCCCAGGCACTTAAAGTGCAATCCTGGAGATGACGGATGGAAAAAATGTGAAATTTTAAAAAAGCTGAAATTGTTTTTGTAGCATGAGAAGAACAAATCGAAACCATGCCATATGTCAGTCAAAAAAGGAGGTAGCTTTGGAGAATCACATTTTAGGGAGGAGCATCCTTTACTTTTCTTAAAGAATGAAAATGCGTCTGGTTGTGCAAAATTGCGTTGGGACGTGGATCCATCGTCAGATGACTCACGCTCCCAAGCACCACTTCTGGACTTGGCTGCCCACTTCTCCATACGTGTGCACATGTGTTCTGTCCTGCATGCATTCAGTTTACTGCTGCTTGAGAGAAACACGGGGAAACGGGGAGTTTTAAAAAACAAACAGCCTGAGCTGGTTTGGCTCAGTGGATGGAGTGTTGGCTTACGGGCTGAAGGGTCCCAAGTTCTCAGTCCTGGGTTCAATTCCAGTCAAGGGCACATGCCTGGGTTGCGGGCTTGATGCCCAGGAGGGGGGCATGCAGAAGGCAGCTGATCAATTATTCTCATCATTGATATTTCTATCTCTCTGAAATAAATAAAAATATATTAAAAATCACAAGACAAAAAAACCTCACAAAACATTGAAATGATTGACTTCACACTGGATATGTCCGATATATCTTTTTATAAAATGATAAGCAAGCCTGCCTTTATAAAAATACAATAGTTTAATGATGACAGATGTCAAAAATTCATCCATTATTATTATTATTATTATTTTTGGAGTTTTTCAAGGGACTCTAAGCAACTGCTTTGCATAATGGACATATTATGTCAACCTGGGCTGGACATGGTTATGGAATGGACTTAATAAAATGAGACCTGTCATTCATGAGGCATTTTATTAGAGTGAGAACTCAATAAATATTTTAAATTTCCTATAAATTGGGTATCGAGAGATACCTTCATGTGTAAACTAATAAATGGCAACTCCTAATGTTTAATAATTTTTATTTTTACTCTACATTTTATCATCAATATTTTCATTAAAATTAAATCATGTAAATTAGTAGACACAACAGTTTGTTTGAGAAGCCTTGAAACTTCGTGACCATTAGTTTTACTTATAGGAATCTATCATTAGGAAATAATAAGAAATTCCCAAGAAAACATTGGAAGCCACAATGTTTAGTGCAGCAATACTTATGAAATGAAAAATAACATCTCTGTAAATATCCCAAATTAGAAGAAAAAAAATTATGGTACCGTTGTACAATAGGATATTTATGTAGTAATTAAAAATAAAGAGTGCTACCAAAACCGGTTTGGCTCAGTGGATGGAGCATCGGCCTCCGGACTGAAGGGTCCCAGGTTCGATTCCGGTCAAAGGCTTGTACCTTGGTTGTGGGCACATCCCCAGTAGGGAGAGGGGGCATGCAGGAGGCGGCTGATCGATGTCTCTCTCTCTCTCATCGATGTTTCTAAGTCTCTATTCCTCTCCCTTCCTCTCTGTAAAAAAATCAATAAAATATATTAAAAAAATAAAATAAATAAAATAGTGCTTTAATGACATGAAAATGACTTCAATAATCAGTAATGTTAAGTAAAATACAGCCCACAAAATTATACGCAGTGTGATTACAAATACTAAGAGAAAAAATGGATTTAAAAAATAAGAATAAGAGAAGAACCAAGATAATGGCTTAGGTAAACGCCTGATCTAGCATTTGCTGCCTCCCACAACCACATCAAAATTACAACTAAAATACAGAACAACCCTCAGATCTGCCTGAAAGCTGGCTGAATGGAAGTCCTGCAACGAGAGCAGTAAAGAAGAAGGCACCCTGAGAATGGTAGGAGGCACAGGGCCGGCTGGTCCGGCACCCCTGTGGCTGCTTTTCTAACGGGGAGGGATTTGGCCTCGGTGGAGGCCACCAGGAGGAGCGAGGAACCCCAGCCCCCCACAGATCCCCAGCCCCGGCTCCCAGAGCTGGGAAGAGAAGTCCCTATAGGCAATAAGAACTACGGGCTGTAAGAACCAGTGTGCATTGTGGCTGAGAGACACAGAGGCTGCTGGACACCCATGTGTCCCCCTTAAAGGGCCATGCACGAACTTACTCAGACTCGCTTCCTCTGAGCTCCAGCGCCAGGAGGTGTTGGTGGACCCAGACACAGATGGGGAGGAACTGGATTGTCTGGCATCGGGGCAGGAACTCGGGGGTGGCTTTCTCCCAAACGGAGGTGCTTGCCGAGGTCACTGTTCCTGTGCTGGGATCTCCCAGGTCGCAGTGCTGACTGGCAGCCGTATCAGCGTGGGCCCATACTGTTTGCTCCGCCCTGGTGATTCCCTGAAACCCTGCCCCCTCCCGTTTGCAGCCCCAATCAACTGATTTACAACAGCTTTTTCTACGAAGCGCCTGCCCTGCCTCAGGCTTCAGCCTTTGCTAAAATTTCTCAAACAAACTGCAGCTGGATCAGTGTGCCCTGAAGCTGTCAATTAAAGGCCCAAGACCCAGCACCAGCCTGAGCCTGCCTTACTTCACAGCTGGGCCTGGTTTGGACACCTCCAAGCCCAATACAAACAGCTCCTGCTGGGTGTCCAGGCAGTGGCTGGCTTTGTACCTGCCTGGAGGCCCTAGAGCCGTGGTCGGCAAACTGCGGCTCGCGAGCCACATGCGGCTCTTTGGCCCCTGGAGTGTGGCTCTTCCACAAAATACCACGGCCTGGACAAGTCTATGTTGAAGAAGTGGCATTAGAAGAAGTTTGAGTTTAAAAAATGTGGCTCTCAAAAGAAATTGCAATCGTTGTCCTGTTAATATTTGGCTCCATTGACTGATGAGTTTGCCGACCACTGGTCTAGAGCCAGTGTACCCGGTGGACAGCTTCAGACCACAGCAGGTTACAACTTTGCACATCCACAAGCGACACACTCGAGAGGCAGACTCAATGAGCAGACTCAATGAGCACCAAAGCCCCCTGAGGCAAGTCCTGCTCCATATGAGGGTCTCCTGCACAGCAACTCTCTCACTGTAGCCCCAGCTGGTCCTCACAGCCAACTGGTCTGAAGGTTAAAGCCTCCCAGTGAAGTCAACAGCAATCAAGTTTCAACTACAAGACTGTGCACACAGCCCACGCAGGGCTGCACCTAGAGTGCCCAGCTCAGGTGACTGGGGAGGCTAAGCCACTGGGCCCTACAGGACACCTACCATACCAGGCCACTCTACCAATTCCAGGAGACATGGTTGATAGCTCTACCTAACACATAGAAATAAACAAAATGGGGAGACATGTCACTAATGAAAGAAATGGAAGCAAGCAAACTTCTGGATACAGAGTTCAAAACCATGGTTATAAGGTTTCTTAAGGATCTTCCTGAGACTTCAAGGATCTTAGTGAGGAAGTCAACGATATGAAAAAGAACCAGTTAGAAATTAAGCATACATTAACTGAAATAAAGAATAATTTATGCCGAAACCAGTTTGGCTCAGTGGATAGAGTGTCAGCCTGCGGACTGAAGGGTCCTAGGTTGGCTTCTGGTCAAGGGCATGTGTGTTGGTTACGGGCACATCCCCAATAGGGGGCGTGCAGGAAGCGTCTGATTGATGTCTCTCTCTCATTGATGTTTCTAACTCTCTATCTCTCTCCCTTCCTCTCTGTAAAAAATAAATAAAAATATATATTAAAAAATAATAATTTACAAGGATACAACTGTAGTGTAGAGAATCCTAAGAGTCAAATCAACGATGTGGAATATGAAAAAGCAAAAAACAAACAAACAAACAAAACACCCAATCAGAAAAGAAAAAAGAAAAAAGAATCCAAAAATCTGAAGAGAGTGTAAGGAGCCTCTGGGACACCTTCAAGAGCACAACATTCACATTAAGGCAGTGTCAGAAAGAGATGAGAGAGAGCAAGATATTAAAAACCTATTTGAAAAAATGATTTCAGAAACTTCCCCCACCTGGTGAAAGAAATAGACTTATTTATTCAGGAAGCACAGAGACTTCCAAATGAGAGGAACCCAAAGAGGCCCACATGAAGTCACATCATAATTAAAATGTCCAGGGTTCAAGAAAAAGAGAGAATCTTAAAAGGAGCAAGAGAAAAAACAGTTAATTACCTACAGGGGAGCACCCATACGACTGTCAGCTGATTTCTCAACAGAAACTTTGCAGGCCAGAAGGGAGTGGCAAGAAATATTCAAAGTGATGAATAGCAAGAACCTACAACCAAGATTACTCTACCCAGCAAAGCTATCATTTAGAATTAAAAGTCAGATCAAAAGCTTCACAGATAAGAAAAAGCTAAAGGAGTTCATCACCACCAAACCAGTATTATATGAAATGCTGAAGTGTATGTATTCTTTAACAAGAGGAGGAAGAAGGGAAAAAAAATATGAGCAATAAAATTGCAACAAATACCTACCTACCAACAATTGAATCTAAAAATAAAAATAAACAAGAAATCTAATGAATAAAGTAAACTGGTGAATAAAATAGAATTAGAGGCATGGGAGCATAGAACAGACTGATGGATCTCAGAGGGAGGGTGGGCAGAAAGGGATTAACCAAAGATCTTACCTATGGACACAGACAGTAGTGGGGAGTGAAGGCCTGGGGTGGGGTGGGAACCAGGTGGAGGGGGACAATGAGGGAGATGGGGGGACATCTGTAATATTGTCAACAATAAGGATTTAAAAGATAAGAAGAATATAAGCTACATACAAATAGAAAAAAAAAATAAGTCGCCAAAACTGGTTTGGCTCAGTGGATAGAGCGTTGGCCTGCGGACTGAAAGATCCCAGGTTCGATTCTGGTCAAGGGCATGTATCCTGGTTGCGGGCACATCCCCAGTGGGGGGCGTGCAGGAAGCGACTGATCGATGTCTCTCTCTCATCGATGTTTCTAGCTCTCTATTCCTCTCCCTTCCTCTCTGTAAAAAATCAATAAAATATATTAAAAAAAGAAAAAAAAGTCTATAGAAAAAAGACAAGAAGCAATTATGAAACAATGTTTACCACTGCACAGTGTTATGGGTGACCAATTATTTTCTTCTTTATTCATGCCGATAATTTAAAAAAATTAAATATGGCTTTTCTACTTTTATTATCAAAAGAATATCTTTGACTTAAAAATGTTAACTGCAATAGAAATGGGTAGTGTTCAGAATGAGAAGATAAACAAAATATGAGTTCTCACATTTTTTGAAATGATTATTGAAGTTATTCATGTCCTACAATGGCCTTTAGAGCTATAACCAAGCAAAAACCTCACAGGCTTATCTATGGAATGGAAAAGATTAGCTATCTTGTAGGTGGTCTCTGGATCTTTTGTGTGCCTTGCTTCTGATGTCATTCTTCAAATAGATTTCCGTTATACATTTATTAACAATTAGGAACTGTGTACAAATTCTTTCTCAAACTATAGCTATTACTTTGTGCAACTGTTTTGTGAATAAACATCATGAGATTATTTCTACAAAGCAGGAACATACATATTTAATTACTTATAAAAAATACCCTAGAGGCTGTATTATTTACTTCTAGCCTAATTCAATTTACTCAGGCAATTTATTCATTAAAAAAATACTATTTTTTGAACCCACTTATTTTCATCTCCAGAACTTCAAGGGAGAATACAGTGGTACCTCGAGATAGGAGTTTAATTCGTTCCGTAACCTTGAGGCGTGGGAAACTATGAGACGCTCGAGTCACGGTAAACTGGTGGGTCGTGTGCAGCCGGTCGATCTGTGCGATGACTCGTATCTCAAAGGTTGCTCGTATTTCAAAGCAAAAATCGCTCGCTCGACGGCTCGTATCTCAAAAATCTCGTATGTTAGGGCACTCATATCTCGAGGTACCACTGTATTTTGTGATGAGGGGATGGGCAGGATTATACTCTCTGGGCATCTGAGTGATGCGTAAGACTTGAGTGATACCATGTTTTACACGTGATGGGTCTACCGCTGAGTGATTTTTATATTAGAGAAATATATTTATAATTCCTGCTATCACTGTTATACTTCTAGTATGTTCCTGTATGTATGTATATATGTATGTATGTGCGTATTAAAATATTTGTATTGATTTCAAAGAGGAAGGGAGAGGTAGAGAGGGATAGAAACATCAATGAGGAGAGAGAACCATTGATTGGCTGGCTGCCTCCTGCACATCCCACACTGGGGATGGAGCTCCTAACTGAGCATGTGCCCTGACTGGGAACTGAACCGTGACCTCCTGGTTCATAGGCCGACATTCCATCACTGAGCCACACCAGCCGGGGTATTTATTTATTTTTTAAGATCTTTGTTGTTGAAAGTATTATATAGGTCCCCCTTTTTCTCCCACTGACCTCTTCTAGCCTGCCCCGGCTTCCACACCCCGGGTTTTTACCACTTTATTGTCTGTGTCCAGGGGTTACATACATATGCATATAAGGTCTACCCACTCACCCTCCCCTACCTTCCCTCTGAGACTCGACAGTCTGTTCTATGCTTCTGTGTCTCTGGATCTATTTTGTTCATCTGTTTACTTTGTTCATTAGATTCCACACAAGAGTAAGATCATGTGGTACTTAATGGTTTTCATTTCTCAGAGAAGCAGCGAAGACATATTTTACAGAAGACTCCAAAATTGCCTCTCGAACGTGTCTTCGCATAGAAACATGCCTAGAGAGGCATTCCACAGGCAACATAAAAATTTGGGGGAAAGATGTTCTTCGCAGTATTATTACATTTAAAAAGGAGAATTCTCCTAGATATTCAGAATTGCGAAGAGTGGCGTCCATTTAGACTTTAAATGACCATTCAAAATATAAAGTCCTATTGCAGTGGAAAAATTAATTTTCATAAGTAGAAATGTAAAGCCTCAAACCAGGATATATAAAATTACAAAGCCGTGGTTAATGACCAAGGAAATGCTCAGATCTCTCCGTCTCTAATTGTTTCTTAAGAGAAAAACCGTTAACTTCGTCAAAAGGAAAGCAGTCTTAAGTCCTTGGGAGTGCTCCCAAGTCTTTTACTGACCTACATGTTTCAAACTACATTTCTCAATAACTGAAATAACACCAAGTTAATACTCTGTCAGACAAACTGTTGCAAGACAAAATTACAATTCCAGCTGAGGCTAATTTAATAAAGCTTTCTATACAGACTGAGCATTGAGAAACTAGAGAGACTCTTGTGGTTGTCTAAATAGGTTTTACAGATGAGGAAACAATTCCAGCCACTTCTGAAAGGAGCCAAGGAGAGAAACCGATTTCCTTTTATCTCTGTGCTGAAGGCTCATTCTCTTTTCTCCCGAGGAATCTCCGCACTGTTCCTCAAACGGAGCGCGTTCCTTTGAAATCACTGTCCCGCTAAGCCTGCTTTCAAAACAAAGCAAAACTCGGTCCCAAACACCATGGAAAGTGAAATTACAGATGGAATGTTTCATTATATTTTTTTCTCTTTTTAATATACTTTATTGATTTTTTTTACAGAGAGGAAGGGAGAGGGATAGAGAGTTAGACACATCGATGAGAGAGAGACATCGATCAGCCGCCTCCTGCATGCCCCCCACTGGGGATGTGCCCGCAACCAAGGCACATGCCCCCGATCTGAATCGAACCTGGGACCTTTCAGTCTGCAGGCCGACGCTCTATCCACTGAGCCAAACCGGGTTTCGGCTGATTATCTTGATTTACTTTAAATTATCTTTTATCCTTGTTGTCTTAATGGGACAAAAGGCAGTACAAACTGGTTCGGTGCAGTTAAGTGTAGTTATGTCCAAAGAAAATGGAATCCCACATGAAATCTCACTGGGACTGACTCACAGTTCAGTGTGTTACATGAACACCAAAACGAACGTAATATTTAAAAAAGCTAATGAGTTTTAGTAAAAAAAAATATCCTCTCAGAATCAAGTGCTGGCAAATTTGATTGAATCTGGGCGTCTATTAATGTTTTCCTCCCTCCATACAAAACAGGGTTTGGGAAAAGGTTAGAGTATTTTGAATTCAATACACTTTGAACTGTCATCTCAAAGATTTACTTCAAAAATACATCTATGGTCGAAACCAGTTTGGCTCAGTGGATAGAGCATCGGCCTGTGGACTGAAAGATCGCAGGTTCAATTCCGGTCAGGGGCATGTACTTTGGTTGTGGGCACAACCCCAGTAGGGGGACGTGAAGGAGGCAGCTGATCGATATCTCTCTCTCATCGATGTTTCTAACTCTCTATCCTACTCCCTTTCTCTCTGTAAAAAAATCAATAAAATATTAAAAAAAAATAAAAATAAAGAAATGAGGTCATGCTTAATGAAATCAGGCAGCCCCCCTCAAATCAACCGCCATGTTCTGGCTCCTTCTTCTCCCAGAGTTTTTGTGGGAAACCAGAGTTTCTGAGATTCCTCTGGGTGTTTTCCTTAGAAGCTTTTCATTTATATTCCAAAATAGATGATGAGAGGCAGAAATACATATGATGGAAAGGAAAGGAAACGAACGTGTATGATGCAACTCCTTTATGGGCCAACATCACTCTGGATCCGTGTATTTTCTCATTTAATATACGCGGAGGGGTTACTATAGCAACTCAAGCCATACACAACGTAAACATAGCAGCATAAATCCCACGTTGGCCGCAAGAGCCGTAAGTCATGTATTCTTCATTGGGTATCTCCCAGGATCCCCGTTTGAAAGGCGAGGTGTATTTCTACGCATACAAACTGCACATTTGCCCGGTGACTTTGGGACAGAGGGGAAAGAGAACAAGTGTTTAATGGGAAACCCATTTTAATATAGTTCACGGGTATTTATTGAGCATCTACTATCTTTAAGACACCGCTAATAGGTGTGAGGGATAGAGATATAAACCACACGACATTATTCATCTCTAGGAGACTGGGCATGCTCGGGTGAGGCCGATGTGAAATAGTAAATCAGCTAATGTGCCAGAGATGATCCCTGCTCAGCAAAGCTCTGAGCCGGAGTGATTTATACAGGCCGGCTCGCTGTCTGCTTCCTCTGGGGCGGGCCAGGATGGCGTGCCTGTGGCTGTGGCGATGTACCACACTTTATTTTATCTCTGCCACAACTCTGGAGGTAGTGATACCTTCTTACAGCGCTAAGTAACATCTCACCCAGGTCCCACAGCTATTACTTCCCTTCCCAGGTTCAGGTTGGACTCTCGAGATTTTTTATACGGTTTGATGCTGGGGATTTCTCTCTTTATATTTTCTATAATGTTTGTTTCCACATTCTGAGTTTTTTTTTTTTCTTATTGACTTTTTACAGAGAGGAAGGCAGAGTTAGAAACATTGATGAGAGACATCAATCAGCCACCTCCTGCACACCCCACACTGGGGATGTGCCTGCAACCAAGGTACATGCCCTGAACCAGAATCGAACCCAGGACCCCTCAGTCCACAGGCCGACGCTCTATCCACTGAGCCAAACCGGTTTCGGCCATTCTGAGTTTTTAAAGAGCTCATAGTTTATGGCCTCCCCCGTCTCCTTACAGGGAAATGCCAAAGTATGGTGGTTTTTCTCTTTGAGTTAATCCTTACTCAAGGATACAGTATTTTTCCATTGATACACACACACACACACACACACACACACACACACATTTTTCCCCCCACAAAAGTGAAAGGGAGAGGGAGAAGACAGAGAAACATTGATGTGAGAGAGACACATCCATGGGTTGCCTCCTGCACACTCCCCAACCAGAAGGGATTGAGCCTCCCACCAAGGTATGTGCCCTTGACCGGAATCGAACCCAGCACCCTTCAGTCCACAGGCCATTGCTCTGTCCTCTAGGGCTGTTTTCCTCTTTGAATCGAACAAAATAATGGACGGAGGAAGTGATGCTCATCGCTCTCCTCAGACTTCCCGGCAGTGATCTTTCCTGCGGTGCACACTGAAACACCAAGACCCGTGTTCTGTCTGGCCGGCGGTTTGCTTGAAGAAACCTCCTCTCTGGAAAGCATGTTGGTGCGGGAAGGGAGAGTGGCCCCTCAGGATGGCCGCCAGAACGTGTGAACGTCTGTCATCAGCTGAGTGGTGGCTTGAATGACAGCCCCCTAGCTCCCCTCCAGCCCCAAATAAAGCTGTGGAGGAGCCGGGCAAGGCTCTCCCTGCGCGCCCCCCCCCCCCCCCCCCGCAGGAGAGTAAGAGGGGGGGAAGACAGGGCAAAGGCTGGCAGGGCTTCTGATACTTAGACACTCTCCCCTGAAGAGAAACTCACCCCTTTCACCCCGGCCAGAGAACTGGGGGGTCCTCCTCTTTCCCCAAGTGACTTCTGTTTGTTTTTTTAAAAATATATTTTATTGATTTTTTACAGAGAAGAAGGGAGAAGGATAGAGAGTCAGAAACATCCATGAGAGAGAGAAATCAATCAGCCGCCTCCTGCACGCCCCCCAATGGGGATGTGACCGCAACCAGGATACATGCCCTTGACCGGAATCGAACTTGGGACCTTTCAGTCCGCAGGCCAACACTCTATCCACTGAGCCAAACCGGTTTTGGCCCCAAGTGACTTCTGCTTGCATGGTGCTTCTGGGACTGTCCTCATGGTGTGTCTTCCCTGTGGGCCCAGTTGTAGCCTGGATCCTTCTCAGCCTCGTCTTTCCACAGGGAATTCCCACCCACTCGGTTTTTTTCTAAAACCAGCTTAGCCTAATTTTGTCTTCTTCCTCTTTTTCCTCCCAGCGAATGCTATCACGTGGCAGAGTTCGGGCTTTGGCCTACAGCTTTCATCCATCCAAACAGGGACCCGTTTGAAGAGGGATCCCCTCTCATTCGCAGTGCAGGCATTTATTGGGGCATTTCAGTTATTATGTGTGGGGGAGGGAGTTAGATCCTCAAAGTGGATCAGACCAGACTTTGACCCTATCTTGTGATCTCCAACTTGTCCCGCTGCCCCCACCCCCAAATGTCTACCCTGCCTGTTAAGTTGCTGTAAGACCTCTCCATCTTGACGTCCTACTTTTCCTCCAGTTAAATAATACCTCTCCTCACCCACTCCCTACGCAGGTTCTTCTTCCGTGGTTTCCTGTCAAGAGTCACCCAGCCCTAGCTGGTCTGGCTCAGTGGATAGAGCGTTGGCCTGCGGACTGAAGGGTCCTGGGTTTGATGCTGCACAGGCCCGGGTTTCGGGCTCCATCCCCAGTCGTGGGGGGTATGCAGGAGGCAGCTGATCAATGATTCTCTGTCATCACTGATATTTCTATCTCTCTGTCCCTCTCCCTTCATCTCTGAAATCAATAACAATATATTAAAAATAACTAGTTTGTTAAAAAAAAAAAAAAAGGAGCAGAAACTGGTTTGGCTCAGTGGATAGAGCATCGGTCTGTGGACTGAAAGGTCCCAGGTTCCATTCTGGTCAAGGACATGTACCTTGGTTGGGGGCACATCCCCAAGAGGGGGCATGCAAGAGGCAGCTGATCGATGTCTCTCTCTCATCGATGTTTCTAACTCTCTATTCCTCTCCCTTTCTCTCTGTAGAAAATCAATAAAATATATTTAAAAAAAGATATATGCATCTCCATGTTTAAAAAAGAAGAAAAGAAAAAGAAAAAGAGTGTCATCAACTGTTTAATTATCCCTTTCCGGTGGCAAGCCTCTCCACCTGGTCATTGTCCTTTCAGGATGTCTGTGGCCACCTTTCTACTCCAGAGTCAAGGATGCTAGCTGTCCACCTTCTCAGCTCATGTGGGTCACTGCAAGAATTTAATTTGTCTCCCCGCCTCTGTTTTCTTTCCCCTGCACCCTGGGCTCATGGCCCCGTTATCTTCCACATTCCAAAGCTTCCTGTTATCTAAAACTAAACTCCGCACAAATCCCCCTGGCTGCCCGCGAGGCTGGCTTTCCAGCCCTTCCACGTTCAGCCTTTCTAACTTCTAACGTTCCTTCCCAGGCACCTGGCCCTGATACTTCCACCGAGGGGGTGGGAATTCCCGGTGGAAAGAGGAGGCTGAGAAGGATCCAGGCTACACCTGGGCCCACAGGGAAGACACACCATGAGGACAGTCCAGAAGCACCATGCAAGCAGAAGTCACTTGGGGAAAAGAGGAGGCCCCCCCCACCCCCCCAGTTCCCTGGCCTGGGTTAGCTTCCTTAGTGCCTTTTCAAGTTTGCCTTTTACTTCGTGATAACCCGTCCTCGCCAATGGTTCACCATGGCAGCCCAGGCATATAGCTTCATCCCGTTTTATACGACTTGGGTCAATTCTGACTTCTTTTCTGAAATCTTCTTCACTCTGTCCGTTAGCAATGATTCCTCTCTCTCTCTTTTTTAAAAAAAATATATTTTATTGATTTTTCAAAGAGAGGGATAGAGAGTTGGAAACATTGATGAGAGAGAGATATCGATCAGCTGCCTCCTGCACGCCCCCTACTGGGGATGTGCCCGAAACCAAGGTACGTGCCCTTGACCAGAATCGAACCTGGGACCTTTCAGTCCGCAGGCTGATGCTCTATCCACTGAGCCAAACCGGTTTCGGGCAACATTTTTTTTTTTAATCTTCACCTGAGGATATTTCCCCATTGATTTTTAGAGAGTGGAAGAGAGAGGGAAAGACAGAGAAATGTCAATGTTGAGAGAAACATATCCATCGTTTGCCTCCTGCACAAGCTCCGACCAGGGCCCGGTCGGGGAGGAGCCTGCAACCAAGGTACGTGCCCTTGACCGGAATCAAACATGGGAGCCTTTCTTCGCAGGCTGATGCTCTATCCACTGAGCCAGACTGGCTGGGGGTTTGGCCCATCTTTGATTCCTTATCATCTGAGCTAAGATAGTAACTTCCCTCAATCTCTCTCTGCCTAGATAGTTCCATTTTTCTCCAATGCAAGTTCTGCGTTTGACCTGATATGGTCCTCTATTTACTTAGTGCCCATCTCCTGCCCTCAGTGGGGCTCCATGTGGGCAAGGGCTGGTTTGCCTTCCCGGTGCCTTATTCTGGCTTCAGAGCGAAATGTCTTGCACATGGGTAGCAATGCCCTCAATACAATTTGTTGAATAAATGAATGACTCTTTATGGTCTCCTACTTTCTCCAGAGTCAGAAATCCCCTTAAGAGCACAGATTCTGCCGAAACCAGTTTGGTTCCATGGATAGAGCGTTGGCCTGTAGACTGAAAGGTCCCAGGTTCAATTCCAGTCAAGGGCATGTACCTCGGTTATGGGCACATCCCCAGTCGAAGATGTGCAAGAGACAGCTGATCGATGTCTCTCTCTCAGTTGATGTTTCTAACTCTCTATCACTCTCCCTTCCTCTCTGTAAAAAAAAAAAAAAAAAAAAAAAGAGCATAGATTCTGTCTTATCAATCTTTCAGCAACCAGAACTGAGTAGGAATCCAGTCACCTCGGCTGCCAATGTCCACACAACTAAAATCACCCCCACTGAGGTCACTACGTAGAACGGACACATCCGAATCCTATCTTCTGGCCTCCTTAGACCATCTGTAGTCCTGTAATTATTGACCACACCCTACTCCTCCCCTCCCTTCCCTTCCCCTGGCCTCTGAGACCCTGGTCTCTTCATCTGTCCATCTACTCCAGCGATTCTCAACCTGTGGGTCGCGACCCCTTTGGGGGTTGAACAACACTTTCACAGGGGTCGCCTAAGACCATTGGAAAACACAGATACGATTCCTAACAGTTGCAAAATTACAATTATGAAGTAGCAACAAAAATAATTTTATGGGTGGGGGTCACCACCACATGAGGAGCTGTCTTAAAGGGTGGTGGCATTAGAAAGGTTGAGAACCACTGCTCTACGCCTCCCCATTCCCAAGCTCCTCTGGCTGTCCTGCGGTTTGACTGAAATCAGACACTATCTCCCCACAGATAAGAGGGAGCGCACACAGGGTGAGGGCCTCCCTGGTGAATCAAAACAAGGAGACCATAGGCCGAGGTGGCTTTAAAGCGGTGGCCCCTGAACTCTAAGCTGGTAAATGCCTGGAGGCTGTGACATTGACACCTGAGGATAACCAGCCACAGGCAGCCAACGAGGCTTGAAGCTGCAATCAATCAATGATTTCCTTTGCGTGCTTCTCTGTGTCTCTCCTTTAGCTCCTATGGGCGGGCACCCTTGACCACTGCCATTTGGTACTGCCCTTGTTGGAATCAGCTTTTCTCAAATAAACTCTTAAAAATATGCTCCAGTTTATCTTTTGACACCCTCGCCCCCTAAGATACAAGCTGCAATTGGTCGCTGAAGCTACTGACTATCCTGTCAATGGGACAAAGTTACAATGGTCACCATCATGAGACGGTGGCTTAAGACTGAAGAACAATCCAGGCAGCTCCACAGTCTGTAATAGAATTAGCGAGAGCAGCATTTCGTTAAGTGGATGTAGGTTCAGAGCAGACAGCGGACCGTCAAACTGCAGATCGCTTCTGCTAACAGCCTCCTGTGACGCTACCTTTTTAGGGTGTAACACAGGCGCGAATGATTGACAAGACAATGGGGCAAAGAATGCAGGGGCCAGGGGTCGTATCTCCTGGTGGTTTTGTGACGGATGGACGGCTGTTTATACTGGATGCGATCAGCAGTTTGATATTTATCTCAGTTGTCCATGGGATTCTAGGAACACAAACGGTTGAAAGAATGTCATGTGGTTTTAATTTTAAAAAATACATATATTTTACTGATTTTTTACAGATGATAGAAGGTTAGAAACATCGATGAGAGAGAAACATCGATCAGCTGCCTCCTGCACACTCCCTACTGGATATGTGCCTGCAACCAAGGTACATGCCCTTGACCGGAATCAAACTTGGGACCCTTTAGACCTTAGGCCGACACTCTATTCACTGAGCCAAACCAGTTAGGGCTGGTTTTAATTTTTTAAAAAGTATGTTTTTATTGTTTTTCACTGAGAGGAAGGAAGAGGGAGAGAGAGAGAGAGAAACATCAATGATGGAACATTGATTGGCTGCCTCCTCCACACTGTTTACTGTGAATCAAGCCCAAAACCCGGGCATGTGCCCTCACCTGGAATAGAACCATGACCTCTTGGTCCCTAGGTTGATGCTCAGCCACTGAGCCACATGAGCTGTGGTTTTAATTTTTAATTTAAGAACAGTGAATAGTGCCGAAACCGGTTTGCCGAAACCTAGTGGGGGATGTGCAAGAGGCAGCTGATCAATGTTTCTCTCTCATCGATGTTTCTAACTCTCTAACCCTCTCCTTTCCTCTCTGTAAAAAAAAATCAATAAAATATATATTTTTTAAAAAAGAACAGTGAATAGTGAATTGAATTTAGAATACCTTAATTGCAGAATCACTCACTTACCCTCCCACCCCTGAACCTCAGCTTCTTCCCAACTAAAATGGACTAATCATGCCCAAACCTGGGGGTGAGTGTGAGACATTAATGACTCGGTGCTTCAAGTTCTCTTTGAGAGCAAAGAAAGAACACTATTCAATGAAAATAATTATTTCAGTCGTTAGGTTTACAGGGGGATTTCCACCTTGGGTGAGAGCAAGATACTTGTCTCCTTCCTCCTCACCTCTCTGAACTTGTCTCCTAACTCGGTTCAGAAAAAACAATTTCACCGGAAAGGCATAGCCTGCGTTTTGTTTTGCAGAAACCTCTCTACGCAGAACGCCGAAGACGTGTTTCGCACTTGGACAAATAGTGGTCATGCACCGGCACATGCTGGCCACATGTCTTTCAAGATCGACGAGAAAACGTCAGCAAAGAGGGAACCGGAGGGAAGGCAGGACAGTTCTTCCCGAAGCCACACACCTCTCCGCTGGAAACGGGGGTGTCGCTGTGAGTGTCTGCCGCCGTGTGCGGAGCATGGGCTGTGGGTGTGGCTCTGAGCACCGATTACAGCGTAACTCAATTAGGGACTTCTCAGCAGCGGGCATCTGGGATCTCCGATGGCTGTTTATGTTCTCCAGATGGCCAGGGACCGCAGGGAGGAGACGTTAAAAGGGAAGAATCCAGGGGTGGGGAGAGAGCCAGAGGAGTCGTTAAGCTGCTTTTGTCTTCTCCTTCCTGTAGTCTGGTCATAAAAGAAGCGCTCCCGAGAAAAATGCTTTGCGCTCATTCGAGGTGCTTACATATCTTTTACTTTTAAAATATTTTATTGATTTTTTTACAGAGAGGAAGGGAGAGGGATAGAGAGTTAGAAACATTGATGAGAGAGAGAGACATCGATCAGCTGCCTCCTGCACGCCCCTCACTGGGGATGTGCCCGCAACCCAGGTACATGCCCTTGACTGGAATCAAACCCGGGATCTCTTAGTCCACAGGCCGACGCTCTATCCACTGAGCCACACGGGTTTCGGCTGCTTAAATATCTTGAGTGGCTTCGTCATCCTAAAGGGAAGCTCTCCTTGCAGAGACACCTGCAACGTAGAGAGGAGGTGCAGGGAGCAATGGCTTTTAGAATTACAAAAATGCTTGGGCTGCAGGCTCGTTGTTTGTGTAAGTCCACACAGACCTGAAGAGCGGGGATGAGAAAAACCTTTCTAAAGAAATGGGATCAAGATGGAAGACCACATGGACATCTTTAAAGACAAAATAAACCCGACCAAACACAAGCCCAGGCTGTGACACGTGTGGGATGGGAGTTTTGTGATCTTTTCTTTCTGTTCCTTTCTTTCAAATTTTTTTTATTGATTTTTTACAGAGAGGAAGGGAGAGGAATAGAGAGTTAGAAACATCGATGATAGAGACATCGATCAGCCGCCTCCTGTACGCCCCCTACTGGGGATGTCCCCACAACCAAGGTACATGCCCTTGACCAGAATCGAACCTGGGACCTTTCAGTCTGCAGGCCAACGTTGAGCCAAACCAGTTTCGGCAGTTTTGTGACCTTTTCATTACAGCCTCAGCAGCGATCATGCCGAAGTTGGTGGAATATGTGAGACGAGGCATCCTGTGATTGGACAAGGTGTTTCTCCAATGCAACTTCCGCATCTGACGTTGTACCAAGGGAAGGCGATGGGAGGACAGAGAGAGACGCTGGCGTCTGCAAGCCAGGAAGTAGGCCTCATCAGGCAGGAACTACCTGCACCTTGTAATTCTTTTTTTCTTTTTACTTTTTTAATTGATTTTTTACAGAGAAGAAAGGAGAGGGATAGAGAGCTAGAAACATCGATGAGAGAGAGACATCGATCAGCTGCCTCCTGCACACCACCCACTGGGGATGGGCCCGCAACCAAGGTACATGCACCTTACTGGAATCGAACCTGGGACCCTTTAGGCCACAGGCCGACACTATATCCATGAGCCACACCAGTTTCGGCTGAACCTTGTAATTCTTGATTTGCCCCCTATGCGGCCTGGAATGGGGCCCGCATCGGCGAGGCTGAGTACCCGGCTGCTCAGCATTGTCTGGCCCTTCCCATCGCCTACCAGTTTAACCCGGAACGGTGCTGGTCTCACTTGGAAAGGCACAGGTGTACCTGCTGGGTGTCACCTGAGGGCTATGATCACCTCACCCATCTGTTGATGGAACTTGCCAGTGGCCGCGTTATCCTAATTCGAGAGGGTGGTTCTACACTGACATCCATCTGGGCGGAGTACCTGGCCGCCTACACTGGTACCCTCTTTGGAAACCCGCTCACCGGCTGACCCCGCCTCACACAGCCCCTACCCTCAAGGGCCCTGGCCTCGATCACTTAGAGCAGCAGTTCTCAACCTGTGGGTCGCGACCCCTTTGGGGGTCGAACGACCCTTTCACAGAGCTCGCCTAAGACTTTTGGAAAACACCTATTCCCCATGGTCTTAGGAACCAACACACGGCTTCTCGGTGTAGCAAAGTGTAGCAATGTAGTTTACTGTTGTCAGGAAGACCGTGACCCATGCTACAACACGATTCAAGACAAAATTTCATCTATTTGTAATTAGAAATAAATATTTCACAATATATAATTACATATTATTTTTGTGATTAATCACTATGCTTTAATTATGTTCAATTTGTAACAACGAAAATACATCCTGCCTATCAGATATTTACATTACAGTTCATAACAGTAGCAAAATTACAGTTATGAAGTAGCAATGAAAATAATTTTATGGTTGGGGGTCACCACCACACGAGGAGCTGTCTTAAAGGGTTGAGGCATTAGGAAGGTTGAGAACCACTGACTTAGAGCATCCAAGTCCATCACAGACACTGGTGTCCCTTGTGGGTCATCAAGGTGGAAGACAAAGAGGCACCCCCAGTTATAAGTTAATTACTGAGGAGGTGCTCCAACCAGCCAATTCTGGGTCAACCAGGGGCTGACCTCGCTAGAAGGAAGCATTGTGGATGCGGGCACGAGGAAGGCCGCCTTAGCATCATCTGAGTAAGCGTTCACTCCAGCCCAGACCAAGTCCGAGCAGCTATGGTGGTGCTCACTCACACAGGACCAGTCTGGACCAGACCACCTCAGGGGAGTCTCAGGTACTGACATCCAGCTCCTCCAGCCCCACCCGTGTGAGGAGCCACACTCCCGATCTCCCCAAGTAAGCTGAAGCTCAAGAGCGTGGAACTAGCCCTAGCCAGATTGGCTCAGTGGATAGAGCGTGAAAGAGGTTCCCACACCCCTCCCTTCCACTCTGTCTAAAACTCAATGGAAAAATTATCCTCGGGTGAGGATTAACAAAGAAACAAAAACATAAACAATAAATAAAATAAAATAAAAAACATACTATGCTCTAGTATAAAGCAAGCATGCAGTTCTAGAACAGAGCAGAAAACATACACCGCGTTCCCAGGCTGTTTGGCCTTTTATACCTGGAGTAAACAGGAAGAATCTTGGATTCAGGAAAAACGTGTTTCCATCCTCCGCTCACTTCCCTCCCCCAGACGCAGCTGCATCGGCATGCGTTTTGGGGGTTCCCAGGTGAGGAGCACGGAGGTAATTACATTTTGGTGTCATCTTCGCAAAACTGACAGAGCAGTGGTCCCTTTGAAATGCAATGAGAAGACGCTCTGCTCTGTGAGAGCGTGGGCCTTTGTTCCTCTGCGGCCCCAGCTTGAGAAGAGGGTGGAGGGGGAGAGTAAGTACATACACCTGCTACTCCTCAAGGTATGTATGCGAGGAGAGGTCTCGCTCTGGCTGACTTCAGCCCCGGCCTCTGGAAGCTTCCTCCTCAGCTCCTCCCTGCTCCGGCTGCACAGATGGATGTTGTGGGGCGGCTCCCCGTCGGATCAAAAGGAGGCGCAGCTCAGCCCGAGCAGGTTGCCACTGTCCTTTCCTATCACAGAAAGCGAGACCCAGCGACACAGGTGCCTGCGTTCCGGGCTACTCCCAGGGGCAGGAGCCGGGAGCCAGCAAAACGAGGTGCGCTTCCAAACTATTGTCGTCAGAGCACACGGAGACCTCAAGAGACAGGGCGAGCCAAGAAAGATGGAAAGAAATAAAAAATCATAAAAAATATGCTGCCATTAAAAAGAAGGAATTCTTACCATTGGCAGCAACCTGGATGGAACTGGAGAGCCTTATGCTTAGTGAAATAAGCCAGTCAATGAAGGAGAAGCATCATATGATCTCACTCATTGGGGGATAATAAAGAACATGATAAACTGATGAACAAAAAGATAGATACAGAGGCAGTAAAGCTTCAAACAGACTGTAAATTACAGCAGGAAGGTTAGGGAGAGGTGGGGTAGATGAGAGATCTACCAAAGGACTTGTATGCATGCCTGTAAGCATAACCAATGGATGCAAGACACTGGGAGGTTGGGGTATGCCTGGGACGGGGGAGGGGTAATGGGAAGATATGTATACATGTAACACAATAAAAAAATAAATAAAAAATAAGAACCATCTAGTTAAGAATCTCACCAGTGGAAGGGGATGACAGATGAATGATGGATGCAGGTGGGAAAATGGGACTCTCTTCAAAGCGAGGGGTGTGATGTGCAAGGCAATGAGGGAACCCCCTTCCTGGAGGATGGGCGCGTGGGGAGCCCCGAATGCCTGTCTGGTGTGCTCCCTGCATTGTCAGAAGCTGCTGGAACCGGTCCTCCGGGGAGCGGCTGTGAAAGGAGGGAAACACCTAGAGCAATTGGCCGTCTGGGTAGAAATGTCACGGAATTGGAATTGTCACTGGGATGCTCGTTAAGGTCACGTTTTTCTGAAAGGAAGCACACAATAAGCAACACTCCGCAGACACGAGCTATTAAGCCAGGCCCGTGAAAACCCTGCTCTGCTGTTAACTCGTCAGGGCGAGCTACGGCTTTTACCCTCACGGAGCCTCCACTTTTTTTTTTTAATATATTTTATTGATTTTTTACAGAGAGAAAGGGAGAGGGATAGAGAGTTAGAAACATTGATGAGAGAGAAACATCCATCAGCTGCCTCCTGTACACCCCCTACTGGGGATGTGCCCGCAACCAAGGTACATGCCCTTGACCGGAATCAAACCTGGGATCTTTCAATCCGCAGGCCGACGCTCTATCCACTGAGCCAAACCGGTTTTGGCCAGCCTCCACTTTTTTTATTCTGCAGAAAGAGAGGAACCATAACCCCCTTCCTATTCTTTTAAAGAAAGCAGCTCCACTGAGTGTAAAGGAACTATGACAGAAACGGAATAGGCTCCCTGAATAATAGATATCATTGGGGTTCTGCAAAAAGTAAAGACAAAAAAGATTAAAAAAAAAATGAAACCTTGATGCCCGTGGTCCAGCGGGTTTGCCATGTTCCTAGGTAGCGAAGCAGAACATGCTCTCGCTGCCCTGGCTGGTTTGGCTCAGTGGACAGAGCATCAGCCTGCGGACTGAAGGGTCGTCCTGGGTTCGATTCCGGTCAGGGGCATGGACCTTGGTTGCGGGCACATCCCCAGTGGGGGGTGTGCAGGAGGCAGCTGATCGATGTTTCGCTCCCATTGGTGTTTCTAACTCTATCCCTCTTCCTTCCTCTCTGTGACAAATCAACAAAATATATTAATAATAATAAAAAAAAGAACGTGCTCTCTGAAATGCTCAAGGTGCTGCATGGACTTGGGGAGGACCGGGCAGGGCAGAAACGACCCGCGGTGGGTGGACTTGCAGAGTTAGCTGCTTCGAAACACGGTGGTTTCCTGATGGAGTTTCAGGCGTAGGACCACTGCAGTCCCATCGCGATGTTCAGTGGTGGAACTTTGTTTGTTACTGCCATTCCCATTCCTTTTCACTGAGAATCAGGAGAAAGTTACACTTCAAACATCAAGTAGATAGATAGATAGATAGATAGATAGATAGATAGATAGATAGGTAGATAGATAGATAGGTAGATAAATAGATAGATAGATAAATAGATAGATAGATAGATAGATAGATAGATAGATAGATAGATAGATAGACAGACAGGTAGATAGATAGATAGATAGATAGATAGATAGATAGATAGATAGATAGATAGATAGACAGACAAGACCTTGGGTAAAGTCTTCAAAATCATGTCTTATCTTGAATAGCCAATGCGTTCTATTGCTCTTTGAGTTTTGATAGGTCAGCGGTTCTCAACCTGTGGGTCGCGACCCCTTTGGGGGTCGAACAACACTTTCACAGGGGTCGCCTAAGACCATTGGAAAACACAGATGCGATTCCTAACAGTTGCAAAATTACAGTGATGAAGTAGCAACAAAAATAATTTTATGGTTGGGGGTCACCACAACATGAGGAGCTGTCTTAAAGGGTCGCGGCATTAGAAAGGTTGAGAACCACTGTGATAGGTGAACATCATTGATCATACCTGAGAAACAAACACTCAAGTGAAAACAGAGAGAAAAACAGCAACCAAGGTGCCAAGAACCTCAACAAGCCCAAACTAACACCAGCACCCACACACACAGACAGAGATACTCCGTAAGGATGAGTAAGGTAGGAGAGCCATTGTTTTTCCTGGTTGAATTGTTTATTCTTTCCGAACAGACCTACTTAAATGGTCTCCCAACCTCAGATTTCATTTGAATGGAGGGCTTGGCACGCCGTGTATTTGTGAATGAATGAATATGTAAATGAGAGAATGGATGTCGAGCCTTATGCTACCAGATTAACTTCCCTGATAATCGTTATTACCCTGGCACAGGAATCAAGTCCCGCTTTTCTCCAGGGATGAAGGAAGGTCCTAGCATCCCACACAGCCAAGACCTGATGCTTGGAGCGGAGGGAAAGGACACTCCGGTGCAGTCCAGCGAGTTTTAGCTCCTTCTTGTCACCGGGAGAAAACCCTGTGAGAATATCTCCCAAGAAAGAGGTCAGATGGCATCCTTAGCATCCTTTCCCCCCACTTTCCCCATGTCATCCTCCCCCTGAAATCAAATTATTTCTAACTGTGCAGCTGTGCCGCGCACAACCCCTCAGCTGCCGGCTCATCTATTTCCTCTCGAGCTGGTACCTTGCCCTCCTTTTCCTTAATGTCCAAGCTCAACTGTCAGTACCTCCAGCTGAATAAGGAGCTGTCAGGAATTTCCACAAATAATTAAAGCACGGAGATGAATAATTAATGGCTCGTGTGAGAGAATGCTCCCTCTCTCTCTGTAACACGCTTTGTGAAGGGTGAACGCTGGGGAACCAAGCTAATCAAAAGCCCAGGGCTGGCTTTCTCTTACACATTTATATCGATTCTTTATTTCCCATGAAGTATTTATTGTCTTAAGACAGTAACATTTTTATTTCACCAGCATAGAGGAACTGTAATTTGAATTGATTTCCTTTAAAGAAAGAGTAAGGTGTGTGTGTGTGTGTGTGTGTGTATTTGAATATATATATGTAATTAAAATATAGCTTTATAAATATTCTGGCTCAACTCTGGACAGACTGTCTCTCTCTGCGTCTTTCTCTCTTCTCTCCCCGTCTCAGAAACATCTTTCTTCCATCTTTTCCTCCTATTTTCTATGTACTTGTCATTGGCAACAACAGAGAAGATATAAATGAGGTAGAAAAGGAGATTGGCAGGTCCAATGGGACAGCATTAACTTAGCTTCAAAGCAGAACTTTGAAACTATCTGTTGCTTGTCATTTCATTTCCAGCTCAGAATTATAGACCGGAAAACTTAATGTCTTTTTTTTTATGCGTGTGTGTGGGGGGGGGTGGGGTGGGGAGATGGGGGTGGTGAGAGAGTAGGGGGTTCACCGTTGGTTGCCAGTTTAGTTACTGCTTTGTAAGGTATAGAAGGAAGAGAGTCATATAACTTCTAGAGAAATGGAACATATCCCCAATGAAAACAAAGATAATAGTAATTTATTAAGGAATGTATTTTATATATTTATTTACCTGTTGTTTCTTTTGTTGTTGTTCATTTATGTATTCCTAATGCCTATCAAATAGCAGGTTATTTTTTTAAATATATTTTATTGATTTTTTACAGAGAGGAAGAGAGAGAGATCGAGAATTTGAAACATCAATGAGAGAGAGACATCGATCAGCGCCTCCTGCATGCCCCCTACTGAGGATGCGCCCGCAACCAAGCTACATGCCCTTGACTGGAATAGAACCTGGGACCTTTCAGTCCGCAGGCTGACACTCTATCCACTGAGCCAAACCGGTTTCGGCAGCAGGTTCTTAATATACCATATTTTCTGGAGAATAAGACTACTGGGCGTACAAGGCGACCCCCCAACTTTTCCAGTTAAAATATAGAGTTTGGGATATACCCGCCCTATAAGATGACCCCCGACTTTTGAGAAGATTTTCCTGGGTTAAAAAGTCGTCTTATACACTGGAAAATAGGTATATTTGCTGGGTGAGTGACAATAGCTCACACGTATTGGTCACCCTTGTGTTGTTGTATCACAGCTCCTAACACTTCCAGCGAGAGATGAGGTTGCAGGTATAGATGATTTACCAAGGACACTTGGTAGTGAACACAGAGCTGCGACTCAGACTCAGCAGGCTGATTCCGGAGCCTGCTAATAAATATCTCTTGGCTGCTTAGAATATTAAGATAATATTTAAGTGGAGAGTTATTTCCTATCTCCTGGCTAGTTCAGCTCAGAGATCATAAAACATATGATTTTATGTTTTCTTAACACAGTCAACAACCTAGATCAACAGTTAGATCATATCACTGAGGTAATATTTGATCTCAGCGCGACTTCGTCTGTTTTATACTACTTACATAGATATTGGTTTAATCAAACATTGCGAATTCTTGCCCAAGTATGAGAGCTGTGTTCTGAAATATGAGCTGGTGGACCCTTTAGATTGTAAAAACCTTGAGGCTATAAAAACCAATTAATTTATTCATTTAACTTCTGTTAGGGACCTATTACATTCCAGGCACATAGCTAGGACAAGGTAAACATGTATTATGCATCTCTGTGTCTTCAGAGTCTAGCAAAGTACTGTGAGAATATACTTCAAGTATAGTATTCAATGAAAGTTTATTGCCCTAACTGGTTTTGCTCAGTGGATAGAACATCGGCTTGCAGACTAAAGGGTCCCAGGTTCAATTCCAGTCAAGGGCACATGCCCAGGTTGTGGGCTTGGACCCGGGTAGGGGCATGCAGGAAGCAGCTGACCAATGGTCCTCTCTCATCATTGATATTTCTCTCTCTCTCTTTCTCTCTGTAATCAATAAAAATAGATTTTAAAATGTTTATCAATGAAAAATTCAATGATGTGGAGATACAGGAAGTGGGGGAGATTGAAGTTGAGAGATAGGAGTACAGATTGTATGCTGTTGTTTTGGACACTGAAGTAGAGCTAGAACTGTGTGAGGTTTCCTATAAAGCTTATGGAGTTAGAATAGAAGAAATACAGGGAAAACTAAAGCTCAACAAAATTTACTAAGAGGTGGAAGAGCCTGAGAAAAAGGACTGAAATAGTAGGAAGAACATCAAGAAATCTGATATTTCATAAGCACAGTTTTAAACTTGAATGTCCCTAATCACCAATGATCACTAGCCCACTTACATGTGTTTATTAACCATAATATTCTTTAGTGTTTAGAGAGTTTAATAAATAATGGAGTTGTTCATGGTCAGTAGTGCCCATTTTTGAAGGAGATCTCCATAAGGAATATTTCCTGCTTATTTTTACCTTCCACTTGAAAAAACTGTAAAATTGAACACATACACAGAGATGTACAGATCACATAATACAGTGGTACCTCGAGATACGAGTTTAATTCGTTCCGTAACCTTGAGGCGTGGGAAACTATGAGAGGCTCGAGTGGCGGTAAACTGGTGGGTCGTGTGCAGCCGGCCGATCCTCGCGATTACTCCTATCTCAAATGTTGCTCGTATTTCAAAGCAAAAATGGCTCGCTCGATGGCTCGTATCTCAAAAATCTCGTATGTTAGGGCACTCGTATCTCAAGGTACCACTGTATACAACTTATAAAGCATTACAAATTAAATAACCGCATAGCCACTGACCGGGCCAAATAACATCCCAGAAGCTCTTCATATCTCAACTGCTTTCAGAGGATTGGGCTAGAGCCTGCACATAGCTATTCTAACAAATGTCCCACATGATCCTAAATTGAAAACAGACCCACTGTTCTTTACCAATAAAATAATGCAAAATATAAATCAATTTTCTGCCTAATTCAAGACCAGAATATGTTTTTTCTCTTAAGTGTAACAAAGACAAAAAGTCAATGTTTTGGACATGTTCGCTTGAATTTCCTCTTCCGCTTGTTTTTAAACAGGTACCCAGGAAAGGCAAATAGAAATGTACATGTTAGATTTGTTTGTAAGGAGAAATGGGAATTTAAAGGTGAGATCCTTTGGACCTTTTAAAAAAGGTTGTGGCAGAGCGAGCTAAGAAGTAGATGTCTGGAGAAGATGTGGTTGAGTGTGTTCTCTCTTGGCTGAAATCTCCGCAAACAACAAGCCACGATGAGTAAATCATTTTAAATGGATGAGAGCAGCATCCAGATGTTTGGAAGCAAAGATGCTCGCTGGTGATGTGCTGTGGCTCATCATCCAGGCCCTTCCTGAGGGAAGCGAGAGCAAAGCCAGACTCTCTGCTTTCTAAATATCCTCTGGAAACCAATCTTGTTGTCACCAACATCACAACTTTGTTTCAGCTGGCAATTTACCAACATCTGCTTGGCAAGGACTTACTGTCCTCAGCTCTCAGATATCTATTTTCCCATTTTGAAGCCGTGAACCCAACATAACGGCAAAAAAAAAAAGAAGAAAAGAAAAGAAAGAAAGAAAGAAAGAAAGAAAGAAAGAAAGAAAGAAAGAAAGAAAAAAAAAAGAAAAGAAAAGATTCTTGAAAACACCAAGACTGTATTTCTATCCATTTTCAGGAAACCCTCCAATCTTCTTATTTAGATATTATTTTTACCTCCAGAATCTTGGCAGCAGAAACGATAAGCACGAATATCACTACTTGGGACGAATCCAAAAGAGTGGACACATAGAGGCATACACGACTCCCCAAGTAGCCCCTTCCAGTGACTTGGACCTTTGTAAAGAAAAGGGGTCAGACGCGGCAGTATCACCCGCCGCGTTTTTTTACTGGCAATTCAACCTGAAGGCTTTATGGATTTTAAAGATGAGAGGGTTGGCAGAGGGAGGATTTATGAAACATCCAAAACCATCAGTAACATCCATTACGTTTGGGCCGGGACAAGGTCAAACACACCTTTTCAGTTCTTTGACAATGTTAATGATCGCCAAGATGATATGGTCATTTGTTCCGTGTGAAACCGGTGTCATTAGGAAAGGAGACAGAGCTTTGCTTTGGGCTGTTCGGAGGCCAAGTTGGCCGGGAAGATCCCCGCAGCATTGCACAAGCCAGCTGAGAGATAATTAAGTCATTTGAATGTGAGCTCTTTTGGCGTCTCTTCCCCATTTTTCCCTGGTCTCTTTTTGGAAGCAAAAACCATGGCTCTTGTCCCATAACCCCCCTCTACCACTCCTCCCCCCCAACTCTTTTTAACATCCCTGCTTCTGCCTGAGTTGAGGGAATAATATCTGTTCTTATTGAGAAAAAAGCATTGAGAAAAATGACTAGCAAAGACTCATAAGAGGAACCTTGGGGTTCTATAGAGCCCTGGACATATGTTTCCCTGTTATCTAAAGATGACCTACTTATGTACAACCTCCCCCTGAGACCGAATCTTCTACCAGCATAGGCATAGCGTGTTCCTTTTTGCGCTCCTAGCACCTCATAGAAGAGGTGATGAAGAAATACTCCTCCGATCACAATGTATCGATCGCCAAACCCAACTTATTTTATGGGTAAGAAGACGGCCCCCTGAGGGGAAGTGATTCGCCAAAGTTCCCAAGTGGTGATGTTCTTCTACTCTGCTGGAGAGTTTTAAAATCCAACTTTCTGTTCTGTCACAGATGAGCTGTTCCCTCTGTGGTGTCCTCAGCCAGAGAGGACCACGGGAAGCATCTGAGGTCACTTGGAGACATCCTAAGAGATTCTGGGCAGGGGGACCGCGGTTTGGCTGGTGATGCTTGGCTCTCCACATTTTGTTCTGATAGTCCCAGATGGTAACACGACTTCACGTGCCCAGGGCCGGGCTAAATGATTTTGTTCAAACTCACTATCAATGAGATAGAATGAGGCCATGTGGATGGGACAAATAATTTGGAATCTACCACATACAGTGGTACCTCGAGATACGAGTGCCCTAACACAGAACATTTTTGTGATATGAGCCATCGAACGAGCAATTTTTGCTTTGAAACACGAGCAACATTTGAGATGGGAGTAATCCTCGGATCAGCCGGCTGCACATGACCCACCAGTTTACCCCGACTCGAGCGTCTCATAGTTTCCCACACCTCAAGGTTACGGAACGAATTAAACTCGTATCTCGAGGTACCACTGTAATCTGGCTTACTTTGCTTTAATGATTAAAAGACATTTCTAACTTGCTGTACAAAGGCTAGAGATTCATTTTATGTTTTTATATCTTCAAATATAAGTCACTTTAAGAAAATTACAAACCTTTAGGTATGTCATAGTCTTTAAAACATCGTCTTTGTCCAACCAGACTCTGTTACTTTCCCATCCTATATAAGCAGACAGACAGCAAAACCGCCAGATCATGGGTCAGCAGGAGGGTGGCGTGAAGAGCTACAGGAGGGGGTAGGGCAGCAAGCTATGAGGGAGGGGGACGGGGGGAGCTACAGGAGGACGGGGCAGTGGGCAGAGAGCTACTGGCGAGCTACTGGCATATGGATTCTTGTGCAGGGCTACTAGTTTATACATACGAAGACAAACTTATAGAAATATCATGTTAACCATGTGAAATGACTTAAAATGATGTTGTTCTTGAGATGTTTTTTTTCATACATATGTTAGAATGTCAGTATTTTATTACACTTCAACTCACAAGGGATGTTATTTTTTAAGAAATTGTTTTGTGGGATTTCATTATAAGTTAATTTCCCTTGAGTATTTAAAAACGTTTTTCCTATAAAACTCAGGGTTTGGCTTACTTTCTATAAAAATAGGGTGTATTATTCAAAACAAAAGGTGTTGGTGGCTTTCCAAAAAATTGGTATCAATTATCTCATTCACCTCTGATCTGTAATATAGCATTGCTCCTGTCTCGACTGCTGTTCAGACCTAAACAGAATCATTCTTTATGTAATGTCCAACAATGCTAAGTTTGAGGAGGTAATTATAGACATCAGATTAAAGGTAGTATACAAATAAATGCAGGATGCTGCTGTTTGAGGACTGAGATGCATTGGAAAAGAGGAGGTAATACTCTTGAAATCAACAGAATCAGTCATACCTAGTCACCAATTTGGGCTGGAAAGTTAGCAATGAAGACAAAAAACAAAACAAAAAACAAACAGACAAAAATGACTCTTAAAGCTGGCAGAATGACAAGGCACACATACACAGCCATGCACACTCTACACATAGGAAAGGGGAAGCAATTCGGGAATCTAGTTGTTCTCTCGTCCATTACAAGTTGCTTTTACATCATTTGCTGGCCGCTGACAGCATGATACCCCTTTGGATGCCATGGAGCTACTTTTAGATATTTTATGCTATGTCTCCTTTTTCTGGCTCAAGGCCAATGTATGTGGCCAGGTTTATATTCTAGTCTCTCTGCTGTAAAGCTCAACTTCCAATGCGAACGAGTTAAAACCAGAAAAAACTTGATAGAAATTAAAAAAAAAAAAGTCGCAATTTTTTTTTTTTCTTAGTTAGCAGGATAGAACAGATTCACAATGTGTATCACCTTGGTGCTCTGTGGTGTTTGGGTAGGATTTAGCAACAGCAGAAATTCCTGGCATTTCCAAGTGCTTTTATTGCTATTATCTCCAATACTTCAGATCTCAAAAAAAACAGTTTTGGTGCTAATTACTAGATTTTGACTTTTATGAAAACGCCACACCACATGTCCTTGATTTTCTAGTTGCATGTGGAGTAGGAAATGTGGTTTCATCAAAATAAACTTCCACTGGGTGTGCGGAATTTCACTTGTAAAATAGAGATGAGGATTTCAAAAACAAACATAATTTGCACTTGGTTTCGCTTGAAAAAAAATAAAACATTTGGCTGGGCTCAGATGAAAAATGTACTCAAGTATCGGATGCTCTCTAAAGCTCATCTCTGGCTGGGGCCAATGGCCGGTGGAAAGCATCATCTCCCATCGAAGCACCTTGCTACCTCCTTATGTAACGGGCATTTAAAAAAATATATATATATTTTATTGATTTTTTATAGAGAGGAAGGAAGAGGGATAGAGAGTTAGAAACATTAATGAGAGAGAGAGACATTGATCAGCTGCCTCCTGCATGCCCCACACTGGAGATGTGGTCGCAAGCAAGGTACCTGCCCTTGACTAGAATCGAACCTGCGACCTTTCAGTCTGCAGGCTGACACTCTACCCACTGAGCTAAACCAATTTCGGCATATCTAATGGGCATTCTGAAGGAGATTGTCCTTTCCTTACCTTTATGTTGTGTTTTAAGATGGTCCTAAACTGTCACTGGAGTGGTTGGAGGTGGCAATCAGGGTCCCTTAATGTCACACTGTCCCTGTCAGGATTCTACATTATCTACTCATAAACCTTCGCCTAGAAGTGGTGGTCAGAGATGAGTGTTTGCTGGTGAAATTATATTGTGGGGCCAGTGGCCTATGAAAAGACAGACAAGGGTGTTAGATACGGTGGAAGATACCCCTGGCTGGCAAGTCACAGTCACCACCTGGTCCCCAAAGATTGTTCTTTAAAAAACAGGACTCTTGAAAGACCAGGATCAAGCAAGATCTTGCTTATAAGAATATGTAGCAGAGCTGAGACTGGTTTGGCTCAGTGGATAGAGCATTGGCCTGGGGACTGAAAGGTCCCAGGTTCGATTCCGGTCAAGGATATGTATCTGGTTGCAGGCACATCCCCAGTGGGGGGGCATGCAGGAGGCGGCTTATCAATGTCTCTCTCATCGATGTTTCTGGCTCTCTGTCTCTCTTCCTCTCTGTGAAAAATCAATAAAATATATTAAAAAAGGAAAAGGATATGCAGCAGATCTATTTACAGGAAGCCGCATAATTTGAATATTCTCACGATGTATGCTAACAGCTCCACAAACAGCAGGTTCAAACAGTTAGGTATCTCTGCAATCGCGGATTCTACCCTGATTGGGGTCAACTGACTTAGCTCTGCGGTGATGATAGAAAAGTTGACAAGAGAGGACTCAGACTCGGACAAACATCGTTTTCACCTCAACTTACTGCTAAGCTGGTAAACCGACATGAGAAATAAATACGTGAGAGTGGCCATAGCTTTCGGCGACTCCCTCTTTTCTCTCCTCTAGGAGGGGTCCCTAAAACTCCGTGATCTCGGTATTCAGCACAGACAGCAATTCATTGGGCGCCTGAGATTCAAGACAGCTGAGTTTACTTGCTGTGGGCTGGGGCTGCATCCATCTCAGCCCACAAACTTATTACAGTGGTACCTCGAGATATGAGTTTAATTCGTTCTGTAACCTTGAGGCGTGGGAAACTATGAGACGCTCGAGTGGCGGTAAACTGGTGGGTCGTGTGCAGCTGGCCGATCCCCGCGATTATTCGTATCTCAACTGTTGCTCGTATTTCAAAGCAAAAATCGCTCGCTCGACGGCTCGGATCTCAAAAATCTCATATGTTAGGGCACTTGTATCTCGAGGTACCACTGTACTCTGGAAGACAGTTTTTGCTGCACTCAAGTCACGTGTATTTGTGGGATACAGTGCTTGCTGTATCTCCAGGGTGGGAGGAGTCTGATTATGGACACACCCTGGCCCAGGTATTTCCTTAATGCATTTTATGATTCAAAACCTACCCCCAGGCCAGTGAATAAGACAGGCAGGAATTGAGCTTCATTCCTAAAACGAAACAAGCTAAGAACAAATGCATCTGTTACGTTTTTATTTGAATTAGGTATTTCTGGTCTCCTAGTAGCCTTACATAGTTTTTATTTTGGTTATTTTGCTCTTCCCAAATCTTGCCCCTGGTCCTGTGGTGAATACCTTAAGAATGAGCCTGCAATCTTGCTTGGTCCGTAGAACATTCAGACTCAATCTCAGAACTTTTATTGGCAATGTGGCACTCACCCTTCCTTGCTGCTTTTGAACTGGGGGTCATGTGAGGCTGGAGCTGGGGTGGCCCATTTGTCAAGAGAATGTGCCTTGCCCTGGCCGGCTTGGCCCGGTGGATAGAGCGTCAGCCTGCAGATGGAAGGGTCCTGGGTTCGATTCCGGCCAAGGGCACATGTCTGGGTTGCGGGCTCCATCCCCAGTGGGAGGTGTGCAGGAGGCGGCCAATCAATGATTCTCTCTCATCATTGATGTTTCTCTCTCTCTCTTCTTCTCCCATCCTCTCTGAAATTAATAAAGAAATATATTTAAAAGAGAGATAGAGATAGAGATAGAGATAGAGATAGAGATAGAGATAGAGAGAGAGAGAGAGAGAGAGAATGTGCCTTCTGGAAAACGAAGCCAGCACAGTGGAAGTCCAATGGCAGAGGAAGAAAAAAAAAAAAAAACCACCAAAAACAGTCTAGTGATGTTATCATTTTATCCAGATGGCTTCGCCCTGCTTGTACGTACCTGCGTCGGTACATCCTGTTGGTTTAAGAGAGTTTGCGTTGAGTACCTGTCTCTTGAACCTTGCGGAGCCCTAATCACAGCGCATGCCCAGTCGAAGGAGAGACTCAGTGGCCCTCATTCCTGCACAAAAGGGGTGCCTGGGTGCCTTCAGCATTGGTGGTCTTCCCTACGACCTTGCCCGTGTCTCCCCACCGCCAGCAGCGGCTGTTTATGCTCACACCCCATCCTCATATTCCTGGATTCACAAATGAATGCTTTTCACAGCCTTTGTGGCTCAGGAAGCTTGCTGGTCTGCTGCCTCCGAGCCTTCCGACCTGGAGGGGGCTGGTCCCTCCTATTAGCACCGGGGTGACCAGCCCTCAAGGCCTCAGACACCCCAGGTGCAGATGTCGCGTAAGTACCGATGTGTGACACATTCCAGCAGCCCTCTCCTGCGAGTCAGAGACCATCCAGGTCCCGCCGTGCATCTGTCTCGCGTGCTGCACTGGGGAGCTGGGTGCGAAGTCTCCCTCCGGTTCCCCTTCGGAAGCGAACATCAGTGTTTACCTATAAACAGACGCAGAAGTGGGTGCCGGCTGCACTGTGCTTTGCATACAGTCCTATCGCACAAAGAGCTCAAGCCCGCCTGTCTGTCTGCCTCCATGTGCGGGTCCTCCTCCAGCTGCCAACCACCTAAATTATTCAGGAAGCCCCAATCCTGCCAAGTTTTTTTTTTTTAGTCAACAATGGAGATCCTGCCAAAGAGCTAATAATGTTAAAAAAATGTTTTTGACAATTAACAGAGCCTGCAGCCTGCGGCCACGCGTCGGACTCGTTTCCAGAGAAACATGTAAATGATACGCTTTATTATAAAATGGTCCCACGCAGCCCGTTGCTCAGCAGCCCGGGCAGCTCTTTCGACGCCCCCCCACACCTCCTCTTCGGTCCGCTCAGCCCCGATGGCAGTCCTGTGGCAAGGCTCTTAGCCACTTGGCATGTGGTTATCTATCACCCTTCTAATCAGCTCAGGTCACGCCGAACAATTAGCTCTCTCACGGCTGAGTAAGGAGCCAGCCCCTCATCTCGTCTCTTCATCATCACAAGTGCAAGTTCGCAGCCCCATCAAGAGGGCGGTTACTGCTCCTCGGAGCATCCGTGTGGGGTGCAAACCCCTGTGACGACAGCGATCTACGCAGGGCAGATGGGACAGTGAGCCCATGAGGATGGGGTGACAGTTGCCAAACCTGCCATGCCTTCCTCGCTCCTGGTAGAGAGAGGAGAGAGAGAGAGGAGAGAGAAAGAGAGAGAGAGAGAGGTTGATTGGGGAAGGGGAGCTGGTTCTCTACGCCAAATAACTATTACCGTATTTTCCAGTGTATAAGACGACTGGGCGTATAAGTCGACCCCCAACTTTTCCAGTTAAAATACAAAGTTTGGGATATACTGTACTCACCCCTAGAAGACAACACCCAGCGTATAAGACGACCCCCGACTTTTGATTTTCCTGGGTTAAAAAGTCGTCTCGTTTGCCAGAAAATACGGTATTTACCAAATAATGGTTTGAGATAAAGGGAGAGGAAAGAGGAGAAAGGAGACAGAAGACTGTTGCTGGGCCTCCAAATTACAGATTCCACAGCCCAGACCCGCTCATGGGCAGCACCTGGGCAGCTCATACCTTCATTTTTAAAACTATATTTTTTATTGATTTCAGAGAGGAAAAGAGAGTGAGAGAGAGAGAGAGAGAGAGAAACATCAACGATGAGAGAGAATCATTGATCGGCTGCCTCCTGCATGCCCCACACTGGGGATCGAACCTGCAACCCCAGCCTGTGCTCTGGGCCAGAATCGAACCCAGGACCCTTCGGTCCGCAGGCCGACACTCTATCCACTGAGCCCAACAGGCGAGGCACATACCTTCATTTTAAAGCATGTTTTTCTCTCCCTAGATACCTCACAAAACTAGACTCCTCAGCCATAAAAATGTTTCATCTATGGCAGTGGTTCTCAACCTTCCTAAGGCCGCCACCCTGGCATACAGTTCCTCATGGGGTGGTGACCCCGAACCATGAAATTTTGCTACTGTTATGCATTGTGACGTAAATATCTGCATTTTCCGATGGTCTTAGGCGACCCCTGTGAAAGGGTCGTTCGACCCCCAAAGGGGTCTCGACCCACAGGTTGAGAACCGCTGATCTATGGACACGCCTCCCATTTGCTTGTTTAATGTAAATGGTCAAAATCATTTCTAAGGAAAAACACAACTCTTCATGCAGTATATTATACTTCTAAAAACAAGTCCTCGTGTCCACCGTGGTTTTTGTTTTCTTCAGCTAACACCCAGAAGTGAAATTGCGGGGTCACTCGGTAGATAGAGCTTCAGGTGGTTGAGGAATTGCCAGACCTTTTTCCATAGTGGCTGCACCAATTCGCAGTCCCACCAAAAGCGTACCAGACCCTTGTTACCACATCCTTGTCAACACACGTTATTGGATGACCTGGTGATCACAGCTATTAGGATGGGTGTGAGGGGCAGTATCTGATGGTGGTTTTGATTTGCATTCCCCGGATGACTAGTGATGTTGAGCATCTTTTCATGTCTGTTGGCCATCTGTCTGTCTGCTTCAGAGAAATGTCTTTTCATGCTGTTGGAATTGGATTTATTTATTTTTGTTATTGAGCTGTATGAGTCTCATATATTTTTATATATTTTGGACTATACCCACCCCTTATCAGATACATTAAGTCCAGATATATTCTCCCAGTTAGTTGATTGTCTTCGTTTTGTTGTACAGAGCTTTTTCGTTTGAGGAAATCCCATTTGTTTAGTGGTGCTTCTGGTTCCCTTCCTAGAGGGAACATATCCAAAAAGATATTACATAGTGATTTCTACCTGTTTCCTTCTAGGAGTTTTATGATTTCAGTTTTATGATTCTTTCATCTATTTTGATTGTATTGTTATACATGGTGTAAGAGCATGGTCTAGCTTCGTTTTATTTTAACATGTGTCTGCCCTGTTTTCCCAACACCACCTGTTGAAGAGGTTGTTATTCCTTCTTGTATATTCCTGTCTCCCTTGTCAGAGGTTAGTTGGCCAGGTGAGTGAGGGTTTGTTTTTGACTCTGTTCTGTCTCATTGATCTATCTGTCCGTGTTTGTGCCAGTAGCATACTGTTTGTACCATTCTAGCTTTGGAGTATAGTTTGAAATCAGGAAGCATGGTACCCCCAGTTGGTTCTCCTTTCTCATAATCGCTTTGGCTGTCAGGGGTCTTTTGTGGTCCCCATACAAGTGTTAGGATGACTTGACCTAGTTTTGGGGAAGAATAGCTCTGATATATTTTTTTAAAATATATTTTATTGATTTTTTATTTTTATATATTTTTTATTTTATTATTATTTTTTAATATATTTTATTGATTTTTTACAGAGAGGAAGGGAGAGATAGAAAATCAGAAACATCGATGAGAGAGAGACATCGATCAGCCACCTCCCGCACGCCCCATAGTGGAGATGTGCCCGCAAGCAAGGTACATGCCCTCAACCGGAATCGAACCTGGGACCTTTCAGTCCACAGGCCGACACTCTATCCACTGAGCCAAACCGGTCTTGGCAGCTCTGGTATTTTGGTAGGAGTTGCACTGAATCTGTAGGATGCTTTGGGGAGGATAGTCTTTTTAATGACCCTAATTCTTCCAATCCATGAGCAGAGTGTATCTTTTTATTTATTTGTGTCCTCTTTAATCTCTTTCTTTACTTATTAGAGTTTTCATAGTAAAGGTTTTTCATTGCCTTGTTTAAATTTATTCCTAGGTATTTTTTTTCTTTCTGATGCAATTGTAATACAACTGTTTTATTAATTTCTCCTTCTGGTTGTTTGTTATGAGTGTATGGGAACACAATGGGTTTCTGAATATTACTTTTGTATCCTGCTAATTTACTGAGTTCTGGTGGATTCTTCAGAGTTTTCTATGTATTATATATAGAATTATGTCATCTGTCCTATTTGGGTGCCTTTTATTTCTTAGTAGAGGCCCGGTGTACAAAATTTGTGCATGGTAGGGTCCCTAGGCCTGGCCAGGGCTGATTGGGGCCTTCCAGCTGCCGGCCAGGGCCTTCATTCTGTTTGCTGGCTGGGGCCTTCCTTCATTACGTGCTGCCCCCTGGTGATCAGCACATGTCATAGCAAGTGATCGGTCCCCTGGTTAAACTCCTGCAGAAATGAAATGATTGTACCATGTTTGGAATAGAGAGAAAAAACTCACTAATACAAAAATCTGCCCTGTTTAATTTTTACGGATAGTTGCATTTCACAGATAGATCAAGTGTGTCTATCTTTTTTAAACTATCCTATATGATAAAGAGGTAATATGCAAATTGACCATCACTCCAAAACACAAGATGGCTGCCTCTATGTGGTCAAAGATGGCTACCCCCATGGGGACACAAGATAGCCACTGCAAGATGGCCAGCAGGGGAGGACAGTTGGGAGGGACCTGGCCTCCAAGGGAGGGCAGTTGGGGGTGATCAGGCCTGCAGGGGAGGGTAGTTGGGAGGGACCAGGCCTGCAAGGGAAGGCAGTTTGGGGCAATCAGGCCTGCAGGGGAGGGCAGTTAGTGGTGACTGAGTCAGCAGGGGAGGACAGCTGGGGGGACCCAGGCCTGCATGGGAGGATGGTTGGGGGGGGGCAGGCCTGCAGGGGAAGAAGACATTTGGGGCGGGGGGAAAGAACAGCCCTGCAGGGGAGGATGGTTAGGGGTGATCAGGTTGATAGGGGAGGGCAGTTAGAGGTGACCAGGTCAGTAAGGGAGGGCAATTAGGAGCAATTGGGTCAGAGAAGAGCAGTTAGGCGATCAGGGTGGCAGGGAGAAGTGGTTATGGGCAATCAGGAAGGCAGGCAGGCAAATAGTTGGGAACCAGCAGTCCTGCATTGTGAGAGGGATGTCCGACTGCCCATTTAGGCCCGAACCCACTGGAATTGGGCCTAAATGGGCCATGGACATCCCTTGTGGGATCCCAGATTAGAGAGGATGCAGGCTGGGCTGAGGGACACACCTGCCCGCCATGTACAAATTTCGTGTACCAGACCTCTAGTAAAAGCATAAGGTGACCTTTATAAACCATATTTTTTGTTTAAAATCTCTTTAAAGACATATTCAAAATACAAATACTTATATGAGATGCTCCATTTCAAAGCATGTGACAAATCAGTTGCTAAAGGGGAAATGATAGCCAGCTTGCAAAAGAAAAATAGGATATAAATTTTACTTTATTTTGCTCCTTGGAATAGCTTGGTAACTTTCCCCCCATCAGTCGTGGAGTGTTTTCATTCTACTTATCAGATGAATGGAAACCTCAAAATTCCTTCTTTCGGGGAAAAACAGCTGGAAAGAAGTAAAGTGAGACATGTTTTCTTATCCTTTTGTGAATTTTATAGAGATAGCAACTTGGCACAGTTCCATATTTCCAGCGTCTTACCCCTGAGGAGCTAGTTAGTGTAAAAAAAAAGAGAAAAAGAAAAAGAAAAAAACAACACTTGGGCAAATGCAAGCACCAATTGCTTCTCTCAAAAACAAGAGAAGGAGAAAATAATCCATTTTTCTGGTACGTTACCTACAAGTGCAAACATGACTTCTGGTAATCACGTCTTTGTTGCACACAGGCTATAAAATATGTATGGAGACAATGTGATTTGGGTCAAAACATTAAATAAAGTAAAACTTGCTTTATTCAATATGTGATGAACAATATCCATATTAAAAACCACGGGGAAAAGTGTTCAAATGAAAAAAATATGTTGGAAACAGATTTATATGGTCAATGTTCATAAATGTTTTAAGAAATGCAGACAAACAAGTCTTAAAATCCATATTTACTGTCCACAGTTGAAAACCTAATTGCATTTATTTAATCCAAAGGGTGAAATAACTAAAACTTTGGCTTTCAATGATCAACAGGAAATACTTTTCCTAAGAAATTACCGAATTGTTTGTTGTCAACGAAGCTACAATACTATTACTCTTCTCCTGCAAACCTGCTAATGCTATTAAACTAAGATTGATTTACAAAGGAAAGATTTCTGCCGGACCTGAAGAAAATCTTAAAATCTCCCTCAAAATTTCTGTCTGGGTTAAGGGAATGTGTGTCTGAAGGATGTAAATTTCAAGTGTTTCCTTGAGACTTGGGTATTACTTAATGGCTATTATCTAGCAAATTAAATAATATTCACTCAGTGATATTATCAACTGCTGATTGGGGTCAAACTGTGCGGTCTTATTCTGTTGGGTTGTCCTCCAAGGTCTTTCCAGAATTTTATTTTTTTTAAACAAGAAGTAAAACACAGCTCCTCAGTTTAACTGTCTTTATCAAATCTGCCCTCTGTAGCCTATGTCTGGGGTTACTCAGTAAATGTAAGGGTAAGTTGATGGTGACAGTTTCACTCTCTCATTCATTCCATACTTAACTAATTATTTATAAATTCCCTCTTGAGAGAAACGGAGTTATCTGTTTTCACCAAAGCCAACTTCACATAGGTGTGACTCCAAATTCAGCCTTAAGCGTTATACAAATTAGTGCGTGCTTTGCTTTCTGTTGTAAAAGTTGAAATTGTAAATTAAATGAAAGATGTGGAAAAGCCTATATGACTTGGTTTGGGTAAGCTTGAAGCAAAATCCAAGTCAAACTAATGGCCAACATTTATTAGTAGTGAAGGGTATGGTACACATTAAGCCTATGCTAACTGCTAGGCATGGCTCTAGGTGCTTTATTTAACTTAGCAAAGTGGTTCAAATAATTGTTGTCCCTGAGTGAATCATAACATTTAATATAACATGGCAAAGATACCTCCTATTTGTTTATTCTGCTCTTTGTGGGCACAAAGCTTTGTGAACCAATCTAAACTAATCATAGGTATAATGCTTCTCTGCAAGAGGGTTTCATGGAAGAATAAGACAAAAAAGGAGGCTTCAAGAATACATGCAAAAATAATACAAAAATCATTAAAATCATTATAGTTCAAAGAAAATTTAGGAGAAACCAAGATGGCAATATAGGTAAACACTTAAACTGCTGCCTCGCAGAACAATTTCAAAACTACAACTAAAAGACAAAATGGACACCATACAGAACCACAGGAAAGCTGGCTGAGTGGAAATTCTACAAGGAAAGAGAAAAGCACATTGAGACTCAGAGGAGCCGTAAAAGGCTGAGGTATGAAGACATGTATGGAGAGGACTGGCGGCTGAGTGCGTGGCTGGCTTTCTCAAGTGGGAGGGAGATGGAGGCTCCTGACCGCACTGAACTCCTGTTACGGGCAAGACTCTGGGGACCCAGACTCATTCGGGGAGAATCTGGACTGTCTGGCAGCGGACAAAACTCGAGGGCGGCTTACTCTCAGAGGTGCTTGCAGCAATTACCAAGGGACACTGAGACCCACGGGCCTCATATGGCAGGGCTTATGGGAAACCAAGGCTGTCTGCTCTACCCTGAGACTCTACCCCACCTAAGACAAGCACAGAAAATTTTACAATTTTGCAAGTCTTGTCTCATAAAGGTGTCTCCAGCACAGAAGTTCTCCCAGTGTAGACAAAGCTGATTCTCACAGACAATTGGCCTGGAGGTCAATATGACAGACAATAAAGAAATATACAGTGGTACCTCGAGATACGAGTGCCCTAACATACGAGATTTTTGAGATACGAGCCATCGAGCGAGCAATTTTTGCTTTGAAATACGAGCAACATTTGAGATAGGAGTAATCGCGCGGATCGGCTGGTTGCACATGACCCACCAGTTTACCGCGACTTGAGCATCTCATCGTTTCCCACAGCTCAAGGTTATGGAACAAATTAAACTCGTATCTCGAGGTACCACTGTATAGTCAGGCCTGTATAGCTCAAAATCAAATACCTCCCTCTTTGTAATAGGTAGTGAGCTTTACTATTTACATTAGAGTGGGATTGTCTATCTTCTCTATGATTTCATTTTCAGAGTGGGATTTTATTACTTGACTAAAGGCCCGGTGCACAACATTCGTGCACTGGGGAGAGGGAGGTATCTCTCAGCCTGGCCAGTGCCCTCTCACAGTCCAGGACCCCTCAGGGGATGTCCACCTGCTGGTTTAGGCCTGCTCCCCACCACCACCGCTGTGCTTACCACCCTTGTGCGTGGCTTCTGGCTGAGTGGCGCTCCCCCTGTGGGAGTGCACTGATTACCAGGGGACAGTTCCTGTGTTGAGCTTCTGTCCCCTGATGGTCAGTGCACATCATAGCAACCGGTCATTCTGCTGTTCGGTCAATTTGCATATTAGCCTTTTATTATATAGAATTTAGAAGTCTTCCCAAAAATGTGGATTACTCATACTACTCTGTTTCCCTTTGTCTATTAGTATCCTCATGGAAACATCTCAGTCCCTTAAATCTCTTCAACGTAGAACTTCATTGTTAGCTCAATGTTTGCCAGTAGTCTGTGAGGGCACTAAACTCCAGCTCCAGAGATTGGAATTCATGAGCAAGTGAGCAAGAGAGTCAGGCTGAAAAGGAGGCTGCATGTGAATCATAAAATTACAGGAGAAATATCTTTAAAAATTAGAAATGTATGTCTTTGCAGGCTGACTATCTACTGAGCCAAACTGGCTAGGGCCATGTCGTTCTTTAAAGAAATAAAATTATATATGTAATTTTACACACACACACACACACACACACACACACACACACACATATATATATATTTCAGAGAAGAAGGAAGAGACAGAAACATCTGTCTACATCTATTAACTAGCTGTTCTGTTTGTTTCTTGGATTCAGGATCTAGTTCTTTCCATAGGTTTGGGAAGTTCTCATCCACTATTTGTTTGAATAAGCTCTCTATTCTATTCTCCCTCTCTTCTTCTTGTGGTATGCCTATTATTCGGATATTGTTTTATCTGATGGACACAGATAGTTCCTATAGAGCGCTTTCATTTTTATGCTCAGATCTCTCTCTTCTTCCCTGTGTATCATTTATAGGGTCCTGTCTCGAGATCACTAATACTTTCTTCCACGTGGTCGGCTCTGTTTCCTAAGCTTAGTAGTTCTTTGCTGATCTCCTTAATTGAATGCTTCATCTTCATGATTTACATTTGGTTCTTTTTAAAAGTTTCAATCTCTTTAATATAGTACTCATTTTGTTCATTAATTTGTTTTCTGAGTGCATTCAATTGCCTGTCTGTATTTTTCTCACATCTCATTGAGTGTTCTCAGACCTGCAATCTTAAATTATCCATCATTTATATCACATATTTCCATGTGTCCCAGTTTGCTCCCTGGTTATTTTTCATTTTCTTTTTGAGTTGCCTTGCTACCTTGGTTATTTGTGATATCTGATGAGCTCCTTCCCTGTCCAGGCATCTGTGTAATGGCAATTCTCCAGCAGGTTTCTATGAAGAGATCTTTCTGCTATTTTCCAATAGTCAACGTTGGGTCATAAGCTTTTAAGCTCTGTGGAATCCCAAAGCTGACCTTTTGGCTGCCATCAATATAGCTGCATTGCTTGGAAATGATGACTCTGGACCTCTTCAGGGTCTTCCCCATCATGCATCCCAACAGGAGATCAGTCACAGAGGGAGATAGTGATTCTGTGGTAATAGTTTTCAGTTTCCAGATAAGGTGCTCCTGAACCCAACACCAAGGCTGACTGGAGGCGAGTTTTGGGATTCTAACGGGGGGCAGAGTTCTGTGACTCCATTTCTTTGGAATACCAACAGCCTGACAGCAAACAGCTATGGTGGAACCCCTGTGCTGTTTCTTTGCCCCAGTCTATCCACTATCTCAACCACAGTCCGCACCATTCACTTCTGATGGGGTTCCTACTGAGACTCTCTGCTCTTCCCAGCTGAAGAAAGCACCTGGTACAGCCAGCTTCTCCCCTCTCTGGGCCAAGCCCACCATAAGTTCCCAGTGGCAGGCCTGCATCCTTGGCCATATAAGCTCTCCTGCCTTCTTGCCTCCCCTGTTTTTTCCCATTTGTTCACCTTTAGATGGTCCAACGCACGAATCTCTCAGGCACGTCTTGATGTTGAGAAGGGAATGCTTTGTTGAGTGATGACTCATCAGTGTGTTGAAATTTCAGGGGGAAAGACCCAGAGCAGTGGTTCTCAACCTGTGGGTTGCAACCACTTTGGGGGTCGAACGACCCTTTCACAGGGGTCGCCTAAGACTATTGGAAAACACCTATTTCCCATGGTCTTAGGAACCAACACACCGCTCCTCGGTGTAGCAAAATGTAGCAATGTAGTTTACTGTTGTCATATTAAGACATGCTACACCACGATTCAAGACAAAATTTCATTTATTTGTAATTAGAAATAAATATTTCACAATATATAATTACATATTGTTTTTGTGATTAAGCACTATGCTTTAATTATGTTCAATTTGTAACAATGAAAATACATCCTGCCTATCAGATCTTTACATTACAGTTCATAACAGTAGCAAAATTACAGTGATGAAGTAGCAACGGAAATCATTTTATGGTTGGGGGTCACCGCCACATGAGGAGCTGTCTTAAAGGGTCGCGGCATTAGGAAGGTTGAGAACCACTGACCCAGAGGATCTGTCACATCACCAGTCCTCTGATGTCACTGTTCTAAATGTTTTTGTCTGTAATTTATTCATCTCCATTTTTATTAATCAGATTTACTTATGTGCTTAGATTGTCTAAGAGGATTTATGATGGCTGGGGTTTTATGTTTTGTTTTATTTTACCAGTATTAATATTGTTGCCTATGCTTGTTTCATTTTTTGTGTGGCTCTAGTTCTCCTGTTCAATGAAAATATACCTGGGAAATATTGAGAAAACAACCTGTCTAGGAAAGAAAGGCGGAATCATGATTTGGAGGACAACCTCTGCTAAAGTCATAAGCAAACTTTTCTTTTACCCGAGTGGCTCTGAGCTTTCTCACGCCCCCTATAGTGAAGATATCTATCATTCGGCGAGGCAGGAGCTATACCGGTGGGAGGAGGAGAGCCGGCGATGGCTACGCTGGCTGCTGAGCTCTGACAATAAACTCATAACTATATTGTGAGTTGGGTTCCCAAAGGAGAGAAAGACACATAAAAAAATAGCCCCGGGCTTCTTAGCAACTTATTTCGGAGATAAGATGAACAGCTATTAAAAAATTACAACTTGATATTTTCTACAGATAAGTAGTCCATTCTCATTCCTTCCAAATTGTCTAGGTGATTTGCAGAAGAATGGGGAATTACCTGATTCTGCTTTACTTTCAGAAATAGATGAAGTAATTAAAAATCCTCCCCCGGAGGAAGTGCAGGGCCCTGGAAGAGCTACAGGATCTCTCTCTGAAACCTTCGACCTAGTCCCCTCGGTAAATTTTCTTTTTTTTAAATATATTTTATTGATTTTTTACAGAGAGGAAGGGAGAGGGATAGAGAATTAGAAACATCAATGAGAGAGACATCGATCAGCCACCTCCTGCACACCCCCTACTGGGGATGTGCCCGCAACCAAGGTACATGCCCTTGACCGGAATCAAACGTGGGACCTTTCAGTCCGCAGGCTGATGCTCTATCCACTGAGCCACACCGGTTTTGGCTGTAAATTTTCTTGATGAGCTCAATCACTTGAGGAAGTCAGGTGGATTCATCCCTGCTAGCTTTGACCTTCATATTATCTTAATTACTCAAAGGAATAAAGAGATAGAGATACATCTAGGTTCAAACCCCTGATTAGAGTGGACATCGACTCTTGGGAAGGATGCTGATACTTCTCATCATTAATCGGAGTCTGGGACACAGTAGTTGGGCAGTTGTTTGAACTGGGTTATTCTTTGCATGAGGTAATAGTTTTTTTTAAACCTGGATCCCAGTTCTATTAAAATCACAGACCAGTAGCAACCCCATTCTTTTTCTTTCTTTTTTTTAAAAATATATATTTATTGATTTTTACAGAGAGGAAGGGAGAGGGATAGACAGTTAGAAACATCGATGAGAGAGAGACATTGATCAGCCGCCTCCTGCACACCCCCCACTGGGGATGTGCCCACCACCAAGGTACATGCCTTTGACCGGAATTGAACCTGGGACCTTTCAGTCTGTAGGCCGACGCTCTATCCACTGAGCCAAACTGGTTTTGGCAACCCCATTATCTTTCTATTTCTCAGTGTCCTCAGGGCTGAAGTGGGAGGCTGACATTACATTATACCATCATCCTATCACATGAACACACACACACACACACACGTGTGGAAGGGACAAATAAAAAAACATCTTGCAGTGCGATTCCAAATGTATGATATTCTGGAAAAGGCAAAACTATGCAGCCTGACAAAAACAATCCATTCGTAGGCTGCTGGTATGAGGCTATCAGGTAATCGGAACTGGTAGAGTTAACTAAAACGATAGTTGAACAAACAAACAAATCAAACAAAATATTGGGTATATTTTGGGTAGGTAGTGGGATATGGTGTTCCCCCATCATTTTGCTTATATAGAATAGGACAAATTTATTTATTAAAAAAATATATTTTATTGATTTTTTTTTACAGAGAGGAAGGGAGAGGGATAGAGAGTTAGAAACATCAATGAGAGAGAGACATCGATCAGCTGCCTCTTGCCCGCCCCCAACTGGGGATGTGCCTGCAACCAAAGTACATGCCCTTGACCAGAATCGAACCTGGGACCTTTCAGTCCGCAGACCAATGCTCTATCCACTGAGCCACACCGGTTTCGGTAGAATAGGACAAATTTAAAATGAGAAAAATAACATTGTATCCCGTGTCCTATGTATCAGAAAATAAAGGGTGAGAAAGGGAGAATTTAGCCGAAACCGGTGTGGCTCAGTGGATAGAGCATCAGCCTGCAGAATGAAGGGTCCTGGGTTCGATTCCGGTCAGGGGCATATACCTTGGTTGCAGGCACGTCTTCAGTGTTGGGTGTGCAAGAGGCAGCTGATCGATGTCTCTCTTTCATCGACGTTTCTAGTTCTCTGTCCCTCTCCCTTCCTCTCTGTAAAAAAATCAATAAAATATATTTTTAAAAAAAGAAAAGAAAAGGAGAATTTGGGGACAAAGTTTGAATGGGAAACTTTGCAATAGGACAAAGGGAAAGAGAAAAAATAACTTGGAGAAATTAAATAGTTCTCCTTAGCATTTCAACATAGACACATTACGGGGTGTACTAAGGGTAGTTAATAAAGGAAATTAAAAGCAAGTAATATTTAGACGAAAGTACAAGAAAAGTGCTTCATGTTAGAGAATTTTAAATTCATAAAATGTCATTCAGAGCAAAAGGAGTGAAACTAGGATGTTTGGTATCTGTTAATTGTTGGGCTTTAACAAAATATTGTCTAGTAATTTTCCTCCACTTATATTTCTTTATATAATCTAAGAATCAGTTTTTTGCTCCACTTATATTTCTTTATATAATCTAAGAATCAGTTCTCCTATCTGTCTAGAGAGCACATTATCATAGCAAAGCTTCTGTCTATTTTTTCACTTGGATTTAGAACCAAAATTAGATTATATATATACATAATTAAGTAATCCATTTCCTTGAGTCTATTTGTTTTGCCCTAATATTTTCAACTACATTATTCCTCTACTACTGTAAAAGGAGTATTACATTTTCCTTTTCCTTTATCATTTCCTCCCCTACGTCTGTATATTTTTCCCCCTTCATCCAGTTCAATTTACTCTGCTGATGTTTAGAAAGAATATTATAACTCAACCTTTGTGTAATGGTTTATAACCTCTTGATTTGTGATCTTTTCAAGGGCTCTGACAGGTAAATTATACTGACTTCAGCTAATTGTATGTATTTATGTCATTTTAAGTTTAACTTTATCACTAGTTGTCAAATTCTCTCCTGTGGCCTTTTTAATGGTCTGATGTACTTGGCAATATATTTTTATTGACATTCCCATGTTGTTTTGCAGTGTGCTAAAGTTATAAGAAAACAAACGACTCAAAGTTAAACCCGAGCCAACCCAGGCTAAAGTGAAATTGCGGGACTCTTTGGGAAGGCGTGACTTCTGTCCAATGCATTGGCTTCTGGACCAATTAGAAGCAGGAATCAGCTGAGACCGGTTTGGCTCAGTGGATAGAGCGTCGGCCTTCGGACTGAAAGGTCCCAGGTTCGATTCCGGTCAAGGGCATGTACCTTGGTTGCAGGCACAACTCCAGTAGGGGGCATGCAGGAGGCGGCTGATCGATGTGTCTCTCTCATCGATGTTTCTGACTTTCTATCCCTTTCCCTTCCTCTCTGTAAAAAACCAATAAAATATATTTAAAAAAATAAAATAAGAACCAGAAATCATTCAACCGAGATCTGGATGGTGAGCTCCACTGGGTAGGGCATAAGGACAGGGACCAGAGAGTGCAAAGTTTAGATCCCATGATCAGCTTTATGTTCTCATTTTTTGTCTGGTGGCTGGCGAAATTAACTCTTTTAAACACGTTGGTTTGTTAGTGATTAGCATTCGCCATTATTACATTCATGAATATTTTGCTTAAAATTGTTTACTTTGTTTCTTACTCCACCCTCAATGAATCCCAGATGTTATGAATTGCTTTTTGCATCCTCATCTGTCCTGATCTCTGCTATTTTTCTTCTGCACCGAGGACCAGTCCTGGTGCCTACTGAATAATGTATGTTTGATGATTTTCTGTTGCTATGTCTCCCACACAGACAATTCACACTTTAAACAGACACATAGCTGGCACCGTACAGATCATCATTTGTGAGTTTTCCCCTTAATTTTATTAATTTTTTTGTGTGGAAAGCAGTGAACTCTTGATTTGCTACTTCTCTTGGCTGTAACTCCTTATAGCCCACACTGTCCAACACAGTAGCCACTAGTCACATGAGGCTTTAAAGATTTAAACTTAATTGAAATTGTATGAAATTTGATTAAGGATTCCATTTATTTATGATTTTATGTTGCTTTAGAAAATTCTATTCTGTTAGTTCATGAATCTGTAAAGACATAGACGTGAACTAGCAGATATCTATGGTGGCCAGGGGAATAAAATGACATTAGCATGACTGTCATCAAAATCTCAGAATAAGATGAAAATGCCAGGAGCTATATTTGTCAAAGGATTTTGAAGCGGTTCTTTGGTTCTTTTCAGAGCAGTTTAAGCCAGGCATCGAGGTCGTCAGAGACTGGCTGGCTTTTTGGTAAGGGATTGCTGTTGGACAATGGAGAGATTTATACATATAGCACGTTTCTGGCTATTCTGCCTTCAAAAATCACTCAGAACGATGAGAGTAGCAACCTCATCTCTTATGCCACCTCTCTTAGCTGCAACAGGCAACCATTCAAAAGGAGGGGCTCTGTTCTCTCTGAGGAGAGACTCATTTCTCAGCTGAGAGACATGAGGAAGTTATGCCTCCTGCCTAAAGGAGATTTAAAGACTGCACCCTCTGCCTGGCTTATTTCGCTTAGCACGATGCTCTCCAGTTCCATCCATGCTGTTGCAAATGGTAAGAATTCCTTCTTTTTTTTTTTTACAGCAGTGTAGTATTCCATTGGGTAGATGTACCCCTGTTTTGTAATCCACTCATCTGCTGATGGGCACTTTTAGCTGTGGTCAATTGTGTTGCTATGAACATAGGGGTGCATATATCTTTTCTGATTGGTGTTTTTAGTTTCTTTGGATATATTCCTAGTATAATGAACAACATAAACTGATGAATAAAAACAGATCCGGAGTCTGAGAAGCATGGATCAGACCATCAAACCTCAGAGGGAAGATGGAGGAGGGTGGAGGTAAGGGGGAGAGACCAACCAAAGGACTTATATGCATATAAGCCTAACCAATGGACACTGACACCAGTGGGGCAAGGTGTGAGTAGGGGGTGGGGGGGCAATGGAGCGGATAAAGACATACAGTGGTACCTCGAGATATGAGTTTAATTCGTTCCGTAACCTTGAGGTGTGGGAAACTATGAGACCCTCAAGTCGCGGTAAACTGGGTCATGTGCAGCTGGCTGATCTGTGCGATTACTCGTATCTCAACTGTTGCTCATATTTCAAAGCAAAAATCGCTCGCTCGACGACTTGTATCTCAAAAATCTCGTATGTTAGGGCACTTGTATCTCGAGGTACCACTGTATATGTAATACTTTCATCAATAAAGAAACAAAAATAAAAAAATAAAATAAAATAAAATGTTAAAACCAAACAACCAACAAAAAAGACTTCACCCTCCCTGTATCACAAAGAGAAACAGATTACCGAAAACCAGGATAGCAAGTAACAAGGAGATCACTCTAACAAGAGAAAGAGATGCAAGAAACAGCCCCACCACTTCTGGGCTGCAAAAAGAGAGAACCTTTAAGAAATCTCTTGTTGGTTCTCCTATAATGAGCTCTTGATAAACTATACACGATGATGAAGATTAAAGACCTCCATATGAAAAATTGACTCTTGTAAGCCAGCAAAGACCTACCTAGGAAAGTATGGGCTCTTAAAACAAAAAATAAAATAAAATAAAATAAAATAAAATACAGATGGAATCAGTTCTTTTTGCCATTCTAGCTGAAGAGTTTTCACCAGCTCTTGATGAAGAGAAACTAGAAGTGGGTCTCAGAAGCCCAGTATTTTCTCGTTAATTTTTATGCAAATACTTTCAAAATGTGTTCTCTACAACTACTGGCTGAAGAAGAAAGGTTCCATGGTAACGAAATTGAGAAGATACTGGGATAAGAGTAAATAAGTTGAAAAAAAAAGATTAAATAAGTTGGAAAAATAACTGAAAGACTTCTCAAGACTTAGCATACAAATGTGTGTTGTGGTTCTCTAAAAGGCTAAAGGAGGGATAAAGTATGTCTTAAGCTTTTGTAATATTTACTTGGGATTTTAGGTAGAGCCTCGAGGCAGAGAAAAATTAGTGTAAGCAGCTTTATACTACTGAAGGTAGCTACTAAACACATTGCCAAAGGACTTAAAGGGTGACAGTCTGAGCATGACAATGTGAACATTTAATGAGTAGATACGTATAAAACTCTTAGGGTCCTTGAGATCCAAGACAGCAGTGGAGTAGATAGAAACCACAGAATTACAACTAAATTATAGAACAATCATCCCGAATAACCAACGGAAGTCTAGTCGGGGAGAAGTCTTATAACCTAGGATGTATGGAAGCCACCTTGAGACTGACTGCAAGGGCAGAGACATGAAAGAGGATGGACCTGTTCCCACTGGTGGCGGCTAAGATTCCAGAGGAATATTTCAGCTGCTGGGGCGAGGGGGAGGAAGAGGGGGGGCAGGGGGCTTGCTCTAAGAAGGCCAGAGCCAGGAAGAAGTGCCCACATAACATCTGGCTGTGAAAAGCAGCAGGGTTTCTTTCTGTTGGGGAGAGATGGCAGTCCTAGAGACATAGGTGCTGTCTTAAAGGGCCAAGGTACCAAATTTCATTCACAGCCACTCATTCTGGAGGGAGGTTGGAGCAGACTAGGGTGGCGTGAGGGGAGTCTGGGGTTGGGGTTCTGGGATGAGAGCTCACAAGACAGCCCCCAGGATGCCTATATGGAGCCACTCTCTCATACTGCAGACAGGGTGGTGAACTCCCCTCTGTGCTGCATCAACCTGGGGGAAAGAAATGTCCCTCACCCCCCGACTCACCATTCGGTGGATCTATGCCCTGTCGAGGAGTCAGCATCCTTGGGCAGGGTATAGAGGTATGGAGGTAGGGGCAGACTCAGGGGGCATGGTGACTGAGCTGTGTGGCTTTAGGGGGAGGCATTACCCCCACATTACTGCACAGCAGCTCATAGGCCATGGTCAAGGTTGAGCCTCCCAGTCAGCCAGGCTGAGGGGCTATCGCACTCACTAATGGGCCAATAGGAATTGAGACTCAGTTACAACAGGAAGGCACACATAACCCACACAAGGGAATTCCCAAAGCACCCAGGTCAGGTGATCAAACACAAAGAGGCATCCAAAATGAGAAAACAAAGAGGCATACCCTAAATAACACCAAAGGAAAATACTCCACCACAGAGCTGAATGAAATAGAGGCAAGCAATTGATCAGACGTAGAATTCCAAGGAATGGTTATAGGATGCTTATCAACAAATGGTTATAAAATGAAAAAAAGGACATACAAGCCATAAAAAAAGGAGCAGTAAGAAATGAAGAATACTATTTGGCAAATGATAATGCCTAGGTTTTTGAAATCTAGATATTCTAAGAGTCAGCATACATCTGGATCTTTTGAGTACACCAAAATCCAACCAAGTCTTGTGGATTTCATTTCACAAATATCTCAGCTATCACCCCCCACATCCTCACCACTCCACGTCCAGCATCCTTGTGTGTTCCCTGCCTCTGTCTCATCACCCTCAACTCATCCTTCACACTGTTGCCCTGCCCCCTCCCCCCCAAAAAAGACAGATTACTGACTAAAATGCAAATGTAGTAAGATTTCTCACCTGCTTAAAACCTTTCAGTAGCTCTCCATGGTCTCACACACAAAAAAACCTTATAATGATGCACTGTCTTTCATGATTAATATTTGTCTGCTACTCATTCTCATTTCCATCTTTCTTCAGACCCTCTAGAGTGATCTTCTTAGAAAAAAAAATGATGTCAAATTGTGCTTAAAATTATTTAGTATCTCTTTCTCGACTTTCACAGAAAAAAACATTTAAACTTCTTTGCACAACATGCACGAATGTCCATGAATTGGCCCCTACTCATTCATTCAGCCTCGTCTCTCTCCAAGTCTCTAAACACATCATGCGCTCTCCCACTTTTTTGACGTGCACGTGCTATCTGTACTGCCTGGCATGCCTTCTCCCTCCTTGCTCACCTGGCTAATTACAATGAATTCTTCAAATCTTGCCTCATTATAATTTCATCTTTCCTGAGTTCTTTGATGCATACCAGGTGTGAGTCTCTTCTCTGTCTCTTGTAGAGTTTAGATTTACGTTCCTTTAGGAGAAACCATAACTTTCAATTTTTAAATTCCTCTTTCCCTGTGCCATATTTCATGTGCACAGTAGATAATTCTCAAATGATTGAATGAACAAATGAATAAATAGATTTGAATGTGAAGAGACACACACAGATGAACTACTTATTGTTAGTCCTCACCCAAGGATATTTTTTCCATTGGTTTTTGGAGAGAGTGGAAGGGAGAGGGAGACAGAGAGAGAGAAACGTGGATGTGAGAGAGACACATTGATTGGTTGCCTCTTGCATGCAAGCTGGCCAGGGCCGAGGATAGAGCCTGCAATCGAGGTATGAGCCCTTGACTAAAATAGAACCCAGGATCCATTAGACCACAGGCCAATCCTCTATCCACTGAGCCAAACTGACTAGGGCTAAGCTTTTTCTTCAGAAGAACTACTTATAACAGAACAAATTTTATTGCAACAAAAATATACTCTGGTTACCGCATATTACGATGGTTAGAAGAGCTTTATCATCTGAGTATGAGACTTGGCACATATACAGTCCCTCCAAGTCACCAAGACTCTTTCATCATCTGTTTAGAAGGAAGTCCATGTCACTTGAGTGCTGAAGCCCTAATCAAGAATGTCCTTTCATTACATTTGAAATTATTGCAACTGGAGAACATTTCCAGATCCCTTGATGTACAATTATTTCCTTTCTTTCTAAGATTAGGAAAGAAAGAATGAATGGAGCAGAGGGGAGACCTATACTCAGCTGGCCTAATTAGCCAGTGCATGGGCAGCCTCCCTTTCTCCTGGTGATTGTGGTCCTACATTTGAAAGTACCGTATTTTCCGGCGTATAAGACAACTGGGTGTATAAGATGACCCCCAACTTTCCAGTTAAAATAGAGTTTGGGATATACTCGCCCCATAATACGACACCTGGCGTATAAAACGACCCCCAACTTTTGAGAAGATTTTCCTGGGTTAAAAAGTCGTCTTATACGCCGGAAAATATGGGCATTTGATCTGTCATCATACTGGGGTAGCCTCTACTCTGACCGGTCTTAGCTTCCCATTTCCTCCTGACAACTTGCTTTTTCTAGTTGACGTAGATGTGTTCCTGCCTCCTCCTATTGTGGTCTTCAAATTTCCAACACAGTGTCTCATCTATAGTGATAAAAGCGCAATATGCTAATTGGACCAGACGTCCGTCCTTCGGGATGAAGCTGGGGTTGTGAGGGAAGCCCGGGTCCTGGGTGCCAGCAGCCAGGGGAAGGAAGGCCTCCTCTGGCACGAATTTCGTGCATCGGGCTTTGAGTCTTCAAATAAACATCTTCCATTTGCGTGATTGCTACAAGCTGCCGATGGAACTCCGGCTACCTGCATCGCACCAGGATGAACACAGAGGAGAGTGAGTGCAGCAAAGCGAGGGCAGCCAGAGGCAGGGCCTCTGAACGGGGGTGGGGGGAGACCCTAATTGCAGGCATCAGAACCATCCGGGTGCGTGTTGAATATTCAGATCCCGGCATCTGACAGAATCAGAATCTTAATTGACACGCCCGCCCCTGAGATTTTCAGAAAACATGTGCATCAGGATATAATTTTCAAGTGTAATAGGGAGAGGGTTTTTAATGTACAAATTAATTTTCAATGCAAACTTTGGCAAACGATGAACACCAGGAAGGTGCTTATCAACATATATATGAGTGAGTTTTCTTCGATTGTAAGCTTCTTGAAGGACAAGCAAAAGCCTTAGCATCATCTAAGCTCCACATTAGAAGAGCTCAGAAAATAGACATCAAACCAAACTGTTTTTTGATGTAGTAACTTTGCAAAGCAGCAAGGTCAGGTAGGGAATTTGCTCTTTAGATGTTAGATTTTTGCCTGGTGCTCACGGCAATTTCTATAATTAATTGGTGTTTCCCGGGGACATGGAAACTCCACCGGGGTTTAGCCGTAAGATTAATTGCATGCGCTGCTTAGCAAATTTTATGTTATTTCTGTGCCTCAAGGTTTTTATCTCTCAAATGGGGAGCATACTTATGGAAATTTCTATTTTAGGGTTTGCTGTAAATATTAAATATGGCTTGACATGCAAAAGTAGCTTTTCTTCAACTATATTTAATAAAATCTGTACGAAAATATCAGTCACATTAATTTTTTTAAATCAGTAGTATTTACTTAAGTGGTTGCTGGTTCAAAATCTTTACATCTTTTCTTCCCAGATAGGCCTTCAATCACTGCCTTCTGAATGAGTGAATGATGGAATGGTGGATCCATATCCTGCACAACATGCAGGCTGTTTTCACGGTACCCAAGCCTTTTTATTGATTTTTTACAGAGAGGAAGGGAGAGGGATAGAGAGTCAGAAACATCGATGAGAGAGAGACATTGACCAGCCGCCTTCTGCACGACCCACACTAGAGATGTGCCCGCAACCAAGGTACATGTCCCGACCAGAATCGAACCTGGGACTTTTCAGCCCGCAGGCCGACGCTCTATCCACTGAGCCAAATACTGCTATTTTGAAAGTTATGACACATCATTATTTAATTATGACATCGTTTCAGAAAATGTACTTTTACTTTATCTGAATGTAGCTAATTTGCTTCAGTCCGACAGTCGCAATATTTGAAATATTATCCATCCCATGAGGGCATGGCTCACACTTATGATCTTGCAGTTCCTCTATAAATAAGAGAATACAGACAGTCCTCATCCTGCAGTTCTTAAAATTGCCTCTTTTTTTTTTAATCTCATATATTGTTTCCTGTGGGTTTTGTCTGCTGTCCTTTCTCCCTCTGTCCCCACATTTTCCCCAGGAAAAGGGGAAGAGAATGTGACGTCATGATTTCTGTCTGAGGCGGATCCCAGTTTGGTCTGGGTGGAGTGTGGTCATTTTCCCACCTGCTTCTCATTCCCAAGGCACCGGGTGGAACAGAGAGGAGGGGAAAGGACCAGCGGGAGCATCTTCAACGCTTTCATTTAGTCCCTCCTCTGTCTGGTCCCCGGGCTGATCCAAGGATGCGGCCTCCGGCCCATCTCTCTCAGGGGTGAGGAAGGGAGGAAGTTGTTAAGCCACGTTTGTTCCTGCCTCTTCCTAAGAACCCCAACATTGTGAGGGGGTATTCCTCAGGGCATTGGAGCCCACCCTCAGCCCTCACTGTGGGCCACGTGGTCCATAAGGAGGGGCTGCAGGCCGTGGAGCAGGTACCCTACCTCTAACCTGCTCTGGACTGAGAACAAACAAAGGAAACCAACCTGTTTCAGCTTTTTCTTAGTTGAGTGTGCACTCCGCTAAGGGGTTTACAACTGTCCTCTACTTAGCATGATCCAGCTTATTTTTTTTTATTATTCACAGGATGTTATTAATATATTTTATGTATATATATCTTCCCATTGCCCCTCCCCCCTACTCCCATGCATACCCTAACCTCCCAGGGTTTTGTGTCCATTGGTGATGCTTATCTGCATGCAGACAAGTCCTTCGGTTGGTCTCTTATCTACCCCACCTCTCCCTAACCTTCCCGCTGTCATTTGACAGCCTGTTTGATGCTTTACTGCCTCTGTATCTGTCTTTTTGTTCATCAGGTTATCATGTTCTTTATTCTCCATAAATGAGTGAGATCTTGTGGTGTTTTTCTTTCATTGACTGGCTTATTCCAGCTTATTTTTGACTGAATGCAGGTGGCTAATAGGGCTGAGCATGTTTCCCTAATACCTTCCTCCTAAAAATATTATACTGCACTCACTGTATTGCTAAGGACAAATTCTAGCTCAAAACACGTTCCAGTGCAGACACTTCTTTTGTTTCCAGTATCTGGATTTCCATGCTCGTCGCTCCTATAGGTAGCAATGCATACTTAATGATTAATACACAGCAAGGATCACATTTATGAAAAGGAAGGAAATATTTCATTCTACGTGAATTTAAGTCTTAAGCACACACAAAAGAACCACACAGCACACAACGTTACATAATTCAGAGTATGTTCAGGGCTGCCTTTTAACATCCTTCGCTTCCATTTTCTGAGTTCTCTGTAACATTCTATACTGCATATCATTATTCTTAATGACCAACTATTTAAACAGCCACGCGAACGAATCTCTAATTGTTACAACTTTTTTTTTATTACAAGGTATTTTATTCTGAGACCATTAAAAGTGGCGATCAGTTATTAATACTTCCATTGCCTCATCCATTAATTAGTCTTGCATAGTCAAGACTGAGATTATTTTTTTATTGTTTTTTAAATTTTTAAAATTTTTTATTAATGTGTTACATGTGTACATATCTTCCTATTGCCCCCCCGCATCCCCATGCATACCCTAAACCCCCAGTGTCTTGTGTCCATTGGTTTCATTATTACAACTTTTTAAAATTACAGGAGATACCGAGTGTTGGTTGAGTTGTTTTGAAATCACAACATGGAGGTAGGCTCCTGTAGTATTTGTGAGAAAGGGTGACCCGAAGCATCTGCCTCCCACAATCCTGGAAGGAAGGCCTCACATTTTAATGACTATACAATGTAAACAGAGACAAGAGGCGGAAAGACTGAAATAATTCTTTGAAAAATAAAACCCAGCTAATAAGAGGACTGGCATTCATGTCCAGCAGCACTAAAGACAGAAGCCGATTCCATGTTGCTTCTGGCTGTCAAGACACTCAGAGTTATCTTTTTTACAGTTGCTGTCAAAAACGGGTGAAGAAAAACTCTTGCTTTTCTCCAAAACTGTTTTTCTTCCTAGCAAGATCAGGACAGAAATCTCAGTTCGAGGTCTTCTATGGATATTCCAGAATAGGCAGGCAGAATTGTAAAAGGTTCTTCTACAAGCCTTGAAGTTTCCATTAGCTAATCAGAATCATTGTTCAGTGATAATTATCTTTTATTAAATGACCATTGAATCAAAATGTTCATACTGTTTTTCAATTAAAGGGTAGAATAGCCAGAACTGATTCAATAGCAACAATCTGACCCAGTGAGGCAGCCATTACCCAGAGCTAATTGGCCACTTAAGAAGTTAACTTCCTGATGCAGCCAGTTATTTCTGCTATCATTTCTGAAGGCTTTTCCTCTATAAGAAAAAGCCCTCTTATAAGCCATATAGCCTGTCATAGGGTGTTCAAGATGAAAACTGCTCGTAATTTTTAAAATTTCATCAAAGCATATACTATTTCTTTTTCTCGTTTGTTAAAAATTCATACCATATCCTAGGGTGTTGAAATGAAGAAAGGTGATAGCAAAATAAAGGCAATATAGAAAGCTCAGGGTATGACTCGTATAGGACTTTATATTCAATTAAAATGTATGTACACACATGCTTAGACATACACACAGACACAGCTATCTGAAAGATGAAAGCAATTGACGGCAAAATGAAAAACTCAAACATGACAATGAATTCAAACGTGATAGCAGATTAACTTTCCCCACTTCTTCCTCCCAGAATGAACAGAATTGTCCTTTTAATTTTTTCAGTGTTCTCCCATGAAAAGGAGAAAGAGCCTGAATTTACCAAGACAGAATGAACTAGCTACCAAAGAGTTAAGTTTTCTATGGGAAAGAGAAACACAGTTAAATACTACATCACAAATTACCATTTTTATGTCACTAACCCAACATGACTTTAGCACTAAGCCTGCTACATCTTCACACTCTCATTAGGATATAATGCATATTCATGGTCTTAATTATATAGGCACTTTCTTGACTTGTTTTAATTGTGCATAAAGACACTGTGACAGGAGACCTGACCTTTTCAAGATCATTTTCTCTCCATTGCTTTTCACAAAGCTATTAACTTGTCTTCTTCCCAAGGATTGCAATAATTTATTTCCCATTAATAAAAAATTCCTGGTGCCATGCAAATTAAAATTTATTCAGCAAATAGAATTTTTTTGGATTATTTTCTAATGGCTTTAAATACTTCCAGCTTAGAAAGAAAAATAATATTAATGAGTACAGGCTGAGTGGATAATTGCATACATTAGAGAAAAATGAATATACAACTGATGCTGTAGTTTGCCTCACATCAATTACCCATAAAAGTTGCTTTACTTCTTTTTTTACCCCCCAAAAATACATTAAATAATTTATTTCAGGAGGTATTAATATGGTCTTGAAATTATCCCTATTGTGTGAAAAGCTCAAAAATTACACATATAAATAATACATGTTGGTATAAGAAAGCAAGACCAAGTTAAATGTTTGCACGTGTAAATGAGATTATTTAAGGGGATCACTTAGCTAAAGTGGCAACTGAATTTCAATGTAACGTAATCAAAGATAAATAAAATGCAAAGAATTGGAACAAGGTACCTGCTTTGTTCTTTGCAATCAAGATTACCCCACGAGAGAGAGAAATATCAGAGAATGTTACTTTTGAGCCTCATTATCTTAAGAAATATATCTTCTTCACACTGTGCTCTTTTTTCTTTTTGTTTCATGTTCATGTGATGAAACGCTGGTGTTCAAATGTTTACATACAAAATGTTTTAGACCCAAAGCTCTGGGGGCAGCACAGCGTAATTACTGTCAACCTATTTGCTCCCTATAAAATAATCAGTGCCTAAAGGGTGACATTTCCATATGACACGATACCGCTATATAGAGAGGAACCTAAATATTCCCTAAAAATTTACCAACACTGATAAGTGAGTTCAGCAAAGCAGCAGGATACAAAATTAATATTCAGACCTGTACTCAGAAAGTTAGAGGACATTCAAGAAACTGAAGAAAATACAAATAAATGAAAGCATATACCATGCTCATGGATAAAAAGAATAAACATTATTAACATGTCTATATTGCCCTAAAGTAATCTATAGCTTCAGCGCAATCCCTACCAAAATACTGAAGGCATTTTTCACAGAACTAGAACAAATAATCCTATAATTTATGTAAAAACCACAAAAGACCCTGAATAGCCACGGCAATTTTGAGAAAGAACAGAGTTGAAGGTATCATGCTACTTGATATCAAACTGTACTACAAGTTTTAGTAATGAAACCAGCATGGTACTAGCATAAAAACGGACACATGGGTCAAAGGAATGGAACAAAGAATAGAAATAAACCCACACCTATGTGTGAATTAATATATGACAAAGGAGGCAAGAACATACAATTGGGTAAAGACAGTCTGTTCAATCAATGGCATTGTGGGAAGATGGACACATGTAAATACTGAAACCAGACAACCTTCTTATACCATGTACAAGAATAAACTCAGAATGGATCAAAGACTAAAACGTAAGATACAAAACCATAAAACTCCTAGAAGAAAACATCGGCAGTAACTTCTCTGACATTGCTCTTAATAATATTTTTTTCTGACATGTCTCCTTAGACAAGGAAAATAAACCAAGAAATGGGACTACATCAAACTAAAAAGCATCTGCACAGCAAAGGAAACCATCAACAAAATGAAAAGACAACCTATTGAATGGAAGAAGACATTTGCCAATAATATATCCGATAAGGGGTCAATATCCAAAATTTATAAGGAACTCAGACAACTCAACACCAACAAACACCAACAAACAATCCAATTAAAAACTGGGAAGAGGACAGAAATAGACAGTTCTCCAAAGAGGACTTGTAGATGGCCAATAGACACATGAAAAAATGCCCAACCGCGAAATGCAAATTAAAACCATCATGAGGTATCACCTAACAGAATGGCTAGCATCAATAAATCAGCACACGTGTTGGCAAGAATGTCAAGAGAATGGAACCTTTGCACACTGTGGTGGGTTGCGAATTGGTGTAGTCACTACAAAAACACATTCTTTAAAAATTAAAAATATCTTATGACCCAAAAGTTCCACTTCTGGAAATATATCTGAAGAAATCCAAACCACTAATGTGAAAAGATATATGGGCCATTATGTTAATTACTTCATAATGAACAACAGCCAAGATAAGACAATTGGATAGGCACATGTATGCTACAGAATATTAATGGACCTTGAATATAATGAATTCTTACCATTTGCAACAACACGGAAAGACCTAGGGCTAGAGGTCTTTATGCTAAGTGTATTAAGTCAGAAGGAAAAGACAAATACCATGTGATTTAACGTATATGTGAAATCTTAAAAAACAAAATATACAAACAAAAACAGGGAAAGTCTCTTAGATACAGACTGAAGATTGCTACATGGAAGGAGGGTGAAAAAAGTAAAGAGAATAAGAGGTACAAATTGTTATTTACAAAGAGTTATGAGAATATAAAGTACAGCATAGGGAATATATTCAATAATATTGTCATAACTATGTCTGGTGCCAGGAAGGTACCAGAATCATTGGGGAATTGGTTCATAAATTATATAATTGTTTGACCACTAGGCTGTGTAGCTGAAAATAATATACTACTAAAACAATATTGAATGTCAAATGTAATTTAAAGATAAAAGTTTAATTAAAGAATGACATTTCAACTTTGAGCCATCGTAAGCATAACTGTTTTTTGACATATTAATTACATTGAGCAAGAAAGCTTAGAAAGTCCAAGAGAACTGTGGGTTTGAAATTTTCTCAATGAAAACAAAGCTTTTTGAGTGTTTTCTTCAAAGTTTAGAAAATTAGAAAAGGATGGAATTGGTGGACAATCTAGTCAGTTTCCCCCCTTAAATAGAGGACTTCGTTGTCTGATCCAACCTAATATTAAAGATTCCCTTTTCTGCCCTCTCTCATAGCCCAAACCGAAAAATAAAAATAAAATTAAACAATGCGCTATTATTTTGATGCTTTATGGTGTACAATGAGAATTTATACACATTATTTTATTCTATCCACAAGTTAATTCTTTGAACCAGTTAGAATAATTTTTAACACCTATTTTACAGATATGGAAGCTGCAACCCAGGTATGTACATGCCCTTGACTGGAACTGAACACAGAACTCGTCAGTCTGAGGGCTGATGTTCTATCCACTGAGCCAAACTGGCTAGACATCCAGTTTTACTGAAAAGAAAAGATTTTCACCAAATGTCCGGCCTTAGCTAAGTCTTCTGGCCTCTGACCATCTTGTTGAAAGTATGAGAAAATGCCCATGAAAGGCTGATGAAAGATGAGCAGCTTAGCAATCAGACAACCTGAGAAGCAGACAGGAGGCCATCTCTAGCTCTTACTGGCTTATGCATTGCAAAGATTGCCAGTGTCTTCAAACATTGGTTTCCTATTTGGTAAACTAGGAATAATACCAACTCTCTCCAGGGTAGTATTAAACATATTTTACAACTGGTACAGTATGGATCCTGACCAAACAGAATGGGGGCACTGATCAATCAGAATGAATACGAGCTGTAAACAACCAATGTGGCCAGACCAGTCGCTGACCATCAGCCCCGCCTTGTCCACAAGATTATGGGGAGAATGATATAATTGTGTTTATTCATTCATTTGTTTATTACATACTAGTCTCCAGATGCTATATTGTACACTGGGAATATAGAGATGGGGAAAACACAATTTCATGTCTTTGCAAGACTCAAAATAATGAGAATGAAACATATAAATTAACTAGAGGCCCGGTGCACAAAATTCACGCACTGGGTGGGGAGGGGGTCCCTCAGCCTGGCCCGCACCCTCTCAGAGCCCTCAGGGGATTGTTCAGGGGGGAGCAGGCCTAAGCCGCAAGTCGGACATCCTTAGCGCTGCCTCGGAGGTGGGAGAGGCTCCCACCACCGCCACTGTGCTCGTCAGCCATGAGCCTGGCTCAGGGCTTCTGGCTGAGCATCACTCCCCCTGTGGGAGTGCACTGACCAGCAGGGGGCAGCTCCTGCATCGAGCATCTGCCCCCTGGTGGTCAGTGCACATCACAGCAACCGGTCCTTCCACTGTTTGGTTGGTTTGCCTATTAGCCTTTTATTATATAGGATAATTTAATTGCGTATGTGTGAGGCACTATTAAAACTGAACTTGATTAAATTATTACCGGCTTATGGGTTTCACTTACGCCTAAGTCTGTAGCCTAAACCTTTCCTTGGAGTTTACTCCTGCACGTAAGGCTGTCTGCTGGACATTATCTGGCTAGCGCGGTTCTCAACCTGTGGGTTGCGGCCCCTTTGGCGGTCGAACGACACTTTCACAGGGGTCGCCTAAGACCATTGGAAAACACAGGTATTTACATTATAATTCATAACGATAGCAAAATTACAGTTATGAAGTATGGTTGGGGGTCACCACCACATGAGGAACTGTGTTAAAGGGTGGCGGCATTAGAAAGGTTGAGAACCACTGGGCTAGTGGTAAGTACCTCAAACAAAGTAGCACCCAAAACCAAATTAACAGCTTTCTTTGCAGGACCAGTTTCTTCCCCTGGCATTTTAAAATCCTGCTGTTATTTGTCTTTGTTCCCAGGCCTGCATGTGTGAGGTCGGCCTTCCATCTTTCTTATCATTCAGGCTTCGTATCTGATATCCTGCCGATCCTGCTGACACCTTCCCTCCTGAGTCTTCCCCTTCCTTTCCCAGGCCCACACTCATGCAAACGTTATCATCTCCTGCCTGGCCTCCGTCCTGGGCTCTGAGCTTCTGCTCCTGCTGCATCTGTGTGCAATTCCTGGCTTTTTTCAACTACCGGTGTCTCAACTTTACTTATTCTTTCAGACGTGTCATATTTCCAGCTTCTGTCTCTGTGTATTATTGCTTTGAATTTAACACGTCTATTTTCTTATAAATATCTTTGTCCTCCCTTTACTCTTGACCATTAGCTACAAGCTAGTAAAAATCAGCATATAAGCAGCATCTAGTTGATAATGTGTTGAATGGATGGGCAAATGAATGAATGTGTGATCCCTCATCTCCTTCCCAACTCCTCAAGGCCTAACTGCCTGAATTCCCACACAACGGTAGCTGTGTTTGCCTTTTGGAGCTCAGCTCTGGACTCTCAGTTTAATTCCTCTATCATCTCACCAATCACCGCTTCCAAGAGCGATCAAGAACCACACTCAAACATCCGTGGAGCAACTACAGTGGTACCTCGAGATACGAGTGCCCTAACACGAGATTTTTGAGATACGAGCCGTCGAGCCAGTGATTTTTGCTTTGAAATACGAGCAACAGTTGAGATAGGAGTCATCGCGCGGATCGGCCTGCTGCACACGACCCACCAGTTTACCGCGACTCAAGTGTCTCATAGTTTCCTACGCCTCAAGGTTACGGGACGAATTAAACTCGTATCTCGAGGTACCACTGTATTTCTTCCCCTCACTAAAAATGATTATTTTGCTTGACTGTGGCTTATTTCTGCCTAGGTCATCTCAACAGTCCTGCTTACCCAAGACTGTGCCTTTTAAAAAGATACACCTTCAACAATACCTTAGCGTTCATCCATTCGCCCAACTTAATGAGACTCATTTCCTTGTGCACCCAGACACGAGTCAAGGAAAGCATGCAGATGGAGCGGGAAGGATGCAGACCCTGCTGTTTCTCATTTGCCAGGGTAATCAAGGCCGCAGGAGGAAGTTTCTGCCTCCGTTAGCTCGTGTTCTCATTTTCCATTTCTCTCTCCTTCTTTCGGTCCTTGTTCTTAATGCCCCGCACCTGAGTCTTTCACACCTTTGCGGCATAAAATGAATTTTATTCAAGCGGAAACTACCCAAAACACTGCGCTAATTGTAGTACAGTCGCAGAGAACTATTGCAAAGGCATACAGAGCAACGTGTTTTATTTTTAGGAGCACTTTTGCTAAATAGAAAAGTCTATGTGTCCATTTTTTTTTAGTAAATTTGGAGACCTCAGAGAGGGAAAGACACTAAACAGCACATACTCAGTGCTACGTTAGGGATGCTCAGAATGACTAGTTCAGCGATGCTCTAATGACTGATCAGACATGAATCGGTTCAGAAGAAAGAGAACGCTGATCTTTATTACAGTGGTAACTCGAGATACGAGTGCCCTAATAGACGAGATATTTTGAGATACGAGCCGTCGAGCGAGCTATTTTTGCTTTGAAATACGAGCAACAGTTGAGATACAAGTAATAGCGCGCATCGGCCAGCTGCACACGACCCACTAGTTTACTGCGACTCAACGTCTCATAGTTTCCCACGCCTCAAGATTACGGAATGAATTAAACTCGGATCTCGAGGTACCACTGTATTTTGAAGAAGATAGTTCTAGTCCTCACAAATTTCCTTAATTTACCTACATTTTAATCTTTTAATCACATTTCAAAAAGATCCCCGGTTTAGCTCCTTTTCTTGCTCATCACTCATCCATAGCTTTGGATTCACTGCGAAATGTTATATTAATTTTAAACAAAATGCTCCTTCTCGTAGAAACTGACATGAGAAATGCCCCAACTCAGCAGACCTGTTTGGGGAACTTCTGTCAGCAAAGGCCATTTTTGCTGAAAGTGCTTTAGCAAGCCTTCTTCTGGAGTTAGCCATGAGATATCCACCCCGACCCCCACCCCCCTGAAAGGTTCACATGGGTACCCTAGTTCATGCGGCCGTTTAAAATTATTGATTTATTTCCTAGTGGACCTAGAGATATGGGTGCTGAACTCAGGATTGAATTATGGATTAGCTAGCTGCAAACTCACTCGGTGGATTCCTATCTGCTTAATTAAATAGAAGTCATACACAGTGGTACCTCGAGATACGAGTTTACTTCGTTCCGTAACCTTGAGGCGTGGGAAACTACGAGATGCTCAAGTCGCCTTAAACTGGTGGGTCGTGTGCAGCGGGCCGATCCATGCAATGACTCCTATCTCAACTGTTGCTCGTATTTCAAAGCAAAAATCGCTCGTATCTCGAAAACCTCGTATGTTAGGGCACTCGTATCTCGAGGTACCACTGTGCTCTTATGCGAGACCCTCTTTTTCAGCTCTGCTCATCAAAACAAGAATATTAAAGCAAGGATGTCTGCTTCTGAAGATGAAAGGCTGCCTAACAGAACAAGCCTGTAGCTGTTGATCAGCTTCAAGCTCCAAGACGCATGCTAATTGGCCGTGCCCAGCTGAGGAGCCCGTGTTTGAGTTCCCGGATTTATGTCATAGCTCTGAATATTAAATATCTGGGTTAGCTTTCTCATCCTCCATCAATAACCCACTTCTGCCTCCGCGGGGGATTGCCTGGGCACTTCCTGGTGAAGCTGCAGAATGAGGCCGCTGCCCCTGCGAAACAGTCATCACGCAGCCACCACCACCTCTGGGATGCTCGGTGACGCTTCAGCTCTTTGCGGCTGGCGGGCCGTGTTCCTCCTTACACTGCGAGCCGCCTCGTCAACGCAAACATGTTATTTAATCAAATGAGAAACAACTCAGCCAAGAGCATAAAACTCATCGGCCCGCTTCTTCAGACAAGCATGGACTACAAACGTCCTCATCTTCCGTTTCCTGTTTGAAATTTGGTAGGAGAATCAGATGGTTCTGTGCAAGGGCACCAGAGCCTCTCTGCTAGATGGTAAAGGATGCGAGACACGGATGGAAACACCCAGGGGTCGACTCTCATTCTTTGAAAAGAAAACCAACTAATAATAAAGTATTTTTTCTTTTTTTAAAAAAATATTTTATTGATTTTTTGTACAGAGAGTAAGGAAGAGAGATAGAGTTAGAAATATCGATGAGAGAGACATCGATCAGCTGCCTCCTGCACGCCCCTTACTGGGGATGTGCCCACAACCAAGGTACATGCCCTTGACCGAAATTGAACCTGGGACCTTTCAGACCGAAGGCCAGTGCTCTATCCATTGAGCCAAACCAGTTTTCGGCTAAAGTATTTTTTTCTTTCTCACACTGAGAAAAGGGCAATTTTGTTAAACATACAGTGATATAAAAAAAAAATTTTCCCTTTTGGGTCCTATGCAAATTTCCACATATAAAATGCAGATGGATATTGGGACATTTTTGGACTCCAGGACACGGACAACTTCATCGTAAACTTAATTTTCCCATAATTACAATATATACGTGCAGTAGAGTCTGTAAATCTCTGAACAAAAATTCATTGTAACTTTTAAGATCAACTCATAATAATGCATCAAGGATTTATGTCATAGTTCTGAATATTAAATGTCTGGGTTAGCTTTCTCATCCTCCATCAATAACCCTCTTCTAATTAGAGATTTGAAAAGTTTAAAACTACTTCTTAAAAAACGTTGCTTTACAAACACTATTCTGTACTTAAAAGAAATTTGGGCCAAAACCGGTGTGGCTCAGTGGATAAAGCGTCAGCCTGTGGACTGAAGAGTCCCAGGTTTGATTCCGGTTGAGGGCATGTACCTTGGTTGCGGGCACATCCCCAGTGGGGAGTATGCAGGAGGCAGTTGTTGATGTTTCTCTCTCATTGATGTTTCTAACTCTCTATCCCTCTTCTTTCCTCTCTGTAAAAAAGTCAATAAAATATATTAAAAAGAAAACTAAAAAAAGAAAGGAAGAAAGGAAGGAAGGAAGAAATGAAGGAAGGAAGGAAGGAAGGAAGGAAGGAAGGAAGGAAGGAAGGAAGGAAAGAAGGAAGGAAGGAAGAAAGAAAGGAAGGAAGGAAGGAAGGAAGGAAGGAAGGAAGGAAGGAAGGAAGAAAGAGAAAGAAATTTGCAAGGTAGACTTCAGGAGAGGATCACCTTCTGATATCTCTACCTAGGTGAAGGGGTCTCCAATTTTGGCCCCTGGACCAGCTATAGTACCATGACATGGGACCTTTTCAGAAGTACAAATCCTTAAACCTACTGGATCAGAAATTGCTGAAGGGGCCCATCAGTCTATGTTTTCACAAGACCTCCTTGTAGTTCTGAAGCACGCTGAAGTTTGAAGACCACTGAAGGTTGTTGGCAGTTGATCAACAAGAGGGTAGACATGCGTGCCTTCCTTGAAAGCAGTTCCATTCTCCAGCTTCCTGGATGTTGAGAAGAAGTGAGAACAGTGACATTTTCTTGACCTGATGTCTTAATTGAACAGATTGGCGTTCCCGCCCTAGTTTCTTTGGATGTGAGAAGCAGATAGACCCCTCACATCGGCGTCTTGTGTTCAACAGCGTTCTAGAGGCTGATCTCCAAATGATAGCTGCCCTAACGAATCGCCTGTATTGTTCTGGAAGTCATCTGAGAGGAACCAGCCCAGAACTTGCTTCTTCTGTCCTTCTATACTCTCATGAGCAGGTGCCTAGATTAAATACTTGATGCTTAAAACATCAAAAATGGTGTCTGTTTCCTCTACTGAGCTATGATCGAGGCATTCAGTGAGGCACTGTTGAAACATGACGTCAATATTCCTTGAACTTGTTTTCATGGAGAGGCAAAACCGATGTGCTCTTTTCTTGACTCGGAGCTTTGTGGTTGCTAGACCCATCACCTACAGCAGAGGTGACACGGTGCTAAGGTTTTAAGAAACTGGCAGCTTCCAATATCCTGTCTCTTTGGACACTCGCTCTTGCAACTCAGACACCAGCCAGGGAGCAGCCAGCACTGACTTTCCAGCCAGGTAAGCGAGCTGGCTTAGGTGAACTCGTTTAGCCAGCCCCAAGCAAGCTGCCACCGCTGATGCCACACAGAGGGAAGATGAACTGGCCAAATAGCGAGCTGAGAGCTGCCCAAATAGCAGACTCGAGAGAACACACACACACACACACACACACACACACACACACACACACACACACCTTAACATATGTTAAATTCATAGCAAATGTCAGCCTGTCATTTTAAGAAGTCTGATATTCTTGATCTGCCTTTCTATTATTCCTAAATCCACAGTTTTGAAATATGTGTCACATTTAAGATAAAGCCAATTAAGTGTAAACCTTGGTCCCTTTTGTTTGGATAAAGACAGAAGAAGACCCTGCTGTTGGTATGTCACGATCTTTTATGTGGCAACAGAGATTTGGAACAGTCCCTAAGTCCGAATATTTGTAAAATAAGAACAAAGATGTCAAATATAGGTCAAAGTGTGGTCATAGTTTGGATTTCTCTAAAATGGACACAGATGTGAGGTCACTAAGGTATGACAGACATTAAAAACAAATAGAAAAGCGCTGGCAAGTTCGGTGCAGTGGATAGAGCGTTGGCCTGTGGACTTGGGGGTCCCGAGTTCGATTCCAGTCAAGGGCACATGCCTGGGTTGCAGACTCGATCCCCAGTGGGGGGGCGTGGAGGAGGCAGCCGATCAGTGATTCTCTCTCATCACTGATGTTTCTATCTCTCTCCCTCTCCCTTCCTGTCTGAAATCAATAAAAATATGTCTGGAAAAAAAAAAGAACAAATAGGAAGGAATTTTGCAAACAAGAGAACCTTCCATGGCTTTCACATCACAAAGTTAGTTCTAGTATTTTCCCCACATAAGCCTGGTTTTGTAAAAATATCATCTTTTCTGCGTAGGGAATGGATGATATTTTTCCTTCTTACAGCTTAAGAGTTAATGGCTATTACAAACCTCTAGAATTAGGGATGAGAAGAGGTAAATCAAGAAACAACAACTTCTTAGCCAATCGAGGACATTTGCTGTAACCGGAACCATTTCACAGCAGTAAGTCCTAGAATGCCACATCTTCCCCTCGTAGATTCTTCTCGTAGACAGCCATCTCATATATTTTCCAAGAGGCATGAGTATCCTCTTTGCCAGATGAAAACACAGAAGTGCAGGGAAGTTAGGTAACTCGAACAACATCGTATGTTTAACAAGTGGATAAAATAATTAGGTCTCTGGCCCTGGCCTCTCTGGACCTCAAGGGACATTCGATGAGACAGAACACAGGGAAGTGAAACAGAGATGTGGCTGTACTTATAGAAACTATACGCTTTCTTAGGGTGATCAGGCAAATTATACAATTTGAGATTCTAATAATGAAAACAAGTCATTTATTAAGTACCATATTTTCCGGTGTATAAGTCAACTGGGCATATAAGACAACCCCCAAGTTTTCCAATTAAAATATAGAGTTTGGGATATACCCATCCTGTAAGATGACACCAGGTGTATAAGACGACCCCCGACTTTTGAGAAGATTTTCCTGGGTTAAAACGTCAGCTTAGATGCTGGAAAATACGGTATTATTGCCTTCAATAGTTCACATATATTTTAGTTGGTTTTCCAAAAAATAAAAAATAAAAAAATTATGAGATGGATGGGGCAAGGACTAGGCTTCATGTGTGAACAATAGTTTTACCAAACATATCCTGTCGCCTTTAATAATTCTAATTTGTTTATGGAAAAATCCCACTTAAGACAATCCCAGGAGGAGAAAGAAAGGCGTGGAATGAATAGGTACTTTCCCCCTTTGTATGTAGTAAATACCACCTTTGTTCCTAAAGGCTGTAGCTCAAGATGCAAAGTTCTAAGCCCCCTAACATCTCCAACTATTTTATTACCAAATAAAGATTTCCGATTGCATTGGAAAAAGGGGAGATAATACTTGATGTAGGTCCCAGGTTTTAGCTCATAAAAATGTGAGAAGACTGTAGTTCACAGTGACTATTGCTTTCATTTCTTCCGGAGAATACGTAGCTGGGTGTTCGTGTTCTCTCTATTATGCTATTATCACTTTATTTGTGGCACATAATAAAACCCAAAGAGACATCTCTTTTGTTCACAGTGGGACTCTGCGCCAGCGCTGGCCAGTCGGATATTCCAAGAGAGAAGGGCTGTCATTAAAATCTTGCATACTATCAAGTAAGAAAGCAGACTGATATTGCAATTACTTTCCTATTAGCTGCTGCCCATTGCCCCTGACAGCTATAAATTAGGTCTCCCTGGGTTGCCTGCAGATTAATGAGTTCCAAAATTGGCATTCGATTGTTTGAGAGTGAAAGGCGGGGAAGGGAGGTGGGCGCCAACTCTGTATATACCTGTGATTAGAGGATATTTCCCTTTCATTTCCTTTTTTTTTTCTTTCTTTCTTCCCCGGGATGGCTTGGGTCAGAACTGACACTTCTATCCGAGGATTCCTCTCCACGCCGCAGAAACCCGCAGCTGAGGCAAGGCCGGCATCAATAATGTGCGTGAGCAAACACACAGCTGCTGTTTGTGGAGAGAGATTCTATTAACGAACAGCGAATTCTCATAATTAGCCGAACGGGTTCTGCAGCTGCCTGCCTGACCCCCCAGACTACGCAAATTGTGGGTGGTGTTCGGCTTCAGAATCAATCTTACCTAATTACTCCAAGCATGCCCCTCCAGTGCGAATGGCTGCAGAAAGGGTAGACTCGTCTTCCTCCTTCACACTCTTCTTCTGAGATTCTCTTGTGTTCCTAGCTTCTTATCTGTCCATTAGCCTTTCAAAGAGCATCCAGGTGTAGTTACCCATCAGACACGGAGAACTATCACTTGTGTGTCTGCAAGCGTGGGCCCACAAACAAGAGCGGGATCTGTGCTCCCCGAAAGCATCCTTTCCCAAACAGCATTTGGAGAATATTCGGCGGGTTGGTCATTCCTCAAAGGTCTTGCTTCCATGCTATCTTGGGCCCCGTTCTCGCATCTGCTATTTCTCCCCTCTTCCCTCCTCCAGCTCTCCTCAACTCTATTCAATGAAAACAGGAGTGTGTGTGTGTGTGTGTGTGTGTGTGTGTGTGTGTGTGTGTGTATGTGTGTGGTGGGGTTTGGGGGGAGGCCATAAGCCCAGCCTCCTGGGAATCAGGGTTTGGTTTTTCTTGTCATTCTGTCACCTGAGATCAAACCAACTTCTCTGACATGGATTTTTCTCGACAAGGGAGTGGCCTCGTGCCCCTCTCTCCACATTGCCCACCCACACTGCAGATTTTATAAGACATGGTTAGTATGAGGTTGGTCAGGTAACTCAGTACATTTTCTTTTAAAAAAAAATATTTTATTGATTTTTTACAGAGGAAGGGAGAGGGATAGAGAGTTAGAAACATCAGTGAGAGAGAGACATCGATCAGCCGCCTCCTGCACACCTCCTAACTGGGGATGTGCCCACAACCAAGGTACATGCCCTTGACTGGAATCAAACCTGGGACCTTTCAGTCCACAGACCGACGCTCTATCCACTGAGCCAAACGGGTTTCAGCTCAGCACATTTTCTTTGCAGAAGCAAACACAACGGTCTCCCTGCTGGCCTGATCATCTTGCTGGTCTTAAGTCCGCAATGACTGGGCATTAGGAACTGTCTGTTGCTACAATGGGATAGGTGCCCATTGCCCACATGGATTCCAGCTACACTATTTTTCACTGAGTCTTAAGAAATGCAAGAGTGATTATTTTTTAAATAAATCTTTATTGTTCAGATTATTACAATTGTTCCTTTTTCCCCCCATAGCACCCCTCCACCTGGTTCCCAATCTACCGTCTGCCCTTACCCCTCCCCCAACTGTCCTCATCCACAGGCGTACAATTTTTATCCAGTCTCTTCTCAAACCCCCCACACCTTTTCCCCCTGAGAATTGGCAGTCCATTTCTATGCCCCTGATTCTATTATGTTCACCAGTTTATTCTGTTCATCAGATTTTTTAATTCACTTGATTTTTAGATTCATTTGATAGATATGTATTTGTTGTTCATAATTTTTATCATTACTTTTTTCTTCTTCTTCCTCTTCTTAAAGAGGACCTTTCAGCATTTCATATAATACTGGTTTGGAGTTGATGAACTCCTTTAGCTTTTTCTTCTCTGTGAAGCTCTTTATCTGGCCTTCAATTCTGAAGGATAGCTTTGCTGGGTAGAGTAACCATGGTTGTAGGTTCTTGCTATTCATCACTTTGAATATTTCTTGCAACTTTCCTCTGGCCTGCATCGTTTCTGTTGAGAAACCACCTGACAATGGTATGGGAGCTCCCTTGTAGGTAACCAACTGTTTTTCTCTTGCTGCTTTTAATATTCTCTCTTTGTCTTTTGCTCTTGGCATTTTAATTATGATGTGTCTTGTTGTGGTCCTCTTTGGATTCCTTTTGTTTGGGGTTCTCTGCACTACTTGGATTTGAAAGTCTATTTCTTTCACCAGGTGGGGCAGAGCAAACGGCAATGGCTTCCCTGCCCTAAGTGGCCCCAGGTCTCAGTGTCCCTTGGTAATCACTGCAAGCACCTCTGAGAGCAAGCTGCCTCTCGAGTTTTGCCCACTACCAGACTGTCCAGTTTCTCCCATATGAGTCTGGGTCCCCAAAGTCCTGCCCAGAACTGGAGTTCAGAGCAGTCAGGAGCTTGTGTTTCCCTGCAGATTGAAAAAGCCAGCCGTGTACTCAGGTGCCAGTCTTCTCCGTGGGCACACCTCCTTTACTTCCGCAGCTCCTCTGAGTCTCAGGGTGCTTTCCTCTTTCCTTCTAGTGGTAGAATTTCCACTCAGCCAGCCTTCCTGTGGTTCTGGATGATGTCCATTTTGTCCTTTAGTTGTACAGTGGTACCTCGAGATACGAGTGCCCTAACATACGAGATTTTTGAGATACGAGCCATCGAGCGAGCGATTTTTGCTTTGAAATACGAGCAACATTTGAGATAGGAGTAATCGTGAGGATCGGCCGGCTGCACACGACCCACCAGTTTACCGGGACTCGAGTGTCTCATAGTTTCCCACGCCTCAAAGTTACGGAACGAATTAAACTCGTATCTCTAGGTACCACTGTACTTTTGAAGTTGTTGTGCAAGGCAGTAGTTCAGGTGTTTACCTATGCTGCCATCTTGGTTTGTCTCCCCAAGAGTGATTCTTTGGAAGTGAGTTATTACATTCTGGCAGTGCACAGTTTGGGCCACATTGTCCAGTCTACACTTAGAAGAGGTTTTGAGTTGTCCACTCCATAAATAATCATAGCCATGTCTGAGATGAAGGGGTGTGAGCACCAATGAAATTAACTTCTTGGTCAGTGATAAGATCATTCAATATTGAGTTACTTATCTTCCCACCCCTCCCCATTTCCCTTCTTCCCTCCCACTTCCTTCTTTTCTTTTTCTTCTTCCCTTTTTCCCTCTCTCTCTCCTTCCCTCCCTTCCTTTCTTCCTTTATAAAGTGCCTAGTATCTGCCAAATACTGTGCTAGGTATTAGGTTAACATAATGGACAGAATCAATTTGTCCTCTCACGTCATGAATCTCCCACTTGAGAAGGGGAGACACAAAATAAATAAGCAAATACCTACAAACATATATAATTACTCATTCAAACAGGCAGTACAGTGTTATTTGACGAACATGAACTCTGGAATCATGAAACTCGCTGTTCGTAAACAAGTTATTAAATCTATAATTTTCCATTCCTTAATCTCTTTATTTTTTACATAATAAAAATATGTGTACAGTACTCATATTAAAAGTGAGAAGTAAGCTGAACACTGCTCAAGACAAACCATGGTTTGTTAGGTGGGAAGAAGAGTAATATTAGATATTATAATTGTCATGAAGCTTTCATACCAAAAAAAGGGAAGAAGCTGTCAACTGGATGGGAAGGATAGGACTTTCATTGGATGAACATTAAACAGAGGCTTCACGTTTGTAGAGGAGCTGACCGTGAGGAGACTGGCACGCGTTCTCTAGGTAGTGAACCCACACAGGCAAAGGGTCTGAGGTAGGGTGTGCTGGACGTGTTGCAGAAACTAAAGGATGGCCAGTGTGGCGAGGGATCCATAACCAGGCGGATTAGAATAGAGTTGAAAGACAAGATGCTTTAAAGAGCAAGCAGGAGGAACACTTTTTAATATTCTTTTGAGAAATGAATGTCACAATTCCATGGTTATCTTAAATTCTATTAGGGTCTTTGATCTAAAGATGAGAGACTATAATATTTTAAAACGATACTCTGATCATAAAAGAATTACATGTAAGTTGTGAAACCATAAAAATCCTAGAAGGAACCATAGGCAGCAAAATCTCAGAAATCTCTCCCAGAAATATGTTTGATGGTACATCTCCAAGGGCAAAGGAAGCAAAAGAAAAAAAATAAACAAATGGGACTATATCAAAATAAAAAGCTGCACAGCCAAAGAAACCATCAACAGAATGAAAAGGGATTCCACTGGATGGGAGAACATATTTGCCAATGATACATCTGATAAGGGGTTAATTTCCAAAATCTATAAAGAACTCATACAACGTAACAAGAGGAAGACAAACAATCCACTTTAAAAAAATGGCCAGAGGACCTAAATAGACATGTCTCCAAAGGGGACATACAGATGGCCAAAAGATATATGAAAAAATGTTCACCACCACTAAACATCAGAGAGATGCATATTAAAACAACAGTGAGATATCACCTCACTTCTGCCAGAATGGCTACCATCAACAAATCAACAAATGACAGGTGCTGGCGAGGATGTAGAGAAAAGGGAACTCTATCTATTACACTGCTGGTAGGAATGCCAATGGTGTGGCTACTATGGAAAATAGTACAGAGTTTCCTCAAAAAATTAAAAATGGACCTGCCATTTGACTTAGTGATCCCACTTCTAGGAATATATCATAAGAATCCCAAAACACCAATAAGAAAGAATATATGGTCCTAACTGGTTTGGCTCAATGGATAGAGTGTCGGCTTGCTGACTGAAGGGTCCCAGGTTTGATCCCAGTCAAGGGCATGTACCTTGATTGTGGGCACATCCCCAGTAGGGGGCGTGCAAGAGGCAGCTGATCAATGTTTCTCTCTCATCGATGTTTCTAATTCTCTCTTCCTCTCCCTTCCTCTCTGTAAAAAAATCAATGAAAAAATATTTAAAAACAAAGAAAGAAAGAATATATGCACCCCTCTGTTCATAGCAGCACAATTTACAATAGCTAAGATCTGGAAACAGCCCAAGTGCCCATCAGTAGATGAGTGGATAAAAAAGCTGTGGTACATTTATACCATGGAGTACTATGCAGTTATAAAAAAGAAGGATCTCTTACTCTCTGAGACAGCATGGAGGGACCTGGAGAATATTATGCTAAGAGAAATAAGCCAGTCAAAGAAAGGCAAGTATCATATGATCATACTTATATGTGGAATCTAATGGACAAAATAAACTGACAAACAAAATAGATCCAGAGACATGGAAGCACACAACAGACGGATCAATTTCAGAAGGAACGGGGAGAGATTAACCAAAGAACTTATATGCACATCTGCATAGGGCATGGACACAGATAATAGTGTGGGGAAGGCCTGGAGAGGAGGAGGAATCAGGAAGGAGGGGATCAATGGGGGGGGTGTAGGGAAAGGGAATATTTGTAATAATTTCAACAATAAAGATAAACTTAAAAAATAATAAAATAGAATTTAAAAAGAAAAACTAAATCCTACACTCTCTGTGTGTGTATATGTGTGTTTTGCTTATTCCTATAAAGACTATTATGCTGCAAGTTTTCTCCGCATTGTTTCTGTAATTTAATTTTCGTAAGTGAATATAATATCCAGCGGTCAGCATGAAGTTACTGTTTCCAATTTTGAATGAACTATTCTGGTGTTTACATTTTTTACTCTGGAGATATCGCGATCAGAAAAGACCCAATAAGAAAATGAATATCCAGAGGACGTTGACTTGTCTCCATTTGAAATAATGGGTTGGGAATCAACCTTGTGTTTTTCTCATCTCAGAAGAAAGAGTTTGGATGATCATTCTCTTTTCCAGAGGTTTCTCATGCAGAGGAAGGGGCCTCATCGACCTCTGGGCTGGCCAGGACAGCCTTTCCAGGCTTTCGCCTCTGTAAGTTGGGGAAGAAACAGTTCCTTCACTTTAAAATTGTTCTTGTCAAACCACCAGAATGTTCCTCTTTCTCACAATTGAGTTGGAGTTCCAATGTCCAGGGACCTATTAGGAGCTCCAGTATTCGCAGTGGAAATATCTATAATGCAAACATCCACTCATTAACCTAAGAGAACTGGTTGGGCTAGCTATGGATGTTTGCCTTGCAGATCTGTTCATTGTGTAGACAATCATGCATAAAAATAAGTTCTCTGTGAGGTTCCATGGCAAGAAAAAGGACCTATTTCCTTGACCATGAGAAGATGGCCGCTAACTTTTATCTGAACATCGATTCAGGCTTTAGGTCAGTCAATGATTTCGCAAGACCTGGGAAACCTTTTTCTTTACCCTCTTTCTAGTCATAGGAAATGACTCATTGGGACCCCATCTGATAGCTTTTCCTTTTTTGGGGGGTGGGTGTTAAATCCAATGGTTTTTTGAGGGTAGGGTTCATTGCCTTGGGCCAATGAATGGGTTCCCTTTTCTCTTTAACTATGGCCATACTTCTTTTCAAAACCTTTCATTAACTGTTGTGGAATCTATGTACTAACATGCATCATGAACACACACTGGAGGCCACAAGAACACATGGAATGTCAGGTAATAGCTAAGGGCATGGGTGCTGGGTCAAGCTCCCTGCATTCAAATCCTGGTTTCCATTACTTGTTAGCTGTGTGGCATGGAGAGAGATCGCTAACCTTTGCAAGCTTTCCCCCCCGTCTGTAAAATGGGGATAATAATATTAATATTGACTTCATCAAGATGGTTCTGAGTATCCACTGAGATAATGCATGTAAAGGGCTTACAATGGTGCTTAGTAGCTAGCTATGAAACCAGCTTTTGACATTATTTTATTTTTAAAAAAATATATTTTATTGATTTTTCACAGAGAGGAAGGGAGAGGGATAGAAGGTCAGAAACATCGATGACAAAGAGACATCGATCAGCCACCTCCTGCACACCTCACACTGGAGATGTGCCCGCAAGCAAGGTACATGCCCTTGACTGGAATCGAACCCGGGACCTTTCAGTCCGCAGGCTGACGTTCTATCCACTGAGCCAAACCGGTCTTGGCAACTTTTGACATTATTGATAAGAAAAAGAGCCTTGCTTATAGGAATTAAAGGAGAGAAATGTCTGCTCTTTTACATACATCAGAAAAGTGCCTTCTCTATTAGAACTTACTTACATCTTTAAGTTCAAATTATTATATAAAAAATAATGGATATTTCCTTAGAATTAACTAGAAACATGGTTTCCTGATTCACTTACAGAGGAGAGTGAATGTCAGAAAAAATAAACAGGAGAGATTTCTGGTGTTATTGAACCAGTTTGTACACCCCTTCCAGACCACTTAATACAGGACACTTCTCTGCAGAAAGGATAATAGGATTCTGGTATAAATTTTAATAATTGCATCAGTGATTACCTTTAGATCCTGCGAGTTCATTAGTGGTTAAACAATTCCAGAGGCTCTCGTTAAATGGCCCATGGAATGACTCAGGCGTAGAATTAAATCTATCTTTAGTTCCCTCAAGCTTATGTCCCATGAAGGAGCACTCGTATTGCTGTGTGTCTATCAACCTATTACCCTTGATTCTTTCAAAAAATATTTAAAGGGGTTAAACCCTGAATCTGGTTCAGTTGACCCTTAAGTGATTAAAAGTGGGAAAATATCTGGCAGCAAAAATTATTTTAAATGACTACCATCTTTTCCTACAGCTACCTTACCTGCCAGGTATTGGCTCTGCTCTATGGTTTGGAAGCCAATTTCAAGGCAGCTGCTGTGTCCCACCATGAGAGTTATCTACAGGGGAGTCTTCAGGAGTAGAGGTATTTTGTGCAATGGAAGGATAAGTATTGAGTTAATAACCACTGAGGATATATCTTTTTTCCAAAGCTTGAGTGACATTCAAATGACATTTTCGTCGCTTAAAGCGTTTCTGTCTAATAGGGACCCTGAAATGGGTTCACTGAATTTGTGAGAATATTTCTTTGCCACATAATTTTTTTCTAGCATGGGACAAGTGAGCATTGCTACTTTAAAACTGTCATCCGGAAAGTATCTTCTATAATAAAGGGGTAATATGCAAATCAACCGAACAGAGGAAGGACCGATTGCTATGATGTCACTGACCACCAGGAGCAGACACTCACTGGATCGGGGCCTGCCGGCCATCCTCTCAGTCTCTTCCCCTGACAGGCAGGCTCCGATTGCCCAATGGCAAATGGGGAATCAGGGGTGGGTGGCGGCAGGGGCGGGCTACAGGCTAGGCCTAGGGACCGTATCTCTACACGAATTTCATGTGCTGGGCCTCTAGTCTTTAGATAAGATGCTATTTTAGAGACTTTCCATTTGTGAATTTTGGAATATGCCTTTTTAACCTTTTTTTTTGGGGGGGGGGAACCTCTAAAAGGTTATAGATTCATTGAATCTAAGGGTTTGCAGGAAATCTCATCCCATCGCTCAACCTATGCTTGAATCTTTCACGAAATCAAATCACTTTGTAATATGCACTTCCAATATTAAAGAACTCACTGTATCCCAAGGCAGACTATATATCAGATAACTATACCTTAGAAAGCTCTTCCCTATGATCCTGTGAAGCCAATTCCTTTATAAAACTTACCAAGTAGCCGAATTACATTAATTGACACCATACAGTATGGATCTAATCCTCTTTTTACATCTACAGTACCTGCTCCCAGCTCAGTTTATTTCATGTGCTGAGACTTACTGTGTGCAGGCAGACATTGCTCATTTGAGCTCATATCAGCCCACTTACCCTCTGGTTTACTCTTGAGATGCTCTAGTCTATCTTTGTCTTCCCGAATGGGTAGTGGTCTCCTTCAACAATGATATTCCAAAATGTGGTCCATGGACTATATAGTCTTGATTATCCTCACCTTTGGGCCAATAAAAAAATAAGTCTTTATAGAATGGACTCACGATAAGCTTGAAGCTATTCCAGCACAAAGAAGAGAAGCAAAGAACAGACCTGATGCTACCAACATCCACCTCACACAGGAGTTCAGCATTAACCTCACTCACAGACTTAGGAATGTGAAAAGACGGGGGTGAATCCATTGATCTCATCACTTCAGGGAGAAACATATTCTTCTCTCATTCGCCTGCTTTGTCTTTTTCCAACCCTATACTGCTATATCCTTTCCTCCAAGCATCAAATGTAGAATTGGGTACTTCCTGCCATTATCATCTCGTTAGATTTACAATGCTTATTAGATGTTTTGGGAATCTATTTTGTTCTATAATGTATTTACTATATTTCTCAGATTTTCCCCCCAGTTTGATCTGCTTATTGTCCATTAGCAACCAAAGTTTTTCATATCCAATGTTTACCAAAAACCAAAGAATTGGATCCTATTCCAGGTTCCGGCTCTATCACTGGTTTGATGGCTTCTGAAAAAAACAAGTGTCTGAAGATAATTTGCCCAAAACTTGGAAACCACGTTCTCCAGGAGACATCGATACCCAGTTTTAATAATATTCCCTATACACCATGAAGGGGCTTTCATATAAGTTAAATGGATGTACAACACACAAATGCACGGGTGATGATATGGATAACCTACACGTGGACTAAAAACACCTCTCTCATTGACATGGAAGACCTGGACAGACATCCCTTATTTTATTTGTCATGGATTTTATTTCCCTTAAGCTTGGAATAGGTAAACCCAGGATAACAAGTTAGTTCACCGTTTGTCAGACCTCATGTACGGTTCTACATTGGATCGCTTTTATGGAGAACAGCACAGACCACAGTCTTCGTTCTACGTATGTTCTTCGAGAAACAGAATACAATACATAGGAATGAAAATTTAAAAACTTAAAAAGCTTCACAGAAATGGTTAAGATCCTCCCCTCCCCCATGCCTGATGGCAGAACTACAGTGGTACCTCGAAATACGAGTTTAATTCGTTCCGTAACCTTGAGGCGTGGGAAACTATGAGACGCTCGAGTCGCGGTAAACTGGTGGGTCGTGTGCAGCCGGCCGATCCGCACGATGACTCCTATCTCAACTGTTGCTCGTATTTCAAAGCAAAAATTGCGCGTATCTCAAAAATCTCGTATGTTAGGGCACTCGTATCTCGAGGTACCACTGTATTGAGAACTATTGAATAACACACACACACACACACACACACCCAAAACCAAAAACTAAAACAAAACCAACCTCATACACCCTGACCACTAGTCTTCTGCAGGTATTGATTTATTGGACTCTTTCCACCAGCTGTTGAGAGGTTTCAGCAAACGCACCGGGCTCTGCCGGTGACCCCGGGTGCTTTCATTCTTCTGCATGCATATTTTAACATTATTACAGAAAGGTTTCATTTGCAATTTTCAGGCTGAGCAGCAAGGCGTCTGTTTCACAGAGGTCAGTGCTCCCACCATTCCTCCGAGTGATGGAATTATAGTTTAAACAGCTGGAGCACCGTCCCGGGAGAGACGCCGGTGGGGGGATGGCTCCCTAACAGCAGAATAAATCCATCAGGCATATTTCATGTGTCCGATAACATTAATAGATACCAGGGCCGCTTCCATAGTTAATGGACTCACTCAGAGGCTGTTTACCGGGGAGTTGCAAAAGCGCGATCAGAGAAGAGGACCGCGACGTTGTGATCTACAGTGACAACGGGACCGACATCTCGGCCAATGATTTCTCCTCTTTCTGGCCGCGGACTCCATTTGCTACATGACATGTTTCATTTCCACGGGGTGCACAAGTCTGTTTGGAGTTTCGTGGTTCAAGAGTTAATCATTTCCATGTGGCGTGCGACTTAATAGAGATGCCAGGAGTCGCGGGATAGTTTTCAACTGGGATGGAGAAAACAGAGGAGGGAGGACCAGCAGAGAGCACATGGAGCCAACCAATGGCGTGCAGGGTACAGAGCCCAGGGGCTCGGGCTGTGCTAACGAGGAAGCCTGGGCTTGCAAAAAAGCCAAAAAAAAAAAAAAAAACCCCACAAAAAAACAAAACCAGGATTAAACTGTGGCTCCTGGCTACCTTTGCTAACATGTCTTTAGGATTGCATGCTACAGGGGATGACGAATGGTCATTCATAATAATCAAAAAATAACCGTCTGATCTTTGGCACCCGTTTGTGTTAGTCGAAGAGAGAAATTCTGGTTTACAAAATTGCACGAAACGTGGTTTGGCGAGGCAGAATGAGAACGGTGTTATTTGGTGGTTTCAGACGCCCGGTCGGGCATGCAAAAAAAAATGAAACAATAGCTAAATTGGAAATGGTGGGAAGTCACTGGCACGCTGTCCTGACTGTCTGCTGGCGCCAGCTACCACTGATGTTGGAAAAAAGTTTATTGCCCACTTTCCAGAAGATTCTTTTTTTCCTCTCAATTACCTTATGTATAACCTGAGCACAGTTCTTTTTATGGGAATAAAGCTATGGCCAGTGCTCGTGGACACCTCTGTGGTCCGTTCAAACACCTGAAAGACTCAGCCCAGGTTCAAGGTGCCTCCTAGACCTGGTGGAGAATGTCTGTCCATTTGGCCATTCAACTCTAAACCAGAGTGTGGAGATATATATATATATATAATTAGTGGCAATTTTCTTTGGGGATTAAGAGAGGATCTTGGCTTAATTAGAAATGCATACTTTTTAAACATCTCGAATGAATGCCATTAGCATTATTTATGCTCTGCTTTCTCTCAGTTCTGTTGTGGGGTAGGTTTGCCATTTGTAATAAAAGCAGGAGAAAGCAGATGGCAGATTTCCTGAGTGCACAGTGTTGCTTTACTTTCTGAAGAGCTGCCATTTTCAGAAATGAAAAACCTATGTAGACCCTACCTTCCCGAACAAATCATTTTCAAGTATATAAAGAGCGTAATTAATCACGATGGAAATATAAAACGTTTAATTTGCAGGTGGACTGAAACAAAGGAACCTATGTATAAGACTACTTGAAATGTTCATTGCTACAAACTTTTAATATGCTTGTAAAATGGCTTTTGGGGACCATGTTTTCATTTAAACTTTATTGTTCGATTTTTTTTTCCTTCTTTTCAAAATTTTCAACAGCCCACCTAGCTGCTGTTTCAAGAAAGCAACCGAGTCACTACCTGGCAGAAAAGAGAAAAGCTAGCTAAAGCATCCTATATAATAAAAGGCTAATTTGCAAATCGACCGAAAAACAGAACAACCGGTTGCTATGACACGTGCTGACCACCAGGGGGAAGACACTCAGTGCAGGAGCTGCCCCCTGGTGGTCAGTGGGGGCAGCTAAGGATGTCAGCCAGAAGCCCGGCTCACAGGGGCACTAAGGATGTCTGACTGCCAGCTTCGGCCTGCTCCCTGTCAGTCAGACATCCTCGGAGGGCTCCTGGATTGCTAGAGGGCGCAGACCAGGCTGAGGGGACCCCCTCACCCCCAGTGCCCATTTTTCGTGCACCGGGCCTCTAGTGCATTCATAAGGGAACAGGTTGAACTCTTCAAATTCTCCCTTTTATACTAACTGATAGCAGAATTTCCGCATGACCTGGAAAAGAAGCCGATGGCAGAGGAACAATGGAGTTCGTGCACAAAAGGCACCGAGCTTTGCTGTGGATTATCACTTTAAATATGGTAAGTTAGTGCACTTTAGGGAAGGGAACATTCTGACAGTGAAGGAGCAGGGAACTCCTTTTGGAAATCGAGTCTGGTTTGGACTAAACCCTGCCACAACGAGAGCTGAAATTAATTTCCAGATGGAATAAATTGGTTCCAGAGCTGCTGAAATTCGGGTCAGCGTGTTGCACAGCTGCGGCTGATCCTTGCTCAGCCCCGTTACCACAGGAGATGGAGAGGGGAGTGGGGTCGGGCTGCTCTGGGATACAGCTCCCAAGAGAGCCCGTGGCCGGGCCGGTGGTGTGGTCCCGTTAGCTGCGGCGATCCATTTCTTTGTGTTTCAAAGGGCGGTGGTTTAGATTACGTCTCTGAGCTTCATGGGGATTCTACTTCTGCCCCCCCAGTTTGGCAGATGTAGTCTGTCAGGGTAATTCTCCCAGCGGTAGAACAGTAGAACACGTTAGATAGATGGGCTCACCCTGCATGTGATCATATTCTGAATGTACTGAAGTGGGGCAGTGATGTATGGGGGCCTGAGAATGGACAGATCTTTCTTTTCTAGAAGATAAAGAAAGAAAGAAAGAAAGAAAGAAAGAAAGAAAGAAAGAAAGAAAGAAAGAAAGGAAGGAAGGAAGGAAGGAAGGAAGGAAGAAAAGGGAAGGAAGGAAGGGGAAGGAAGGGGAAGGAAGAGGAAGGAAGGAAGGAAAAGAGGGAAGAAGGGAAGGAGGGAGGGAGGGAGTGAGGGAAGAAGGGAGGAAGGGATGATGGAAGGAAGGAAAGAAGGAAGGAAGGAAGGAAGGAAGAGAGGGAAGAAGAGAAGGAGGGAGGGAGGGAAGGAGGGAGGAACGGAGGGAAGAAGTGAGGGAGGAAGGGAGGATGGAAAGAAGGAAGGAAGGAAGGAAGGAAGGAAAGAAAGAAGGAAGGAAGGAAGGGAGGGAGGAAGGAAGGAAGGAAGAGAGGGAAGAAGGGAAGGAAGGAAGGAGATCCATTGCTTTAGAAAATAGCTTTGAAACATCCTCAAGTAGACATGGGCTATATTTCCTGAAACTATGGTCTCCTCACCGCATCACCATGGCGTGAAGACCTAGAAGAGCACCTGCTGTCCCTGTGATGACCAGGCCATTAGGGAGAAATCTGTCACCAATGCCCAACTGACAGTATTCCAGCCAAGACCGGGCAAGGCCCAGGCCATGCCATCTTATCTCCCATCCAAATAAGGCCCCACAGGGAGATCTGTTTCACTTTAAAGATGGCATTAAACTTCTGGAACCACGAAGGCACCAGTGCCAAAAATGTGCTACACAAGGTTATAACATCCTGAGTTGTGAACCTTAAATAATTGATATTCCTCAGTGTGATTTACCTAATCCAAACAAGGGCATTATTCACCTGGAGGCTATAGACTGATTCACTCCTCTCTGGCTCCATCCTTCATGCGTTCACAAACACAAACGACTCCGCTGGGCAAAGGGGTAAGTGCGTGTCTATGCGGAAGCCAAGTGACTTCGTGCTGACAGACCAAGTTGCATTTCTGTGCCATGAATAAAAATATTGAGAGTCATTTGAAGAAAGAAGTTATTTGACAGGAATGATGTCTTCCAACCTACTGATGATTGCTTCCATTTGCAATTGTCATTAATAAAGGAAAACGTTCTAATGGTTAGTATGAGTGATTCCATAGGAAATCCAATAGTTAACAGAGGCCTCTATGCTGTTTACACCGCCCCGTTGTGTTAAGATGGCAAGGTTTTAATCTTGAAATTTAGCTTCATGCATAGATCCCATACATTTAAAGTTCATACAAACATGAGGCCATTTACCTTTTGTGTTTGATAAAGACCACAGATGGCACATTCCACCTTCGCTACGAAAGCCTGTGTTTCTCTCGGCTCAGACCACTCTTTCTATAAATACTCAAATTAGTGAGAACATTCACCCCAATTTATGAGCTTTCTCTGCATTATTGGACAGAGCCAGGCCACACACTGAATGCTGTCACATTAGTGTTTTAAACAATTATCAGAAACTTGTCATGCTGTTTGGTGTAATGAGGTAATGATATCATTGTACATGAGGCTGTTAGAATTACATATGGTCAGTCTATTTTCATGAGTATTTTCATTTTTTATCGCAAAGGTAAGGGGTTTAATATTCAAATAAACAGGCTTTTGATTTTTTTTATTATTCTTTTTGAGAAGCAACTTCTATTTTACTTCTTTTCACTGACTCACAGAGTGCCTACATCCAATATCTGTTCTCCAGAAAACAACAACAAACAAACAAAACAAAACACTAAAAAAATAAAAACACTTTGAGATGAAAGGTTATTAGCCATTCCAGAGAGATCAAACCTCATGACTTCAGTTACCTTCCCAGTTGTATCTCTCTTCATCTGAATTGCCCCTCGGTTCTGTGATTGAAGCTCACAACACAGGGCCAACTTGTGAAATCAATAACCAATATGTAATGACAATAGTTTGTGTCATGTCACTAAGCCAACATTGGTGCTAAGCTAGGATTTGCGACTAGGTCTTCAAGATAAGGAAGACACATTCTAAGAAGACAGTCTATGATGTCTGCATTGCAATTACAGAAGTCAGACATGTTTTGGCTTGCATTAACGTTTGGGTTAACCTGGATTTGAGCAAGAGAGATACAGAGACATCTTTTTCAATCTAGGTTCAGCGCACATGCAACATCAGGCACCAGGAAAATAAAAGACGCAGGCAGGAAAATGTCATCCTTTGAGAGGTGGTCGAGCACGAGGTTAAAGGCACAGCGCCCAGAATCACTTAGCCTGGCTTTGAATTCTACCTTTGAATAACCTAACAATGCCCAACCTTGAGAAAGCCCTTTTAATTGCATGTGTATCTCAAATGTATTTATAAAATGGGTGTAAGGTAGCATTTAACTCACAGAGTTGTCCTGATGTATAAACAAGTTGTTTCTTTTTTTAATTTATTTTTATTTGAAAGTACCATATTTTCCGGCATATAAGACGACCCCCGACTTTTGAGATTTTCCTGGGTTAAAAAATCATCTTATATGCCAGAAAATACGGTATTATAGATGTGTCCTCTTTTTCCCCATTGATCTCACTCCCCCTGGCTTCCATCACATGACTGTCTGTGTCCATGGGTTATGCATATATGCATACACATTCTTTGGTTCATCTCTTATTTCTTTACCTTATAGAAGATGACTCCTAATATTAAACAAACGATGGCTTCCTAGAGATTGTCAGACATATCTCAATTCCGGAGAGATGTCAAACGTGAAAGAAAATGCTAAGAGAATGGATAAAAATGTAGTCCATCTGAACACCTGGAACAGTGTCTGGCAAATGGCATACGTGTACTGAATGCTAGAGGTTATCGTTTGAAATGTTTAAATGGCAGTTACACGGAGAACCATCAACAAGATGTGTTTGTACTGTTTCCATTTCTCATTTTTGGAGGAGGGATCATTGTGTTCTTTCAGAAAACAGGGCCTTTGGGAAGAAAAAACAGGGCCTCCTCATATTTGTGAGCATCTCACTGCTTTTTAAAGATGACTCAAGGGAGAGGCCACACATCCAAAGGCACAAACAGTGCCCAGGACAGAGCTTTCTCTGGAGGGGCGAGGGGTGGGGGGAGAAAGGGTGAAGAAGAGGAGGGGAGATGCGAAGGAACCATCGCTTAGTCTCAGGGCTCATGTATAAAATAAATGGTAGGAAAGACCGTAGAATCCTTCAGAAGACTAACAGTTCAGAAACTCAAACATTACAGACAATAAGATCAAGTTATTGCTAGCAAGCAGCTTATTCTTTTTATTTTTATTTTTTTAAAATGCAGTGGTACCTCGAAATACGAGTTTAATTCGTTCTGTAACCTTGAGGCGTGGGAAACTATGAGACACTCGAGTCGCGGTAAACTGGTGGGTCGTGTGCAGCCGGCCGATCCGCGAGATTACTCCTATCTCAAATGTTGCTCGTATTTCAAAGCAAAAATTGTTCGTATCTCAAAAATCTCATATGTTAGGGCACTTGTATCTCGAGGTACCACTGTACATTTTATTGATTTTTTACAGAGAGGAAGGGAGAGGAATAGAGAGTTAGAAACATGGATGAGAGAGAAACATCGATCAGCTGCCTCCTGCACACTTCCCACTGGGGATGTGCCCGCCACCAAGGTACGTGCCCCTAACCGGAATCGAACCAGGAACCCTTTGGTCCGCAGGCTGATGCTCTCTCTATCCACTGAACCACCCCGGTTTTGGCTTATTCTTTTTATTAACGCAAAGATCTTTTATGGGCTATGAGCATAGTATATGAGCTTCACCCTGTTTTCTCAGACTAACACTTGGATGACTTTAATAAAGAAAAGAGGGAAAAAAAGCACCCGAGTCAGTAGGTTCCTAAGTCCTTTCCTTTGTAGGAAGCAATAGCTATTGTTCACTGACCAGATGAATTAAGACACGAGGCGGCAAATTAAGTGAATGAGTTAAAAAGAAGCACGCGGATCGGTCAGCTCCCGTGGCATGGCAGGGGTGGGGATGTCACATTTCCTCCAAAGCGCTGTCCTTGTCCTCTCTCTCAGAACCAGGGTCACGGTTCTCTTGGACAGGAAGGTATACAATCTAATAGTTGAACTCAGAAAGAAGGGGTGCGGCTAAGTCCCTGAAAGGTCAAGCAAAGAGCATCTGCTAAAATGGGAAGATGTCTTCCCCTGGCTCATGTCAGCGAGGTCAGGCACTTGCTTGGCTAATAGCCAGAGAACCAACGAATGCGCAACATTAATGGATGGCTTAAGTTATGGGAAGGCGTCAGGTTTCCCAAATGAATGTTCTTTCAATGCGCTCAAAAGGAAATGATGGACAACCTAGAACTGGAAGGGCTTTTCCATTAAAGAGTTTCCTTTACATCTTGGAAAAGGGCACTGGTAGTTTGGTTAAAAAAATGAAATGAGACACGACCAGCCTCCCAGAGGAAAAGAAGGAACCATGGTCTTGGGGACCAGTGGGGCCAAATCTCCACTCATGGCCAGTGGCCAGGATCCCAAATACAGTGGTACTTCGAGATACGAGTGCCCTAGCATACGAGATTTTTGAGATATGAGCGGTCGAGCGAGCGATTTTTGCTTTAAAATACGAGCAACATTTGAGAGAGGAGTAATCGCTCGGATCACCTGGCTGCACACGACCCACCAGTTTACCGCGACTCGAGTGTCTCATAGTTTCCCACGCCTCAAGGTTACGGAACGAATTCAACTCGTATCTCGAGGTACCACTGTACTGAAACAGATATAATTCCCAAGTCTCCCAAAATTAAAAGCATGACCGCAAGAAGACAGGGCATGGCAAGTTCACAGTGATGGGGTTCACTTAAGTTTCATTTGGAAACTCTTAAATCTGTGGCTACGAATTTGACGAGATTTGTCTGAAGGAAACAGGAAAGGATTTGGTTGCTTGGATTTCCACATGCTTAGTATTATCATAAGATAGCTGGATAAGAAGGGGAAAGCTGTACAAACTCCCAGGGGTTTGGAGAGAGAATTTTGGCCTTCACCTAAGATTTTTTGGTTGACTAGATAGCTGATACTAACGTGGGATTTTTTTTCTCTTAACCCTTTAGTCCCTGAACCTATTGTAGACAACAAAACTCAGGAGAGCTATCACTGGACACACAAAGCCCAATCTGTCATCCCATTTAATCACAACAGAGTTCTTACTGTGGAACATGAGGTCAGGATCATGTTGTCAATCCCCTTTGCTGACGGGAAGGGAAAGCCATCTTGCAGGAGGCTATTTATTGCACTATAGGTTAATGGAACTTGTCCTTCTTTTCTAAAGAAACAACTTGCTTTCCGGGGTCACTGTTTCATTTTCTCCCTGTCCTGTGCTGCAGATTCCCGTTCAGTGATCCTCACTGACTTCAAAGGGGCTCCACAGGCACAAAGAAAGACAGGAAGAATGGCAGCAATATTCAAGAGAGGACTGGACAAGGTCAAGTTTTCCTTCTTCGGCTTCCTTAGCGCATCTCAAACCGTTTTGTCTTTCTATTTCAGGACCCAAGGGGTGTGTGGTTCTTCTCCACAGTCCTCATTAAAGTCACGGGAATGTTTCGTTTTTTAATTTTACACACAATGCCATGGATACATGGACTCTGCTAGTCTGTGCCTGCAATTCCTCTGGCCTTACTCTGAAGCTCTCTCACCAGTGCTCTGTGGATAAAATCCGAATTTCAATACTGACTGGTCGTATCTGCCTCACGTGTAAATACACTTGTGAAGGTGATGAAAATCTGAACCTGAAATGTTGCTTTTGTTAATACAGCATCAAATTCCATTTCATCCATGATGCTTCTTGTAGTTATCTCCCCCCCACCTCCCCCCAATTTTCTCATGCCATCCCGTTGATAATGGTAGAGAGTGAATGAATTTAAGACCTTATTTTCTGTTGAGCCTTGGGGTAAAATGCTTCTAAAAACATATTCCACTTATAGAAAATTACTATACAGGCATACACAATCTCCACCTATGCCAAAGCATGTTCTGTATTATAATGAGATGCGTCTTTCTGAGTTTTCTGCACAAGCAGACTGCGATGAAGCACAGGATGACACAGGGAAGGGCATGAGTTGCCAGTTCAATTACAAGAGAACATGCTGGTGAAGTAGCCATTTGTGTGACATTCATTTTACAAGGAAGACTCAGAGAGACTCTCCCTCTCCTATTTCCTTTTAGATGTATACTTGTATTTACACACATGTATGTTTTCACACTAAAATCATAGATTTCATGTCATATGCTAGAGCTGCTGCCCCATGCACTGCCCTCATCCAAGAGAATATTGATATACACTGATTGGCCAGATTATTATGGTCGAGGGGATACTTTGCAAATTAGCCTTTTGTTATATAGAATAGAGACCAAGTGGCCAGATTATTATGTGTTCTGAGATCATAATAATCTGGCCACTCAGTGTGTGTGTGTGTGTGTACACACATGAGGCCTGGGGTCTCGCCAGCCTGGCTAGGAGGAGGGCACATGGGCGGTTGGATGGCCGGCCTGCCTGCTGGTCAAACTCCTGGTCGAGGGGACACTTTGCATATTAGCCTTTTGTTCTATAGGATAGACACCGAGTGGCCAGATTATTATGCGTTCTGAGATCATAGCAATCTGGCCCCTCAGCGTATATTGAAAATCCCCATGAAAAAGAAAACGCTTGCATAAATGCATGTAGGGCAAGTGAAAAACCAGCCAGGACGCAGCAGGCTGAGTCAATGTATAAGCTTGCATATGGAAACAATGACATGATTGCTTACTCACTGGTTTAATGATATGCACTGTCTCCTAATGGCGGCATGGAAAATGTGGGCGCCAGATGCTGAGGAAAGAGAACAGGGGAAGGTCTACAGTAAGAAATTTATCTTAACACCAGAATGTGGTAGAGCTCTTCAGTTTATTAATGCTGTGCTTTCTATATATATATATATATATCTATAAAACTTCCAATGTTTGCAGCTTAAATTTCCATATTTTTGTAACAGTTCAGCAACAAATTTACATATTTCCTGGAATCTGCAGATATAAAAGCGGTAAAACACTCCAGGCATTATTAGACCGTAGATTATAACCCATTACTATTGTTTCCAATTAGCAATGTAAAAGTGACCTGCAGTGTTCAGATGACCCGCTAATGGATTTAAACGCTTTCAAATATTAATGCAGGTTTTATAAAGATAAATCCCAAACCCATTATTCCTGGAAAAACTGTGAGCTGAAAAGCTGGCAATGACTGTGTATTATGTGGAAAGGCTCATGGTTAATTAAATGAATACCTAGCATTACACCATTCACTTTAGTGCTACAACATTATTGCTCATTGATTTTTACATTCTGAGCCTATGATTCAATTTACTTCTGCAATTTGTGTGGCTGTGTCAATAAAAGGGAGCTGAAAGAAGATGGAAGCATTAGCGACTGATAAATACATTAAGATCCAAAGAAAATTGCTGCTTTCCTATTGTTTTCCTCTACTGAGAGATCATTTGCAGCGGCACTTGGTTGCACATTATTAATACAATTTTTGTTGGCCTCCATCTGCTCTCTTTTCCGCTTTTCTATTCAGGAACTCGCATGCTAGCGATTCCTTGAGGGTGAGTGGCTAATTTTTCAGGAACAAGTTCTCTCAATATCAGGAACAAAAGCACCATCACCATAAATCTGTTATTTCATGTTAAATGAACTAGAAGGCCGGGTTCTTCGTCAAGGACAATGTGGGGAGTTCCTGTGTGTATGTTTTGATTTCACGAAGTAAATGGCACTCCTGTTAACTAAGCCCGGAAAGCTACAAAAATAACAAATAGCTCTCACCCCGTTATTCCATTGATAACATGGGAAGGCTACTTAATGCAGGTATGAAGTGCATATTTTATTTAAAAACCTTATTACATCCTAGCTGGTTTGGTTCAGTGGAGAGACCGTCAGCCTGCAGACTGAAGGGTCCCGGGTTCAATTCCAACTAAGGGCACATGTCTAGATTGCAGGCTCGAAACAGTGGGGGAGGGGCGTGCAGGAGGCAGCCAATCAGTGATTCTTCCTCATCATGATGTTTCTATCTCTCCCTCTCCCTTCATCTAGGAAATAAAAATAAAAAATATATTAAAAAAAGAGTTCTATCCTTTAAAAAAAAACCTTATTACACATTTTACAATTAAATCTAAATATCAAAATATTATTGATTTTTTACAGAGAGGAAGGGAGAGGGACAGAGAGCTAGAAACATTGATGAGAGACATTGATCAGCTGTCTCCTGCACACCCCCTACTGGGGATGCGCCCGCAACCAAGGTACATGCCCTTGACCGGAATCAAACCCGGGACCTTTCAGTCCACAGGCCGACGCTCTATCCACTCAGCCAAACCGGTTTCGGCTCTATGTGTGTTTTTGCAAATATCAGGGACTTGTAGTTTTGTTAAAGCCTACAGTTGTAAGTTGAGGTTTGTTTGAACCATTTTCTTTACCCCCAAATGTTGCAAACTTCAGTTTCTTGGTGTCGAAAGAAAACTCAGATGTGCTATCTTCATGCTATTTAGACTCATAAGCTGGGACGTGTTTAGTATTTCCTGTAAATTTAAGTTTTCCTGAGAAAAGTAGGTTTACCAGCAACGTAACAATCAATATCTCCTACTTAGGCTCAGCTCATTGGGGATTACTGTGCTAAAGTTGTCTCCCTGGGGAGGGCCAGTAGGTCTCATCACATTGCATGTCTGAATGTGTCTGGTCTCGACATTAGACCCAATGGAGAATCAACTCCCAGCACAGGTGGTACCCACATCGCTCAGGAGCAATTTTTATTGTCTATAACCTCCTTACAAGCTTTATCTTCAAATTGTTGTTTTGCATATTGAACTGAGTTGATGACCAAATTCAGTTTGACTATTGATGGGATATCAAATGTATAACAATGAAAATTTTATATTGAAATCATTTTGCAAAGAGCATGAAGGAAAGACCATCCAGTTGGAGAAAGACAAGTAGCATCTAATCTCACTCAGAAGTGGGAAAGAGAGAGGTAACAGAACTACCGGAGCAAAATAGAGGGACAGATTGATAGACAGAGAGCAGACAGACAGTTTCTGGGGGTTGGATGTTGATGGAGGTGGAAGAGGGAAGAGAGGGACAAATGGTGCTGGAAAAATAACAAGTAAATAATAAGCAAATAAATGAAAAAAATCACATACACAAATAAAAAATAATAGAATACAAATGGCCAACAAATACAATAAAATTTCAACTTCTCTATTAATCAATGAATGCTGATTTACAATAATTAGCTATTTTTGCCTATCGTTTGTCAAAGATGAGAAGAAAGAATGATATTTCATATGGGTGAGGAAAATGAAGCATGCATAAACTTATATTGCTGATGGAATATATAAAGATGCAATATTTTAAAGGTGGTTTGAATATATATATATATATATTCAAATTTTAGAAATTTTGCATGCCCCTTTACTCTGACATTCTACTTTTTTGGAACTTAACCTCAAGAAATAATTATGAATGGGTGTAAAAATTTAGATATGGAAACTGTCATTTACACCTTATAGTGTCATTCATGAGAGTAAAAAAATGTAGACATGTAGAACATTACATGTCTAAAATGAGGATCAGCTAATAAATTATAGTGCATTACTATAATTGAATATCATTCAATGACTTAAAATAACATATCACTATATTTGATAATATGGAAATACATTTATTAATACTAGAGGCCCAGTGCTCGATTTCATGCACCAGTGGGGTCCCTCCACCTTGCCTGTGGGATTGGGCTGAAACTGGCTCTCCAACATCCCCCGAGGGGTCCTGGATTGTGAGAGGTCACAGGCCAGGCTGAGGGACCCCACCAGTGCACGTCCAGCTTGTCTTGCTCAGTCCCAATCGGCTGGACGCCAGCAGTAAGCTAACCCACCAGTAAGAGCATCTGTCCCTGGTGGCAGTCATAGTGACTGGTCAATCAGTTGACTGTCTGCCCCTGGTGGTCAGTGCATGTCATAGTGAGTGGTTGAGCGGCCTTAGCATATCATTAGCATATTGGTTGAACAGACTACCTGACACTTAGCATATCAGGCTTTTATTATATAGGATTGTTGATTAAATAAAACATCACAGATATACACACAAACACTAATAAGTGACCAAACTATATAACGTATTTGGTGTTTAGACAGTCATGTTATATAACTTCTTCAGTAATTTTGAAAATATTCTAAAAAATTTAAATTATTGTTTAGGATAACTTTTCTTTATTAAAAAAGTAACTCAAGTTTGGCTGGCATGGCTCAGTGATTGAGTGTTGACCTACAAACCAGGAGGTCACTATTCGATTCCTGGTCAGGGCACATGCCCATGTTGCAGGCTCCATCCCCAGTAGAGGACATGCAGGAAGCAATTGACTAATGATTCTCTCTCATCATTAATATTTCTATCTCTCTGTCCTTTCTCCTTCCTTCCTCTATGAAATCAATAAAAAATATATTTCAAACATTTTAAAACAAAGTAACTCAAATTCATTGCACCACAATTAAAACTGCCTTTAAATGAACCAAAAAGACCATCATGCATCTGTACATTCAGAAGGAAGGGTAGACTGAAAAAGATACAAACTAAAATATTATCAAAGTTATTTTCTCTTGTATTTTAACTTACATATTTCAATATTTCTACAAATAACATGGATAACATCTTTCAGTCGTTAAAACTATGACTAAGAATTTTCTTTTATTTTTTCTATATAGAATCCAAGTGCAAAGAACCTCTTGTAATGTTTATGGAAGGAAAGAAGGGATAATTGAAAACAAGCATGATAGAGGAAAAAAATACTGATTTACTCAGCTCTCTGAGCTGCCAGCTGGGGGACCTTAGGCAACTCATTTAATTTCTCTGAACTTCAGTTTGCACTAACAATAGTACTTACGTCTTTTAAAGCAGCAATGGTCAAATGAGAAAAGAAAATGCCTGCATAAATGCATCTAAATATCCTATATAATAAAGATGTAATATGCAAATGATCGTTTTGTTGTGATGAAGCGTAGAATCGCAGTATTGTATCTTTTTTTTATTGATTTTTTACAGAGAGGAAGGGAGAGGGATAGAAAGTCAGAAACATCGATGAGGGAGAGACATTGATCAGCTGCCTCCTGCATGACCCCACTGGGGATGTGCCCACAACCAAGTACATGCCCTTGACCGGAATTGAACCCGGAATCATTCAGTCCGCAGGCCGACGCTCTATCCACTGAGCCAAACCGGTTTCGGCGCAGTATTGTATCTTAACAAATGACATTATATGGTAACAAAACTCAGCACATGCCTATACAGGGCAGAGCAAAAGTCAGTTTCCAGTTGATCATAGGAACAATAATACAATAACTAATAAACAACACTACAATAATAAACTGTGTTTCATGTACTCACACCTGTAAGCCCACATTTGCCGCACCCTGTATGTATGCCTACCCTCATCCCTAGTTAGGAACCAATACGCTGCCAGGTCTGGGGCTTAAAAATACGTTTTATAGAAAAATTCAAGATTTCTGTGTAAAAGCACGTTTTCTGTGTGCTTTGCGGAGAAATGACTGGAATAATAACGAAGGCGGCCGGGTTGGTGTTCAGGGCCTGGGCTGGCTGTGTGGCAGTTGTCTTGTCACGGGTTCGAGGAAATACCGGTGGGAGGGCTCCTTATCGCTGAATACACGGGAGCACTGGTCAGAGCATGCTGTGCCTATTCATTCTGAAAATGCTAGCAACACACAGCACATGGACCCAGGGACGAGGCAGGATGAAATGGACCCAGGGAGGAGGTGTGCAGCGCTCAGCACTCCAGAAGGGAGCAGGTAGAACGTTATTCTGTGCAGGATGGCGTCACCAAACTACACCTTCGATGAGGTAGCAGGCAATGCGAAATGCTCCACGTTCACGCAGAATGCACACGAGATTGCTTTTTGTTTCAATTCTGCTTAGATTATCTTGACTGACATCGTGACCTGGTTTCTAAACAAACACCTGTGCTTGTGGAGGTGTTACTGGCTAGTGAAGATAATGTGATATAAATATCAAAATAATGGCTAAATAAAACAGTGGTTCTCAACCTTCCTAATGCCACGTCCCTTTAATGCAGTTCCTCATGTTGTGGTGACCCCCAACCATACGAAAATAATTTTATGGTTGTGGGTCACCACAACATGAGGAACT
>JAAGEH010000297.1:20531793-20558128 GCA_011751065.1 Lasiurus cinereus | reverse complement strand
AAAAAAAATGAAGGCACTCCTACCTTCTGTGACAGTATGGATGGGCCTTTTATGCTAAGTGAAGCAAGGCAGTCAGAGAAAGACAAAAACTAGATGATCTCACTTCTATGGGGAATCCAATGAGAAAAATAAAATGACAAACAGAATCAGAGGCATGGATACATGGAACTGATGGACAGCTGTCAGGAGGCCTGGAGAGGCGGGAGTGAGGTGAAGAGATCAGACAAAGAACATACATGCATAGTCCATGGACACAGACCACGGTGTGGTGATGCCAGAGGCAGGGGTGGCAGGGGCTGGATGGAGGTGGGGAAAGGAGGGGGTATTGAGAGCATCTTTAATGATATCAACAATGGTGGTTTTTTTTTAAAGAGTATTTTATAATGAAATACACAAGGGGCATAGTTAAACACGAATTTTCTTTTAAAAGTTTTTATGAAGTGGATAACTCTATTTACAAGTATTTTATTTAAAGTTAGCAAAGATGCCGAAACTGGTTTGGCTCAGTGGATAGAGTGTCGGTCTGCGGACTGAAGGGTCCCAGGTTCGATTACAGTCAAGGGCACATACCTTGGTTGCGGGCACATCCCCAGTAGGGGGTGTGCAGGAGGCGGCTGATCGATGTTTCTCTTTCATCGATATTTCTAACTCTCTATCCCTCTTCCTTCCTCTCTGTAAAAAAAAAAAAATCAATAGAATATATTCAAAAAATAATGAAAGTTAGTGAAGATGAATTTAAACCGAGAGAAAAACAAGTCCTTTGCGCTGTACGGTAGAAATTATTGTAGACAAGAGAGAATGAGAACACGATAAACGGTATGTATTTTAGAAAATTACTGTCTAAGGCAGGTAGTTCCACATTGTTAAGCTAGGTGAAGCTGTCCGGAACAATATTTACTTAGAGGCAAGCTAACGAAAAGCGCCAAAATTATTAAGATCACGAAAAAGATGTCAAACACAGAGGGGGATGGGGGAAAGCTGAGAATAGGAGCAGCGGAGCATGTAGCGGCAGAAATAAGCCAATAACAGAATTATGTGTTTGTGAAGACATATTGCATAAGTTATTTTTTTTAATGGTTGTATAAATAGCTTCATTTTTCCAAACAACAGGACATACATGATGCCTAACATAACCAGAGCAGCCAAACTGCGTTTTGTGCAAAGCTTACCGCGACTTCATTTGGTTTTCTATGGCTTCCCTGGCCCTCATCTCTCGCCTCGAACCCTGACAGGCTCCTGGTTTAATGACGCTTCTCGTTCCACAGAGGAGTTAAGCCCTTTCCCAGGGAATTTGACTTTCGTTGATTGGAGGGAGGTGGGGGCGGGGGGAGAAAGAGATAGGATGTTCTGATTAACCATTTAACTGTCCACCATCTCTCTGAGCTTCTTCAAAGGGTTCTCTTACAGGCATTGGAGTTAAGAAACCAATAGGTTGACAGGATGAAAGAAGACCTCCTCAGACCCTCAGAACTACTGCAAACAGCGTTGTAAGTTAGTTTCTCATGAAATGCACAGGAGCCAATGGACTGAAATGAGAGAGGACTTTAACTCCCCTGAAGGAAATTGTACCTTCAGAGACCAAATTACTGGAACGAGTAGGACAACTTAACCGAAACTGTTTTGTGCATCATATCCTTTTATCCAGCTAAAAATCTATGGCAATAAAAGCATAATATGCTAATTAGGCCGCACATCCTTCCGGAGGACCTTCCGGACTAAGCCAGGGAGGGCTGTGAGGGAAACACGGGTCCTGGGTACCAGAGAGAAGGAAGGCTTACTCTTGCACAAATTTCGTGCATCAGGCCTCTAGTAAATACCGTATTTTCCGGCATATAAGATGACTGGGCGTATAAGACGACCCCCAACTTTTCTAGTTAAAATACAGAGTTTGGGATATACTCGCCCTATAAGATGACACCCGGCATATAAGACAACCCCCGACTTTTAAGAAGATTTTCCTGGGTTAAAAAGTCGCCTTATGCGCCGGAAAATACAGTAAATAAATTCTTCAGCTCACTCTTGCAGCTTAACTGGAAGGCCGGTGAAATCACAGAACAGCAACCATAAAGTTAGGTCTGAAAAGATATAATTTACTTTGACAATCAAATAATAACAAATATATTAAAAATACAGTATTCTTTTTACTTATGCACCAAGCATGTGTTTTTAACATATTCTGAAATGAATGTCCACTCTGTGCATACATGTGATAGTTTTTGCAGAAAGTAACTGAAAATCTAGACATTCATTTCGTCTACATGTCAGCAGCGTTCTGGGCAGGGACTACTGAACTTCACCTTGGATTTGTGGCAGGTTTTCCTACATCGAGGCTGGAGGAAAACAGATTGGATACTTAATGTTATTCTCTTTCCTAGATTCTCAAGATAGGAAACTAAGAGCAATGATGTATATGTATGAGAGAGCTTGGTATAGGATGAACTTTCTTCAGAACTATACATTTCAGTGTAGACTTGAATTAGCTCTGTGGATTTAACTCATATCTATTCTCATTTATTTGTTCAGTACAAAATTTGCCAGACACTATTTCAAGTTTCCAAGTTTCTGCTCTGCTCAGTGAGAAAACACAGCTTTCTGTGATCAATAATACAACACACTCCTTCATGTAACCAGAGTTACTTGCCCACCTTTCACATGAAAAAGGCAGGAACTCATTTAAACACAGACCAGAAACACAAAAGGCAGCAGCATGTGCCTTTAAGTACTTGAGATGTAAAAATAAAAGTATGCAAAATCTATGGAAATGTAAAGTACATATGTATACATATATACACACCCATTATATAGTATAATATATACACATTCATACATACATAAAATCAACCTAAATTTAAGATTACACTACAAGTCTATGAGCTGAAATTCACGGTTAATAAGAAAAGAATGTGCTTGACTGTACTGGAACTTACCTTCATTGCACCTCAGTATATACAATATCATAAGTTCACGCTTTTCTAGGTCAGCTCATAGAACAGAAGCTTATAAAAATATATAGACTGCAGAGTAAGTTGCATAATGAGATTGAATCTATATAAAATACGCCCAGAAGAATTGTCCTTTACTTTGATCGTATCCCTTCCAACAGGATTCCCTGCTGGAAACCTCAATAAAATAATCATTTGTAAAAAAATAAATAAATAAACACAAAACTCCTCTGGCAAGCAAGGGTGCTTTTTAAAACAAAAATTCACCATGCACGCCGAGCCCAAGATGCAGGAGTGGGCTTAATTAATGTCGGCGAAGTCTCGAAGGTTCCCTGAGGCTTAGTGGGTAAATACATTTCAATGAGTTCTCCAGGCCTTCTTCTCTGAGACACTCAGATTGGAGACACACACACACATGCACACACCACATCCACATTAGGTATCTATTTTATTACGAAACACACTTTATGAATTGTTGTTTATTTTAGAATAGGTTCACACATCACTTTACACCCATTTTCAATGTGGATTCAGAATGTGGACAGCGGCACTGTAATCCTCTAATCAGGATGATTTAATATATTTCTCTCAGTGGACCTGATAACATTCCTGCCCTTCTTTTCAGTTCTGGCATTGACTCATTCTTTAATTTAAAAAAAATATATTTTATTGATTTTTCACAGAGAGGAAAGGAGAGAGATGAGAGTCAGAAACATCGATGAGAGGGAGACATTGATCAGCCGCCTCCTGCACACCCCCAAAGGGGATGTGCCCACCACCAAGGTACGTGCCTTTGACCGGAATCGAACCCGGGACCTTCCAGTCCGCAAGTCGATGCTCTATCCACTGAGCCACACCAGTTTCGGCTCATTCTTATATTGAATCTACAGAGCTGCTTTCTCAAGCTTAACTGAAAAGAGATACCCGCATACCTGAGTAGCATCTCCAGTTCTGTTTTCATGAAAATGTTGCTTCATGTTAAATAATCTCTCACGGAATTAAAAGAGTTGTGTGTGTGTGTTTTTTAAATGCACAAGCCATTTAACTTTACTCAGATCAATGGGATCCTGGACCTAATTACATATCCATCTAGAGGACTCCGATGAATACAAATGCCAATGAGATGTTTAATTTTCTCTTATGTTGCTTGTGTATTCGATAGATGTATCAAGAGCAGGTTCACAGAGTGCATGAAACCAAGCTGTCCCTTAAAAATCTATAAGGAGGCTAGAGATCAGGTTTCCTTAATAGCTAACTACATGGCTAATGCTGATTCTCCGGCTTAAAAGTTACAATTCCACTTTATCAATAGCACATGTGACTTTCAATGTGAAAACACACACACACACACACACACACACACACACACACACACACCCTTTCAAGATCATTAAGCTGCTGTCCGACCAAGGAAAAACTGTCATATTCACACTGGAAATCTATCCCTTAAATAAAGATTCTCTTCCAGTTGTTCTATCTTTCCCATTATGCCAGCCACATCATTCTGAACCTCTGTCTGAGCCACTTTAAAGGTTTGTGTTTTTAAAAAAATGCAGATTTCCATTTTCTAAAGATCTCAGAAATATGCAAGTGGTCTTAACAAATACGGTGTGACTGCAGTGTGGCTTTGTGTTGGCTTTGTAGTTCCTCAGACACTCGCCCATTATTTAATTAGCTAACATTTCTCTTCTCCTGAGAAATGGAAACTCTATGAAATGTCAACAGACCTGTCAGTCTGCTTCAGGCTAAACTCATTACACAAAAACTACAGGTAAAAAATGGTCCAGAGCTGAATTCTTTGTCAGAGGACGAGGCCTATGTTTTATGACAATGAAATCTATATGTGATTATATGAAAATGCTAAACTGGAAAGAGTAGCTAATAAATTATCTCAACAGAGGCGGTAATTGACCAGGCCTTGCATAGAAATTTATCGAATTAGCCAAATAACATTATCAAGTGCTGTTGGGGATTATCCGGGTACGTACTACATTTATTGCTTGACAAACCTCTGCTTTTTCAGCTCTGAAAAGGCCAAAAACATTCTGTGTTGCTCTCTGCTCCTAAAATGAACTTCTTCTCCAAGAAAGCAAAAGAAAATAACAATAAGAAAAAAAAAACAAAAACACAACGTTGTCTTTTTAAGCTATGTAGAGCAAAGAACTGAAGAAAAATGTCCCACTTTATCTGAATTATCAGGGAGGGCTTGGGATCTATGAACTTATTACTAAAGATAATAACATTTGGCACTTTTATTGGCTGAGGGTTTATACAGGCTAAATTTCATGATTTATTTAAATTGACGCTAGGAAAGAGCAAACTACAAAAACAAGTGCTATATACTGAAGGCATGTGAATTACCTCCTTCCCAAGGATAATGCAAATTAGAAGTGTGTAAAGCTTTGTCTGCACCTGGGATCTTTAATGAGGATAAAAAAAAAAAAAAGAAGGCAGACAGAGATTCTCCTGGGGAAAGAGAGGATCGTTATTTGAATAACCTGCAGTGAATTCTAATCAATGAAACGTGACTTTGAAAATGAATGTGGTCTTTCAACCCGTTGTACTTGAGCTGTGATATTAATCATAACTTCATGGTACAGTAAAGCTTATGACAAATGATTATTCAGTGGACTCAGAGAGAGACTGGCGTGGGTGTGCCAAAGAAATAGGGAACCATGACAATACGAAAGTCTTTTTATTTCCCTCCTTGCCAGCCCATTTATTTGCTGGTATATTCTCTCTTTATTTGATTACCTCCAAAGAGGTTGATGCAAATAGCATGTCATAACGGCAATTGTTTTATTTTATTTTTTTCCAAAGGTGACATTTTACATGCGGCTTATTTCCTGACACACTCCTAGGGATGTTCTTTAGCATTAAATTAGACCACGGCGCTGGCGTGCCAATGTGCCATGAACGCGTTAAACAGCACGGCAAACCTCTGCCACGCAGGAGGGAATTTCAGCCCTGCCCCATTAGTGCCCTATATTCTTTGAAAGCGCACCTTTGATCTGAAGGTTGAGCACACACATAGCAGAATTCCTGGAATGCTAGGGAGAAAAGTGATGCTGGCTTAAATAATTTCCCCCAAAAAATAGCAACCATCCAGTTTCCTGTGCAGTTTGACAAGTTGATATTAAAAGGAGAGACGTGTGTTAAAAGCAAATGCTCAAAAATCACACAAGGTAGAAAATGATAAAATAATTTAAATAATCTTTAAAAAATATATTTTATTATTATTATTATTATTATTATTATTATTATTATTATTATTTTACAGAGAGGAAGGGAGAGGGATAGAGAGAAACATCGATGAGAAAGAAATACCAAAAGCTGCCTCCTGCACCCCACCCCACCTCATGCCCCAACTGGGGATTGAGTGAGCCCACAGCCAAGGAATATACCCTTGACCAGAATGGAACCTGGGACCCTTCAGTCTGCGGCTGATGCTCTACCCACTGAGCCAAATAGGCTGTGGCTAAAATAACCTTCTGTTAGAAAGTAATTCCAGGGAAGGAAGAGGTCTGGCATGCTACTAGCGCTGGCCTAATGGAAACAGTGTTTAGTAATCAGGCGTCAGCTTGGTTATTGCAGTTGCTATAATGCACTGAAGGAAAAAATGTGTGTGACTCACACCCACCATCCCTCATGGGCTAGTACCTTGTTCATCAGGCAAAACAAAATTTTAATTCTTCAAATAGATTTATTTCCGAGAAGAGCGGTTTCTAGATTTCAGGTATGAAGTAAAAGAGAATGTTAAGTGATACTCACAAATCTGAGAGCAACCAAAGCAGACAGATATACCCCAACTTACTCTTGTTTTATGGAATTTAAGAACCAGAAGATCTCATACGACATCATACATGTTATCTCTTGCTTCAGTGTCAAGCTCAAGTCATCATGATCTCTGGGATATGCTTACATGCATATACAGACAGCATTATATATTGAATATAAATGCAGTATTTATAACTATGTGTGTGTCTGTATATGGACCAAATATGGAAGGTAATGCCTATATATGGAATGAACAAACTTACATATATGTAGATATAATGTAGGTAAACTTGAAGTCATACTCCATCACATCATGCACACACTCATAAAGAGTTCTTCATAAGTATTTTTATATGCCATCTGATAATATTTTAAGGAGTTCTATTCCTAGACAAAGTGATTAATTGTGAATAATTTCAACTTGTTTATGTGGGACTTTAAACTTTTCACCCTCATGCTGAGGAAAGCCAACTTTCTTTGGCTTTTCCAATATGCTAAGTTAAACACTGTGTGAGATAGGTACTATTTTTATCCCCGTTTCAAAGTAAGAATCCAGGGCCTTAGGGTTACTTCCTGAACGTAATCCAAGTTGCAAGGGACAGAGCCAAAAATCATATCTATATTTCTAACATCAACACTTCATGCTTTTGAAACACAACTCTATTGAGTTAAAATTTACATGCCACAAATTCATACATTTTAAGTGTACAATTCAGTGATTATTAGTAAATTTACTGAGGTGCGACCATCTTTAATCCAACTTTAGAACATAATCATTTCCCCAGTAAGATTTCTCAGGCCCATTTCCAGTTAATTTCTGTTTCCCACCCTCAGCGCTGGGCAGCCACTGATCTATTTCCATCTCTCTAGGTTTGCCTTTTCTGGAAGTTTCATGTAATTGTAATCATCAGAGAAATAATGCTGCGAGTGAGAGGAAGAAGACCTGGGTTTGAGCCTAGGACCAAGGCAATTAGATCTCACTGCTACCTGACCTGGGAGATTTTGCTTACCGAGAAGAGCAAATCAGATAAGACTCCTAATTGTATTTGTGAAGCCACATAAAATGATGATAGTTAATTAGTATTGTATTTATTGCTTCATCACGAAGTCAATGACTCAAGTTTTCAAGATTAAATGACCTCTCTAAACTAAAAAAAAAAAATTTGGATCTGGGTAAGGAAGGTTGATGAACATAATTTCAACAGTGATAAATAGATCTAAGAGACTTCAGTTCAGGTGACCATTCCATGGCTAGAAAGTTGATGGGAACGCTGGTTCAAAGGCATATGCCATAGGTAATAGTCTTGAATTATACAAAACGTGTGAATCATGCCCCAATACTAGTCCAGGCAGCCCGTAATAGTGACCGCCAGTCCCAAGTTGTGGAAACTACATCAGTAAGAATCACCTGTCGTGTCCTTTTAAAAATGCAAGTTATGAATTAGTGAAAATCTAATTTGGAGCTGTAAAAAATCTTCATTTAAAAACACTTTAAAGATCCATTTATACGCTAAAATTTCAGAACCGAACTTGAGTGAAAACAGTTCTTAGATATGTTACCCAGGAAGAGCGTGGTCAATAATAAAAGTTGAGTCAAGCCGAAGCCGGTTTGCTCAGTGGATAGAGTGTCGACCTGTGGACTAAAAGGTCCCAGGTTCGATTCCGGTCAAGGGCATGTACTTTGGTTGCAGGCACATCCCCAGTAGAGGGTGTGCAGGAGGCGGCTGATCCATGTCTCTCTCTCATCGATGTTTCTGACTCTCTATTCCTCTCCCTTCCTCTCTGTAAAAAATCAATAAAATATATTTAAGAAAAAAAAAAGTTGAGTCAAATTCTCATTGTCCAGAGGTTGCTGTTGGCCTCCAATACCCATTCTCTCTTCTCCCTCATGGTACCATCATGCCAGAATTTGTAATTGAGTACATGTTTGTCCAGCCTTCTTTGCTGGTCATCTGTGACACATGCTATGTTTAGGTCATGTCCTTAAAAAGAAAGTGGCGTGCTTTTTGTTTCTCTCTTCCTCCTTCCCACTCGCTCAACTATGGATAGAGCAGTGATGAGCCATCTATTACCATACAAATAAGGACAACATGTAACCACCTTGACTGCCTACTAGCTCTGCCTAAGGTAGAGAAATAAACTTTCATTTTCTTTTTATTTATTTATTTTTTAATTTATTTTATTATTATCATTTTTTTAATTGTTGTTGTTTCCTTCTCTGCTAAAGAACTAAGCCAATAACCAATATGCTTGCTAAAAACATTCAATGTTCAGAAAACTCAAGCAAGCCAACTTTCAGATGTTTCCATTCCCATGTTTTTTTTTTTGTTTTGTTTTGTTTTTTCTGAACACATTTACTTCACATAAAGATCTGGGTTTCTCTGATATTCTGGGCAATCAGATGTTCAACTTGGAGAGTCTGAGAGGTCAGAGGAACATGCCACCAGAAAAGCTTGCGGAGGAGGTGGCAGAGAAAAATCTCGTTTGTACATCTGGTCTCATACTTTCGGGCTTGATGAATGAAAGATCACTGGTCTGAGTGAACAGAGCTTTGGTTTTTCCAGAGGCCTCGGCACACGGTGAACACCCAGAGCTATCTGTCCACTTATCCTCAGGAAGGCCTGTGGCAGAGAAGACTGCTACACCGAGTGAGCGCAGAGAGAATGAGATCTGTAGACTCCTCGGAAGTGAATGCCCACCCTCACAGGAACTCTCTCTGTAAAAGGGAGCTAGGAGGGTGGGCAATAGTGGGCAGGTGGAACTGGCAATTGGTGGGTTCCTTCCCGCTCTAACGCCTCATGGCTTTCTCTCCCTACTCCCCCAAATCTGTTGCTGATTCTCTATTATTTAAAGAATACAGTGGTACCTTGAGATACGAGTGCCCTAACATACGAGATTTTTTGAGATACGAGCCGTCGAGCAAGCTATTTTTGCTTTGAAATACGAGCAACATTTGAGATAGGAGTCATCGCGCGGATCGGCCGGCTGCACACGACCCACCAGTTTACCGCGACTCGAGCGTCTCATAGCTTCCCACGCCTCAAGGTTACGGAACAAATTAAACTCGTATCTCGAGGTACCACTGTACAGTAAACAAACCAAATTGAATACCTTTCATAAATGCCCCCAAGTTCACTTTCTTCCCAGCTTGATCTCTGTCTGTACTTGCTCTGAATTCTCCCTGGCTTCTCCTGACCTCCCCTTCTGCTGCACCTGTTTCCTCTGCTCGGGGACACATCCACCTATTAAATTCCCATCCACTCTGTGTGAGTGACTGGCCTTCAGGGTTGTGTGAATACAGAAACTCCCTGATGGCCGGACAGGTAAACAGCCCTGACAGTTCCTGGATGTCATTTTAATAGATTTTGAATGATGATCTCTCGTGGAAGAGACTCCATATGGCACAGCTCCAAGTCAGAACCTAGCGCTGGAGATGCATGATGATCAATACGGATATGCCCATATTCCTGGGCACTGATGTGTGCCCCAGGTGGACCAAGATCAGAACTGATTCCCTGTCATAAGGCCTTCTTGACGGTTACTTCCATTTAAGAAATCACCAAAGTATCTTCTAAATGCTCTCATTATCTCTACCATATCTGAGTACCATCCACACCTCCCCCACCACTACTGTCTTGGTCACCATTAGCTCCTACCTGAACGCATCTGAAATACTGAAATAGCCTCCCTACTAGTCTCTCTTCTCCTCTAACCTACCCACTCCAGTTTATTCTACACCAGCGGTTCTCAACCTGTGGGTTGCGACCCCTTTGGGGGTCGAACGACCCTTTCACAGGGGTCGCCTAAAACTATTGGAAAACACCTATTTCCCATGGTCTTAGGAACCAACACACCGCTCCTTGGGGTAGCAAAGTGTAGCAATGTAGTTTACTGTTGTCCTAGGAAGACTGTTGCCCATGCTACACCACGATTCAAGACAAAATTTCATTTATTTGTAATAAGAAATAAATATTTCACAATATATAATTACATATTGTTTTTGTGATTGATCACTATGCTTTAATTATGTTCCATTTGTAACAATGAAAATACATCCTGCATATCAGATATTTACATTACAGTTCATAACAGTAGCAAAATTACAGTTATGAAGTAGCAATGGAAATAATTTTATGGTTGGGGGTCACCACCACATGAGGAGCTGTCTGAAAGGGTTGCGGCCTTAGGAAGGTTGAGAACCACTGTTCTATACAAAAAGATCCAAATGACATAAAATCCACCAGTGACTTCCCAATTTCCCTGATCATGTTACTACAACTCTCATGATCTGACTCCTACCAGTCCTTCTGACTTCATTTTGTCCTACCCTCCCCGAGTGCACTGTACCTCAGTCACACTGACCTGTTCTTCAATATACCAAGTTCTCCCTGATCCATAGTCCTTGCATTTTTAGTATCTTCTACTTGGAACACATTGTCTGTTCAGCTTTGCTGGCTGGTTGCTTCTCATCAAACAAGTCTCAGTTCAAAAGTTACCTCTCTGAGAGAACTGTACCTCCCTAGCTAACATTGCTCTCTCACCATGTCAGACCATTTCCTTCAGAGCACTTAATACTATTCAAAATTAATTTCTTTTCATTGAGCATATCATTGAATATCAATAAATTGCTGTTAAGTGAATGAGGTTAGCATTATGGTTAAGAATTCAAGTTCTATCCTAGTCAGCATGGCTCAGTGGTTGAGCGTTGACCTATGAACCAGGAGGTCATGGTTTGAATCCCCTTCAGGGGAAATGTCTGAGTTATGGGCTCAATCTCCATTGTGGGGATTAAAGGAGGCAGCCAGTCAATGATTCTCTCTCATCACTGATGTTTCTATCTCTCTCCCCTTTCTCTCTGAAATCAATAAAAATATATTTTTTAAAAAAAGAACTCAGCTTCTGGAGCTATTCTTTCTGAGTGAGTCTTGGTTCTGACATTTGAGATGTATGGGTCTGTGGGAAAGTTTCTTATTCTCTTTGTGACTAAGTTTCCTCATCTGTAAAATGGGGGTCCTAATAGCACCTACTTTATAGGATTGTTGTCAAGATTAGATAAATTAATACATGCAAAAAAGAGAGAAACGATGCTTATATCAAACATTTTATGCATTCAGAAAAGTCAGCTCACAATTTAAAGAATTATATTTAATCTAGAGGCTCAATGCACAAATTCGTGCATGGGTAGAGTACCACAGCCTGGCTGATCTGGGCTGTCTACTGCCCCAATGGGGGCTTGGGGCTGATCAGGGCTGGCTGGCAGGGGTGAGGGGCCGTGGGAGGTCAGGGCCAGCTGGCTATGGGAGGTTGGCTGTGGGAGCATCTGCCTCCTGGTGGTCAGTACGCATCACAGTGACCAGTGGACCAGTCTGTCAGTTGCTTAGGCTTTTATATATATAGATTTCTAACCACAATGAAAGCTGAAAAGCGTTCTGTTACTTCATAGATTTAAAAAGTGCTTAAGGTTCTAGGAGGAACCAGAACCCTTAGGGATCATTATATGCAACAACTTTTGGCCCCTGAATTGTTAAGGTAAGCTGTTGTTGAGGATTTTGTTTTTTTCCCCTCATTAACTCACTCATTTATCAGAGCAGTTTACGGAATGATTATATGTAATGGTTTGTGCCAGGTTCTAAACTAGGTAGATGTCCCATAGACTTGAGAACAGATAGAAACAAAACACTTACAGTACAATGAACATCAAAAAATCTATGTTTCCAGAACTGTGTGTACACTGAGGAGGAAGCAGGGAGAAAGAAGTACCCACCCCCACCCTCTTGGGGTCAGAGATGGCTGGCCAGTAAAGATTTGTGGTGCTAGCCTTGGAGTACTGGAGACTTTGGGGGCACCGGTGGACTCCCCATTGTGGGTTAAAATACCACAGAGGAAACATGCAGTCACTTCCCGAGTGCAGATCCAGGAAAGAACAGAGAGTGATCTGCTCTCCCCAGAAGCGCGTGAGTAAATATGCCACACATATGTATTTACACAAAGGCAGCATTAAAGGACTGCTCAGGGCCGGGAGGAGAGCGTTGAAACCTGATTGGGGAGCAAGCATTTCCTGGGGATGTTGTCTGTCGGTCTGTTTGTGCTAGCTCACTGAAAACCACATGTGGCTCTCAGATGTAGGGAAGGAAAGTATTTTCATTTAAATACGGGAAGTATTTTTTTATTTATTTATAATGCTTGACATAAGCCACTTGGGCCATCGTACAATATTTCTGGGCAAATCTTTGGGCACACATTTTTGGAAAAACTTCTCAAGACCATCTTATTGCCCCTCCCCCTTTTTTCTCTGACCTTGTCCTCTTTCAGGAATGGGGTGTGTTCTAGCCCAGTGCCCCTTATTCCTATATTTCAGAGAGATGATAAGAGGGTGAAGGTTATTTTCTCCCTGGTTTCCCTTTAATCAAGGCCAAATCTTGCTACAAAAGAAAAAAGTGAATGAGAAATGAAAGTCTGATAAGACTGATTTTGTGAATAAAAAGGTGTGAAGGTGCGTTTTTAAATAGGAGGTTGAGGCCTGTGAAGAGGACAGTAAAGAAAGGTAAGAGGAAAAGTGGATTGACTGTTTATCTAATTCTCTCCTAATTAAAAAGTAAGTAAAGCCGCCCCACATTGCTCAATGGTTGAGCATCAACCTATGAACCAGGACGTCACGGTTCGATTTCTGGTTGAGGCACATGCCCAGGTTGTGGAGCATGCAGGAGGCAATCGATCAACGATTCTCTCTCATCACTGATGTTTTTATCTCGCTTTCCCCCTCCCTTCCTCTCTGAAATCAATAAAAATATTTTTTTAAAAAGTAAATAAAGCTTCAGAAGAGGAAATAATGCAGCATTCCAGCTGAGTGTATTGGTTTGGGAGTCAACTAGATGTACGTCTGAAAGCTGCCCGCTATTCACCAATTATTTGATCTTGGTGGCAGGGCCACGTTAGGGTTCCTCAACGTTCACCCCCTCTTCCTCCTGGGCACGCAGCCAGATGGCATTTCCCAGCCTCCCTAATAGTTCCACGTGGTCACATGACTGAATTCTGGCCCCCCCGACCATCTCCACCGTGATCCATGGCCAGACTACACTGGAATATCACATGAGATCAAATAAAGTTTTGATGGGTTAGGCCAGTGATCGGCAAACAGAGCCAAATATCAACAGGACAACGACTGAAATTTCTTTGGAGAGCCACATTTTTTAAACTTAAACTTCTTCTAACACCACTTCTTCAAAATAGACTCGCCCAGACCGTGGTATTTTGTGGAAGAGCCACACTCAAGGGGTCAAATAGCCACATGTGGCTCTCGAGCCATAGTTTGCCAACCACAGGGTTAGGCAGCAGAAATTTTGAGATTGTTATAGCAGCTAGTCTGTTCTTACACGTTTGGATAAAATTTATAAACTCCGCTTTAGTTTCATGTATATGGTTGGGTTAACATAACTACCTTATAAGTTTATGAGGACCCCTAGTAGTTCCTTTTACTGGTCTTTCAGTTACTTTCCTTTTTCAAATACTTATATTCTCCATTATTAAAATTAAAAAAAAATCATAGTCTTCCTTCTCTGATGCCCGCTCTGTTCGCTAGTTGGAAAAAATTTGTAAGAAAAGTCAAGTAACCTAAGAACGATGGCTTTAAATAAGCCACCGTTAGGAAGGAATAACAACCTGTTATCAAGTCTTCAATTCAGTGTAAGATACAAGCTAGGACAGTGGTCGGCAAACTGCGGCTTGCGGGCCACTCTGTTGACTAATGTTTGCCCACCACTGACCTAGACTCTCGATGCCAATCATGACAGGCCGCTGTTGTTCCTTGTGATGAAGCCCCTATCCCAGTGGTCGGCAAACTCATTAGTCAACAGAGCCACAGTTTGCTGACCACTGAGCTAGGTAGGGTCTTATGTGGCCAGTCTCTGAACAGTGACATCCATCCAAAACACAAGATGAAGTCTTACTGCTTTGAAGGTTAATATACACCATTACTAATTTTCCCAAAAGCGCTGCCCCAGAGATCTTACACAAACACGCTGCACGGAGTTTCTCAGAAATACTTTCTCGACGTCAGACTCTCTCTTCCCGTTTCACACTCGTGCGAACCGCTGCAAACCTCTCCCACGCTCTAATCCTTTTGGTTTCCTTTCCATCGGAGTCACCCTGGCCTCTCCTCTCTCCTCCCCCTCCTCGCTGTCCCCCTGCCCACCAGCCAGCCAGACCACACAAGACTGGGAGTCTCAGGTTTTATCCTCCGCTTCACGGAGGAAGGGACACACCCCGGGAAGTATGGTTCCAATTTCCTCCCTCAGCTGAACGTGTAAATCATTCACATGGAGACGGTGACTGAGTCAAGTTCCCGATTTGTTATATGATTTCATCTCATGGCTTCTCAGGGACCCCAGATTGGAGAAATCAGAATGGGAATATTCAAATCCTCATTCTGGCCATCAGCAGTCATGAAGAGTTCTTCACCGTCCAAGTAAAGCTGGGAATTCATTTTTTCTTGATTTATTTTTAAAATATATTTTATTGTCTTTTTACAGAGAGGAAGGGAGAGAGAGAGAGAGGAAGTTAGAAACATCGAGGAGAGAAAAGCATCGATCAGCTGTCTCCTGCACACACCCTACTGGGGATGTGCCCTTGACCGGAATCGAACCCAGGACCCCTCAGTCCACAGGCTGACGCTCTATCCACTGCGCCAAACCGGTTTCAGCAGCTGAGAAATGATTTCAAGAAAAGGAAGGATGACTAAACCTGGCCTCTGAGGCCTAGGTGAACACCAATCCTTGACCTCTCTGAAGGGGGGGGGGGGGCAGAGCCAGTCAGACGAGAAGGGTTGGCGCAGTCCAGGTATACGCTGATGGAGGGCATGCAGGGAGAAGCCTCTCTTCCTAATATAATGCCTCTTGCCTGTGGCTTCCCATGGTACCTGAAATACCCACATTATAAGGATACAACACTGTGGAAATGCCATTTCCATGTAGGAGAGGTACATGTGACCATCACTTCTGTCACTGTGGATGGTCATGTTTATTCAGGTAACGGGGCGCTGAGGCCCCGGGGTGACTCACCTGAGTTGAAAAATAGAACAAACCAACGACTTTGGGGTCCCAGGTGTGGAAGCAACTAAGAGCAATGCAAACACTCGTGACCTTTCCCACGGATGTGAGGGATTGCGAAGGGCTTGCAATTTTGCTCTATGTCTAAACTACCAAGAGATCCCAGAGAAAGAGAGAGAGGGGGTGGGGGGAGAGAACTTTATTACTCAGAGAACAGAGGCGGCATGAGCTGTGTGTATGATTGGTTCTCCTGTTACCCAGGCCCCATGGGGGGCACGGTGCGTGCAGTGGGTTTGGGGCACATCTGAGTGACACTGACGTGAGGAGATTCTGAGAGTCCATAATGGCTTGTAAGCAAACCCATGCAAACTTTTTCCCACAGAGAGAGATTGTCTTTACTCTCCTGGACAGCAAACAGATTTGCTCTTTCCTCGGGAGGGAGATAGCAGCTCTACCTTTCAGCGGTGTTGGCTCTGTAAGCATCCTTGAAAAGATAGTCCTGAACCAAAGCTGTTCATGTCTCTGCTCAGCAGCTGTGCAGAAATCCGAGAGCTCCATGGAGAAATACAACTTCCTAACGGTGGCGGCTGCGTGTGCTGAGCCAGGAATATGGAGGAGAGCTGAAGCGACCTGGGCCCAAGCTCAGCTCTACCATTATTGGTTGGCGGATTTCGAGGAAGTTCAACTCTCGGGATTTCAGTTTTGTCATTGATGAAATAGGAAAGATATGGAAGGTTTCCATCAAAGTTGTAAGGGTGAAACAATGTGCTCAGATATGTAAGGGTTAAATAATATGCCCTGTAAATAGTAACTATGATTATATATGTATATTGTATGGGGAACGTATAACATTATATTTTAAATTTTGCAATATAATGCTCTATATTATTTTATTTTATACTTCATATTAACATGCCATATATATATATATACACACATATACATATACATGTACAGTGGTACCTCGAGACACGAGTGCCCTAACATATGAGATTTTTGAGATACGAGCCGTCGAGCGAGCGATTTTTGCTTTGAAATACGAGCAACATTTGAGATACGAGTAATTGCGCGGGTCGGCCGGCTGCACATGACCCACCAGTTTACTGAGACTCAAGCGTCTCATAGTTTCCCACGCCTCAAGGTTATAGAACGAATTAAACTCGTATCTCGAGGTACCACTGTATATGTATATACATGCATATACTTACATACACACACACACACACATACACACACATACACATATATGTTTTGACTAGTAAATCTAGTTAGGTTTAATTTGCTATTTAACTTGTTAATACTGAGCCTTGGAAAGAGCCCTGGAAAGAAGACAGGGTACCTGGGTTCCAAGCCACCTGTGTGGCTTTAGCCAGTCATTCAAACTCATGGTCAGAGGAGCAGACTGGACAAGCACTCAGAGATCACAGAAAGATGTGATCTTGCCAAAACCGGTTTGGCTCAGTGGATAGAGCATCGGCCTGTGGACTGGAAGGTCCCAGGTTTGATTCCTGTCAAGGGCATGTTCCTTGGTTGCCAGCACATTTCCAGTAGGGGGCGTGCAGGAGGCAACTGATCGATGTTTCTCTCATCGATGTTTCTAACTCTTCATCTCTCTCCCTTCCTCTCTGTAAAACATCAATCAAATATATTTTAAAAAAAGAAAAAGAAAGAAAGATGTGATCTTCGTGCCAGGCCTGAGCTCTGGGCAGTGGCTCTCTGTAGAGGTGGGCTGAGAAAAATGTTGAGCCTGTATCTAGGCTCAGCAGACAAGTGTGCCCACGATGAGCCAGCCCTACCTTCAGAGGGCAGCCATATCTTTGTCGCGGGCCTGAGTGGGGCTGGGGCAGGGTGGGTTGAGGGGGGGAGGGGTAGAAATGTGATAGCACCCCGGTCATTGTTTCACAGGTAACAGTTGCTAAGTTTACAAGGGTTATTAGTTGAGGAAGTGAGCCATCAGGTTTTCCGGGTAAAGGATGAACATGCGGAGGACGTCAAGTGATTGGCAGGTGAGGGGGTGGCAGAGAACCACTTCGCATGTCACTCTGGGATGAGGGAAGGCCTCCTTCCCGTTAGGCCATGACCCTCTGAGCCAGGTTAAGTGCTTCTGGAAATCCCACCCTGTTCTCGGGCTGTCTGAGTGGCCCAGATGGTCTCTGTTCAGTTGGCCTGGTCTGCGGATGCTGCCTCTGGCTTCTCTGGGCTCCAAATGACTTCTCCGAAGCAGCTGCTCAAACATGGTAATGGCCACAATTAAACGGTCCCAGAGGCTGACCTCCAGACATGGCAGTGGCTAATTGAGCCAAAATGCCCCGGACTCTGCCATATTTGACAAAGCCTTACAAGTCCAGGATGGCTCCATATTTTGTTTTTGGTTCCCAACACATGTTTGAGGGAAAAGCTTACTTCCAAGCACGCTGGTAGAAATGGCAACAACCTGGGGCTGAGGCAAGAATTTTGAAGAAATGCCAAAACTGGTTTGGCTCAGTGGATAGAGTATCAGCCTGCGGACTCAAGGGTCCCAGGTTCGATTCCGGTCAGGGGCATGTATCTTGGTTGCAGACACATCCCCAGTGGGGGTGTGTGCAGGAGGCGGCTGATCGATGTCTCTCTCATTGATGTTTCTAACTCTCTATCCCTCTCCTTTCCTCTCTGTAAAAAAATCAATAAAATATATTAAAAAAATTTTTTGAAGAAATACCAATGTCTTTGTAAGAAAAAGATCATATACATGGCAAGTTTGAAGGGCTCTCAAAATTCTCTAGACTTATTAAGTTATTATTAAACAGGTAGAGCCAAGCTTTATCTGAAAAAAGGGAAAAAAAAACAAACAAAAAAAACAGTAACTACGAAAATCAGAAATAAAAGAGGCAAAGTAACAACTGACATCACAAATGCAAAGTATTTTATGAAAATACTCTGAGCAACTAACTCTACGTCAATAAATTGGATAACATGGCCAAAATGAACAAATTCCTGGCAACCCACAATCCCCCAAAACCCAATCAGGAAGAATCAGAAAACCTGTGTAGGCCAATAACAACTAAAGAAATTGAAGCAGAAATTAAAAACTCCCAGCAACTAAAATCCTGGACAGGACAGCTTCCCAGGCAAATTTTACTAAACATTTTACTTATGCTCCTCAACCTGTTCCAAAAACTTCAAGAAGATGGAAGACTTCCAAGGTCTTTTTATGAGGCCAGCATTATTCTAATTCCAAAAACAGATCAAGACACTTCAAAAAAAAAAACACAAAAAAGAGAATTACAGGCTAATATTCATGATGAACATAGATGCTAAAATCCTCAACAAAATTTTAGGAAAATGGACACAGCAATACATTAAAAAGATCATACACCATGACCACGCGGGATTTATTCTGGGGATGCAAGGCTCGAACAATATTCACAAATCAATAATTGTGATACATCACATAAGCCAGAGGAAAGGTCAAAATTACATGATCACATCAGTAGAGCCAGAAAAAGCAATTGACAAAATCCAGCACCCATGTATGATGAAAAATCTCAGCAAAGTGGGAATAGAAGGCTCAGACCTCAATATAATAAAGGCTATCTTTGACAAATCTGTAGCCAAAAACACACTCAATGGGCAAAAAATTAAAAGCATTTCCCTTATGATCAGGAACAAACCAAGAATGGATGTTTACACCGCCCTCATTCAGCATAGTACTGAAAGTCCCAGCCACAGCGATCAGACAGGTAGAAAAATAAAGTAAAAAACATCCCAATTGGAAAGAAGGAAGTAAAAAGCACATAACATGATATTGTACATAGAAAATCCTAAAGACTCTACCAAAAGACTACTAGAGTTAATAAATGGATTTGACACAGTAGCCGAATACAGAATTAACACACCAAAATCGATGGCGCTCTTATACCATCATGAACACTCAGAAAGAAAGGCAAAAGAATGGCATTTATCATTGTAATAAAAAGAAATAAGGTACCTAGGAATAAACTTAACCAAGGAGGTATGAGGCCTTTACTGAGGAAACTATAGGACATTGGAAAAAAGAAACAGAAGTAGATACAAAAAGTGGAAGCTTACGCCGTGTTCATGGGTTGGAACAGGGGTCGGCAAACTGTGGCTCATGAGCCAAGGTTTGCCGCTCTATTGACTACTGAGTTTGCCGACCACTGACCTAGGCTCTCGATTCTAATTATGACAGGCTGTTGCTGTTCCTTGTGATGAAGCCCCTATCCCGGTGGTCGGCAAACTCATTAGTCAACAGAGTGGCAAAACACGGCTCGCGAGCCGCATGCAGTTGGCCAACTACTGGGTTGGAAGAATTAATATCATTAAAATGTCTATACTACCCAAAGCAGTCTACAGATTCAACGCGCTATCTATTAAAATGCCATCAGCACATTTCACAGATCTAGAACAAATATTCCATAAACTTACATGGAATCGAAAGGAACCCTGCAGAGCCTCGGCAATCTTGAAAGAGAAGAACGAAGCTGGAGGAATCACAAACCAGATATCAAAGTCTCCCATGAAGCCCTTGCCATCTAAAGAGTCTGATACTGGCACCAGGACAGGCATATAGACTAGCAGAAGAGAGACCCCAGTAATCGGCCCACATCCTTCTGGTCAATTAGTAGTTGACAAAGGGGGGCAAGAGAATACAATGGAGTAAAGACAGTCTCTTGAATCCATCGTGTTGGGAAAATTGGACAGGCTCATGTACTCCTTTTCTAGAAAGAGAAAAAGCAAGGTAAATAATAGGTGATGGGCATTGTGTTAGGTATTTGACAAGCCTAAAAAGTCATTCATGCCCAAACCGGTTTGGCTCAGTGGATAGAGCGTCGGCCTGCGGACTGAAAGGTCCCAGGTTCGATTCCAGTCAAGGGCATGTACCTTGGTTGCGGGCACATTCCCCAGTCGGGTGTGTGCAGGAGGCAGCTGATCCATGTTTCTCTCTCATGGATGTTTCTAACTCTCTATCACTCTCTTTTCCTATCTGTAAAAAAAAAAAAAAATCAATAAAATATATTAAAAAAAATTACAAAATAAATAAGAAGTCATTCATTGTTTGGGTGATGGTCACAGTTAGGAAATGGGCATGATCCGCTACCCAATCGGTAGAAATTAACTCAATTAATTGTCTGGCATATGCTCCTGAAATCCAGAAATGATTTTTCAGTAACTACCAACTGGAGTCAAAATAAAATTTCTGCAACAGATTTTTTTTTTAAAAAAAGGCTTATTTTTGCACTTATGTAAAGGTGGTATGTGTTTTAATTGGCAATTAAGGCATCCCCAACACACTATGGGGCCTCGGGATGACATCTGGGGAACATGAGCAGGTGGAGCACCTGAGAAAACCACTTGTGCTTTTAACCGGGACCCCCGTGGTAATTACACAAGGTGTGTGTCCATTTCCTGAGAAAAACCCGCGTCCTTTAGCTGTGTTTTAATCTAACGTGTTCACTTGACATATTTACTCTAATTGCTGTTGCTTTGAAAACGGCTAAAAATATGAGGGGTTGCCTCACTACTCTCCAGGGGACTCCTGGGAGGGAATACTAGGGCATTCAACAGCTGGATTTTTTTGCAAATCGATTGTCCAAGTTCACCTCGCAAGTAATTCATACTTGTATAGAAGAGCCAAATAGAAGATTTAGAATAATGCTTTTTTTGACTTCAGATGCGTCGTTGACAATAGCCTGTAGAGAGGTAAGTGAAAAGTTAACAAAAATGTTTCTGGCCGAGACCGGTTTGGCTCAGTGGATAGAGCATCGGCTTGCGGACTGAAGGGTCCCGGGTTCAATTCCAGTCGGGGGCATGTACCTTGCTTGCGGGCACATCTCCACTGTGGGACGTGCAGGAGGCGGCTGATCGATGTCTCTCTCTCATCGATGTTTCTGACTTTCTATCTCTCTCCTTTCCTCTCTGTAAAAAATCAATAAAATATCTTAAAAAAAATGTTTCTGGATTGAAACTTGCCTTCCACTTCGTCGATTGTGGATTTATTTCTGGCAGCAGCTAACCCAGCCTTTGAACACCAGTAGCTACCAAATCATGACACTTTCGCCTGAACCAAAATGAAAGCTCCTTTGAACTTTGTTTCCAAAATCTGTAAGTTAAGGATGATGATAATCTGTATATAATCTGCTATAGTGAAGATTAAATAAATGATCGATGAATATAAATCAACCTCAAAATTTAATTTCATTTTCTCCAATAATATTGGCAAAAGGCCTGGGTGAGGTGGGTGTGGGGTGGAGAGAGTCTATAGGAAAGAAAGTAGACATCTGTAATACTTTCAACAATAAAGATAAGCTGAGAAATATAAAAATAAAAGCAAACACAAAACGCCAAATATATATACACATACACACACTAGTATAAATACATATACACACACACACACACACACACACACACACACACACACTAGAGGCCCGATGCATGAAGTTTCATGCAAGAATAGGCCTTCTTTCCCCTGGCTGCCGGCACTGCCTTCACTCTGGCCTAAGCTACCTTCTATCTCTCAACTTGTCGTGTCAATTTGCACATTCCCTCCTTATTGGCTGTGGGTGCTGCCATCTTTGTCGCGGAGTTACGGTCAATTTGCATATTGTTTTTATTAGATAGGATACACTAGTACAGCATTTTTTTCAAATGCTTATATTCACAAAAGCCTGTGAAAATTGTCACAAATAAGGAGATATTTAATTTTTAACTATTTATTTAAAAGCATTTTAAAGAGTATGTGTAAATACTTATAGTTTGCTATATGCAGGAGATGAGTTCAATGTCTTTCAACAGAGACAGCCTCAGACATGCTCGCAAAGAAACTCCCTCTGTTTTCCTGTGGCTGGTGATTTAATACTCTGCTCTGAACATAGGTAATGCTGGTGTATGCCGTGACAGTCTTTATTCTGATGGTTTTAGTCAAGTGGTCCCACAAACAAGATTGTGAGTTAGGGGTACATTCAGGCTGCAGAGTTGGGAGTGTTGCTTTCTTCTGACCACAGGCAGGGTTCGTCTCTCATTCATCTTGGGTGTTTGTTTCTGCCTTGCATATGGTAGATGTTCCATGCCTTCATCAGAGTAATAACCATCCTTAAAATAAGCATGAGGTCAGATTTATTTGAGATGTTGAATGCTAGCATTGCCTTTTTAGAATTTATGCCTTGTACCCTAAAACGTCAAAATATATATTGAGGATAATTTCACTTAGCTGCACTAATGTAAATGGACTTATATCTGTAAGATTATGGTCAAAAGATACATTACATTCGTAAAGAAATATTCAACTGTCTTTAGTCTTTGTGATTACAATTTATGAGGTAATTTTCAAAATTCAAGGAAAAGGACAATGTAAGAGGAAAGCCAGTTATAATACCTATGACCTCTAAGGAGAGATGATTTTGAAAGGCATTTTTAAAAAGTGATGGAAGATACTAAAAATATAATTTTAATAATCTAAGCATTAGATGACTGGGGGAAAACCCAGTGTAATCACTAACTATTTAAGTGGTGCCTAAAGCCACAACTATTTAAATCAGTGGTTGTCAACCTTTCTAATGTCCGTGACCGCAGGTTGAGAACCGCTGCTGTAGAGCCTAAGACCATCGGAAAACACAGATATTTACATTACGATTCATTAACAGTAGGAAAATTACAGTTATGAAGTAGCAATGAAAATAATTTTATGCTTGGGGGAACTGTATTAAAGGGTCGTGGCGTTAGAAAGGTCGAGAACCACTGATTTAAATAATTTGACAAACTTGGAAAATTAGACTCAATGCACGTGTTCACTTAGAAATCTACAGTGAATAGCTTTATGCCAAGGTCATTCCTGGATATTTCAGAAAATATCGCTGTCTGAAAAATCTTTATTTTTTTGTTTTCCTATTTCCAAATTTAGAAGAAATAAACTGGCAACATCATATTAACATATTTACATGCTGAAATATGTAGATGCAGTGTAATTTTTGCAGATGGTAGGATTAGAGAATGTATACTGAACAGGAGGAAGGCCTGATATTTGAAATGTCAGTCATGACACTATTTTTGACATAAATTTCCTGATCGTTTTTTTCCTTAACAGAACTGAAATTCTTTTATTAAAAGCGCTTTCCATGTTTGTGTAGAATATATGTATGCAGAGTTTTGAAAATAAAATCTTTCAAAGGAGGTGCAGTGGCGGACAACTTAAGGTATATTTATGTGCGCATTCTATTTGTCAGGCACTTCACTAGCCTTTTAGCAAAGAAGGTATTACTTTACCACTCACAATAAAGTCGGTATTAACACTCCATCTTACAGATGAGACACCGAGGCTCAGGAAAATAAATTACTCTCCCAAATGCCCAGAGGTAGCAAGCGAGAGAATCAGAAATCACACGCGAGTCTGTCTAAAAGCAAAGTTTACCTCCTAATCTTCTGATGGTTCTAATTTTCTAACCTTGGAACTTAATTTTTCACTCTCTTCCACTGTGCACGTTCAGATTCTTGTTTTCTATTCTGCTAGCCCCATCACCTTAACAATGAAACAATTCCAGTTAACAGTCTTCAGGGGTTTCTCAAAAGAGGTGAGCTCTAGTTTGTCATAACGGTCTAGATTATAAGTTATTGGAAATGGTGCCAATTGCAAGGGCTTTGTTTTTACCTCGTGACAGCTGTGAGACAGAAAATGCAGCCCATTTCAAAAGTGGGCATAGTAACGATACCAGCTAACCTAGCTACATCTTTACAGTCCTTACCAGGTGTCACTCATTAGACCACGTGTTTTACCTGAATTATCTCATGTAATGTCCATAAAAATCATACAGGTTAGTTATTATTTTGAACCATATCTATCTATCTATCTATCTATCTATCATATTTTTATTGATTTCGGAGAAGGAGGAGGATAGAGAGAGAGAGAAACATTGATCATCTGTCTCCTGCATGCCCCCTACTGGGGATCAAGCCCTCAACCTGGGCATGTGCCCTTGACTGGAATCAAACTCAGAATCCTTCAGTCCACAGGCCTCTATCCGCTGAGCCAAACTGGGTAGGGCTTATTTTTGACCCTCTTTTAAAGATGAGAGAATTGCCAAAACTGGTTTGGCTCAGTGGATAGAGCTTTGGCCTGCAGACTGAAGGGTCCCAGGTTCGATTCCGGTCAAGGGCATGTACCTTGGTTGCGGACACATCCCCAGTAGGGGGTGTGCAGGAGGCAGCTGATGGATGTTTCTCTCTAATCAATGTTTCTAACTCTCTATCCCTCTGCTTTCTTCTCTGTAATAAATCAGTTAAATATATTTTAAAAAAATAAAGGACAATTGAACTTAAATAAATTGCTCAGGATGACCTGGAATTTGGTGAGGAGCATGTGTATGTGCCTGTGGAATTGGTGTGCAAGGCCCGGACTACTCCTCCAGGCTTTGTCTCCCCGGAGCGCCCACCTGTTAGTAGTAAGCGTTACCTTTGTGACATGGACGTTTAGGAGGCGGTGCATAGTTTCCTTTACTTCCTGACTCAAAAGAAACAAAGCTTACTCCAAATATTCTCCAGCTATTATAGTTTTTGGCAATGTTCCGTGTCTGAGACATACAACTAAAATCATTTTATTTCCAGTTTCTTTTGAATTTTTTAAAAAGATTTGTTTTGTAAATTGCCTAGTTTTAAAAGATTTTTTATTGATTTTTAGAGTGAGAAGAAGGGGGGGGAGAGAGAGAGAGAGAGAGAGAGAGAGAGAGAGAGAGAGAAATACCGATGTGAGAATGAAACATTGATGGGCTGCCTCCTGCATGCCACCTCCTGGGGACCAAGCCTGACACCTTAGGCATGTGCCATGACTGAGCATCGAACCAACTGGCAACCCTTCAGTACCCAGGACAATGCCCAATCCCATGAGCCACACTGGGCAGGGACTTTCCCCGTTTCTTAAACATGATCTAGTAAATATCTGAAGGATTTTTCTGTTCTTCAAGGTTTGTTTCCAATTATTACCATGAAACAACTGTGTCACCGTAGAGATTATTTTTAAACACTATGCACCAGGACGATGAAGTTTCAGTGTGACTTATGAAAGCTGAGCATTTTCAAACGTTACAGACATCTCAAGGATGAAGTTCATTTTCAGATGCTTCAGAGGAAGAGGAAAAACATTTGAACTAAAACAGGAAATGTAGGCAGTGGGAGCTGCGAGCTGGTAAAAATAGGTGTCTAATTCTGGAGCAATCCATTATTAAGCACTCCAGAGTGAGACGATAAAAATACAACCCCGCACCGCCCTGGGTGTCTGATATTTTGTTGGGGCTCAGAATGCCATTTTTGAGGCAGAAAAAGTCAGCGCGCAGCAACAAGCAACAGAAGCGACGTTTTCTCCTCTTCTCGCTCTTGGGATTCACCCCACCACGTTGCCCTCCATCCAGTGGGGCACACACACACCTGGAAAGAGGTGGGAAGACACGCAATGCACATGTTTGCTGGTCCAGGCGGACCTTGGCGCCTGATCCAACCACAGGCACGGCCGCTGCAGACAAGGGCCTCACCTTCCTCCTCTTCCTCTTCTTCCTCTTCCTCCTCCTCCTCCTCCTCCTCCTCCTC
>JAAGEH010000297.1:20510532-20531693 GCA_011751065.1 Lasiurus cinereus | reverse complement strand
CTCCTCCTCCTCCTCCTCCTCCTCCTCCTCCTCCTTCTCTTCCTCTTTCTTCTTCGATGCAGGCAATTCAAAGTTTAAGAACTTTACATATGGCCTGTAAGCATTTTAAAGACCCTCCTTCCACTGAGACCCCTGGAAGAGTCCCCAGGTTTTCTTTCAAGAGAACGTCATATTAATACTCGTGTGGATTCGAGATTGAACATCTCGTCGTCTTTCCGCTGCACCTCTCATTGTTCCTCTTCGCAGCGCACCTGAACCACATTGTGCACTTGGCAGAGAGCCCAGATTCCCCATTTAGGAGCAGTTTGATGATTTCACTTTCTCTTCTTCTTCTTCTTCTTTTTTTTTTTTTTCTGCCAACAGCAGGTGCTCTACTTTGTAAACAATGCCAGTCGCCATAATATTATTAGCTTCTGGATTTTTATTACCTCCTTGCCTCCCCACGTATTTTTAAACTTCAGGGCAAGGAATCTTTCAGCAGCAGCTCAGCAGGCTCCTTGCTGCAGAAGGAAGACAGATTCCGGCAGACAGAGGGCTTCGTTGTCATGTATCACTAGAAAGCGTAAGATGTGCCTAATCATAAAATTAGCCAGTAATTTCGGGTTTGTCTCCATTTTATTTTATTTTATTTTTTTAGGTGATGCGTTCACATCTGTCCCGTGCAGCATGCTAATTCCCTGCCAGTGCCTTTGTTTCACAGATGCTTAACCCTTTGCACCCACTATCTAAAGGGAGCTTTAGAAGGCTGTAGTTAGTTAAAAGCTAGATTTAAAAACAAAAAACAAAACAAAAAAAACACTTCACCAGTGGCCCAAGCTCCCAAGAACCGATGCATTCAATTGAGTGATTGTAACAATCAATGGGTATCGCTGCCTGATCGATTTCGCTTCAGCAGGCAGCATGAAATAAGGAGATGGCTGAGGGGATAGAATGGATCATGCTTGTTGTCAAATGTGATTTATTATGTTCCCAGCCACGGTGACCAAACACTGTGCGAGGAAAGTCTTTTTTGAAACGTCAAGTGCTACATGGGAGTGTTTGTTGAAACAAATCCAGATAAAAAAATGTCCCCAAACTGTCCTCAGAATTTAAAGTTTTACCCCCGATAACACTCTGTATGTATGAAACGTTGGTAAAAAAAAAAAAAAAACACCTGTTTTCTCAAATCAGCTCAAGTCCCTCTGGGAAATACTGAATGAAGCGAATCTACAATGAATTAGCCGGTTAGGGAACACTTTGCAAGAACCGCTGCGTGTGTAACCGGTGCAGAGCGAGACATTCTGTCCAGCCCAAGTCTAGATCTTCCTCTCGTTTTCCATCTTCTGAGATGGATTCTAAGATAACGCTCGGCCTGAATAATATCCAAGTTCCTCCTCCTTCAGGTTGCGAGGGACTTTCCATGAGCTCACCCAGAGGGAGAGAAACCGAGCTGTTTTAATTCTACAGCCCTGCTCTTTCCCGGCAAACTGCATCATCGAGGATCTGTACATTTTTTCCAGATCACTTCAATAAGTTGAAAACCCACCAGAGAACAGATGCAGTAGAAGAGCGGCACAGGAAGGAAAAAAAAAAATTAAAAATCCTTTGTTCTCCCTGCAGAGATTTACCACCATCCATCTATTAGCATTATTTCCCTTTCTTCTCTCTTCCTCCTTTTTTTTGTTTTTGTTTTGTTTTGTTTTGTTTTGTTTTTTGCCTCCCCAGCCAGATCTCAAGTTCTCTGAAGCAACCCTTAATCCGGGTCCCCAAAGGCCTAGGACTGCACGCGGCACAGATGTTCTCAGCACATTCCATTACACCTACATGCCATTACAGCTAATGGCTTACTCTGATGAAGAAAGCTGCTCTCTGCTCAGTGCAGCAAAGGGGAAAATCCCCGCCTGTACAGCGCGATCCCTGCAACAATGAGACGTGGGGGCAGGTGGTACAACAGAACTCTCTAATGTTAATTACATACTGTATTACCCCCAAATTTGGCTGGTCATTAATTATGCTAATTTGCCTTCTTGAAAATGAGCACCGTCGATGGGAACATCGGAGCAGATGAGAGCAAAAAAAACATCTCGTCTTCTCGTTGATGCTTTGAAACCTTTGAAGCCAGCCCAAAATAATGCTGACCGGTCTTGGGCCCAGCGAACTTCAGAAATTAAAAAAAAAAAATGGTTCCTGGCTGACCTGGGTATATAACCCTTCAGCATAAATATTCTGATTTTTTTCAGAAAATGAATACTGGCAGGAAGCCATGTCTGCAAGTGCTGGGAAGCAATGTATTTTATTAGTATTATTTGTTAATGTATTAAATATAAAAAAAATAAGGATAAGATCTAAAACATCCAAGAAAAAAAAAAAAAGGCGAGTTTACTCTGCACTGAATCCCAATCAGAAGGTTCTTGGGGAGCAGAAAAGGGGGAAATAAAAACTTGCCGGGCCACGTTTAAAATGTTCATGACATTGGGAGAGCCGGAGTGATGTTCTCCTGTGCATTTTTCATCGAGTTTTGATAAAGGGAGACGCGCATTGTCTCGAACAGCTCCTACGGTTGTAGATGGTATTTTTAAATTTATGACCTCATGAAACATTAACACGTGCCTCCTTTCCAACGAAAGCCCTGGTTTGCCTCTATTGATCCCCAGTTTAATAAAGTGCATGGATCCGGGCAGGCTATTTTTTTCACACACACACCCCCGCCCCTGAGTTAAATACATCTGAATTAAGTACAATTTCATTTCGATCCGCCGACACGGATTGGATTGGATGTCCGGAGCAAAACTGAGCCTCTTTCCTCCGGACAGGCTCCCTGTTCCTCCCGAAGGCTGCTGTTTCCTTCTCCCCATCTCCATATTCGCAGAGATGACAATCTGGCAGGGAGGTGCTGATCAAAGATAAATCTCACACTCTCACTTCGCATTTTCTAATTACACCATCTGTGTCAGACTCTTTCGTGGCAGTTCTGCCCAATCTGTCAAATGCTGCGTGCCTATGGGAATGCAGAGGAGCTGAGAAAATCTCCTTGTCTCCCTCCTTCTCCTCCCCCCCCATACCCGCCACCCTTCCCGACAATCCATCACCCCCCAATCGGAGCGGGGCAGATAGATTAGTCTAATTGGGGGGCTGGGATGAAGTTTCCAGGTTGCATCAGGGATGTGGTGTTTGGGGGATGCAAGACATGAGGCTGCAATTTGAATAATATACCGGGGCCTGGCCCAGCGTGGCTCCGAGCAGGCGGAGAACGCGCCCTGCATGTAATATCAGGAGGGGAGGGGCGAGGACTAGAGAACCCCCTTTTTTTTTTTTAAGGAATTGTGCATGACAAAAGTGTCTCCTTCCATTCCTCTCTTTTTTTAAAATAAATGATTGTGACCAGGCCCTGATGGGAGGCGTTTATCCTTTTATTATCATGCTAGAAAACATAAGGATAAGGAGTTAAACATGATGACCCAGTGCATGTGGCCAGATCTACTTGAATCAAGGCCCAACACACAAATACAATAACACAAATGAGTTCTCGTGGCACGTACCTGATGCTCCCAATTGGACGTAATCGATTAAAAACAAGAGACACAGAAGGCTGCAAATATATGTGGAATTTTTAACAATATATATATTTTATTGATTTTTTTACAGAGAGGAAGGGAGAAGGATAGAGAGTTAGAAACATCAATGAGAGAGAGAGACATCGATCAGCCACCTCCTGCACGTCCCCTTACTGAGGATGTGCCCACAACCAAGGTAGAAGCCCTTGACCGGAATCGAACCTGGGACCTTTCAGTCCCCAGGCAGACACTGGACCTTTCAGTCCCCAGGCAGACACTCTATCTACTGAGCCAAACTGGTTTCGGCTATCTGTTGAATTTTAAGATTAATTTTGATCTCTACTTTTTTTTTCTTTAATTGAGGATAAAAAAAAATCCATGAAATATCAAAGAAAAACAAAATGACTGGCCCTTTCAAACGAGAATCATGGCATCAGAACGATTTCTAGTTATTGATTTCTCTCTGCCACATGTCACTGCCTTTAAGTCATGTGGCAACCGGTGCCAAGGTCTGGGGCTCAACATCATAAATCATTTCTAACTTTTCCAGGGTCTACCCTTATGTGTGTTCATCTAAAAATGGCAGTGCTCTGACACCCGGGAGGTCCACCCTTCACTTTTTCTTATCGAAAGTTCTTCTAATAACAATGCTTCTGCGGCCCTTGAGAAATTGGTAATCGCTTTGCATCCTGGTCATGGTCAAATAAGAAAGTCTCTGGTAAAAGGGGAACAGGAAGGGAACGTCAGACCATTGGACTCTGGACCGCGCCGTGTTAATTACTTTTCTGATTGTCTGTTTTCCATCAACTTCACTCTTCTCGTTTCAGACATTTGTGGCATCTGCATGTAAAAGCACCTTAAAGATGAGACCATGACTCTGACACGACAAGATCATGCTGTTAATGCCTTTGGTTCTAGTGAATTGGAGAGGCATTTTCTCAAATATACTATCTGCATCCAGTAGGACCGCCCCTGCAGGCATGTCACCCTCTGAGATACCAAATGTGGAAGAACAGAGCTATGCCTGACAATTCTGCCTTGCATATTGTATAGGATCACAAGCTGTTTATTAAATGGCACTGGCATATTTAATATTCACAAGGAGAGGAAAACGCTGTTTGAGTCACGGAGCAAACCAGACTGATGATGCTGACGTGACTGCATGTTAGGGAAGGAAACCTAACAACCTGTGCCTTGAACATTTCCTTTCTTCTGAAAATCAGGACTTTGTCATCAAATCTTTATGCAAACTTTGCAGTTCTTTAGATTCTAGAATGTTTCATTTTCAAATCATGGACAAGGTAAACTCACTCACTATGGACAATTTCTCAACAACGCCCTTGTGAGGACGTGTGTAGGTAAAATTTAAACCTCTGTCTTCTCCAACCTTGATAATACATCCATGGGAATACTGATTTTATTGGAATTTAGAGTTTCTTGATTTATTAAGATGTCAATGCACTATTAGTTTCTTTCTCATAAGTATATATACACATATACACATTCATATATGTCACATCTATCTATCTACCTACCTACCTACTTATGTATCTATCTACCTATCTATCAATCATCTTACCTATTATAACTTGGATATTTAGAGAAAATGTAAAAAGAGCATTATAGATGATCAAATTATAGCCCAGAGCCTGGACATACAGTGGTACCTCGAGATACGAGTGCCCTGACATATGAGGTTTTTTGAGATAAGAGCTGTCGAGCGAGTGATTTTTGCTTTGAAATACGAGCAACATTTGAGATAGGAGTAATCGTGCAGATTGGCTGGCTGCACACGACCTACCAGTTTACTGCGACTCGAGCGTCTCATAGTTTCCCATGCCTCAAGGTTACGGAACAAATTAAACTCATATCTCGAGGTACCACTGTACAAGGAAAACACTAACTAAATCTATCCTTTGCATTGAAGAATAGAAAGATGAGGAAAAAATTAAAAACAGTATTCAATTTCATGAGGAGTTACTGCCATGGTGAGTAAAAAAAGTGTTTTGCATATCAAACCTTCTGAATACCCTAACATGGGCATCTGTGAAGGTTCCATTCAGTAAACGTTGTCATTGAATTACTTAATCACATCACCTGCTAATTCACATGTGAAGACCATGGGATATTAGCAGAAACTAATTATTACCATTCAACAGCATACAAGATCTAAAACCTATCTTTGGTCTTCTTTATTCTCATGAATTCCTAGACAATTAGAAATAAAATATTCATAAATCCTGTGCACTTTTAGAGAAAGTAAATGACCACTTCCATAATTATTTGCACAAGTATACATTTCTACAGTATTCACTTCTCTCCATTCTGCTGAAAAAACATCAATCCTATCTAATGAAAGAGAAACATGCAAAATGACCATACCTCCGCTGCACCCACCAGCCAATCAGAGCAAGTATGCAAATTAACCCAACTAAGATGGTGGTGGCCATGGAGCTGGAGCAAGCAGGAGGCTTGGGTTACCCCTGGCAATGGAGGAAGACACGCTTCCTGCCCACCCTGGCCTGCTCTGGCCTCCACTCAAGACTACAAAGTTTCAATTATAGAAGATAAATAAATCCCAGATACCTGTCTCCAGCCCACCCTGGCCTCCACTCAAGGAGGTGCTGAAAAAAAAAAAGAAAGAAAAAGAAAAACAAGAAGGGCTTAGGGTTTGGTTGCCAGGGCAGGGGATGGGGGGGTGGTGATCAGGCCAGGATGGAATGGTAGTTGTAAGTGATTAGGCTGGTGGGAGGTGGGGACATTGGGGGTAAGCAGACCAACAGGGAGGCCAGTTGGGGGCAAGCAGGCCCCAGTGGGAGTCAGTTGGAGGTAATCAGAACAGCAGGGGGGGCAGTTTGGAGTGAGTAGGCCAGCAGGCAGGCAGGTGAGAGGCTGGAGCCAGCAGTGCCAGATTGCAAGAGGCATGTCCAACTGCCAGTTTAGGCCCAATCCCTGCAGGACATCCTTCAAGGGGTCCCAGATTGGAGAGGGTGCAGGCCAGGCTGAGGAACACCTCCCACCCCCGTGCATGAATTGCATGCATGGGCCACTAGTATATATATAAAACCCCCATATGCAAATAGACCAAATGGCAGAACAATTAAACAACCGAACAACTGGTCACTATGACATGTACTGACCACCAGGTGCACACAGAACATGGTGGGCGTCAGCAGAAGGCTGCAGAGCACAGAATATGGTGGGTGCTGGCCATGGCAGGATGGTGGAGCACGTGAGTGAGCGCGCCAGACGAAGGCGGGGTGCCAGTCACTGTCATTGGGGCGAGCCTCTGGTGGTTACTGAAACTTCTTTGCTCCTGTGTGGCATGGTCCCAGCAAGCATTTGCACCTGCTGCTGGTGCCACCCGAATCACTTGGCACTGTCAGTGGATGCGAGTAGTGGCTGTCAGCCCTGATTGCCGCTCAGGGATTCTCCACCTCCCCCTGCTCCTGAGGGGCGATCAGGGCAGTAGCTGTTGCTGGCCCCAATCGCTCCGTGCTGTCAGAGGGTGCAAGTGGGGCCAGTGCTGTCAGTGGCAGGAGCGGGGCTACTGGCAGACATGGGACTGGAGGCCACAGAGGGAGGGCTGGGTAGGGGTGTGGAGGATGGGCCGACACCCACCCCTGTGCCCACTGCAGCCTCGTGACCTACAGTTCCTTTTGAGGTGCACAAATTCATGCACTGGGCCCCTACTTGGCTATAAAATAGGTCTGTTATTATAATGAGTAATCTTTAAATTCAAAATTGAGCTATTGCAGGTGACACTTATGTGCATGTTTTTTCCTTGATACATATTAGCTAGATCTTTAACAGCTCTACGATATTTACAATTTTCTCAGGTTTGAAAACACCCGTGTTTAAATAAAGATCTTTGGAAAGTTGCCTATTTCATTTTATCCCCAACACCTTAAAAACACGAAATGCTTTACATCCTTTCTAAACTCACAGAGAAAGCGAGGAAAATAGTCGATTGTTTTGAAGAAGGAAAAGGATGTAGGAGATTTGGGGAAAAATCAATAACAGTTTCTTAACCGTTCACAGCCACTTCTGCAATTTGGTTTCTGCCCAAACACCCACTTCCATGTCATGTTTCCATTAAGCACTAAGAACTAAAAATAAAAGTCAATATCTCACAGCTTTGTAACCCAGTCCAAGGAATCAGGCATTCTTACTTCAGTAATGCTTCCATGTATAAATATTTTACGATGAAAGATTATTTTGTGTTTTCTGGCTCACGAAAACTCCGCAACCCGAAGTATAATATTTACAAAAAGGAAGCGTAACATTGTGGGCCAGTGTTCGCAGAGCTGTCTCCCAGATAAGGCATTAAAGATGGGAAACTCCAGTTTCACCTCCATCATCCTGGAAACTAAAACGGGGAGAAGCCAGACTGCCAATTCCATTTGGTCTTGATCACTGTCCAATCCCACCCCCACCTATGTTTCACACCCCATTTAGAGCAGGCTTGGAGGGACACCCAAAAGATTTTGGAAATAGGCTCAAAGCGGATCCAGACTCTCCAGACGTCGGCAGCGTTAAAAACAGGACTTTTAAAAATAACATTTCCTGCTCTTCCTGCTTCTGGTCAAGCCAAAAATTCCATACAAACGGCTTGTCCTCGTGGAATTTTGGCACTTCCTCTGCAAGACACAGCCAGCATCTTGAGGTGCAAAAAGGGATGTGGGAATGAAAACGGATTGAAAAGTTGCAAGTCGGGACGACGACAAACGTTAGGAGAGCACCTCTAACAGAGCTCGCATTCACCAGAGCGCTACATCTAAGAGTAGAGTTTCCCTAATTATGGAGTTGAAGTCCAGCCAACCTCTCCATAATTCGCTCTCATCTTGGGCGTTTTAATTAGGATATATGGGACATCCACGTAGATTGGAAACTAGCAACTTTCCATTCAATCCCATCTGTAGTTTTAAAAAAGTTTAAAAGTACTCTTTACAGTTACAGGCGCTGCTTACCGCAACCAGACACGATTGCCTGGCCAACAGAAAGAAGAGTTAAGGGTAAAAAAAAGAAATAATATTGCTATTAAAAAAATGAAAACTTTTTCTAGAAAGGTAACATTTTCTTATTTATATTTATATTTGATTGATTTTTCACAGAGAGGAAGGAAGAGGGACAGAGAGCCAGGAATATCCATCAGCTGCCTCCTGCGCACCTTCTCCTGGGGATGTGCCTGCCACCAAAGTACATGCCCTTGACCAGAATCGAACTTGGGACCTTTCAGTCTGCAGGCCGACGCTCTATCCACTGAGCCAAATTTGTCAGGGCTGAAGGCAACATTTTTTTAAAGAGGATGAGATTTAATCATGGAAGTGCAGATGGCCCCTTACTTAACAATGGTTTGACTTAGGATTTTCGATTTTACTATGGTGCAAAGGTAATACAAATTTAGTAGAAACTGTACTTCGCATTTTGAGTTTGATCTTTTCTCAGGCTAGCAGCACGTGATAGGACACTCCTCATGATGCTGGACCAGGCAGGCACGTGACCACCAGGGTCAACAACCATACTCAACAGTATCACCATTGTGTTAGACGATTTTGCCCAACTGTGGGTGAATGCAAGTGTTCTGAGCAGGGGTAAGGTAGGTTAGGCTAAGCCCATGGTCGGCAAAATGCGGCTCTCAAGCCACATGCAGCTCTTTGGCCCCTTGAGTGTGGCTCTTCCACAAAATACCATGACCTGGGCGAGTCTATTTTGAAGAAAATGGCGTTAGAAGAAGTCTAAGTTTAAAATATTTGGCTCTCCAAAGAAATTTCAATCGTCCTGTTGATATTTGGCTCTGTTGACTGATGAGTTTGCCAACCACTGGGCTAAGCCATCACGCTCAGTAGGGTAGGTGTGTTAAACGTATTTTTGATGTAATGATGTTTTCAACTTATGATAGGTTTATTGGGATGTAACCCTACCGTAAGTCCAGGATCGTAGTTTCAGACAGTGATAAAACATAGTAACTGAAATGCCAACTTTAGCATATTAATAGGTACTTAAGGATGGAAATGCAGACTAATAAAACTTTTTATTTTCCAAAGTATTCTACAAATGTCCCCCATTCACAGACATTTTTGTTGGAAAATTCCATTGTATTAATGGTCATTGTTTTGTGAACCTATTGATTTATGAAAGCACTGTTTGATGGGATGATAAAAAAATGGGCAGTTAAAATTATAGCCACTTTTGGTACATTTTTTAGTCAGACAACTGTATTCCCTACCTAGAATATTTTCTTTCAAATGATTTCCTCTTCACATCTAGATAGGATCAGTTTTTATATCTATCATTACTGGGGATGTGGCCCTTGTCCCACTCCTATCTTCTATATTCTTGATGGAATCTGTCCTTTCCCAGCGTACCCAGAATGTCCTTGACTGAATGTTGGAAATACTGCAAGTGATCTGACTCACAGAAAATGGGTAAAGCTTCAGTGTACTGTTTTATATTATACGCTCCTATTTTAGCATTCATTTTATGATAATCACCAGTAGATACAGCCCAGACTAAAAGAATGGAGAAGGTGCTATTTTGTATACGACAATATTATAATCATTGATGTTGGAGTATCTAAAAAGGTTCTCCCTCAATTTTCTGTGGACAGATGTATGCTCACCAAGAAATATTGAAAATTATGGCTTCCCTCAAAAACGGCTGTCATGGGCACTAGGTTTGGAAGTATGTAGCATGTATCAAGGTAGAAGATTTCTTTTCATGACTCCTGTTAGAGAGTGGGAATTTTTGAGCATGCCCCATTCTAGAGAGGCTGTGGACTATCCCCCAGACAGAGTTATCAGTGCTGACATCAGGCCAGGCCTTGAGATACGGTCTCATGGCCCCTTCCCAGCACGTAGGCTTTTTTTCATAGCACACTGTCAGCTTTCTGAAGAACAAGATGACCCTGTGAATAACATGGTCATCAACTCTGACGTTGCCTGGGAAAACCTATTTGTCTTGGGTTGTTCGCTCTGCAAAAATAAGATGTGGTAAATGTACTTAAAAGTGGTCCTACACAAAGGGTCGCTGCTGTTCTCTGGACTCCCTGCATGGAGAAAGGCAGAGCAGTCGCTGGCCAGCTCAATACATTCTTGCTTGCTTATTCCCAACTTAGCAGCCTCCATGGTCATTTGCAATTGGTCGTGAAAGTCGCCCCACAACAACTCCTTCTCTGGGTATCATAGCTTCAGCTCTTTGGATTGTCAAGAGATGAAAGAGCACTCAGGAATGACTCTTTCCCCTGGAGGATCTCTTAAACCAGTAGAGTAAACAAGGAATCTAACCACCCAGGAGAACTACAAAGCTGTCTTCCATGTAGGCAGTCACATACAGTCTGGCTCAAAGTTCAGTATCTAGGATTCTTTGCCTCCACTCTTCATCTTGCATTTACCAGATGCATCCCTGAAGCAGTTAGACCCTTACAATCACCTGCAGGCAGGCCAGCTGTGCCCATCAAACCATTCCCAACGCTCCTTGATGGTCCTGGATAGCCGCTCCAATCTTTCCCATTGCCATATGCACACACAGTCACATTCGCTACCATCTCTCCTATCTTAGACTGATTTTTGTTTCCCCTTGCTTTTAATTCTTGGCTTTATCGGGAAGCTGTAGGTAAGACTCACCTCTAGGGCTCTTCTCCTTCCAGCTTGGGGTACCTTGACCAGTATACTCTGCTTTTGCTGGGCTCCTGGGTCTCAACTCCTAGCTCTCTGTCTGTTCTCTGGTACCCTCCTCCCAAACCCCAGGGTCCCAACCAAAGTCACTCAAGCAACAAAACGGTCTCCATTAAATTCTGATCTTAAAAATATACGTATATATAGGAGAAACAGTAGTATTTTCCCAAACTTGCTGTTGTACATTGAGTTAGTTTGATTGTTCGGACTTACATTTTGGTTACTGAGGCATGAAAGGAAAGTTGGCTTCAAAGAAAGACCCAAGGCATAACAAGCCAACAAAAAACAGGGGTAGATGAGAGGTAAGGACCACAGGTGCTGGAGATTAGAAGTTGGACTTGGCTCTCCCATAAGCACAGGGTGGAACTCACATTCATGGAACACTTTCCTTATGGCTGATACCACGTTAAGTGCATATTCATGATGTCCTGATCTTTTCAGATGGACGATTAAGTCCAGTTGCCTTTATTTCCACGTAGGCCATGCTCCCTTCCATAGAGGTGCCGCAAAGCTCTGCCCCGTAGTGTCCCTCAAGTGTCCACATCTGCAGAGCCCCTTGCTACCAAAAGGCACAATAAAAGGCAAGGGAAAAGGACAAAGGCCCTGCCCTCTGGAGCTTGACGATGGAACACAGATGGGAGGAGGGGTATGGGAGCGGGACTGGCCCTCAGATAAAGCCTCAGCAGGCTGGAAAGGGAATGGAGACCCAGCAGCAAGACAATCCGACCCCGGGATGGGTTGCAACGGAAGCCACAGGGTCTGCCTGGGACAGTGTTTCTCAACCTTCCTAATGCCGCGACCCTTTAAGACAGCTCCTCATGGGGTGGTGACCCCCAACCATAAAATGATTTTCGTGGCTACTTCATCACTGTCATTTTGCTACTGTTATGAACTGTCATGTAAATATCTGATAGGCAGGATGTATTTTCATTGTTACAAATGGAACATAATTAAAGCATAGGGATTAATCACAAAAACAAATATGTAATTATAGATTGTGAAATATTTATTTCTAATTACAAATAAATGAAATTTGGTCTTGAATCATGGTGTAGCATGGGCAACAGTCTTCATAAGACAACAGTAAACTACATGGCTACACTTCGCTACACCGAGGAGCGGTGTGTTGGTTCCTAAGACCATGGGAAATAGGTGTTTTCTGATGGTCTTAGGTGACCCCTGTGAAAGGGTTGTTTGACCCCCAAAAGGGGTCGCGACCCACAGGTTGAGAACCGCTGGCCTGGGAGAACCACCAGCTGAAATCCTGTCCCTGTGAGGGAGCCAGGGCAGAAGGTGGGGTGTCATCATTATAACCCCGGGCAAGGCCTGTGTACCCCGCTTTAGATTTGCCCCAGCTCCTTCCTCATCCGCTGTCGGTTGCCTTCCATCAATGTAAAGCGAGGCTTTTAATCAGCTGTCACATTAGTGGGTTCTTCTGTTCCTCCGAGCATTTTGTTTAGCTATCATGTCACTCTTTGCTGCTTCACTCACTGTGCATGTGTGTGGAGGGGTCTGGGGTGGGAGCCAGCTCTCAGTCAGGCGGGCCATCTCCACGCACTCAGCAATGGAAATGTGGCCCAGATATCTATGTCGAAACGACTGTGTGTGTGTTTTTTTTTAATAAAGTTGCAAAGTAAAATAAAATTAGGAGCGGAGGCGTAGTAAGGTGCTTTCCACCGTCAAGAAAAAGCCATTTCGCCGAGACCGGTTTGGCTCAGTAGATAGAGTGTCAGCCTGCGGACTGAAAGGTCCCAGGTTTGATTCTGGTTGAGGGCACATCTCCAGTGAGGGGCGTGCAGGAGGCGGCTGATCAATGTCTCTCTCTCATTGATGTTTCTGGCTTTCTATCCCTCTCCCTTCCTCTTTGTAAAAAATCAATAAAATATATTAAAAAGAAAAAGGAAAAGACATTTCTTTCTGTTTCAAAGCTTGGACTAACAGTAAATGAGTATAAATTGCTGACTCGGCTTCTTCCCGTTCAGCTTATGAAGAAAAAACATTCCGTAGAGGAGAAAAAAGTTATGTGGTATGTAAGGCGAGGCATGAAATGGCATAAAATATATTTAGAGGGTGTGAAGGCCAAGAAAGCAAAGAGGGAGAGGGGATATTTGCTGGGGAATCTTCCACTGTAAGTGCATTAAAATATACACGAATGGTTGAATTATCTTAAGCCATGACACCACCTAAGGACTATAAAGTCTGAAAGTAAGAATGGTTATTTTGGGAAAATGTTAACCTTTTTCTTGCAAACAGCTTGGTGGATTCGTGTTGCTTTCACCTAGATACATTCTTCTTACACAATCGCTTATTCCAAAGGGAATTTCAGTCCCATGAGGACGTGGGCCTTGAGAATATTACTTCCTGTCTTCTCAGGAGAACTTCTCTTTTCGGAGATGCCTCATCCCTTTACAGCTTGCTGCTCGGGGAGAAAAGTGCTAAGAAAGCAGCAGGTCCTGTCCAGCGCTGATGTCAGACACTGAGAAAACCTATAGCCCCACTGGCCTCAAACTTGTCATACTCTCCTTTCCCGTGGCCGTCCTCCTGGGCATTGAGGATGCCGTGTGTGTGTGTGTGTGTGTGTGTGTGTGTGTGTATGTGTGTGTGTACTTGGTAATTACACTGTCCAGGGATTTATGCAACTCGATTGCCTATGTCACTGCTTTTCTCTGAGTCTCCTTATTCAGACTAGAGCAGCGGTTCTCAACCTGTGGGTCGCGACCCCTTTGGGTGTCAAACGACCCTTTCACAGGGATCGCCTAAGACCAGCGGAAAACACCTATTTCCCACGGTCTTAGGAACCAACACACCACTCCTCGGTGTAGCAAAGTGTACCCATGTAGTTTACTGTTGTCATATGAAGACTGTTGCCCATGCTACACCAGGATTCAAGACAAAATTTTATTTATTTGTAATTAGAAAGAAATATTTCACAATATATAATTACATATTGTTTTTGTGATTAATCCCTATGCTTTAATTATGTTCAATGAAAATACATCCTGCCTATCAGATATTTACATTACAGTTCATCACAGTAGCAAAATTACAGTGACGAAGTAGCAACGGAAATCATTTTATGGTTGGGGGTCACCACCACATGAGGAGCTGTCTTAAAGGGTCGCAGCCTTAGGAAGGTTGAGAACCACTGGACTAGAGGTTCCATGTCTGATGATGCAATTCGAATTGCACCCAACATGCAACCCTGCCCATGACGCCCCAGCCATGGGAACGGATTCTCTGAAGGACAGGGGAGTTGCGTGTCTCTGTACGGAGCTGTGGGGGTGCTTCAGGCCACGGTTCCACGTTGGAGACCATGTTCCCTGCCTTCCTCTGGGAATCTAAAGCCCCCCCCACCCCCCGTCTGCTCCCTATGGAAAACTTGGATGCGGTTCCTATGATGGTGCTCTCATCCCAGGGAAGGCGGTGGAAAAGGGAAGGAGGCGGGGGGCTGGGGGGAGGAGGGAAAGAGAGGAGTGGGTTTGGTTTACAGATCATCTGAACACCCCCACGGGGACGCTTTTCAGAACCCAGACAAGGAATTCACAACATCAACATCCCACGTCATTTGCTGTTTCCATACATCATTTGCCTCATTAAAAAAATAAATTAAAAAAAAAGACTGGAAAAAAAAGCTAATGTGTGACTCCAGTGGCAGAGAGTGGGTGCCAACAGCTCTCTGGATGGCTCTTTATCTCATCCCCTTGGCGAAAACCGTTAACTAGGCGCTGGTGAGAAATCCTGTAACTGCGCGCCCAGGACGCAGGGCCCAGGGCCGGCGCCAAGGCCAAGTGCGTCTGCCAGATGTGGGAATGCGCTCCGAGCGAAGCACCGCGGGCGTGGCCCCCCCAACTGGCAGGCAGCTGCGGGGCCCAGCCATTCATCTCGGGGAGCTCCCCGGAGGGAGGGAGGGAGGGGGCGCTGTCAGAGGCGGCCCTGCCAGGCCGGCATCAGATAAAGCTATCAATGCTCCCTACAAAGAGACACCAGCCCTCGTTCCGGGCCGAGCCGCTCCGGCAATTACAAGCATTGACTACATTAAGCGGGGCGCCCTCTCCAACTGCCTGCCAACTTGAATAATCAATAGACTGCATGTAGAGTAAATTAAATCGCTGGAAAAAAAAAAACACTCTTTGGGAGAAAAAAAAAAGCCAAAGTTAAAAAGCTAATCAGGAATCCCTCATCCATGGAGAGACAATACCGGCTTCCCAAAGAAGGATGGGTGGGTCAGGGTTCATTCTGATCCCGGGGAGACCCTGGGCTGGCCGCTGGCTGGGGGATGAGGGGGTCCTCCCCTCTCTTATCCTGCCCCTTTATCACCGGATCTTTCACAGGATGCGCTCTTGCTGCCATCCGGAGCTGCGTGCACATCCCCAAGCTGGAAGGCTCCTGGTGGAAAGCCAGCTTTCTGGCTAGAGGCCTGCGGGTTTGACATGGTTCACGGCTGAACTTGGCTTCACGGTAGCAACGAGGATTTTTTTCTTCTTCTTTTCTTCTATATTTAGAATAATTGGGGATTTGGGAGATTTGCAATGACTGGATTTTTATTTAAAATAATGCCATTAGGGCAAGAGAGAGAGAGAGAGCTGGGAAAAGCCCTTTTGAAATACTTGGCTGCTTTACCTGGTCATTGTTTCAGAAGATGGAGCCAGCACATCCAGATTCCTCATTTCTTTCTCCACGAGCTATGTTTGTTGTTTTTTGTTTGTTTTGTTATCATCTTTGCTCCACTGGAGGGTCAACATGCTCAGAAAAGCAAACGTTAATTTGTACGTGATGTTTCTGGTGCCAAGAAAAGTGTGCGTTACTTTGTAAGGAATTATTTTTTTCATGGACACACACACATTGATGTGTTTTCTTTAGGGCTAGGAAGAAAAAATTATAAACTATTTCCCTATTGTCTTTTTAAAAAATCCAGGAGAGAAAAAAAAATGAGAGAAATATGAAAATAATTTTCCTCGTAAGCATTAAAAAAACACACACCCAAGTCATTTTAATGGATTTCCTTCACGATTAAAATGTAATGATAATAATTCCTGAGCTCAGAAGTCAAGTTAGTTGGTAGCAATCTATCTGGATAGAATTGGAAAAATCACCAAGAGTTATGTGTGCTTAACAAAGATACTTTCCACCATCAGAGAAAAAACAACATCCAAGCCATTATTGCAGAGACGACACAATTTTCTTCGTAGTCAAGCCTGTTTCTGAAAACAATATGTAACAGTAATAATATAGACACCTACAGCACTGATGAATATAGTTAAGCAGGCATTATTGCCATTCCCGCTGAATGGAAGATCACCTGATACGATGAGCAATTTGCCTATTAAAGAAAGTGATATTGAGGTGTATTTAATGTGGCATTTGAATGAACTCTTAACGACATTCAAGTTCTTTGGAAACAGGTAGTGAGCAAACTGCAGGATGAATTTGAAAACAACGGTCTGGAGTGAGGCTTTGCAAACCAAGGTATCTAGGAAAGAACTTAGTGGCATCATTTTTAACACACTGATGGGTTTTCTCGAGCCTCCTACATGGGAACACCATCAATTAGTTGTCAATAAACAGTCTGTTTTAACAACAGTCTGCTTCCTTTCCTATTAAATCTAATAAGGACAAAATCCTCTGAAAGGGTGTATTTAATGAGCAAACTTTATTAAAAAAAAAAAAAAACTTGCACCAGGAAAAAGGAGAAATACCACGAACTAAAGAGGATTATGTGTCACAATAAAATTCCCCAACTTGTCTGCTGATGAGATGATAATGTTGCTCATAAAAGCAGGAAGAAAGCGCCGCTGAGCTCTTGATAAAATGTCTTCTTGAGAACTATTGTATTTACTCCTTATTAGATTCTGAGCTCAAATAGATTTGGATTTGCTGAAAGCTTGGGCATTTAAAAGCTCGAAGATCATCAGGTACATTACTCATAATTTCCACATCTGCCTTTTCTGCTACAAGACAGAGAGAGAGAGAGAGAGAGAGAGAGAGAGAGAGAGAGAGAGAGGGAGAGACTCTATTATAACAGCCTTCCTGCAACTTGATTACGCCCAGTCTCTGTTACAACGTGCACTTGAAATGCTGTTAAGATGTGCAGCTAACTGCCATCTTCCGTTACGTGGAACCACACTCCTGCATGGACAGCATTTGGTGATGGTGGGAATGAAATGGCCAGAGACCTGCCCACGGAGCTGGGAGAAACAGAAGGCCCCCCCCCAAAACCCAGGCCCCGCAGAGCAAAGGAAAGCTTGCCATTCATTACCTTGTGGTACCTTCTACTCAAAACCAGCTTTGGGGAGCTCAGGCGCATTTTGATTTGAACAAAATACTAATTGAAATGGCCGTTAAGTAGGGGAGCAGCCATTTGGATATGGTTATGCTAGGGAGAAGCTGGCTGTGGGAAGTAAGAAGCGAGAAGATTCTCACCGTCGATGTGGCCAAAGCAGCACAATCTCCCCCCCACCCCACCCCCCACACACCCCTAACCCTGAAATACTTTAATTCCTAATGGAGAGGACGTCTTAGGGGTGGTTTCCACCATCTCCTGAACATTTGCTCTGAGTTCAAGGTCCAGGTGTCCCCAGACGAGTAGTTTAAAATAACCAGTTATCGCCGAGCCCGGTTTGGCTCAGTGGACAGAGCGTCGGCCTGTGGACTGGAAGGTCCTGGGTTCGATTCCGGTCGGGGGCATGTACCTTGCTTGCAGGCACCTCTCCACAGTGGGGCGTACAGGAGGCGGCTGATCGATGTCTCTCTCTCATCGATGTTTCTGACTTTCTATCCCTCTCTGTAACAAATCAATAAAATATATTTAAAAAACACACAAAACCAGTTATCTTTCAAGGAAGCAGCTCCAGGCACAGAATTGTACACATACATACGTCCTTTGTCTCATTGGATCTTACCCACTCACGGAATGGAGCATGGGATGATCACACGGTTCGTGAAGTGGGAATCCCAGGTTCAATTTATGGCAAAAATTCTGTCTTCCTTTTGATTGTGGGTTTTTTTTAAGACACAGGTTTGCATAGACACATCCTCAAACGCACACATAGGCACACACGCATACACACACACATGCACGATTATGTACATGTTTTCTCAGAGGTACAAAAGCAGCATATTTGAACGCTATGTTGCAAATCATGGGAACGGGGGTGGAGAGAAGACTAAAGAGATATTTTTCTAAAAAAATTTCACTCCTCTTGGAGAAAAGTCTATTCTCTGCAATTATACATTTTAAAGAATACCTCTCTCTCTTTTTCTCTCTCTACATAATTAGCTCTGACATCACAATTGGAGAAGATCGAAGGTCGCATGTACTGGCTATTGGACACAACAGCTAATGAATGTTTTGGGTATTCGCCCCCCAAATTTTAAAACATTTACTCCAAATATATATGCACCCCTATGTTCATTCTGGCATATTCACGGTGGCCAAGACACGGAAACACCCCAAGTATCCCTTGATAGATGACTGGATAAAGAAGATGCGATATCTAGGAATACTACTCAGCCATAAGAAAAGATGAAATACTGCCACTGGCATCAACATGAGTGCATCTTGAAAACATCATGCGAAGAGCAATAAGTCAGACATAAAAAATGAAGAACGACATGATTTTACTCATACTCACACCCTGTATAATAAAGATGTAATATGCAAACAGTTGTTATACCATGAAGCGTAACAGCCGACCATGTAACGACCAGATCACAGATCAGCAGGAGGCTACAAGCGGGCAGTGGAGAGCTACAGGAGGGGGCAGGGCAGCAAGCTATTGGGGGGATGGATTCGTGCGCAGGGCTACTACTATCCTATATAATAAAAGCCCAGCAACCGAATAGCAGTATGACCAGAACGACCAGTCGACCAGTTGCTATGATGCACACTGACCACCAGGGGGCAGACGCTCAATGCAGGAGCTGCTCCCTGGTGATCAGTGCACTCCAGAGGGCGGGTCCACAGCTGCTCGGCTGATCCCCATAGGCCACGCCCATCACCAGTGCATGAATCCCATGCCCCGGGCCTCTAGTGTGGGATATAAAACTGAAAGTAAAATATTAACAAACAAGATAAACAAAAACTCATAGACACAGGTTCCCAGAGGGAAAGGGGGTGGGGGTAATTAAGGGTAAAGGGGCAACTATATGTTGATGGAAGGAAATTTGACTTTGGGTGATAAACGTACAATGGAATATACAGGTGATGGATCATAAAATTGTACACTTGAACCTGCATAACTTTGTTAACCAATGTGCTAACCAATGTCACCCCAATAAATTTCATTAAAAATGTGCTCAATTATCACCATCACATTTTAAATGCCAATAATAAAGTTATGAAAATAAAAAATATTTATTTTAATCACCATTACCATTCTGATTCTTTTTTTAAAATCTACTTTTTTTTTTTTTTTACAGAAACGAAGGGAGAGGGAGAGAGAGCTAGAAACATCGATGAGAGAGAGACATCGACCAGCCGCCTCCTGCACACCCCCTACTGGGAATGCACCAGCAACCAAGGTACATGCCCTTGACCGGAATCGAACCTGGGACTCTTCAGTCCGCAGGCCGACGCTCTATCCACTGAGCCTAACCGGTCTCGGCACCATTCTGATTCTTGAATTACTTTTACTTAATTCCCTTCAGCCGACCTTATTAGTAGAGAATTTGCTACTTCCCTAGTCTGTCTGGTTCATTTATGAACTCACATTCTTAGAAAGTTCCTCTTTACAGCTGACCTATGCTTTCCCAAGTTTTTCATCGGTCTTATAGGGATAGGCCAATGTTCTCTTTTTTACTGGTGCCTTTCAAATATTGATAGGAATGAATACATCTCTATCTGAACTGACTCTTAATTAAACACTCCATTTATTCACCAACTGCTCATGTTATACCAAGGGCCACTTCCTGTTTTGGTGACCCTTAGTAAGTTTGCTTCAATTTTTCTATATTTTTGCATTAGTCTATTACTAACTTCTACTCATTTTTCTCTCTTTCATTTGTAACCCCAAGTAAATGTTCGTTAGGATCAGAGTTCTGCAAATACCTTTACTCAAACGGTGGCGAGAGGCATCTAGATATCCATGGCCCATTGTCCCTGGGATAAAAATGTGGCATTTTATAGACATGATTCTAGGAAGTGAGAAAGGGTGATCTTTCTACGTTAATTTCTTAAAGAAAATATGTGTGAATTTAGTAGAAAGAGAGCACAGATCTCTGAGTCCAAAGAACCTATTTTGAAAAGTGTTTCTATCCCTAGTAGTTACAGTGCTAATTCTTTTAAACCTCGGCCTTCTCTTGGGTAAAACAGGGAAAATTCCTCTTTGCAGGGTTGTTTGAAGAATTAGAAACATGAGTCAACTGTGAAAGGACAGAGCGGAGCCCATTATACCTGATCAATAGTAAGAGTGTCCTTGCTCAGGGAGTGAAGGAATTGTTTCTAGATTATGTTGAATAGTGATGCAAAATTGGGGAAAACCAATAAAGGTACTGTCGCTAAGAACTACCTACACTGATGACACACTTTTGGAGTATGGCTCTGACCCACTAACAGCACAGGTAAGACCACCATCCATCATTTCACAGAGACGGCGCCACTGAGCTCACTCAGCACCAGCCGTTTCTGACCCTGCTCTGCATCTGGTGTCACCAACACTAAGGTGAAAAGACCATGATGGGCCGAAACCGGTGTGGCTCAGTGGATAGAGTGTCGGCCTGCGGACTGAAAGGTCCCAGGTTCGATTCCGGTCAAGGGCATGTACCTTGGTTGTGGGCACATCCCCCATAGGGGGCGTGCAAGAGGCAGCTGATTGATGTCTCTCTCTCATTGATGTTTCTAAGTCTCTATCCCTCTTCCTTCCTCTCTGTAAAAAAATCAATAAAATATATATTTTAAAAAGAAAGAAAAAGAAAGAAAGAAAGAAAGAAAGAAAGAAAGAAAGAAAGAAAGAAA
>JAAGEH010000297.1:20434129-20510522 GCA_011751065.1 Lasiurus cinereus | reverse complement strand
AAAGAAAGAAAGAAAGAAAGAAAGAAAGAAAGAAAGAAAGAAAGAAAGAAAGAAAAGATGATGGGCTTTCTGTCCCTAGAACATTCCCCAGCCCTTGAACACTGGGGATTTTGCATCAGATTTTTTTTCATCAGTTTAACGACAATTGTGCTGAAATTACTCGGTTAGTCCGGGAATTTCTTTTATTGTATTTTTGTGCTTCTTGATTCCTTGTATTTTGGAGGGTGGCAGGGAATACATTCTGAATAAAGGATGTCAAGACAAAACGTCGAGTACTAGTTTTTCTTTACATAGTGCCGGTGGGAAATAATTATATGGATATTCCAGAGCAGAAATACTTCCTGCCCTTCGTGATAAAGCAGCATGCTCTGAGACCATGCTGTCACAGATTCTTCCTCTCGTGCATTTTTCTCTTCTCCACCCCGGATTCTTTATACGCGGCATGCTGCTTTTACATTATTTCCACTCTGTTAAAAGACGGTGTCAAATAAAATTAGTCCTCTCCACTCTGTGCTCTAACAATGTCGATGCGAGTGTCTATAGTCTTTATTTAATTTATTAACTGCATTTGTGCATATGCGTCTTTATAAATCAAAATGAAAGCCCTAATGCATTTTAGAATCCAGCTACATGTGTAGATTTCTAAAAAAATAGGCCCTCTTCTGAATCAAGTCTCACTTACACGGGAGGGAAACCAAGACATACAGCCTTGCTGAGGAGAGATTTTATTTGGAGAAGACGGGAGATTTACCATGGCAGGGAAAACTTGTTGCCTATCCATAAATTATAGCATCTGAGGAGGAAGTGTTTAGTGTGTATTCATATTCTGCCATGTGCTTGTCTGTGTGTGTTCCATGTGATAGGAGGAAGGCAAGGAGTCATCTCGCAAACCAAAGCAAAGGAGAAATGGACGAGAGGAAAGCATCCCCTTCATAAGCATGGAAATGATAAGGGCTCTTTTACACAGGGCCAATGAATGATCAAACCAAAGGAGGAAGTTCTGCATGAATGGCTCAGGTGGACACTGGCTCAAGCTCTCTCTTTCTAAGGTAGCTGATGATGACTTAAAGCAGTGGTTCTCAACCTGTGGGTCGCTACCCCTTTGGGGGTTGAACGACCCTTTCACAGGGGTCGCCTACGACCATCGGAAAACACCTATTTCCCATGGTCTTAGGCACCAACACACCGCTCCTCGGTGTAGCAAAGTGTAGCCATGTAGTTTACTGTTGTCATATGAAGACTGTTACCCATGCTATACCACGATTCAAGACAAAATTTCATTTATTTGTCATTAGAAATCAATATTTCACAATATATAATTACATATTTGTTTTTGTGGTTAATCCCTATGCTTTAATTCTGTTCAATTTGTAACAACAAAAATACATCCTGCATATCAGATATTTACATTACAGTTCATCACAGTAGCAAAATGACAGTGATGAAGTAGCAACGGAAATCATGTTATGGTTGGGGGTCACCACCCCATGAGGAGCTGTCTTAAAGGGTCGCGGCCTTAGGAAGGTTGAGAACCACTAACCTAAAGGGACCAGAGAGAAAAAAAGCTCTCCCCCTCCATGTGTGTCTGGCAAGTAACTGAACCAGTGGGATGAACAGAGCTGAACAAGTGACCACAAAACCCAGCCCATTACAGCCCTCGTGACCTCAGGCAAAAGGCAGCTCAGGAAGAAGACCAGTTTGATGGTAAGCGAGTTCAACTCACATTTCCACTCTCGGCTCGGTCTCACCAAACCCCCAGGCTCTGGACTAGAGGTTCTAGTTCCTGCTGGAGATCATGGCTCTCTGATTCCAGGAGAAGCAAGTCCATGCCCCCTATGGCTGAAGCTTTGCTTTCTGGGAACTTTAGCTGAAGTTTTCGTTCTGCCGAGCACGGTGATATCTTGGTGTCCTCAGAATGGCTTCTGATTATACAGCAGGTCCATGGAGTTAAACAGCAAATCTAACCTGGAAGTCTCAGGGTTCCTCTTCCTTGATCAATGTGTAAACATTTATTACACTTTGTAATATGGGTAATATGTATGATATGCAAAAGCAAGGTATGTTTCCATTGACAGAAAACCAAACAAACAAAATATCTATGTCTATACATGCACAAACTGCCACAATGAAGGATTTTCTGCTCATGTGGATAAAAATGTGATTGTAAGCTAGAAAACTGGCCTCTGTGCTATCTAATAAAAGAGTAATATGCAAATTGACCATCATTCCAACACACAAGATGGCTGCCCCTATGTTGTCAAAGATCCTGCCCCCATGTGGACACAAGATGGCCAGCAGGAGAGGGCAGTTGAGAGGGACCAGGCCTGCAAGGGAGGGAAGTTGGGGGTGACCAGGCCTTCAGGGAAGGGCAGTTGGGGGGACCCAGGCCTGCAGGGGAGAGCAGTTAGGGGGGACCAGGCATACAGGGGAGGGCAGTTAGGGGTGACCAGGCCTGCAGGGGAGGGCAGTTAGGGGCACACAGGCTGGCAGCGGATTAGGGGATGATCAGCCTGGCAGGCAGAAGCACTTAGGGCAATCAGGAAGGCAGGCAGGCGAGCAGTTGGCAGCCAGCATTGTGGGCCTAAACAGGAAGTCTGACATCCCTCAAGGGTTCCCAGATTGGACAGGGTGCAGGTTTGGCTGAGGGATACTCCCTCTGTGCACAAATTTCATGCACCAGGCCTTTACTATTATCTATATACATCAGACATTCCCATGTCACTCAGCTACCCCTCCAGACTTTCAGCTGCTGTCTGTGTCAGCCCAGCCAGCCCTCTGGTGCCTCTGTACTTCTTACTACTGTTGGAGAAATGAGCAGATCCAATTTTCCTCGCACTAGTGTGAGTGGGGTTCTTGGAGTATTCCTGGAATAAGCATTTCTGGAAGCTTCCACAGGAGAAGGAATAGTTTTTATTGGTGTGGTATGCTATTGCTCAGGTTGCAAAGTCCCTTGCACCTTCACCCAGTCCTGAAAAAGGTTCAGTTGGGGCTTCAGAAGAGCCAAAATAAAGCCTGTGCTGAGAGCCCATTCTGTGGTGGAGCTGGGTCCTACGGAGCATCAGGCTCGTTTAAGTCCGTTAGTCCATGTGTGGGTCCACATGGCTGTGGGTCATGTGAGTGTATGTGGGAGAGCACAATCCTGCAACAGGAGTCAGGCACAGCCAAGAAGAGAGAAAGAGAGGGTTCCTTTGTCCAGGAATTCAAATATCAAATCTTCCCACGCTGGCAATGATCATACCTACTGGCTACTGTCTTGGTCCTGACAGTGTCTAAGAGCAAAGCACCTTACTGGGCAGGCACCTATGGTCCCGTCCCTTCCCCCAGCCGTCTGTGAGGGACAGACTTGGAGAGTGTTAGCTTGTAGCTTCCTGACTAAGCTATATAAACGGCATGCCTATGTTATCTGTACTTCCCTTTACACCTATGCTGTTATTTTATAACCAGGTTCCTATAACGGTGTCACTGCCAGTCTTGATGTGGCCCCTGGTTATGTCCTTGGTGATAAGGGTTCTCTCTAGCTCATCTTCAGTTGGTTATCCAGGATGATTTTTCTCTGTTTTAGGTGTAATTCCAGTTTTGTTTTTGGGAGAAGGTCCGTGTAGTTTCCATTTAACCTGCCACCATTTTGGAATCAGCCAATGTTCTGTTTCTTGACTTTTGTTGGAAGGGCCTGCTTGGGAGGTGGGCAGCAGGCCTGATTCAGGGCCACAGTGGCTGGCACGAATCCTGGGTCTGGGAGGGGTGGTGAATGGGCACCAGGAACCCCTGGCCTCGGCCTGGCATCTGTGTTTAAGGTGGCTGGCCCTGTCCCAGGACTGCCCGATGCCTAGGTTTATATGAGCCACCTGGTGATGGTGTGGGTCAGAGGCTGGGGCCTGTGGTAAAGCTGGGTGCTCGCTTCACTCCCCTCCTCCCATGAGAAGGCTGCCTCTGTCTATACAGAGCTGTGGGGCTCAGCAATTCTGGGGGAGAGCCAAAGCGGGTAATGTGAGGCTGCCTCTCCTACCCTCTTGAATCCATTACAGTGGTACCTCGAGATACGAGTGCCCTAACATACGAGATTTTTGAGATATGAGCCGTCGACCGAGCGATTTTTGCTTTGAAATACGAGCAGCATTTGAGATAGGAGTCATTACGCAGATCGGCCAGCTGCACACGACCTACCAGTTTACCTCCACTCGAGTGTCTCATAGTTTCCCACGCCTCAAGGTTACAGAACGAATTAAACTCGTATCTCGAGGTACCACTGTACTTCTTTTATTCCTGTGCTCTACTCAGCTGCTGTAATCCCTCGCATGGGATGCTTAGCTCTTGGGAAGGTATTTTTACGTGGAGATAGTTGTTGAAATGGATGTTTCTAAGAGGTTATGGGATGCTCGAAATTCCTATACCACCACCTTTCTGATATCACTCCCAAAACTTACTACATTTATCTTCTATAATAAAATATTTACATCACTATCAATTTTTGAGTAAAAATTCTAGAATGTTTAGCCTGTAAACGCAGTTTCCTAAAAATAATTTATCAGTATCTTACAATATAAATTACACAATTATTCTAGAAAATACATTAAAAATAATTAAAAACTGTATTGCACCAGAGAGCAACATGATGACCCAGTTATTGCTCTATACATGTAGTCAGTCAGTCGCTATTAGGTAGACAGGCAATTTTAAATTCATTCAATACACATTTAGCAAGTGTTACTCACTCTTGAACACAAAGATAAATAAGACACAGTCCCTGATGGAGCAACTCACTTTCAATATTAAAAAAATAGTCAAGATATTCATTCAGTCAAACACTTGAAATTTATTGAGCACTCCCGGATGATGGATAGTCAAAGATGGATTGTCTTTATGGCCTTTGCTCTTGAGTAGCACTCAAACTAGTGAGCATGATAAATCCCCAATAATATGTTCCAGGTTTTATGACAAAGGACAGAGGAAGAAACATCTGGCTCCCAGGGCAAAGCAGTGGTCAAAAGAAGGTGACAACCATCCTGAAGGATGAGCAGAAGTAACCTCAGGGACAAAGACAGAAAGAGCTATCAGCAGGTTTGAGACCTGGAAATAGTTCAGAGTGTGGAACTCGAGTGAAGGGAGAAGAGGCTGAAGAGTCAAGAGGGGAACAGACGACAAATGACCTTTAACCTCTGTGCTAAAACCCTGGACTTGATCATTTTGGCACCAAATGTATGATTCTAGATGGTTTTAAGTAGAGTAGTCACATGTTTGTCTTGCATTTTAAAAAAGTACCGTATTTTCCGGCATATAAGATGACTTTTTAACCCAGGAAAATCTTCTCAAAAGTCAGGGGTCATCTTCTATGTTGGGTGTCATCTTATAGGGCGAGTATATTCCAAACTCTATATTTTAACTGGAAAAGTTAGGGGGTCGTCTTATACGTCCAGTTGTCTTATACACAGGAAAATACGGTAACTCTCGTGGCAGCGTGGAGGATATAAATAAAAATATGACAACCTAGAGACCATGTATATGACAGAGAGGAGGGTGGTGCATGTAAAAGACATTCCAGAAGCAGAACTAAAGGTATTGCTGGCTGCTTGGGCATGTGAGGAAAACGGGCAGTGAATTTGTAGCGGTGCCCAAATACGCAGGAGAACTGGGGGGAAATCAAGAGTTCAGTTTCCACTTGTTGAGTTTTCAGTGTCTAAGGAATAAACAGAGAAGAATGACCTTGAGGGCAGGGATCACATTTAAATCTCCATAGACCTTTAAGACAAATCCTTGCTTTTTATCTGGTGAGTGACAGTGAGACTGTTTTCAGCGTTATAAATTCCATGTGTTTATGTTAATGATTACACTTTCCTCCTGGAAGCCTGATAAACCCTTTAGAGCAAGAATAAACTCTGTGGTCCCGGTTCGATGGAGCATCCTTAGTCCTCAGTAAATAGCTCGGTAAACATGCAAAGCCCCATGTCCTCTCAGGGAGCCATGCGTTCTCCCCTCCTCCAAACATCCCACTCTTCACGCTGACCGCAAGACAATTAAAAAACGATTTTAGATGCTATCTGTGACTAAAATAAACTCTATAATCTTGAAAGTTTAAAGAGCTGAGAGCTGAATTGATCGCTGACATCAGTCCTCTCTTCCTCTCTGTATGCAGTTGTTAGTAAAAGACAGTCTTATCCTAAAGTTTGAGTTGGGCCTAGCTGGTTTGGCCCGGTTGATAGAATGTTGGCCTGAGGACTCAAGGGTCCCCAGTTCAAGTCTGGGATGTAGGCTCAACCCCCAATAGGGGGCATGCAGGAGGCAGCTAATCCATGATTCTCTCTCATCATTGATGTTTTATCTCTCTCTCCTTCTCTCTTCCTCTCTGAGATCAATAAAAACATATCAAAAAAATAATAATAAAGTTTGACTTGGTGGCCTTATTTTCCAAAGCAAACATTCTCAGTATCATATTTATTTCCTAAATAGCCACTTAACTTTTCCTCCTGTGCACACATTATTTCCCTAATTACATCACCAACTCACCCAGGGTATATCTTAAGTGTTTTTGTATCTTCAAAGACCCTCAGCAGAGCACCATGTACGCAGTCTGCACTTAGAGATATTTGCTGTTATTTATGCTATTTTCACTAATCAAACAATACGATTAAATATTTTAATAAGTCAAAGTTTAAACCTAAGCTGCAAGTCTAGGCTTTGACAAATAAGAAATCTGGATCTTCAAAATGGTGCAAAACTGAGAAAACACGCCTCTCACAAAGTCAAGTCCCCTCAATCCTTGTTGCTGCGTTCTCTGACTTAGAAAAGGAAAATGAGTTTGATTCATAAAAGGGGGAAAGGTAACTCATGTTTCAATACTCAGTGTTGATACCAATGTTTCTCCCTGCCATTGAACCTGATGATTTGGCAAAGAACAACAACAACAACAACAACAAAAAATTGGGCAAGACTGGCAATTGTCTGGTCACTTCGATCAGTATTAAATACCCGAGTTCACTTGGGAATTGAGTCACGTCCGCCTTTGCTTTCTCTTTCGATCGTTTACATTCTGTGTGACTGAGTTAAGCACACACGTGCTCTCCCACTTCTAAGGTGTGGCTATGAGTTTGACCAAGTCCCAACTTCCAACCCTCACAGGAACGGCGTGATGCCCAAGTCGCTCTGCTTGGAGGACCTGGAAGCAGGTGCATAAGGTTGAGGTGCACAGGGAAATAGAAGGCAAGGCATGGGGTGATCTATTCCTATAGGACAAACATGTAGCTTTCTACAAATACAGTGGTACCTCGAGATACGAGTTTAATTCGTTCTGTAACCTTGAGGCGTGGGAAACTATGAGATGCTCAAGTCGCGGTAAACTGGTGGGTCGTGTGCAGCCGGTCGATCAGCGCGATGACTCCTATCTCAAATGTTGCTCGTATTTCAAAGCAAAAATGGCTCGCTCGACAGCTCGTATCTCAAAAAACTCGTATGTTAGGACACTCGTATCTCGAGGTACCACTATATCAGATTCCAAGGTTCTAGTGCTTCCTGGCACTCATCAGTATAGGACATTTCTTTTTGAAATGAAATAAAAATAGCAACCTTATCGGTTATGGCTCAGAAGAAGATGGTGGTCTTACTGTATTGAAAAGCTTATCTTACTGGTATAACCAGTGATGTTACTATGTGGTTACTACATTGACCTTGGCTTTATGTCGGGAAGATCCTGTTCCCTATGGTCGTTGTGTACAAAACCCCTTTGCATCTGTTATCTCATTAAACCCTCATAATTACCGTATTTTTCTGTGTATAAGATGCCCCCATGTATAAAACACCCCCCACTTTTCCAACCCAAAATTAAGAAATCAATATTTTAAACATTTTGTCGGTTTTCCTCTTAAGGCCTTCTTTTTTGGCATCTTAAGAAGTTTTCTTTTTTTTCTATTTTCTCCACTGTCTGATCATACACTTAGTGGGAGGAGGTCCAAATTGTCTCTTTGCAGCTTTTTTTCTATGCTCTTTTGCATAGTTGATTACCTTCAGTTTGAATTTTGCAGAGGAAGACCATCGCTTACCAGTGTGTAGTGTCTTTTTATTTTTTGACATCTTTATGGGCTTAGAACGGTCTGGTCCCTGTTGCATCTGCACACTCTCCACCTCCACCTCCACCTCCAGCTCCAATTATGGTATCAGCTGACGTCAACAACAATAAGGCTTGTGATTGGAGGAAGCCTGTTTGACAAGATATCGGCAGCTATGCACCCACGCCTGCTTCCTTCTCAGTAAGATACCCCTCAATTTCATTCTAATGATTTTAGAAAAAAAATAGCGTCTTATACACGGAAAAATATGGTACCCTTTGAGGGAATGCTTATTTTTTGTATTTAACAGATAAGGAAAATAAAGCTCATAAATTGATTTGTCCCAACTCATGAGTTCTTACAGAGGCAGAACTTAAATCACAGGGTCCTAGCTCCTGGCTTTAGAAACCAAAAATCATTATCAGAATGTCTGCTGGAATCTACAGAAGAATCATGCTGTGGAATACTTCCGGAACTTCACAGATCAATTCATAAAACACTGAACAGAAATCTTACGAACAGGCTTAAACAGGAATGCTTCTAGTTGACTTGTATTTTTTATAATACTGGTTTGGTGTTGATGAACTTTAGCTTTTTCTTATCTGTGAAGCTCTTTATCTGCCCTTCAATTCTGAATGATGGCTTTGCTGGGTAATCTTGGTTGTAGGTTTTTGCTATTCATCACGTTGAATATTTCTTGCCACCCCTATCTGGGCTGCATAGTTTCTGTTGAGAAATCAGCTGACAGTCGTATGGGTGCTCCCTTGTAGGTAATGAACTGTTTTTCTCTTGCTGCTTTTAATATTCTCTGTCTTTTGCTCTTGGCATTTTAATTACGATGTGTCTTGGTGTGGTCCTCTTTGGATTCCTTCTGTGCGCATCCTGGACTTGTAAGTCTATTTCTTTCACCAGGTGGGGGAAGTTTTCAGTCATTAGTTCTTCAAATAGGTTTTCAGTATCTTGCTCTCTCTCTTCTTCTGGCACCCCCATAATTCTGAGTTTGGTACGCTTAAAGTTGTCCCAGAGGCTGACTCCCCCCATATGAATCTCGTGCGGAAATGGGGTTCAGTGCACTCGGAACTGGGAGTTTCTGTCTCCCTCCCGCTAGGAGAAGCCAGTCAGGCACTCTGCCGCCCGCTCTCTCCACATGCCTGTCTCCATACCTCAGCTTTTTGCAGCTCCTCTGAGTCTCCGTGAGCCCCTCTCTTTCCTTCTAGTTGTAGAATTTCCACTCGGCCAGCTTTCCTGTGGTTCTCGATGATGTCCATTTCTGTCTTTTAGTTGTAGTTTTGAAATTGCTGTGCAAGGCAGCAGTTTAGGTATTCACCTATGCTGCCATTTTGGTTTCTTCTGGAGCATTCTTTTCTTAAAATATATTTTTATTGATTTCAGGAAGGAAGGAAGAGGGAGAGATAGATAGAAACATCAATGATGACAGAGAATCATTGATCGGCTACCTCCTGCATGCCTCCTACTGGGGACAGAGCCCGCAACCCAGTCATGTGCTCTTGACTTGAATTGAACCTGGGACCCTTGAGTCTGTAGGTGGATGTTCTATCCACTGAGCCAAACCAGCTAGGGCAACAAGGTTATGTATTAATCAGCTGATGAAAATGTTGTTAGTAGAGGCCTGCAGAGCAATGGTTAAATATTTGTTAAGTCAGTGTTGGCAGTGACTTTACAGAACACGTAACTACAGCAAACAGTGAGATTCAACTATAGATTTGGCTTCTGGTATCCAGACGGATCAATAAGACAAAAAGTCAAAATGATAGACCCTCCTTTCCCCCAACTGATGGACGGAGTATGATGTAACTAACCTGTACCTGCGGCCTGGACATTCCTGAGCACCTAACCAGGCACCTTATATGGACTAGTCATTGAACCATCAATCAATCAGCACCTGCCACATAACTTGAGCTTTTGATTCCTAAGTACCTAAGTGCCTAATCACGTGCCTTATATGAAACCACCAATCAGTGCGTGCCAAGTACCTTAAGCCCCACCCCTTTCCATTCCTCCCCGCAAAAGGCATGTTCCCCTCTGTACGTGTTGCTGTTCTCCCCTTGGGGGACAGCCCTGCAGGGTCCTTCTCCTCTAATAAAGCCCGTGGTCCTGTTTTTTTGTGGCCTTGCTATCATTCTTTCACAAAACAATAATTTTCATTACTGCTGAGAACTACAGAAACTATGCGTACAAAGCCAAAATTGTGAATGTAGTTGCAGGCTTCAAAACAAAAACAACAACAACAACAAAAAAACCCATATTTTAAGTATATGGTTCCCGGCACACTTTTCCCTTTTTAATAGGCATACAGCAGTTTGGAAAGCAATTCGTGTTGAGTAAAACATTTCATAATGTCATGAAAGGGTAATATTATAAAGTTTCAATAACCTCGAGTTGGTGTTATTGAAAAATAAACACTACATACATATTTGCACATTAATTTTTATTGCTGAATAGCAATAATCCTCTTATTTGTGGTTTTTGCCGTGATTTTAAAGCCTGTTCACGTGCATCAGATGCCTTTTATCTATAAGTGGGTGTGCTGACATTCAAGTATTACCACCACGATTTCGCTGACGCGAATAGTGGGCTTCTACAGTCATGTGACTTGCCCCTAGCAAACACATGCCACTGTTGAAATTAAAATTCAGAAGAATCCAGATATTTACATATTTATCCCTGTGCTGCCAGGCCCAGGGCCCTTTCTAGCCTTGAGAAATTCTTCCCACATCTTCTTTGTCTGCGGATAAAGTCAACTACTTAGACCGTTTGAAAGTGTCCTAAATGGCTGGTGGCTCAACATTTTTCATTTTTCATCCAACCCCACCTCGACTTGAAAAAGGGCTTCCCATAAACACGCTTTATTTTCCCTTTTCTTTGGACTCGGAAAGCCAGTATATTATGTCTGTTCTCTGCGACGTATTTACTTAGCTACAAGTTGGATGTGTAACCTGTGTCTTAGGGCTCCATGCTAACATCACATTCCTTCGCTCCACAGTAAATCCTCGGAGTGGGAGGTGGGGGCGGGGAGAGGAGAGTATGTAAGTGCGGGAGACATGTGCATCTGGTTTATGTCTTGTACCCAAGAATATTCAGTTTCCTTTTTTGGAACATTCCGCTTTACGCCGAACGAAGAAAAGCAAACAAACTCCAAGAGAGGGCCAATGTGGCTGCGGTGAAAAATTCGCTTTAAAAACGTGCCATCCTCTCACCGAGGGGGGAATAAAAAAAAAGTGTGGCCGCGTTCTGTGTGTTAAGTATTCCAGGGAAAATGCATTTATTTCTGCCCGGGGTATGTGGTGTCATGCACCGCCTTGCACTTGGCAGATTATCTTATTTTCAATGGATTCCGTCGTCAGCGAGGGGGCAGATGTTCGTGACAACAAAAGGAGGACAAATGAGACTTGGGCAAAAAGGGAGCAGACGGAAATAAATACAACACATGGTTATTAGCCTACCGAGTGCCGTCAGAAATAAAAACTTGACATGCATGAGGGAGCAGGGCGATGGCGCATGTCAGGGAAACAGGCAAGACAAGGGGCGAGATTTTGTCAAGTTAAAAAAAAAAGATGCCGAAGCCGGTGTGGCTCAGTGGATAGAGTGCCGGCCTGCGGACTGAAGGGTCCCAGGTTCGATTCCGGTCAAGGGCATGTATCTTGGTGGCGGGCACATCCCCAGTGGGGGGTGTGCAAGAGGCAGCTGATGGATGTCTCTCTCTTATTGATGATTCTAACTCTCTATCCCTCTCCCTTCCTCTCTGTAAAAAATCAATAAACTATATTAAAAAAATATATATATATTATGTGCCAAAATATCAACATCTCAGGGAATACTTTGTCGGATTCCATTCTCACTCACCTCCTCAACCATCTGACATAAAAGGAAACGCAGAAAACAGAGCGCAGGGTCAGACTTGAAGAACTTAAAGATTCCTCAGCAGTTCGACCAGGCCAGTGGTCAGCAAACCCATCAGTCAACAGAGCCCAATATCAATAGGACAACGATGGAAATTTCTTTGGAGAGCCACATTTGTTAAACTTAAACTTCTTCTAACGCTACTTCTTCAACATAGACTCGCCCAGGTCGTGGGATTGTGTGGAAGAGCCACACTCCAGGGGCCAAAGAGCCGCATGCAGTTTGCCAACCACGGGACTAGGCACAGAGTCGCTTAGAATGCAGACACAATATTTATTTCCATCACGTTCTCAAGGAACAACAAAGAGTGAGCTAAATAGGTAAAGCCCATTCCTGCTACACCCATGTTGGCATCCAGGTGACAGGAGTTTCTAGTGGCAAGTCCAGGCGGTAAAGGGAGGTAGTCTTCTTTGCTGTGGGTTTGCTGGGACCAGAAAGAACTTGGTTTCGTGAGGATTTAACAGGGTATGGTCAGGGCTGGAGAAGGCTCTGCTCCAAAAAACCCGCCTGGTAAAAGGGTAACCCAGGGATATTTAATGAGGGTGCCTTCAGAGACCCCCTGGGACATGAGTGGTAAGAGGCATTGTGTTGGAATTACTGCTGATTGGTTCAGTGTTATTTTGACCCTTTGAGTCCTGGGAAGTACCCTGTCAAAAGTGACAAGTGCGACTCAAACACACTGAAGAGTGTAAACAGCTTAAGCTCCGTCTCCATGGAACGGACAGTGTCAGGGAACATTCGTTGTTTGGGTGAAAGAGAGGACATGAGAGGAAGGAAGGACTAAATCCAGCCTTGGAACGAAAAATGAACGTGAAGCATCTTCAGCCGCACAATCATTTACATTTTCTGAATGAAGATGCAATAGACCCCGTGGGAAAGGCAGGGAAGACTTTGCTCCGAATATTCTACTGACCATTAGCGGTCAGCCCCTGAGGCCTCCTCCCTGTACTAACACGGTGGGTCAAGAACAACCTGAGTCAAACCCGGTTTGGCTCCGTGGATAGAGCGTCGGCCTGCGGATTGAAAGGTCCCAGGTTCGATTCCGGTCAAGGGCATGTACCTTGGTTGTGGGCACATCCCTAGTAGGGGCCGTGCAGGAGGCAGCTGATCCATGTCTCTCTCTCATCGATGTTTCTAGCTCTCTATCCCTCTCTCTTCCTCTCTGTAAAAAAATCAATAAAATATATTAAAAAAAGAAAAAAAGAACAACCTGAGGCTGTTTATCTCCCTTACCCTCCCCCCCCTGCCCCTGCCAGGACACCAGAAGACAGCATTTATTTTAGAGAGAAATCGCTTTACCTAGTAGGCAGATTCCTCCAGAGTTACTCTTGTAAGATGGTGTTCCTGGGAGCATTTCTGCGAGCGTTCAGAAGACGGTCTGCATGTGACACTGGAAAGTTCTAACAGCTTATCGGACAGAGGTGGCCGTGGGGACGGGGCACTCGTGCCAAGTGGCGTGGCGCAGGCAGAGCTCCCAGTGAGAGCGAGCTCTGTTTGCTCAGGTGCCTGGGCCGTCACCCAGTCCCTTTAGGCTCTGAGCATCTGGCTCCACACGCACACACTTTTCAAGTACAACTTTAGGACCGAGAAGGAGGCCAGGAAGACGCTGTTCTGTGTAGCAATCGCATAGAGTCACCGAGAGACAGAGAGAAAGAGAGAGAGAGAGAGGTATTGCCTTAGATCAGCGGTTCTCAACCTGTGGGTCGCGATCCCTTTGGGGGGTAAAACGACCCTGTCACAGGGGTCGCCTAAGACTATTGGAAAACACCTATTTCCCATGGTCTTAGAAACCAACACACCACTCCTCAGTGTAGCAAAGTGTAGCCATGTAGTTTACTGTTGTCCTATGAAGACGGTTACCCATGCTACACCACGATTCAAGACAAAATTTCATTTATTTGTCATTAGAAATGAATATTTCACAATATATAATTACATATTGTTTTTGTGATTAATCCCTCTGCTTTAATTATGTTCAATTTGTAACAATGAAAATACATCCTGCCTATCAGATATTTACATTACAGTTTATAACAGTAGCAAAATTACAGTGATGAAGTAGCAACAGAAATAATTTTATGGTTGGGGATCACCACCACCTGAGGAGCTGTCTTAAAGGGTCGCGGCATTAGGAAGGTTGAGAACCACTGCCTTAGATGTTAATAAGGATGACACCCCATACATATATCACTAATGATTCTCCCTTTGCGATCTTGAAAACCCGCAGTCCTTACATGGACCCTGGCTTAACAGTGTGCCTGTGTGAACCGACTGGGGTTGAGGAGGATTTCAGCAGGCGGGGCGTTCAAAATAAGACCCCTCTTTTATCTGGAGATGTTTAGGAAAGAAAACTTGTCTCATGTGGCTTCTCTGGCGATTTATGACAACCTCTGTATCTGCATGCCCATTTACATCTGCCCTGTATGACAGATAAAATACTAAACCATCGTTTTTCATACTCTCCAATCATACTGATTGTCCATCTCTCTTCGTATTTAAAACAGTCAATCTTAGTTATGGTCCACTGGGAGGGGGAGGGGACGTGAGAATGGAATAAATCTCCTGCAATTGCTTTATTTCGTCACAGATTCTCACAATTCGTTAAAGGGCTGTTATGGTGGTAGGGGGATGGGGCAAGCTTTGATGGGAGACAAAACAATGACGCTGCCAATAGGTTCCAGTCTCTCTGATGTCACATGATCTATGTGGATGACATATGTTTCCTTAAACCAGAAATAACTAGTTCACTCTGCCCTAAGCAGAGTGACAGGCACATGCGCAGCTGTGCTGGGAGTGTAGGGAGATGCGAGCACACCAACCACTGGCTGTAGCATATGCTGACATGCATGAAACTTGGATGGAAAGGCTTAACACCGAGAATGAGCAGGCGAGCAGGCATGACCATAGACGAGCTAATGTCGACATCTGAGGTGAAATAAGAATCAGATCTCTGTGGAATGGTCCTCATATCTACACCGACACACACACAACAACAAATCTCACTTTGGGGAAACCCCGTACACTGCTGGTGGGAATGCAGACTGGTGCAGCCACTGTGGAGAACAGTATGGAGTTTCCTCAAAAAACTAAAAATGGAGCTCCCGTTGGACCCAGTGATCCCACTCTTAGGAATATATCCCAAGAAGCTAGAAACACCAATCAGAAAGGATATATGCTCCCCTATGTTCATAGCAGCACAATTCACCATAGCTAAGATTTGGAAGCAGCCCAAATGCCCTTCAGCAGATGAGTGAATTAGAAAACTGTGGTACATCTACATGATGGAATACTACGCTGCCATCAAAAAGAAGGAATTCTTACCATTTGCAGCAACCTGGATGGACCTAGAGAGCATTATGTTAAGTGAAATAAGCCAGGCAATGAAAGAAAAATACCACATGATCTCACTCATTTATGGAAAATAAAGAACATTATAACCCGATGAATAAAAAGATAGATACAGAGGCAGTAAAGCACCGAACAGACTGTCAAATTTCAGGGGGAAAGCAGGGGAGTGTTGGGGAGGGGAGGAAAGAGATCAACTGAAGGACTTGTCTGCATGCATATAAGCACACCAATGGACACAAGACACTGGGAGTGAGGGATGGGGATGAGGGCACGCGACAGAGGATTGGGGGGGTGGGGGAGGTCAATGGGGAAAAAAAAGGAAATATATGTCCTACTACATGTAATACTTTAAACAATAAAAAAAAAATCTCACTTTGGGAAAAGGAACTCTAAAATTTCCCTAAACATATTTGTTTTTGTTCTGAAGTCGTAATAGGAAGAGTTCATGGAAATCCCCAAGAGGGACTCTCTCTTCAGAAGAGAAGAAGACAGGGAAGAGGATGCTACCACTTACTCTGCGTTACAAAGGCACCAGCCTCCCCGGCGACTGGCTTGACCTTCCTCTTAAGCACTAATTCTTTTAAAAAGCCCTTAAAAATGCCAACTGGCAAATGGTACATGAACTATTTAAAATGCGAGTCCTCCCTTTGAAAAGGTGAATTAATGAATTCATCCATCAAAGCCCCCACGTCCTGAAAACCTCTCCTTGACTCTGGTTTTAACGCAGTCAGAGAAAAGCAGCCTTCCTTTGGACAGCTCCATAAACAATGTCATTCACTTGCTTTTGATGGAACAGGTGGGACATAAGTTGAGTTTGATGATAGATAAGATACACACACACACACACACACACACACACACACTGACACACAATTTTACAAGACTCTTCCTGCCCAACGTATTTTTAGGATCAAAATTTGAAAATGTCTTTGAACTGTAAATCACTTTAGAAAGATAAGGTGCTACAATAGTTGTTTTTAGAAAGAAGATATAGATAGATAGATAGAGGCAGACAGACAACAAAATGGTAACAAAATATCATATATTAGTAATCACTTGTTTAGAAATTGAGTTATTTTCTTTCTTACTAAATTTTCTAATGATTTTTTCAATTAGCATGTATTACTATGAAATAAAACAAGCTGAAATACCAATGTCTCATTACTTTGTCAATAGATACACACATAGCTGACCCATACACATATATATTCAAACATCAAATTTGTAGCATAGGGTCTGACAAATTATGTCGATAAGTCATGTAGGCCGTGGGTCAGAATTTCCCAAACCAAGGCTGCCCATAATATAGATTGAATTCAGCTCAAGAATGCAAAGATGGTAATCCTCCTTTTGTAAGACTGAGGTATGTAGATTAAAATAGGATGCTAGTTGAAACTGGTTTGGCTCAGTGGATAGAGCTTCAGCCTGTGGACGGAAAGGTCCCAGGTTTGATTCCAATCAGGGGCATGTACCTTGGTTGCGGGCACATCCCCAGAAGGGAGTGTGCAGGAGGCAGAGAAACCGATGTTTCTCTCTCACTGATGTTTCTAACTCTCTAACTCCCTCCCTCCCTCTCTGCAAAACAATCAATAAAATATATTTAAAAAAGTAAAAATAAAATGGGATGCTATCAGCTCTTTCCTACCTCCCAATTCTTATCTTTTCCTGATTCAGGCCAGACGTCACCTTTTTCTTCCCTGTTTCTCAGTAAACCTGCACCTTTTTCTCTCCTTGGCTGAATGAACTCAAAGTTCATTTATATCTGAATCTAGTCCATGTTAAGGCTTGACCAAAGCTTACGAGGAGGGCAAAGGCATTCTGTATCATGCAGACCATCGGATACTATACAGAGAAGAAAGATTTACTCTTCCAGTTTTTACAAGTTATTGTTCCCTTAGTTTTATGTCTACAGGTGAAAATGGGTGTACCGTTTCTAGGAAAAGAAAAAGCCCAATTGAAAATGGGATAAAGTATTCTATGGAGGAGAAATGAATATACCCTCTTTAGCAGAAGGCACCCATATATTCTCGTGGCTCTGATTCCTTTCTAGGTTTTTTGTTTTTAATCTCACTCATTAAGAAATTTTGGGGGCCTCTAGTGTTTGTGTGTATATATGTGTGCGCACATACATATTCTTTTTCAGTACAAATATAGTTTATGTAAAACCTTATTTAAGCAACCAAGACTCCTGCCTTCCCTAAGTCATTTTGCTTTAGTAGAAATTACCAAATTCAGGTTGGAGTTTTAACATGTTTTTCTTTCTTTGACTATGTCCTTTCTCCAAATGATTATGTGCTTAGCAAAAATAAATAAATAAAAATTGTGTATCAGGGGAATGCAAACATTGTAATAAATCATAGCACCAGAAGTTCCCTTTAAAAAAAAAAATCCAGAATAAGCCCAAGAAGTGACTCTTCTTTGAGGGACCAGGCTATATTTTAAAAGACTATCATAATCACCACCGTATTTTCTGGCATATAAGATGACTTTTTAACCCAGGAAAATTTTCTCAAAAGTCTGGGGTCATCTTATACACGGGGTGTCATCTTATAGGGAGAATATATCCCAAGCTCTATATTTTAACTGGAAAAGTTGGGGGTCATATCTTATATGCCCAGTCGTCTTATACGCTGGAAAATACGGTACATATGCCAGAATAAGTACAATAAGTACATATACACACATATCTAAAAATTATAAAAAGAATGTGTCAGAATGGCCAAGTGGTCTAAGGCGCCAGACTCAAGCTTTGCTTCCTAAAAATTATAAAAAGACTATACATACGTATAAATATTATCAAGACTAGTTTTGTGTGTCTATAACCATAGGAAAAATTGTGCATCTTGCTCCCATCCCACATATACGTTCGTTCCCTGATTTTTTGTATTGGGAACAGGTATTCGTGGAAGACCTTATTGTTTCTGCCTGGTGTTGATTAAAACCTTTGTCTTTGCATTTGTAATAGGTCCCTGCACACTGACCGCGAAGCTCAATGTGTAATAGAGCTGTTTTTCTTGAAGTCATGAGCACATAGGACACCGTGTAGGTGACCCTTTATGGCTTCACTCTCAATAAAAAGTCCATCTTTAGTTTTATTAGGCCTTCTAATTATTCAAACAGAAATGGCCAGAGTGCCATGAATAGCTTGGGCCAGCAAGACAGTTTCCTACGGCAGTGCGATTCCCCTCACTAGGAGGACTATGAACTGCTAATTAGCATCTCAGACCATGAATTCTCTAGCAACCAGGAGTAATATCAGTAATTCCCCTGTTTTATGCAGAGTGCAAGTCTCCGATATTACCAGCGCTCTGTTTCATCTGTAATTAACTGCAGGCAATTACTGAAGTCAAGAAAGTGCATCCTAATGCTCCGAGGTAATAAAATAAAAAGAAATATTGTTTGTAAAACTTATATGTGTGGCATGCTGATTGACTGGAGTCCTTTGAAAGGTTGTGGATATATAAATTAAAGGTTTTTTTTTGTTGACATGGTATCATTCTTCATTTTAATCTGTAAAACTTTTATTTCACGACTTAATTCTTTGTCCTTTGCTTGGAAACAAATATTTATTAGATTGGGTTTTGAATTCATAGTGACAAAAAAAAAAGTTTTAAAGCTTGTAAGTAAGGGGAGAAAGTCACTGGTTATTTCAAGAGACAGTTAATGCACACTTCTTAGGTAGGGATATGCAGGGTGGGGCAAACTTAGAAAATAATCCAGTACTTAATAAATAATAATGTTAAGAATAAACTCCGTTTTGCATATTCATGACTGTAAGCCTCCTCTTCCCCAGCTTGTATTATGCGCAGGAAGAATGGTTTATGAGGTGGAAATAAAAGACATTTTATTTAAGATTTTCCCATGAAAGTTATACTTCTGTGAAAGTCAATAGAAGTGTTCTATAAAAACTTAGAAGTATATTTCTTATGATTTCTTACATGTGAAAAGAGACCAAAAACCTTCTTTTTCTAGAATTCTGAGTTATCACTTTCTGTGTGAGTGATTTTTTTTTTTTTCCCTCCGACATAATTTGTCCTTTCCATCACCAAAACTGTATTGACTTGACTTTAAGCTTCGCGGGTCCTCATTTTTATTGCTGTCAGTTTACAGTGCTCAGATTCTTCTGAGTAACATCGTAAGACAGCAGTAAAAGCAGATCTTTCCAGTTTCTTTCTGAATCAGTCCCCATGCCCAAACAAACTTCCACACACACCGGCTGTAACTTGGAAAAATTAGAATCTGAGGCCGACGCTCCTATTAATGAATATGCACACACAGAATATTTTTAATGTGTGGCTGGCGTCCCACTGTGACTGAAACCGCTAACATATCTACAATGGATTAATGCTTATGAGTCTATACATGTAATAAAACAAAATACATACAGTGGTACCTTGAGATACGAGTGCCCCAACATACGAGATTTTTTGAGATACGAGCCGTTGAGCGAGTGATTTTTGCTTTGAAATATGAGCAACATTTGAGATAGGAGTAATCTCGAGGACCCACCAGTTTACTGCGACTCGAGCATCTCATAGTTTCCCACGCCTCAAGGTTACGGAACGAATTAAACTCGTATCTCAAGGTACCACTGTATAAGTATCCAGAATGTAGGCCCGGAATATTGCTTTCAGGCTGCCTCTGAATCTCCTACATCTCAGCCAGGTTACTGCGCGTTTTGCAGACCCCTGGATGCAGAGGCTGAGGTTTTACAGAAAATCTAGCAGAGAGAGAACATGGAAGCAGACTGCTCTCTGCATTGAAGGAGAAAGGAAGTGTTGAATCTTCATTCTAATGTTTCAATACTGGCTTCCGTTTACTTCTATGCCATGAGGGCAATGTACTCCACCTTATGGTTGCTATGAGGGTAGATAATGCAGTCTCTGTGCATAGTAGATGTTCAATCAATAACGGCTATTAGGGTGAGAGAAGGTGCCTCTGGTGGTGTTTGAAGGGGTTAGGAAGTGGTTACCTTCACAAGTCTCACAGAGCTACTGATGATGCCCTCGGAGCCTCCGACTCAGGAAAAGTCTCATTGTCCCTGGACGGATAGCTCAGTTGATTAGAGCGTCATCCTGAGATGCCAAGGTTGCTGGTTCGATCCCTAATCAGGACACAGACAAAAATCAACCAATGAATGCATGAATAAGTGGAAGAACAAAAATCGATGTTTCTCTCTCTCCCTCTCCCCCTTCATCTCCCTCTCTTTAAAATCAATCAATAATTTTTTTGGTCTCATTTAATGTAGGAAGGAAAGGATAATTTTATAATTTTTCAGATGACTGGGTACTCCTTGCAAAGAAGAAATCGATAGAGGACTAAAACTTCTATCTACCCTTTGGGGGAAACTAGTTTTCCATCAACATGCTAGATTCGAATCTTAATCACATGAAAGTCAAAGTGAAGTTAATACCCTAAGGGATCTGAACACATTGTAACACACCTACATTAGGCATGTGGTAAATAAACCTAATTTTCTCAATTAAATGAATCTCACGTGGTCTAATAGTCCCATTGGCAACTAGTACTGTTGGTTCACATGAGTGTGAAAACAATGGCTTGAATCCAAGAACGCAGAAGACAATGTGAATCCCCTAAAATTAAATTGATAACCAAAAGTCTTTTCAAAATGCTCCCTGCTTTTTTTTTTTTAATAAATAAATTAAAATTTGGGACTTGGTTGTTGCTAAGTTGTTTGTGTATGTGACTCGTCTTTGAATACAGACTTTCTTCTGTGTGTAAAATAAAGATTTGTGAGGTCTTACTCAGTCTCTTGTCACCCTGCTCACTTTGAATTTTGGAATTTATTGGAGAGTCAACGCGGGAAGACGTGATAGACAGTATTTTACGTTTAACATTTATAACACGACTATTTAAACTTAGTCTGGGTTATTCTCTGCCATAAAAATAAGTATATCACGGAATATTATTCCCATGTACAGAAAAAGCTGGCCGTGTTCTGGGTTTAGAAAGTAATTAAATACTAGTTTTTAAATGTTTTGGTTTTGGAAAGTTGCCAAATAAGTTTTGCCAAACACATTTTTCTGTCATTTCACACCCCATGTGTGTGTTTTAATAAATGTGTAATCTTATGTTCTGGTTCTCTTAAACTTCACTTGACAAATCTCTTTTAAGAGTAATATTATTGCCAAAAAGACTCTAGAGCTGTCCTAAGCAGCCACATCTTTTATTTTTAAAAGGGAGTCATAGTTGATGATGAATAAACAGAACTGATATATAAATTTGGACTATACTTCTAAATCTGAGATCCACATTTTAAACAACTCCCAACAGTTTTTAACTAACTCGTGCTTAGTAAAATAAATAAAAGATCCAACTCTGAATGATCATTATTCTGCGTGAAAGAGAAGGTATTGTGAAACCTGGCATGTCTCTCCACTTCTATTATAAGGAAGCAAGCAACGGCGAAGAGAGAGAAAGCAAATTGCATCCTGAGCATCTTTTCCCCGGCATACTTGACCTAGGAAGTCCCTCACACTATAATTTACAACACACACGTTTTACAGAGAAAATAAACAAAAACAGCTTGGGGAAAGCAAGGAAAAGCGATGCGAAAGTAATGTGCTCGGGAGAAAAGCAGATAGCAGGGAGGATCAGGAATTATTCTGGGCCCCACCATGAAGGGGAGCCGACCCCGAGAGGGAGAAGGACCACCTAAGAGGGTCCTTAGATCAGTGGCAGCCCTGGAGCCCAAATAAAGAAAACAGAAATGTTCACGAGATGAAAGCCTTCTCTCTTTCGGCCCTCCGAATGTTTAAAGAATTATGTGATATGCTATTTATAGGCCTGGAAGTTAAAACAAACCTCCAGTTATATGCAATGTGTGTTCACAATCTAAAAGAAGGAATAACACAAACAAAGCAATGGCAGAAGCTAGCCAGCTTCCATAATGGAAAGTGGGCAGAAACCGTGGGCAGAAGATCTAAATAGCAGATTAGATCTCTCTTCGGGCCCTGTAGATGTTATAAAAATCAAATAGAGTTGCACATAGAGGGTTTAAAGACTAAAAAATGTAACTTAGCCCCAGCTGCTGTGACTGAGTGGTTGAGCGTTGACCGACCCAGGAACCAGGAGATCACAGGTTTGACTCCTGGTCAGAACATGTACTGGGGTTGGTGGGTTCGATTCCCACTAGGGCAGTGGTTCTCAACCTGTGAGTCGCCACCCCTTTGGGGGTGGAACGACACTTTCCCAGGGGTCGCCTAAGACCATCTGAAAACACAGGTATTTACATTATAATTCATAACAATAGCAAAATTACAGTTATGATGTATGGTTGGGGGTCACCACCACATGAGGAAATGTATTAAAGGGTCGCGGCATTAGAAAGGTTGAGAACCACTGCAGTAGGGGCATGCAGGAGGCAGCTGATCAATGATGCTTTTCTCTCCTTAATGCTTCTATGATGTTCTTTTTCAGGTAGGAAGTCTCTGTACACTTATTTTTTTCTTATTTAAGTTCGTCACAATTTACCCAAACCTGTTATGTATAGACCAAACATGATTGAATGCCATCTAAAGAAAAAAAGATTTAACAATAATCCTTCAGTCGTTTCAAGTTTTAAAACCTGAGAGTCAACTGTGGTAGATGCTAGCACACCCTTTTTAATTTCCGTGAAATAACAGATGACAGGGGAGAGGAATTCAAGAACTTTCTGGCAGGATGTTTGGATTCTGAACGAGTTAGAGTGGGCGGGTATGTCTCCTGAGACACTTGAGTGTGGGTTTGGCCATTATGTGTCTTCTGGGCTTAGGAATGGTCTTGTTGTTCAAGGACTGATGGTCAAGAGATACATTCAGTGACGGTGTGGTCCCCTAGCATATGGTCCTTGGTCTCTCAGTCTTGTCCTGTAGAGACATTCTATTTTCAAGTGGATGGATACCTCTTACTTGGATAAAACATGCAGTAGAGGCAACACAGAAATCTAACAGAGTAAATTACTAACCCTGGACTTTGATCTTTTCAACTTCTTCAAGGAATGTTAGTGTCCCCAGGGACTAAAGAAGAGTAGATGCAAAGCATATCCATACTCTGCATAACTATGTTAAAGAACCTGTGTGATGCCTTCATCAGCAAAAAAATTTAAGAAAAGTATGTATCACAGCAAATATACACTGAGTGGCCAGATTATGATGATCTCTGAACGCATAATAATCTGGCCACTCAGTGTGTGTGCGTGTGTGTGTGTGTGTGTGTGTGTGTGTATGAGCTAGTGTGACTGTCTGAACCACCTATGGAATTTGGCCTGTGTCTTTAACTAAACAGCTTCCAACAAATATTCTCCTTGCTCACATTGTCATTCACTCCTCTACTTAAAAACAACCAAATACTTTAAAAGCTAAGTCTTACATATCCAGATTATTTCATCTTTCAGGAGGAAGTTAGCCTGTGCCTATTAACAGAAGACAATTTAAGAAACTGTACACACACACACACACACACATGCATATTCATGCCTGGTGCATGAATTCGTGCATGGATGAGGTCCGGCCAGCCTGGCCACGGGGAGGGGATATGGGCGGTTGGCCAGCCTGCCTAATGTTTGAATTCTTAGTTAAGGGGACAATTTGCATATTAGCCTTTTATGATATAGGATATACACTGAGTGGCCAGATTATTATGCATTCAGAGATCATAATAATCTGGCCACTCAGTGTATATATAACTAAGTGTATAAATACACATATTAGATGCACAAAGATATACACAAAAAGCAATTTCTAAACGAGAACCTAAAACTACTAACCATCGTCTTAAAGTGATAATATCTGTATGGCTGATATTCCTCTTGGCGGGGCCTCAGCAGCATCTTGGCCAAAAGCCAACGACCCAGACCCCTGTTCCCAGGAATCCTCCAGACCCAGCCAGCTTCATGTCACTACTCACAGGAGCAGCGGTTCTCAACCTGTGGGTCGCGACCCCCTTTGGGGGTCAAACAACCCTTTCACAGGGGCCGCCTAAGACATCCTGCATATCGGATATTTACATTATGATTCATAACAGTAGCAAAATTATAATTATGAAGTAGCAATGAAAATTTACGGTTGGGGGTCACCACCACATGAAGAGCTGTATTAAAGGGTCGTGGCATTAGAAAGGTTGAGAACCACTGCACAGGAGGGAACTTCAGAATCTGAAGGCAGCCACGGGCTCCTCGCTTAGAGCACTTGTACTTCAAAATAACCTGAGGGTCGGGTACACAAGTATCTTCACACTGAACTCTTCAGACCAGTGGTTCTCAACCTGTGGGTCGCGACCCATTTGGGGGTCGAACGACACTTTCACAGGGGTCGTCTAAGACCATCTGAAAACACAGGTATTTACATTATAATTCATAACAATAACAAAATTACAGTTATGAAGTATGGTTGGGGGTCACCACAACATGAGGAACTGTATTAAAGGGTTGCGGCATTAGAAAGGTTGAGAACCACTGCTTTAGACTCATCAAACCCATCCAATATTCTCCCTCCCCTAACCCTCCCCCCTGGCGATGTACATTAATATACAGCTTCCCCTCTTGGGGGGTGGGGGGAGGGCAATATTTTCATTTTGTGATTTAGGGTAACTTAATGAAGCTACTTTATTTTTTTTTTCCTTTGGAAAAGTTTTAGAGGTCTTTGAAAATCTGCTAACAAACAGATAGAAGACTAATTTGTGTTTTGTGTTGTTTTTAAGGAGAGGAAATTTCAGCTCCTTAGAAAACATCTCACTTATTCTATGGGGTCGAAGCGGGAGAACTTTCTTTGCGTCTCTCCCAATAGAAGATGTTTAAAATAGCAATATATCCATGCACTAACGCAAGTAAATGAAAATGGAGTGCCGAGACCGGTTTGGCTCAGTGGATAGAGCGTAGGCCTGTGGACTAAAGGGTCCCAGGTTCGATTCCGGTCGGGGGCATGTATCTTGGTTGCGGGCACATCTCCAGTGTGGGGCGTGCAGGAGGAGGCTGATCCATGTCTCTCTCTCATTGATGTTTCTGACTTTCTATCCCTCTCCCTTCCTCTCTGTAAAAAATCAATAAAATATAAAAGAAAAAGAAAAAAGAAAATGGAGTAAAAAAATAATAATAATCAGGATGAGATGAGCTGTGAGCAGAGTGTATACCGTAGCACCCCTGACCACGACTCTTTGTGTTCCAGGCCAGTGCCCGTGTTGGATTTGCCACCGGAGTCTCACAGCACACATCACGCTTCCCCCGTCTACCCCACCCTCCACGCAGCAGCCAGCTGCAAGGCAGAGGGTGCCACCCAGGCGGGATGCAGGTGAGACATCAATACAGCGAGAGCCCCCTTGCGAAAGCACATGCGGAGCCGGGAGGGTTTTAGACCATTTTTATTGCAGGAACACATGTGTGCGTGGAGCAGATGGAAGCAATTACGGCAGGAAAACTCTGCCCTGTGCTGCAAACCGAATTCCAATCGCGTGAGCTCAGGCTAATGACTCTCCTTGAGGACAAGTAAAATCGGACCACAGTGAGTTTGGAGGCTCAACCTCGCTTGCAGGAGGCGGCGATCGGCACTGCTGAAAACGCATCAGGACCTGGTCTTCGCTCTGCCTCGTGTTTCCTGGGAAAGCTCCCTCGTCTCGAAGTAATGTGCTTTCCTGTCACTGCTATCTGTTCAAAACCTCACCTCACGCCGGCGTGTTGTCATCTGACTTACAGAAAGTACCTTTAGGATAGTTGAGTGAGTAGCGTCATTATCCCAGACAAGAGGAACTGGCTGTGTGTGGCTGCTTCCGTGCCTGTGGTCATTTCTAAAATGCTCTTCTTCTCTTGGAAGGAAGACAGTCGGATCCCTGACATCTTCCTTCATCGATGGTCTCCGGGGGGGTTAAGATGCAGAACTCTAAAGCAGAACGACGTTGAGTGCACATCGGTGACCCAGGCAGCCGTCAGGGGGATGGGAAATAAATTCAGCCCAGGAACTCTCTTATCGGTGGGTTTATCCTATAGGATTGGGCGCCACAGTCATTTCTCTCCCTCTTTGGGGTTGTCAGATGATGACCTCTCCTTACTGGTAACTCACACACACAAAAAATCTGGCTGGTCATGATGATGGATGCACAGGTTTATGTCTGTTTTACAGTGGTACCTCGAGATACGAGTGCCCTAACAGATGAGGTTTTTGAGATACGAGCCGTCGAGTGAGCGATTTTTGCTTTGAAATATGAGCAACAGTTGAGATAGGAGTCATTTCGAGGATCGGCCGGCTGCACACGACCCACCAGTTTACCGCGACTCGAGCGTCTCATAGTCTCCCACGCCTCAAGGTTATGGAACGAATTAAACTCGTATCTCGAGGTACCACTGTACAGGGATATAGAATCAGGAATCCCAGGAGTTCAACTCCCTGATGGTCATGGAAACCCTGGCTGCAGGATTTGCTGAAAAGGAAGCAGGAGTCGAAAGGCCTGACCATTCGGGGCTGAGAAGGAATGAAGCGAAGTGCCCGGTTTCTCGAACTGTCTTCTGTCAATAGTCACTGGCTGACTTCCTCCCGAAAGATGAAATAATCTGGATGTGTAAGGCTTAGCTTTTCGAGCATCTTGTTATTTTTAAGAAGAGGAGAGAATGACAATGTGAGCAAGGAGAGTGTTTGTTGGAAGCTGTTTAAAGACACAGGCCAAGTTCCATAGGCGGTTCAGACAGGCACGCGAGCTCACTGCGCATCCACAGCTGGGAGGCACGCGTGCATGCGGAGCAGAAAGAGCGCAGGCCAGAAGTGAGAAAGTGCCGTTTACATCCCTGACTCTCCCCTCGGCAGGCCTGTTCCTGTGAACAAGCAACTTTACTCCTTCAGCTCTTCCTGGCCATGGGCAAAATGGGAAGAAGAATACCGTATTTTCCGGCGTATAAGACGACCCCCAACTTTTCCAGTTAAAATATAGAGTTTGGGATATACCTGCCCTATAAGATGTGATGATAAGTTGTGATATATCCATACAAGGAACACTACACACACACACACACACACACACACAGATGATCCCCGACTTTTGAGAAGATTTTCCAGGGTGAAAAGTTGTCTTATAAGCCAGAAAATATGGGTACCTGTGTTTTTTCCTTCCTTCCTTCCTTCCTTCCTTCCTTCCTTCCTTCCTTCCTTCCTTCCTTCCTTCCTCTTTCCTTCCTCCCTCCCTCCCTTTTTTCCTCACCAGAGGATATTTTTCCATTGATTTTGAGAGAGAGAGAGCAGAAGAGAGAGGGAAAGACAGAGAGAAACATCGATGTGAGAGAAACACATCGACTGGCTGCCTCCTGCACGAGCCCCGACCAGAGGCCAGGCCGGAGAGGAGCCTGCACCCCAGATACGTGCCCTGGACTGGAATCGAATCTGGGACTCTTTGGTCCGCAAGTCAACGACCCTGTACCCACTGAGCCAAACCAACTAGGGCGCCTCCAGAGTTTGTCACCTCCGCCCTCCAGCTGTGGAGTCGAAGGGAGTCTGCTTTGTTTCTGGTTCACGGACAGTCCCGGCTGCAGGAAGGATGCTCCCCGGAGAATCCTGCATCCCGGGTGCATGACACAGCCCCGGCCTGCCCGCGGGCTGTGCGGTGAGCCCTCGGCAGATGTTCCCGGCCCAAGGCGGGGTCCTCGGGGCAGCTGTGCACACAGAAGGCGGTTTACGTTTCCGCTGCTTCCTGCACGGGCCCTGGCGGAGGCTAACCTTGCATTGCCCCAGCCCAGAGCCCTTTGAAAACTTCACAGGCCATTTTTACCAAATTGAATTTAGAGGCCTGGGGAGAGTCGCCGAGGCAGGTGCTAAAAGACAACCTATTCTAATGTGGCTGATATATTTGTTTTAGGGCTGTCCTGTAGCTGGGGGAGGAAAATAAAATAAAGGCTTTTTTTTAATCTCCCTGAGAGAAAACTTAACTGCTAGGAGTTAGAGCCATTACTTCTCAGAGTGAAAAAAAAAAAATGTCTACTTTCTTTCCGGAGCCTGACTGGCCCAGGCTGTCTGGGGAGAGAAGAGGTTATTTCGAGGACAGGGACACTTCTGCACCTGTACTTCCCCCAGAAAATAAACACGCCTCTTCAAAAATGACAGCCGACAAGCTGGCAGATACAGCATTCCGTGGTGGCTCCTGGGGAAAAGGCCTCATCTAAGTGAATTTCCCTCTCCACCTGGCTCCCCGGTCCCTCTAGCTGGGGTGATCAGAGGCTCCACATTGCTGCCAACGCCGCGCTTGGTTGCTTTGCTTCTCGGACATAATTTTAAGCTTGAGCAACAGCATCAGAAGCACCTCCAGTGAGGTGCATTGGTTGCAAACATACTCCGTGACCCCGGAGCCCCTGAAAATCCCGAGGTCCTGAAGCCAAATACAGTGGTACCTCGAGATCCGAGTGCCCTAACATACGAGATTTTTGAGATACGAGCCGTCGAGCGAGCGATTTTTGCTTTGAAATACGAGCAACATTTGAGATAGGAGTCATCGCGCGGATCGGCTGGCTGCACACGACCCACCAGTTTACCGCGACTCGAGCGTCTCGTAGTTTCCCACGCCTCAAGGTTACGGAACGAATTAAACGCGTATCTCGAGGTACCACTGTATACGTCCTCTCAGTCTAAAGAAAACGCTCTTATATAAAAGGAAGAGAGGAACATGAGTAGAATTTTGCCCATAGTACAAGTCAAAATTTTATGTGAGCTGTGGTTGTATGTGTGTGTGTGTGTGTGTGTGTGTGTGTTTGTGTTGTTATTGTTGTTGTTGTTGTTTTTTGTTAATTCTCACCTGAGGATATTTTCCCATTGATCTTGAGAGAGAATGGAAGAGAGGGAGAGAGACAGAGAGAGAAACATCGATTGGTTGCCTCCTGCATGCACCCTGACCAGGTTTGGGGATCAAGCTTGAAACCAAGGTATGTGCCCTCGACCGGAATCAAATCCTGGACCCTTCAGTCCTTGGGCAAAGGCTCTGTCCACTGAGCCAAACCGGCTAAGTCAGTTTGTAAGAGCATTTGGGAGAGATCCACGCCACCTTTACAAAACGGAGTAGGAGGAAAGCCACATGGCCTTTTTTTTTGGTTTGACCATAGTCCTTTCAAAGGGGCGGGGCAGGCTAATGAGAGGCAGTCTCTCTGGTTCAGTTCTCCCTCCCATTAAGGCGGCGTGTTAACGTCACTGTTGACTGTTGCTTTTCTTTGATGGTGGCCATTTTTATGAGCGTGTCAACGCTCCAGGGGTCAGTCAATGAGCGCTGCCATGGTCAGGTTTGGTTAATGACACGGACAACCTCTCACCCTCGGTGGCTTTGCACAATGCAAGTCGATTCCTTGCTCCTGTCACCGTCCAGCAGGACACTCTACTCAGGCTCCTCCTTCTGAAAGCCGGGGAGACCCCACCCACCTTCCTGCAGGCAGGGGCAGAGTCCAGGGGAACCAAGCAAGAGATTTTACTGGCCTGGCCTGGAAGGGGTACACATCGCTTCTGCCCACATTGCACGGGCCTGAATGCAATCCCACAGCCACTCGTAAACGTGACAGAGGCCGCAACAAGTGGCCTAGCTGTGTGCCCCAAGGAGAAAGCAAGCAGCTGAGGACTAACCAGGCAGACTCCGTGAGGAGGGAAAATAATAAAGGACATGTTCTTTCTTTACTTCACAAAATTACCGTATTTTCCGACATATAAGATGACTGGGCGTATAAGACGACCCCCAACTTTTCCAGCTAAAACACAGAGTTTGGGATAGACTCACCCTATGAGACGACACCCAGCGTATAAGACGACCCCGACTTTTGAGAAGATTTTCCTGGATTAAAAAGTCATCTTATACGCCGGAAAATACGGTACTTAAAAACTTTCGCAGGTAGAAAATCCCTTCAACTCTTTTTTTTTTTTTAAGAAATGAGGAAGGAGAGGTATGTCTTTAAGAGGAAGACTCAGAGAAGACGGAGCCTAAACAAGCACACAAGCGAACAACAATAAAACCACGTGGCATGGAACAGGCACACAGGCCATGTTTGTTGGGTCCAGAGGAGAAGAGATCGCACCGTCTGCTTTTATCCCTTTGCAGGTCATGTTTTAATGTTACCACGCGATTTTGTGAGCACAAAAATACAGCAAGCTGCGATTTTTCTAAGTGGGGAATCTCGTTATATTTGAGGTGAGTCGGGACCGGAAGGAAAGGAGGGGTGTCTATTTTTAGGCTCTGAGCACAGCTGAGGAGCCCGAGACGCCTGCCAGGGAGCCACAGCTGGGAGCGCAGTGCACGACTGTCAACCACCTGCACGCCGAGCAGAGCACCTGGTGATTTTCTCGTCCTGTTTCTGGTCCTCTCTCCTGCAAGTTACAAGAAGCAGAACCAAATATGACAGCGTTTCTCCAAGTGTTAAGTGCCCTTTATAGGATTCTGATAGATAAAATATTCCAGGCCAGATCAGCACTCATCTACGGAGAGAAACTCCATCCACTGGGCCAGATTTCCCTCCCACGGACTTAAATGCATGTTCTGAGCAGCAAGAATATCGTAGTCTTGCTTCTAATCCTATTTATTCAGCGGTGATGGGTTCTTGGTCATTAGAAACCAGGTCCAATCTAAATACTCTTGAAGCAGATGACAAGGACAGTTGCCAGGTACAGTAAACACCCGTTTAAAGTGGTATAACCTAGCGCTGTTTTCGAAGACCATTTAGGACGGTAACCTGGCAACCGGCTTGATTGGGTCCAAATAAATTACAGGGCCGTAATTTGTACTCAGAATTTCCAAATAAGTCTCTGAAAAACAAAAGACACTTCCAAGTAAATATTTAAATGGGCGCAGACTTGGGAAATCTTCAGCGAGGACTTGTTCTAGAAAAAAAATGCTTGCCAGAATCTAAGTAATTCAAAATGAGACAAAGATATGATTAATCTAATTTTATAAATTAAAAGATTTCAAAGTCTTGAAAAAATGAAATAAAAGTAAGTAAACAGAATGACACAGATAAATTAAGAAACAAACTATTATTGCGTTAGTTGGGATTAGCAGAGCTTTATTCATCCTCAGACAGATGCCCGATGGGAAATTATTCCCTAATAGGTAATGAGCGCCCCAAATGTAGCTGATGCTGAGGTGGCCCTAAGGACATGAACGATGCACAAACAAATAGAGGCCTTGCTCAAAACCAGAGTCCAGGTATTGACCAAGGGTGACATCTTACCATTCAAGCAGTTTAGCATAGCCCGGGCAGGTGGCTCACGTGGTTGGAGCGTTATCTCCTAACCCAACAGGTTGTGGGTTCAGTTCCCCATCAGGGCACATGTCTAGGTTGTGGGTTTGACCCCCAGTTGGGGTGCAAATAAGAGGGAAACATCCTGTCTCTGTCTCTCTCTCCCTTCCTCATTCTAAAAATCAATAAACATCGCTTCAGGTGAGGATGGATAAAAAAATCTGGCATATTCTGGGAGTTTATATCTCCTTTGGCTGAAGCACCGGGAAGTATATTTCAAGGAGAGGCAACATTAAAGCTAAATACTGAAAGACAGTAGAAGCCAGATAGGAGAAGGAAACTGGGGGAGGGTCTGGGTTGGGGGAGACAATTCTTATAGACTGTACAGCTTGTTTAAAAAGACCTAAAAATTGGTTTGGCTCAGTGGATAGAGCATCGGTCTGCGGACTGAAAGGTCCCAGGTTCGATTCCGGTTAAGGGCATGTACCTCGGTTGCGGGCACATCCCCAGTAGGCGGTGTGCAAGAGGCAGCTGATCCATGTCTCTCTTACATTGATGTTTCTAACTCTCTATCCCTCTCCCTTCCTCTCTGTAAAAGATCAATAAAATATATTAAAAATAAATAAATAAATAAAAGAAAAAGACCTAAAAGTCAGCAAGAGCAGGACAACTTACAATTCAAAGAAGTCAAAATGCCTGGAAAATAGTGCACAAGGCCCAAAGTGGTGGGCGAAGGGGTTGCAGAGATGAGCACTGGGTAGAGCGTAGGAGGAGTTTAGACACAGGGACAGAAACATAAAATAAGTGTGACGGCAACAACAACATTTATTCCCCTCATTTTAAAAAATAGATTTTTATTGATTTCAGAGAGGAAGGGAGAGGAAGAGTGAGAAACATCAATGATGAGAGAGAACCACTGATTGGCTGCCTCCTGCACGCCCCACTCTGGGGATCGAGCCTGCAACCTGGGCATGTGCCCTGACCGGGAATCGAACCGGGACCTCCTGGTTCATGGATCAACTTTCTGCTATTACCCTGGCTACATCTGGAATCCCTTAACTTCTTTGGTTAGCATCTAATTAGCCTCATTTGAATAATCATAGTTATCTTCTGGCGAATGCCTTCCTTCTGCCAAGCGCTTGCTAGCTTCATTCCCAGACATTATCTCATCAGACGAGCAGAATCCTGTGAGCTCAAGGTCAGAGTGGTTGAAGAACTTGTCCGTGGTCACACAGCCACAGAAGAGCACGTTTCCCGTGCCAAGGACTGTTCTCCTCTTTCTACTTCACTACCTTCAGAGATGGGGCCATCTGCAGTTGACAAGCTTTCCCATATACGTTAATATCAACATCAATGCTCTCCAGTGGACAGAGTTTCTTTTGAAATCGCTTTGACCAAGAACAGCAGCATAAGGTTTGGTCAAATATGCATCAAAAATGTGTTTATTGGCCGAAACCGATTTGGCTCAGTGGATAGAGTGAAGGCCCGTAGACTGAAAGATCCCGGGTTCGATTCCGGTCAAAGGCAGGTACCTTGGTTGTGGGCACATCCCCAGTGGGGGGCATGCAGGAGGCAGTGGATCGGTGTTTCTCTCTCATCGATGTTTCTAACTCTCTATCCCTCTCTCTTCCTCTCTGTAAAAAATCAATAAAATATATTTTTTAAAAATATGTTTATTGTACAACAGAGGGACTGTGGACTCATACACATTCCCCTTTCTCCTCCCACAGTTTCTCCATTGTCCCAGGACTGGAAGAAGAAAATAAAAATAATGGTACTTTGGTTATCGTACAATTTTAAAGTCATCGAGAGAGAAAAAGTAAGTTGTAATACTAATAAAGATATTGCTATATTAAATTTTCCCCTTACTAATAGTTGAAATTAACTTTCAGTGATATCCTATATGCATGCAAAAATGCCTGAAAGGAAACATCTTCAATAAAGGACTGACGTTTGAAGAACTAATTTTTTTTATATGCTATGATAGATTGATAAGTATACAATTTCTAGTCAGAGAGGAAAGATGTAATCTATATATGTCTGTTGCCTGACATATATCAGTGGTAATATATAATGCCCCGACAGATATTTCCCCCGCAAAGAACTGCAATGATGCATTGATATGTAAATACGCTGCTTTGCATGCCTTGGTGAGGAAGGAAAAATAGGATTGTCCAGCCAGTGAACAATATACTTCTCAAGGCAACTGCAGTCTCTGGAGTTAGAAGCCTGCCAAATTCTCTCTCTCCCGATTCTCTACTCACAGTCATTTAATGAACTTCATAAAAGCTCATATCCCAATGTAGTGGTCCCCCCATTGTGATTCCCGGGAAAAAAACAGGCCGTACAATCCAATAAACACGCATAAAGCTGTAGGGCAAAGGCATATTCTGTGTACGATTTTAATAAAAGCATGTTTTACTTTGTGAAGGAAACATACACCTGGCGATAACCTACAAACATAACATCGCAGACCGTGTGAGGAATCCTCTCTCTTAGATAGCAGAATTAGGCTATTTCACATCTCCCCATGTGCTCCCAGCCATTAATTTGGGGCCAGGTTTCTGTCCAGAGCACAGACAGAGCACACATCACAGCAGGCATGACTTCCAGCAGGCGTGACGAGGGCAGGAAGGCCGAAGTTGTTTGGAGCCAGAATGGCATGAAGCAACTGGTGCAAAGACAATGGATGCTGCTTTCTGGTCCGGGGGAGTCATTTTGTTAGCTGAGTGGGAAGGGACTGGGGGAGGTACCAGTCCCTTGTGGCACACAGTTAGAAGTTGTGTGCCAGTCTGAAACTGCCAAGGAGTGAATAATAAGCCCCCAGAGGAATTCTGGGGCTGGTCCACCGTTTCCAGTCCCCTCCCCCATGTGAAGATTCGGATCTGCGTGGGAATATGCATTAAGGACTCCCACGAAAATGGGGCCATTTAATCAACCGCCATTCACTAGCACATCGGTTCTCAACCTGTGGGTCGCGACCCCTTTGGGGGTCGAACGACCCTTTCACAGGGGTCGCCTAAGACTATTGGAAAACACCTATTTCCCATGGTCTTAGGAACCAACACACCACTCCTCGGTGTAGCAAAGTATAGCCATGTAGTTTACTGTTGTCACATGAAGACTGTTACCCATGCTACACCACGATTCAAGACAAAATTTCACTTATTTGTAATTAGAAATAATATTTCACAATATATAATTACATATTGTTTTTGTGATTAATCACTATGCTTTAATGATGTTCCATTTGTAACAGTGAAAATACATCCTGCCTATCAGATATTTACATTACAGTTCATAACAGCAGCAAAATGACAGCGATGAAGTAGCAATGGAAATAATTTTATGGTTGGGGGTCACCACCACATGAGGAGCTGTCTTAAAGGGTCGCGGCCTTGGGAAGGTTGAGAACCACTGCACCAGCAGAATGCAGTTAGAATCTGAAGAGATCTCTGTAGCCAGAGAATCCTTCTGGAAAAACAGAGCCATAGCTGAGGTGGGCTTTGAAGAGTAATTGTGTGTGCCAAAGTTATTCATACGTCACAAGTACTGTACAATTAGAATTTATAGACTAGTGAAGTGATGTTAACGAAAAGAAAATCAGGAAACTCTACGTCATTGATAATTCTGTTTCAAGGCATATATTTACTTGTCTGCTCATATAGAGGTGCTGGCCAATTCAATTACTTTTCTTGTTTCAATGCCACTGCCTTTTTTTTTAATTCAACAACAGCCTTCACACATGTCTTTTCCTCTTTCTGGCTCTCCATAACCACATAGCTGCTGCTACCGCCATGCCTGCCCTCTCGTGTGTTTTCATTGCAGCTGGCACTTTTTTAACACCGAGTCCACTGGAATTCTATAAATATTTATACGGTGAATTAATATATATTTGTTCCCCAGTACTGAAAGCCCACAATGGTAGGGGTCGAATTCCTTTGATTTGAGGCTGTGACTAGCATAATTCTGGTGTATAGTAGGTGCTCAGTAAATAGGCATTGCGTAAATAAATGAGTTGACTTAAACGTCAATCAAGTTTGTGCTAACCACTGTGAGGGATTCACAAGTCCATTAGATAGGATTTCTAAGAAGCGCTAAGTCATGTTCACAAACAACCATACAGCAAAGCGTCATCAATATTACTGTAGAAATATAAGAACGAAGGAGGAATTATTTGCGGGGAGGGTAATTAATTCTGGTCACTAATGAAGAAGGAATGATTTCATGATGTAAACACTCATTAGCTTGTGTGGAGATCTGCAGACAGTGTGCAATCCACTAACTGCAACTGATGGCTGGTGCAGAATACATTGTGTTTTACTCTTAGCGTATGTATTGGAGAATAGAATGCCACTTTGAACATTTACTTTATAATCCGAGAGAAGGCATTAGATAAACAAGTGAACATCATGGGATAGAAGTTCTGAGAAAGCATGATTTCTCCAGCACTGTAATTCCGCTCTTCAGATCCCATTCAAGGGTGAGCATTAATTAATGCCTCATATTAAGCTCCTTTAAAGTTGTTTGTGATTGTCCTTACTCGCATTTCAACACAAATAATTAGAACATTTCTTATTTTAAAATGTAAATCAAAGATTTAACAGACAGCAGTCAATGAATATAAACTAGTAAATACACACATACTGCTAGTAGGAAAGAACATTGATATAGTACTTCAGTTCTAAGAAAAATCAACCTTAATACATTCATACTCTCTAAGAACTCTCATTTCAATGTAGTATTTATATTCCAAAATATTTACAGAGGAGATGTTCATTGAAGTTTTTTTTTAGTAAAAACCTAGAAACAACCACAATTTAAAAGTAGAGAATGGGTTAAACATGGAGATTATTAGGCCACAGAAATCATGATCACAGAAAACATATTCTTATTTTTATTTATTTATTTAAATATATTTTATTGATTTTTTACAAAGAGGAAGGGAGAGAGAGAGTTAGAAACATCAATGAGTGAGAAACATCGATCAGCTGCTTCCTGTACATCCCCTACTGGGGATGTGCCCACAACTAAGGTATGTGCCCTTGACCTGAATCGAACCTGGGACCTTTCAGTCTGCAGGCCGACGCTCTATCTACTGAACCAAACTGGTTTCGGCCATATTCTCATTTTTAAAACAAAATGAAATCTTATGTGAAATCCTATGTCTCCTACATCCATGGTTCACAGTTAACGACTGCTAAGGAAGAATATTAATTGATGTGAAATTAAAAAAAAAAAACAGACTTGTTACAAAGTTGTCCAGGGAAGATGGAAAGACAATCTCACCTGAAAACGGGTAACACAATATTAACAGTGCTTTGCTTTGACTAGTGGAATTACGGTTCACTTGCTTCTTCTGCTCTCTTACAGTTTGCAAGATTAAAACGTACGCATTAACTGTGCAAATGTGAAGAAACGTTATCTTAAATAATGAATGCACCCTTTTAAAAAATGTTTTCTAAGCCCCGCACTGCTTACCATGTGACGCTCCCACACGTTCCCTGATGCTCATTCCTTCTTAGGAGAACAGAGGAGAAGATCTGCAGTGCGTGTGTACCCCTAATTCTGGTCCTTCTCTTCCAGCTGAGCCAATATAGTACAGGAAGCTGAGCGCCGGTACCAGGCCCTCATAGATAGGACAATGATCATGCAGATTTGAATATCTGACAGCGTATACACTATGAAGGAAAACCCGTCTCTAAGTGGGTCTCTCACAACAAAACGAGCTCAGACAGATTTGGTGATGCAGGGGCTGTCTCTGTGCCAGTGCCAAATGGAGGTCTCCTTTCCCAATATTAACTCTGGTGTCTCCATGTGTCTTGCCCCCAGAATAAGAAAGTTTTCTTTAAAGTGATGTCACCAATAAACCACCCTACAGTAAGCGATGCCTTTTTGGCATGTGTGGGGAGTGTGGCCTCAAGGAGAGTCGGACAGGCTATTCATGGCCAGAGTCTTGTACTCTTAGTCTACAATGAAGCAAAAATAGAATGGTTCTTCTGCTCACTCACTTAATGCTTTCCTTTTGGTAGAACATGCCAGTATGGGCCAGCTGTCAGGGCTGGATTTGCAAGGATTGGTATCATTCTGCCTCAACATATGCCTTCTGGCCTGCCTCTGTAGCCCACTCTTCTTTTTTTTAAATATATTTTATTGATTTTTCACAGAGAGGAAAGAAGAGGGAAAGAGAGTTAGAAACATCGATGAGAGAGACACATCCATCAGCTGCCTCCTGCACATCTCCTACTGGGGATGTGCCCAAAACCAAGGTACATGCCCTCGACCGAAATCGAACGCGGGACCCTTGAGTCCTTAGAGCGACGCTCTCTCCACTGAGCCAAACTGGCTAGGGCTGTAGCCCACTCTTATTTTCATTAAATTGACTCATATGATTAAGAAAATTTTTTTGTTATTTTTGTATCATGATGTGCATAGAAAACGTATTTGCCTTTTGTAGGTAAAATGAGAATAAAGGAATGCTCCCAAATTTTGGTTGGGTGGTATTATCCACTGGGCCACTGCCCATACAGGCTGCTTGTATCTTTGTAACAAGAGACAGAATGGGGTTATAGGAGAGCATAAGAAGGGTTAAATAGCCCTCATTTACTACTTCCTCCTCCACTAACCCAGAAATACTGAAAGGGGACAACTTTTTGACGATGTGATTCACTGCTCTTCAATACCAGGCCTGTGAATCACTAAGCGGTATTCCTTGTGCTCCAGTGGTATGTGTCTCCTACTTTGCGAATTGCTTACTTTATTTTATTTTATTTTATTGATAATCCTCACCTGAGGATATTTTTTTCCATTGTTTTTTGTTTGTTTGTTTGTTTCTTTGTTTTTTTAAGAGAGATCGGAAGTGAAAGGGAGACACACAAGAAAGAGAAACATCGATGTGAGGGAGACACATTGATTGGTTGCCTCTTGCACATACCCCGATAGGGACCGAGGATCAAGCTTGCAACCAAGGTGTGTGCCCTTGGCTGGAATCAAACCTTCAAACCGTTAGTCCACAGGCTGAGCTCTAACCACTGAAAAAAATGACTAGGAAAGGAATTTTTGTTTTATTTTTTGTTTGCATTTATTTATTTATCTATGTAATTTTATTTATTTATTTATTTATTTATTTATTTATTTATTTATTTATTTTGGGTGGGAGGGATTCTGTTTTAGAATGATGTTGTGACCATATGTAGTTGCTAACTATGATCTTCTTGCCTATCTCTCTCCCTTCCCATTTTAAAAGGACTCTAGGTTGACTCTCCCCTGTAAATTATTCTTCATATCAGTGAGTGTATCCTTCATTTCTGAGTGGTCCTTTTTTATGTTGTTGACCTTCTCACTAAGCTCCTTGAAGTTCTCATTAAGTTCCTGGAGCATCCTTATAACCATTGTTTTGAACTCTATATCCAGTAGTTTGCTTGCTTCCACTTCTTTCATTGGTGACCCGTTTCTTTGTCTGCATTTGGCTGCTTCTCTGTGCTTGTTTCTATGATCTGGTAGAGCTGCTATGTCCCCTGAGTGGATAGAGTGGCCTTATGTGGTAGGTGTCCTGAAGGATCCAGTGGCTTGGCCTCCCCAGTCATCCAAGCTGGGCACTCCAGGTGTGCCCTGTGTGGGCTGTGCGCATTGCCCTGCTGTGGTTGAGCCTTGATTGCTGTTGGCTTCACTGGGAGGGAAGGACTCCCAGGCCCATTAGCTGAGGACCAGCTGCGACTACAACAGAGGAACTGTGTGCAGGAGATGCCCCTGTGGAGAAGGACTTGTTTCAGTGGGGCTTTGGTGCTCACTGAGTCTGGTTTGGGACTCTCTGTTCTTACTGGACTTGTATGTCTATATCTTTCACCAAGTAAAGGAAGTTTCATGTCAATATTTTTTTCAAATAGGTTTTTAATTTCTTACCTATTTCTTCTCCTTCCAGCACCCCCAATGATGCAAATGTTGGTATGCTTGAAATTGTCCCAGAGTCTCCTTACTCTACCTTCATATTTTTGGATTTAATTTTCTTTTTGCTCTTCTAATTGGATGTGTTTTGCTTTCTCATAGTCCAAATCACTTATTTGATTTTCAGCAGAAAATAAAAAGGACTCTAACCTCTTTCAGGGTCTTTGCTTAAGTTCATTCACTCTCATCTCTCAGCTTAGTTCTTATGCTCAATGGAAAAAAAATGGAATTCAGTATCTTATGTCTCTCTCATATATTTTCTTGTGTGCCTTTCTGAGACTTTTAATATTTAGTTTTTCTTGAGACAAACTCTATATTCAAATTCAGCCAGGTGCTTCACTTTCCACTAAGCAGGGTGTGTTTTTAAGGCACTAAATAAATAATAAGTAATGCCAAGTCTTACTCTACTATGGGCTGACAATTTAGTATCTGCCTGGGTATCAGATGATGTCATTGCTATGAGCTTTAATACTTTTTTTTTATTACAACCACACTAGCATTATTTTTAGCACGGCAGGTGTCAAAAAGGTTTATTTTGAAAGAAAGAAAACATAAAAATGAATTATTTATGTGAGTTAAATCAAAATGTACTTGATATAAATGTTTAATCAGTTTTCCACCAACTTCTTTCCATATGTTCTGCTCTGCTCGATGGTGCAGTTCTAATGGAATTACTAAATATATCTTAATAGCTCAGCAGACAGCATTATGCAATGGTACTTACACAAGAGGATTATTTCAACTTACATTAAACAGGTCAAATCATAAAAATTCTGTATAATGCTCACTGTTTTTACTGAAGGTTACCAGTTAATCTGCAAAGAAAAATTCAGTGTTTGACACTTACAATGTGCTATGTTGACTCTAAAGTTTCTCACTCCTTAATAAACATGAGATTCGAAAATAACTTTAATTTTTACTGTAATTGCAATTTTTCCCTGCTTTTATAAGTATTCAGCAGATTTGCTGTTATTCCGGGAATGTGAATGATACAAAATTAAAAGAAGGATTCCAAGGAAGACTATATTGTGTCTAAAGGACAATTTTTATATGATGAAAGAAACTAAATTTCTAAAGGCAAGATCAACATTTTGTTATCAATGCCAGCTTCTTGACTAACTTTCAACTGGCTGCTTCTGTAATTCTGTTCTTTGAATTGTTTACTCCTTTAAACTCAGTCAAGTCTGATTCCTAATTTTCATTATGTGCCATTTTTTTTCAGCCAAATCAATGTCTGCAAGACACTCATTACTTTTATATCCAAACACTTCACACATCAAAACTTTTCCAATTTGAAGGCTATAATCTGAGAATCGAGTAAAGAGCCAGTGTCCAAGTCAGAAACTGATTTCACCATGAGGATTCTCAAACTTCAACTGAGTTACTATGATAATAATGATCAAAATGATAATGTTATTAAATGCTTATTGAGGTCTTTCCACATGCCAAAAAAATAACAAAAAGCCACTTCAACAGTCTCTACATTCTGTAAAACATTTTCTCCACATAACCCTAGATGGTAGGCATCAACCATAACCTCGCTTTCCAAAGAAATAGTGGGAGCATTAAGAAAGGGATACACTTATATGTAAAAATAGAATGCAAGAAGACATATTAGAAATAGCAGCTGAGTTGTAAAAAGCCTGAAGATTATTTAGGGTTGAGAGTCAACAGGTAAACCTATGGTCTGACTCTGGGCATATTATCTCCAATAATAACAGCCACACATGTACATGTGTAGACTGTGCTCACCATCCCTTACCGAAAGTGAGCCAGCAGCAGAGACAATCAAGGGAAGAACAAGTAACATGATGAAAGAGTTAGAAGCTTTCTTAAGAGACTAGACTAAAAAGATGATCACCTTTCAGTACAAAAAGCAAAAGACAATGCAGAAATATTTTTTTAAAGTGAAAAATGTGGATTGTACGGGCTAAGAGTGTAGGACCAAATTCTGGACTATTGGCAATAGAAGAATCTCCTTGAGGTGAAAAAAAAAAAAAACACACAACAAAAACCAACAACACATCCACTATTTGGGGGGAAAAAAGCTGAAATAATTATACTGCTAATTTAACCAACAAATAAACATAAGATGCATGTTTGTGTACTGGAAATGTCCAGCATGCTGATGGGGACCTCTCCCTAACTTCCAGGCACCAGAAATCTCGAAGTCTCATGGATTTGGGCTGAAGGCCAGGCCATGTGTGATGACTGCTGGTGGAATCCAAGGGAGAAGACAGTTTTTAGAGGAGCATCTGCTCAAAACATCTCTGTCTCCTCCTCTAAGCCCCTTTGTCTTCCCTCTACCGTGGAAAGTGCAGTAATAAGAGTGAGAATGGGCTAATGGTGGCAAGAACTGAGAACTTGCTATATACCAAACTCTACGGTAAGGCCTTACATATATTGCTTCATTTTATCCACTGACCACATGTACAGAGCGTCTCCAGCTTCTGCCTGTTTAGTATTTATTCGCCTCTTCTTCATATCAGACCCAATGCTTTCTACTCCCTGTTTACAGGACCCCAAGTCCCCGGGGTTCATGGGTTGAGAATGGGGCGAGGTGATATTTCATTACTTCGGGCACGGTGGCAGGTTCAGGGACGGGCGAATGTTTCAGGTCAAGTTCATAATAATTTGGGAGGGAAGCGCTGGTGGAATTAATTGGAAAAAACAACCTTTCTTTCACTATCTGTAGGGTTGATGTGAGCCTAGAAAAGCAGAGCTGAGAGGTTGGGAGAGAAAGTATGGCTGAGAAGAATAAAAGTGAGAGCATCCAAGCATGTGTGTGCATACATGTGTGTGTGTGGGGGGGGGGTGGAGAGGAGAGGAGTTTGCTAACTGAGTGTGTGTTACTCATACAGTCCTTACTGTTAATAATATTAATAATAAAAAAAACTATGGCTGAAACCAGTTTGGCTCAGTGGATAGAGCTTCAGCCTGCGGACTGAAAGGTCCCAGGTTCCATTCCGGTCAAGGGCATGTACCTTGGTTGCAAGCACATCTCCAGTAGGGGGTGTGCAAGAGGCAGCTGATCGATGTCTCTCTCTCTCTCATGGATGTTTCTAACTCTCTGTCCCTCCCCCTTTTTTCATCTCTGTAAAAAAAAATCAATAAAATATATTTTTTTAAAAAACTATGACGAATGTATTTTACAGATGAAAACCCAGCCTCAAGAAGATGAATTTAAGGACTCACTCTTCTACCTGAAATTGTCTGTACCTTTAGCAATCTTTTTTCAGGTCTTGATTCTTGATTTGTGTATTTGAATCTGTTCATTTCTTTTTAGTTTTATGTATAACTTTTTCTAACTGCCCTGAATGAAGAGTTTCTGACGATACAACCCATAGAATGAAATCCTAGTCCCCCAATTATCCCTGAAAGGTTTTCGTTGTTTCTTGTCCTGACTCACACCCCAGGCAAACAGCCACCTTAAAAAAAAAAAAAGTTTACATTCACTATTTCTTCCCATGGTTTGAAGAACATTTTTAAGAGAGATGTGAATATTTATAGGTTTTGTGACATTACTACTGCATTTAGGAGCTTTTTAAACCAAATTACAGATTCATGTAAAGGTTATAAATTAGAAGCTTTACAGAAAATGTCTAAATATTTATGAATTTAACTACATTCGGGAATAAATTTGCAAATTTTACACTTGCTTTTTTTCCCCACATTCCTGAGGAAATATGAGTTTTCTAATAACCTATCGAAATGAGTCAGCACTCAGAAAAGCACCGACTCCAAATGGAAACGTTGTTCTGTCTCCTTGAAGCATCATTATCCTGCCCCCTCTGTCTCTCTTTCTCTGTCCTCTCCTTTTCTCTCCTTCGCCTCTTTCCTCACTAAAGATAAGACACCCAGAATTTACCCAGGAGGTTTCAGTGCTTCTGACATTCCCCTGGTATTTATAATTTATCCGTTACATTATTTCTTTATTTTTATTTTTACTTCTCTAGTCAGTCACCGATCAATCATCATCATTCAGGAGGAAGAAAATATACACTCTGAAGTTTTTAAAATGTTATGACCTCATCATTTACATTCTGGTATGCTCCAAGTAAAATAGTGGGTGTAGATTCAGGCAAAGCTATTTTTCCTGTTGACCACACCCTTGGGGAGGGTGAAAAAGAGAAATTTCAAAGTTTTTCTGCTTCTTCACATCTCACCGTTGGGAGTGAAGGGAGGTCAGAGACCATCTCAATGTCTGGTCCTTCAGATGAGATTCTCTCTCCACCAGTTTGCCAGCTCACTGTCTACAATTCTGAGAGCCACAAAGGATCGGGTCAGCCAGCACCCGGGCTACACACGAATGACCAGCTCACACCCGGGAATCTTTTTCTGCACCCCGCCATGGACACTGGGCCTGGTCATCATGAATAGCTACATACGTTTATTTGGCCTCACTGAGACATTCAAGACATAAAAACTCTCTCAGCACTGTTTTTATTCTATCATATTACCATATTTTCTTGGCATACAAGATGATCCCCAACTTTTCCAGTTAAAATATAGAGTTTGGGATATACTCGCCCTATAAGATGACACCCAGCATATAAGATGACCCCCAACTTTTGAGAAGATTTTCCTGGCTTAAAAAGTCGTCTTATACGCTGGAAAATACGGTATCTTAGACAGCTAACAGTTCATGGTTTGTCTTTATACTCATCTCCTTGCAAACACTAACTCCCTTGACTGACTCTCTCTCTCTCTCTCTCTCTCTCTCTCTCTCTTTCTCTCTCTCTCTCTCCAACCTAAGTACCTGAGAGAATTGCTGAATATTTTTGGAGATGAGCTAGGCTGACTTTAACTTTGGAAACATAAATATAAAATTAAGACTTAACAGTTCTGACTCACACCTTCAGCGGCAGAGATGCCATTCTTCCCATGTTACAATGAAGCTGTTCAGGTAACTCAGACCAACGTCACCCGGAATGTGGGAATGGTCTAAGGGGACTGGTTCGGGAATGGGCATGAAATACAATTATAGGAGAGGAGGTAGGAAGGGAAATGTCACGTGCCTTCCACTTATTTCAGAGAGCCTCCGGGACCTCAATCTCCTGCTCTCCCTGTCCATGTGGAGTCTATGAATCGCAGGGACAGAGTGGGCTGCTTCGGCCACTTGCCTGCCATCAAGACAGCAAAGCCCACCTTTCTGTCCACCCTATTGGAAGACAGAGCCGGGAACATGAAAGAACTCAGATCCTTTCTGATCCTTTTGAGTGTATGAATCGTGTAGTTCACCCTACCTCCCTACCTCCCAGTTCCATTATAAATACCCTTTATTGTTTAAGCTGGGAAGACTTGAGTTTCCTCTCACATGCTATAAATAAGAACCCCAAACTGGCAGGCTTACTATGATTGCTTTCTGGCTCTCCAATAGCCTTCTCTAACTGTTTCTCCTTTCATTAAACAGGTACGTAGAGGGTGGTCAGGATCAATGTTTGCCTCATGTTGTTTAATGGCTACTTAATATTTCACCTCCCGGCACCAGGATGCTGCAGGAAGGCCATTAGGAGAGATGCATATGGGAAGAGACCACAGATAGCGGTTTTCATTGTATTGGGGATACACATCTTGAAGTAGCTCTCAGCTTCAAAATTATTATCTTTTTCCCTAACTGGAGTCAAACTGGCATATACAACTCTCCCACCTTCATCTGGGAAGGGATGATGCCATGCCTCGGTATTGACGGGCAGCTGAAGTGATCAACAGTGTAGAGCACATGTCAGAAGAAACCCATCTTTAGTTACTGCATTAGTCTGAGTCCTGCAGTAGACACAACTCTACATAATAATAAGAGCAGCTACTATTCATTTAGAATCTATTCCATGGCAGGCATTGTGCAATTAACCTAAAGCACTCTAATCCTCATCACAATTCTACAACAGGTATTTTATTTTATTTTATATTTTTATTGATTTTTTTACAGAGAGAAAGGAAGAGGGATAGAGAATTAGAAACATTGATGAGAGAGAAACATCGATCAGCTGCCTCCTGCACACCCCCTTCTGGGGATGTGCCCGCAATCAAGGTACATGCCCTTGACCAGAATAGAACCTGGGACCCTTGAGTCTGCAGGCCAACGCTCTATCCACTGAGCCAAACCGGTTAGGGCTACAACAGGTTTTTTTTTTTCATTTTAATTAAATCTTTATTATTCAGATTATTACATTTGTTTCTCTTTTTTTCCCCTCCATAGTTCCTCTCCACCCTGCTCCCACCCCTCCCTCTACCCTTACCTTTCCCCTCAATTGATGAGTCCATAGGTGTATGATTTCTGTCCAGTCTCTCCCTGTACACCCCTCCCCATTTCCCCACTGAGAATCATCAGTCCACTCCCTTTCTGTGCTCCTGATTCTATTATATTCACCAGTTTATTCTGTTGATCAAATTTTTAATTCACTTAATTTTTAGATTCACTTGTTGATAGATACGTATTTGTTGTTCATAATTTTTTATCTTTTACCTTTTTCTTCTTCCTCTTCTAAAAGAGTACCTTTCAGCATTTCATATAATACTGGTTTGGAGTTGATGAACTCCTTTAGCTTTTTCTTCTCTGTGAAGCTCTTTATCTGCCTTCAATTCTGAATGTTAGCTTTGCTGGATAGAGTATTCTTGGTTGTAGGTTCTTGCTATTCATCACATACAACAGGTATTTTATCTCTACTTTTTAATCTCTACTTTACAAATAGTAAAAGCTGAGATTCATCAATGCTAAGCGACTACTCAAGGCCACATGGGTAGTAGTGAGTAGTGAGTAGAATGGTGGCCCCACATGATATATACCCATGTCCGAACCCTCGGATCTGTGAGCATGACCTTATTTGCAAAAGGCTCTTTGCGGGTATAATTACAGCTATAATTAGGCTAACTATCTGAAGATGAGATGAGCATGGATTTAAATGTCCTCAATCCAATGACAGGTATCCTCATGAGAGAAAGGCAGAGGAAGATTTGAGACACCCACACAGAGGAGAAATCCCGGGAAGATGGAGGCAGAACTTGGAGTGCTGTATCCACAGGCCAAGCATCGCCAAGGACTGCTGGAAGCCACCAGAGGTTAGGAGAGAGGCACAGGGTGGATTCGCCCTCGGAGCCACTAGAGCAGTGGTTCTCAACCTTCCTAAGGCCATGACCCTTGCATACAGTTCCTCATGTGGTGGTGACCCCCAGCCATGAAATTTTGCTACTGTTATGCATCGTGATGTAAATATCTGCATTTTCCAATGGTCTTAGGTGACCCCTGTGAAAGGGTCGTTCGACCCCCAAAGGGGTCGCGACCCACAGGTTGAGAACCGCTGCGCCAGAAGAAATCAACTCTACCAACACCTGAATTGTGGACTGCTGGCCTCCAGAACGGTGAGAGAGTAAGTGTCTTTGTCTGAAGCCACCTGGTTTGTGGCAATGTGTTACGGCAGTCCTGGAAAATTAATAAAGGCTGAAATTTCAATCCAGGACTGCCTGGCTCTCAGAAGCTCCTGTATGCTTTGATTAAAACGTCACATTAAAGAAAAGCTCCTCAAAGACTGGACTTTAGATGAGTACGGGTAAGAGAACTGGCTATTCAGTGAAATCCTCAGAGGAGCGTTCACAAAAGAAATAACCATTCGGATGCCCGCTGGTCCCGGTAGAAATACATGGTTAGAGGAGCCTTTAGCGCAGAACAAGAACGATACAGAGAAAGCACCCAGGGTTTTTGTCACAAGTTTGGGAATCAATGTGGCTACTTTATGACTTCAGATACCCTGTTTCCCCAAAAGTAAGACATCCCCTGAAAATAAAACCTACTTCCAGTTTTGCCTCTCGCTGTCATATAAGGCATCCCCCCAAAAATAAGACCTCCCTGATAATAAGGCCTCCCCCGAACCTCAGGCCTCCCCAGAATATAAGGCCCCTGAAGCTACCATAAGGCATCTGACTCCTGATTTAAAGAGACCTCGCCCTGCCTGAACAGCTCCGGCTGCGTTGTGGCCCATCAGTGAGCTGGTTTGTGATGACAACGACTACCGGACCGTAGACAGGTCATACATTTCCTTTTTTTTTTTATTCAACGATAAATGTGTACCGTATTCTTCTTCCTAGAAAAATAAGACATCCCCTGAAAATAAGATGTAGCGCCTCTTTGGGAGCAAAAATTAACATAAGACACTGTCTTATTTTCGGGGAAACAGGGTATGTGTATGATGCTCATGAGTGAATAGGTATCGACAGACACACAGGTGCTGAACTAGTTAATTAATATTAGAACGCGGTCTGAGTTTAGACAGTAGCTAACATTTTGGCCGCCTCTTCAAAGCTCTGAGTGTCCATGCTTAGTTTCAGGAAAAGGATTTCCTGTATCTTGAGTGATTCCTAAAGTAGACACTTGATGTGTTATCAAAATCTTCGTAGCCAACAGGCACGGTCCTCCTTTTCCAAAACAAGAAGGCCGGGCAGGGCCATCGCCAGCCTAGGTAGCACCTTTGTGCAAATGACGAAGGCGCGTGCCAGGACAGATGGCTCAGCAGGGCGACAGAGGGTTCAGTCCGGCTCCACGCTGTCCCTGGGCTGAGCCTGTAAGCCTTTATGCGGAGCAGGAGGTGCTCAGCTGCCTGCGCGGGTCCCAGAGCTACAGCCCCCAAAAGCATAGTAATAGTGCGCAGGTCCAAGCTGTACTGCATGTGTGTGTATGCTTTTCTCTGCCTCCACATTCTGCATTTTCACTACTACGTGACCACATCTTCACATTACTTTAGATTTTACTCTAATAAAGCATCTCAACTGCTCAATGGAAGTGGCCATGCGGTTAATATGCTGGGACAGGACAAGCGAGTAGCACTTCCGAAGAACCCTCCCAAAAGACAGATTCACCTGCCCCACGCGGGCAGGACCAGCGGTTCAGTTTGCAGGGCCCTGGGTAAAACATCCATGTCAAATCCCTGTTTTAAAAAACCGCTCAAAGCTCAGCCAGTGTGGCTCAGCTGGCTGAGTGTCCTCCCATGCACCGACAGGTCGCCGGTTCCATTCCCGGTCAGAGCATGCAGGAGGCAGCCAATAGATGACTCACTCTCTCACCCATGTTTCTCTCTCTCTCTCCCGTCCCTTCCTATTTCTATAAAATCAATAAAAACTTAATGTTTTTTTTTTAAAAAGTCATTAAGAATGTCAATAAAGTAATAGCAGGACATTCAACTAAATGCAGTCCTTCTAAGTGGGGGCTCTGGGGGCTAGTCAGGGGGCACCCCAGGAAAGCTGGCCTTACACATGTGAAGCCAGATGCAGACCTTACAGAGTGGCAATCAAGGGACTCTGGCAGAGAAGACCTCTTGTTTAGGGTCAGCGCATGCTCTTCTTTAGCTTCTCATGCTCACTTATATTCCAGTGGTGCTAAGCAGAAGGTTGGTCTAGTTGAGACCGGTTTGGCTCAGTGGATAGAGCGTCGGCCTGTGGACTGAAAGGTCCCAGGTTCCATTCCAGTCGGGGGCATGTACCTTGCTTGCAGGCACAACTCCAGTAGGGGGTGTGCAGGAGGCAGCTGATCGAGGTCTCTCTCTCATCGATGTTTCTGACTTTCTATCCTTCTCCCTTCCTCTCTGTAAAAAATCAATAAAAATATTAAAAAAAAGAAATTTGGTCAAGTTATACTTTCTCAAAGCAGAAAGAGTCTTAAGTGCCCCTCTGTCACTTAACACGAGTAGGCGACTGCATTTTGATGGACGGATTTCAGTGTGACCTGAAGGAAAGGGACTAGAAATTCCAGTGCTTCATCCAGACCTTTATAAATGTGGTCTGTATGCTCCATTCTTTTAGGCAGATTTCTCTCAAATCATATCCATCTCTGGCGGGAAACTTCCTTATGAGCACCTAGACATAGCTGAGCCCTGCTTTAGCTACAGGAAGGCTCGTGATCTCTGATCTCTTTCTCTTTTTCCTATGAATTTATGTGCAGATAAATGCATAGAAATTATATATAGGAACTAGAGGCCTGGTGCTCAAAATTCGTGCATGGGGGGGAGGGTGGTCCTCTCAACCCAGCCTGAACTCTCTCCAATCTGGGACCCCTTGGAGGATGTCTTGGGGATCAGGCCTAAACTGGCAGTCAGACATCCCTCTCACAATCCTAGACCTCTGGCTCCTAATCACTCACCTGTCTGCATGCCTGTCTGCCTGATCATCCCTAACTACCCTCCCTGCTGATCTGGTTGCCCCCAACTGCGCCCCCCCCCCCGAGCGGGGGGGGTCCTAACTGCCCCCCTCGCCGGCTTGGTCACCTCTTACTGCCCCCCATCCCTGCCAACCTGGTCACCCTCAATTGCTCCCCTCTGCTGGCCTGGTTGCCCCTAACTGCCCTCCCCACCAGCCTGGTCACCCCTCAAGGCCCCCTCACCAGTCTAATCACCCCAATGCAGCCTGCTTGTTCAGTAGTTTGGTCTTCCCCCACTAACCACCCTACCTGCACCCCCTTCCCCCATTGGCCTGATAGTAGGCAGCCATCTTATGAGTATGTAAGGGTCAATTTGCATATTACCTCTTTATTATATGGGATATATATATTAGTCTCCCCTTATCTGTGGAGTATATTTCTTTTTTAAAAATATATTTAATTGATTTTTTACAGAGAGGAAGGGAGAGGGATAGAGAGTTTGAAACATCAATGAGAGAGAGACATCGATCAGCTGCCTCCTGCATGACCCTACTGGGGATGTGCCCACAACCAAGGTACATGCCTTTGACTGGAATCGAACCCGGGACCCTTCAGTCTGCAGGCCGACGCTCTATCCACTGAGCCAAACTGGTTTCGGCTGTGGAGTATATTTCTAAGACTCCCGGTGGAAGCCTGAAATCACGTATAGCACTAAATTTTTTTTCCTATGCGTGCATACCCATCATAAAGTTTACAGCTTCTCTTTGGCACATCCAACGTGTGTTTATTGTAGCGGTCTTTTAGTGAAATGGGTGAGAACTTCAACTGATTTATGTATGTATTTGATCCAAGCTAATAAAAAAAAAATAATGGACGACAGTGGAATAAAAAAGGGAATATCACATTCCACTGCCCTCGGGGAGCCGGATCTCTGTTCAAATATGCCTGTGAGGTAGCAGAAATGTCGCCTTTGGGTTTCAGCGAGATACGAGCTCTACTGGAATTGTGTTTTCCAAAGTGGGTGCGGCTGAAAACCATTTTGAAAGATTCTCAAAGGCAATGCATAACAAGCGTTTTCCGGTCAAGTAGGCTGGAGCCTTGTATTCGACGGAGTGCTTTGCTGCCGATGTGTCTGCATTTCCCCAGGCTCGTGTGCTGGTGTGAGATAAGGCGTGCGCCTTTGCACAGAGCGCCCGGGGCACTGCGCTCCGCCAAATCCACGGTCCGAAGCGCTTCTTCCTCTGAGGCTGCGTTCGAAGAGGCACCCCAGAGGGGACTCCCTTTCAGCTCTGTGGGCCCAGGCACACTTGTCTCAGACCTCGCCTTCCTGGGAAATTCTCATTTTCCACTCTGAGCTCCTTACTTCCCCTCCCCGAGTCCCCGGAGGAGGTCGGTACACCTGTGCTCACCGTGTCCTGGCATGGGGTGCCCCAGTTTCACCCGAGGAGCCGATGATGCGTGTGAAGATGGAAAACCATCCTCAGCTCTTCTTAGCTGGGCGGTTAACACAGTTGTGGGGTTCTTCTTTTGGGCAGACTGCACTGCTCACAGATCCATCTGACACTCCAAACGGGGCTGCCCGAGGCTAGGCCCCACCAGGGCTGCCATCTCCACCAGGGCTGGCAAGGTGCCCGGGTGCGCTCCTGCAGCCCAAGGTGAGCCGCTGGGCTCTTCCTGATTGTAAGTCCACCCGCAGAAGCAGAGAGGGACTTGCAGTTTGAGAAATAAGCATTTAGTCTGCATCAAGAGTAACTGAGTTTTGCCGAAACCTGTTTGGCTCAGTGGATAGAGCGTCGGCCTGAGGACCGAAGGGTCCCAGGTTCGATTCCGGTCAAGGGCTTGTACCTTGGCTGCGGGCACATCCACAGTAGGGGGCGTGCAGGAGGCAGCTGATCGATGTTTCTCTCTCATCGATGTTTCTAGCTCTCTGTCCTTTTCCCTTCCTCTCTGTAAAAAATCAATAAAACACATTAAAAAAAAAAAGAGTAACTGAGTTTTCCATCCCACTACATCTAAAACCCCCCAGGTTCTAGAAGCAGTGGTCGAGGAGAAGGCATCAGCCCTGCCCATGAACCCTGGAGCTCAGAGGCCGGGCCAGACTCTGTGGGAAGGGTGTCTGCTCACCTCACAGCCATCTACGTTCCAAGCAGGCCCAGCCGCGGTGGGTAAACACCAGTGTATTCTCTGATGGGACTGATCTCTCTTGGCAGTGTACGCGTTTGTTCATAGAAAGGGAAGCTGAAACCAGAACTGTGTGTTGACTAATATCGGGCCTATGAGAAAGGAATAATCAAAGAAATTCAATATGTGATGTTCAAACGAATTGTTCTTTCCTCACCTCAAACAAAAATCATTTTCTAGGTTGTTTGAATGATTACCTCCAACTCCTTAATCCTTTCAAAGGTCAGCAGAAAAAAGCCAAGCAGACTTTATCCGGCAAACATGTTATTATTTAAAAGACCTAGGCTAGTACTGGTTTCTTTTTAAAAAAAATATGTATGTTATTGATTTTTTTACAGGGAGGAAGGGAGAGGGATAGAGAGTGTAGAAACATCAGTGAGAGACATCGATCAGCTGCCTCCTGCACACTCCCTACTGGGGATGTGCCTGCCACCAAGGTACGTGCCCTTGACCGGAATTGAACCTGGGACCCTTCGGTCCACAGGCCGACGCTCTATCCACTGAGCCACACTGGTTAGGGCACTAGCACTGGTTTCTTGAATCCTAAGAGCCATGCTTCTGGTGGTTTCTGAACAGTAGATATTGATGGCTGTCCACTTGAATAACTTGATGCTGTGGCCACTGTTGAAAATCCTACAGGAAGTAAGTGCTTGGTGTTAAAATATCCACATTTCTTGCTGCATCCAATTATGTATTTATTCACTTCCCAGATAGCATGAGCCTGCCTTTTACACAAGAATGCTGACAGACCCATGATGGACAAGGGCCTCCGCCTCATGCTGAGGATTAGCATCTGTGATTATTGTTTGCTCGAGGGTATGACTCTGGAAGAACTGTGACCCCTGCTCCTACAGGCCTAGCATACCCTCCGCCTCAGCTCCCCTGATTTCCTTGCTCCCCTCCCCCTGTCCACCCCTCCACACCCTACCCCCACCTCAGAGCATCACAGCTTACATGCCAACTTACTGAGTCAGACCTTCCCAAATTCTTATCAAACTATGACTGAGGAAGGAATACATCATGATTCTCAGTAACTCCATCCATTTCAGGCATGAGTCTTACCCGAATCTTCTCTGACGTTTGCATTTTCTAGATGCCTGCTTATCACCAACTACACTCCCTGCTGATCCAAAACTATAAAGTGAATTGTGAATTAAAGTCATAATTCACTGTAGACTTTGGATACTTGGTCATGCCAAGGCAGAGTCCAAAGCTGAGACAGAATCCCCAGCCTATAATTTGGTCTTAGCTTTCGATCTGGTTGTTAAGTCTTCCTTTGCTTCTATCCCTTCTTTCTTGGGGGCGCTGTGTATGGGCCATAAGAAGGTATCCCTGCCATACATACGTGGTGGGAGATGGGGATGGGAACATGTACTCTCTAACTAGAAGGAAGCTCACAACATAGGGTGTTAATTCTAAGTATTGGGACTTCATAGCCTTTATGTCCCCAAGATTATAAACTGTTACAGTCTTTTACTTCTCCGGAGGAAAAGGATGATTGCATGCATTCCTTTGTTAAACATTATAAGAGATCAACCGAAGGACTTGTATGCATGCCTATAAGCATAACCAATGAACACAAGACACTGGGGGGTTAGGATATGCCTGGGAGTGGGGGGCAATGGGAAGATGTGTATACATGTAACACATTAATAAAAAAACCCCACAAAACTATGCTATAAACACACACACAAAACAAAACAAAACAAAAAAAACACCAAAAAAACCGACATGGGATCCTATGAACATTCCACACCACAGGTGTACCAAGGATCAGTTGCCTCCAAGGAGAACTGTCTCAAAGAGTTCTACGGGTTGTTTTCATTCAGCAACGTTTAGTCCATCCAAAAGCCATGTTTCAGAGAGGCAACCGACGCAGGCCGGTGTCCTGGCCGGAAGTGAAATATCCAGCCTGGCTAAAAAAAGATACCGAACCCCCCAAAAAGAGGATTCTGGCAGCAACATTGTCCGCAGCTCCCTCACTTCCCCTCGGAGTGGGCGCTTCTTCTCTTTTTCACTCCAGATCCTTCGAATCAAAGCACTCTTTTTCTTAAAAAATATATTTTATTGATTTTTTTACAGAGAGGAAGGGAGAGGGAGAGAGAGTTAGAAACATCGATGAGAGAGAGACATCGATCAGCTGGCTGCCTCCTGCACACCTCCTACTGGGGACGTGCCCGCAACCAAGGTACCTGCCCCTGACCGGAATCAAACCTGGGACCCTTCAGTCCACAGACCAATGCTCTATCCACTGAGCCACACCGGCCAGGGCCCCTTCAGTCCACAGGCCGATTCTCTATCCACTGAGCAACACCGGCCAGGGCCAAAGCATTCTTATCCTACCGGTTTCCTAAACCACCTTCTATCCACGGGTTACCAGTCAGAGACCACAGACCTACCTCTCTGTGCCCTGTCTCAGCCCTGCGTGGTAGCAGCTGGCAGGGGGTCCGTGGTGGGGAGCACGCTGCTGGTGAGCACCCAGCAGATGTCCCAGGCGTGGTGCCGGATCTGGGTGCACCTGTTGGTTCGCCACCATCTGTTAGCCGAAAGGGTGAAAGAGCCACACCCTGGGATGGCCGGGCGAGGAGAACCTAATCTCTTTCCCCCCATGGGTTTCCTGACCGGCTGCCGAGCCACATTTTACAAAAGAAGAGAAACAAACACAAAGAAGAACCTGTCTGCACCCCCTCCCAGGGGAAACGTCATCTTCTGTCATCGCTGGGGTTCAGGAGGCTGTAACCAGCAAGGGCTTTTCCAAGACATCTAGCTGGTTATTACCTGATAAGCATTTCTTGCCAGACACTCTGTTTTATTATATATAAAAAAGATGCTGCTTCATGTGGATATTCATATCAACGGATTCAGAGGTAGCAGTATTTTGGCTAACAGTGGCCGAGGGGAGAGACAGAACTGTCATCTCCAGTGCGAAAGGCCTGGGAAGCCGGCCCCGGGAAAACCATTATCTTGGAGTTGGGGGGGCCCTGGAGCCGGGCGGAGCGGGGAAACATTCCTCTAAGTGAAAACAGAAACTGGCGCGACCTTTTATCAAATCTGGGGGCGGCTCCTCCCCTTCGCGCCTCTCTCCCCCTGCCTCCGGCTAAGCAGACGGAACTCGGGTCTCACATTCCAGGAGGGTCAAGGACCACACAGCGGAATAACTAACGTTTAACCCAGAGAGAGCGTGGCAGAGCGGGGTGACCCTCAGGTAAGCATTTTAAAAAGCAGGCCGCCATGGCTAATGCCTTTTATGACATGACCCGCCTACAGCTGATCCAAGTGAAAGGCAGCTCGCCTGAGCACCCAGAGCAAAAATGCTGGCCTGCCTCCTTGTCGTGGTTGGGAATAAATAGGAAAAAAGGAATTGGTTTTCCATCTGAAGTTGTGAAATGGGGTTCACTTTCTAATTTGAGATTTTAAAAAATAACTGTCAGTTAGACATGACTTCATCTGGCCATCAAGTTTGGCTTTTTATTTTTATTTTATTTTATTTCTTTAAAATGTATATATATTTTTATTGTGTTACATGTCTACATATCTCCCCATTGCCCCCCTCTCCCTCCCAGGCATACCCCAACCCCCCAGTGTCTATGTTCATTGGTTATGTTTATATACATGCATACAAGTCCTTTGATTGATCTCTTATCTCCCCCACCTCTTCTTAACCTTCCCGCTATAATTTCACAGTCTGTTTGATGCTTTACTGCCTCTGTGTCTATCCTTTTGTTCATCAGTTTACAATGTTCTTTATTCTTCACCAATGAGGGAGATCATGGGGTGCTTCTCCTTTATTGATTGGCTTATTTCACTAAGCATAGGGCTATCCAGTTCCATCCAAGTTGCATATTTTTATGTTTTTGATGGTGGGGCGACATCTTAAAAATAGGGTGACCCATCTCTTAGGTGGCCTCTTCCCTTTCGTGTTGATTCTCTCCCGTGTTTTTCCTCACCCAACTATCATCCAGACCAGTCCTTCCAGACTCATGAGTAGAATGGACACCTTTCTCCCGATCCCACTAGTGTGCCGTTCAATGAAAGGGTTCGTCCCTGTCCTCCGGCAAGATGCGGCTGATGATCTTGAAATGAAGCATCCTGAGGCAACCTGCGATCACTTTAGAAACTGGAAAGCAGACAACATATGGCACACCGCACCACATAAAAGTGTTTCAAAGGTGTAAGTTCCCACCCTGCCCGATACAGGCCCGCTTTTAAGCGCAATCCGGCGTCATCTGGTATCCGCGTGCACGCTGACATTCACATGATTGGCCATATTGTCATTTTCAAAACAATAGCTAACGGTTTGCACATGTGCTGTTTACAGACCCGCAGCCTGTAAACACAGTCGCCAGCCACCATTTCTCCAAGGTAAATGACAGCTTGAAAAATTTAAAGTCTCCAGAACTCCTGGGATTTTCTCATTCCCCCCACCCCCTCCCCCCCTTTCATTCATTCCTTCCTCTCACCCACCCCAACTCTAATCATAGACACAACAGATCTTCCTCTGCCTACCCATGTCACCACCACCACACCCCCCTACCCACACAACACATTTCCTGCTGTTGAGACCAGCTGGCATGTATTAGTCATGCTAAAGCACATCATGTAACACAGCAAAATATCAGGCAGGCCCGTGTCATGGGAAAAGAAAATCTACTCCATTATCCACCTAGGGAAGGAAAACAGAACTATAGCTCCAATGGGCCCGTCTCCCCTTCGGTGTGGTTAATGTGTATTTTATTAATATCATTAAGGATGTTCCAGATGTTCGTGTCAATGAACATGGCACATTAGGAAGGCATCGACGGTAGTACTGTGGCACATGCCCATGCTCTGGGGTCTTCTTCTACCCTTTCTGTTCACATGCGAATTCCTTACATGTGAAAGGATTCTGATTTACATAAATGAGGGAGAAGGATATTGTTATCAAAACCAGGAGCGAACTACAGTGGTACCTCGAGATACAAGTGCCCTAACATACGAGATTTTTGAGATATGAGCCATCGAGCGAGTGATTTTTGCTTTGAAATACGAGCAACATTTGAGATAGGAGTCATCGGGCAGATTGGCTGGCTGCACACGACCCACCAGTTTACCGAGACTCGAGCGTCTCATAGTTTCCTATGCCTCAAGGTTATGGAACGAATTAAACTCGTATCTCGAGGTATCACTGTATTATGTCCTAAAGAGAGTCCGTCCGTGTCCAGAACACAGCAGGACTGAACGACATTGCTCTGGGAGTGGACAGGGGGAAACAAACATGTGTCGTGTGGCACATGTGAATCATATGGAGAGTCTGGTGAAGATGCTGTTTGTGATGCAGGCGCCTGAGAGTCTGCGTCTCTAAAACTTGTAAGGGATGCTGATGCGGCTGGTCCTTGGGCCACGTTTTGATTAGCAATGTTGTGTAGAAAAGGCAACGTGTAGGACAATACAGCCTTCGAGAACTACTGAGAATTGACATTAATAACAAAACGGACACGAGAGAGTTGGCATATACCTCTCAGTAAGAACTACACCTGGAAGTGTAGTGGAGGACTTCATTACATCGTCTAGCTAATAGATTTAATTTTCTTGAGGACAGATATTGTCCCATTGTTTTTATTTTCTTTCTGTTTTTAAAAATGATCCTCTCTCTCTCTCTCTCTCTATATATATATATATATATATATATATATATATATATTCATTAAATATGATTGATTTTTGAAATAAATACATTGAACCATTTTGAAGGCAAAATAAAACTTGTTCAATGATCATTAATGTATGAGCGATGCTATTGTCTAAATGGCTCTGGAGAAAACCCTTAGTAGAAGAGAAGTGTGGACGAAAAGTTGCCACATGCTAAGCTGACAATCTCAGAGAAGGCCTGTGTGGCAGCTTTGCAAACTCAAGAGACCTAAAATAGCCACAAATGTTCATTTCAGGATGGTCTGAAATGAAAACGTTTTAACTAAAAACAGTTTGTGATCAGTAGTCATATCCTAGACTAGAATCTTTCCTGACCAGAATCAACCTTTACCTTAACTGAGTCCCGTGTCTTTTGCATCTAGGATAATATTCCTTTGTGATGACAAGGTAATGCCCCTTTTGCCAGCCTCCTCGAGGCACAACCAATGTACCAGGACAGAGGCCACAAGTCCTCTCATTGTTATTATTACCTTGTTCACTGTTGACTGTTAACTGTCCTCTACCCACTGAGGTAAACGCTGTGTCTACCATTTTACTTTTCATTCAACGCCCACCCCCATTACCCACCCTCCCACCTTCCTCGCTTCCCTTTTCCCCACCTCTCCAACCTATCAATGGATTTCTTGTCACCAACAGCGTCTCCTCTTTTGATTATAATGCATAGAACAACGTGCAAAGCTGCTATTCTCCGGAGCATTATCTTAATCCACTGAGATTTTGCTGGCCAGCAACAGTCGACAGTTTGGCTCAAATAAACACCCAAAAATCCTCTATAGGTTTGAATGTTTCTTTCACTGACAGACGAATAACATTTTATTATGTATACATTGATTATGTACAGCCTGTTTTTAACGCTATGCTATAAAACAAGCCCACCAATAATAAAGAATTGGTATTTATTCTAGGTTCGTCTTCAGGTTTCCAAGTCTATAGCTTGATAACTTATCCCACAAGGTATGCAAGGTCCTTGAAAGCTCTGATGGGAGCCCGTGTCCTGCCCCCAGCGTGCTCCATGCCAAGACATGAGCTCAAACAAGTCCTCAGCACCCCCAACTCTGACCCAGGATTTCTGGGAGACAGGATGAAGAAATCGGATAGGCAAATATTTTTGACTTAATGGTCTCCCAGAATCCCTTTTCCTAACCACTCTCTCTGGCCCAACCACCCACAAGCAAAAAATATCCAAAGGAACATCTTTGCGGTTAAGATTCAAAAACCCATCGCGAACTTAAAGCTAGCAAATGTCAGCAGTTCCGCGTGAGTTTTTGCCTAATGTTCTCAGAGAGCTAAACTTTGGTGTCTTGCCACGTTTCACATTCTTCCCTGTTTGCTGCAGTCCCTAATAATATCCTGGCCATGTACCTTCATCTATATTCATGAGTGCGCAGATGCAGCCAAATTAGTGGCAGCAAAGCACATTTTACAGTGTAGAAAATACAATCTGGCTTCCTTTAAACATTTTTTTTTTTTTGACACACACACACAAAAAAAGTTTTATTAAAAGAAAAGGAAAAAAAAAAAAAGAAAAGAAAAAGGAAACCAGACATTTACATTGACCACCACCCATCAGAGGAGTCGGTTACAAATGCACAGCTGGCTGGCTGATGAGTGACAAATCAAAAGTCAGAGAGAAACTTCCCGATCATCTGAGCCCTCGCCACCCGATTAGCAGAAGAGAAACGGGGCAGATGGAGGGAGACGCAGCAGTTCGGAGCGAACAGATGGCCACTGCGAACTTGATATATGAAATTAATAACACTTTCTCAAATACAATTAGTAGCACGAATACATTACCTGAATTTTCATAACTGTGAGCAAGCTGACATTCAGTGAGGTTTTTCAGATTAACAGTTGAGGTGGCACTGATGTTTGGAAGGAAATAAAAATATATAGCAACCAGAGAACCCTCTTGCTTTTTCGTGCCACGGATCGGAACGTTGCAATATAGGAAAGAAGGATTTCAATGCGAAGAAGCTCCATATTTACATGTCCCTGATTAATATATATTTTTGTCAAAGACAGCCATTTGGACCTCATAATGTCTGAGATACTTAAGAGCCTTGCAGATGTATGCAGCATCTCTTGCCTGTAGATGGATTATTCTTTAGGAAGAAGTAAAACCATTAGACATTTCCCTACAGATAAACTTGGAGGAAAGGCAAATAAAAAGGGACTGGGCTGTAAAAAACGTTCAAGAGAAGAAAATCAAGAGGCTAGATTTTGTGTTTTTCAAATCTACTGACGGTGCGGTAATTCTAGGAAGGTGATTAAGCTTTCTCTGTGCCAACAGCCAACCTCTAGAATGGGTAAGATGCTTATGCGACACATCTTAATCAAAGCGTTAAGAAACTACTTTGATTCCCAATCCGTGATAATGACACTCCGGATTATGCTAACCAACCCTCTGGGAAGCCAGGACCTCCCCCATCAGGGCAGGCGAGGTCTGTCCCTCATGCAGGCATTTCTGCGGCTCCTGAGGAGGCATCTGTGCTTAAGGGAGCCCAGCCCTGGCTCCCACAGGAGGCCGAGGCGACCCGTGGTGTTACAAGATGGGGCCACCACAGCAGCTGCTTGGGGACTGCACCAAAGGGGACTTCCGTGCTCATGGGTAACAGTTACCGCAGATTCAAGGCCCGTGGGACAGTGGGCTTGAGTGTCTCTAGAGCAGTGGTTCTCAACCTTCCTAAGGCCGCGACCCTTTAAGACAGCTCCTCATGGGGTAGTGACCCCCAACCATAAAATGGTTTCCGCTGCTACTTCATCACTGTAATTTTGCTTCTGTTATGAACTGTAATGTAAATATCTGATATGCAGGATGTATTTTTGTTGTTACAAATGGAACATAATTAAAGCATAGGGATTAATCACAAAAACAATATGTAATTATATATTGTGAAATATTTATTTCTAATGACAAATAAATGAAATTTTTTGTCTTGAATCGTGGTGTAGCATGGGTAACAGTCTTCATAGGACAACAGTAAACTACATGGCTACACTTTGCTATACCGAGGAGCGGTCTGTTGGTTCCTAAGACCATGGGAAATATGTGAAAGGGTTGTTCGACCCCCAAAGGGGTCACAACCCACAGGTTGAGAACCGCTGCTCTAGAAAGATCAAAAACTGGTCTGATCCAGGAGAGAGCAAAGAGATCCAAGTACACAGCCACCTGCATTTTCTAGTATTTAAGGCGGCAAGAGGAGTCGCACACGTCCCAGGAGGCAGATCAACACGAGCATGGCTGCTTCCACACCTGGTGGCTCCAGAAACTGGCAGAGAGAAAAGGTCAGCTCACCTTCTCTTCCCTGGGAGGATTAGCTGTGGGTTTTCCAGTAAACACAGAAATCACAAAAAGAAGGCAGTTCCCTGTTAAGGCACTAACACCCTCCTGTTGGTAAGGGAGAGAACAGAGACCCAGGAGATCAAGACAGATGTCCCTCTCCTACACCATCCCGAATACACACTTTAGAAAATACTTGAAACGGGTATACCTGCGGATGTTGAGAAGACAGAATGAACCCAAAGCATTTGACGAGGTGTTAAATGACATTATTTTTTATGCATTTTTATGAATTTGATTTTGTCGATGGGAGAACCTTTCAAAACTATAGACAATTTTTATGCGTTTGTTGAAGCCAAACTGATGACAATAGCTGGGAAGCAAAAATCTCAACAGATTGAGAAAAAGCTCCAGAAAATGCTAATTTTGCACCTTAATTTTTTTAGTCATGACAATCAAAGTGTTGTGGGAGGAAATGGTGTTCTTTCACACAGAGTCTCAAAAAAAGCCTTCGTAGAGACCCACGAATGGGAGGCTGAGGTTTCCCGGTAAGATTTCCTCGGGTGGAAATAGAAAGCTGCACCCAGCTTAGCAATGTCTTGCCTCCTTCCCTCCCGCTGCAGAAAATGGTCAGCCTCGTCTTCATCAGGCCTCAAATAGGGCCAGTGTCCAGAAATTCTGTGCCATTGGTTCAGTCCATTTTTCTAGCTTAGTCTGAAACCAGTTATAATCCTGCTGGTGCTTTGTGGGGACTGGAAACAAGGACATTACTTTGATAGTCCAAAGGTATGTTATCATAGATGCAAAAAAAAAAAAAAGACAACAGACAGACTCAGTTGAGGTAAAGATTGACATTTGTTAGGGAACAATGCTGGCCTAGGACATGACTTCCTACCATGAACTGCTTTTCATTAGAAAGTTTTCATTTTGGACCATCCCATGTGGTCACTTCTGGTCTCTGAGGCTGTAAAGTGGCGAGGCCTCTCCTGAGCTTGTCTGGTTTAGAATGTGGCTCCTTTTCTGTCCACAATGTGTGGTTTTAACTGTGAAGCCAATTAGCAGTGAAACCTTAAATAAGTCACTTCCAAAACTTTATACTACCTAATGAGTATTCATATCCTATATAATAAAAGCCTAATATGCTAAGTGTCCAGTCATCTGGTCAGCCGTTCAATCAACCAAAGCATAATATGCTAATTATATGCTAAGGCCACTCAACCACTTGCTGATGTGCACTGACCACCAGGAGGAAGATGCTCCGACTGGTAGGTGAACTTGCTGCTGGGATCTGGCTGATCAGGACTGAGCAAGATGGGTTGGACATGCCCTGGAGCCCTCCTGTGGTCCCTCCCCGGCTGGCCAACTTGCCGTATCTCTCCCTGGCCCTGGTGAGGTCCCTTGGCCTGGCCTGCACCCTCTTGCAATCCGGGACCCCACAGGGGATGTCGAGAGCCAGTTTCAGCCCAATCCAACAGACTAAGTAGAGGGACTCCACTGGTGCATGAATTCATGCACCAGGCCTCTAGTATAAAATAAAGGGCTTGGGTTTTATTAAAAAAAAACTATAAGATCTATTCTATTAAAATACCAATTATGGATCTTGTAGGTTGCAATACATGTCCACTGTAACCGAGAATAAGAAAGTTACTAGAAAGGTTAATATTCAATGTCCCTAAAAGGGTTTAATCTATTCCTGAAGTAGAAGATGTTTCTTTTCAAGGTGAATGTTTTTCCTGGTTTAAAATAAAAACAAGTTCATCACACACATGTACATCAGTCTAGGGAATGGAAGGTGAGTATGAATTGAGTAAGCATGTTTCTGAGTTTGGGTTTTCCTCCAAGCAGACCTTGACACAATAACTTGAGTGCACGTAGTTAATTTGGGAAGTGAAAGAAAATACCAGTGTGGGTAGCTGTGGGGGAAAGAAGACCGAAGAGTGAAGACAGCCAATAACTGTCACATTATCAAACCAGCCCCCACTGCAGGTGTCTGCTGCCTGATCTCACCAGGAAAACTCTTGGTGGGCCGGGGGGGGGGTGTCTGTGTAAAACACACATCCCCGTGTTAACCTACGGAGGATGAGGAAGCTGGGCATTTAGGTACCAGTTTCTGTAATCCACTGGTTAAGTTCTACTCCTGTGGTTTGTTCATTCCTCTGTACTTCCGGTCTGTGCTGGTGGCCAACCAGGCTCCAGCGGCTAGAGAAAACCCTAAGGCAAAGATCACAGGTGCCAGCAGTTGTCACTGGAGTTGCCCCACCTCGGGGTGCCACGGCAAGGGAATATGTCAGGGTACCCGTGGGATCTGTCACCATAAAAATGCTGCCAACCTACTTCCCATCCAATAGCTAGCTAGTCGTTCCACTGAACTATGTCTGTGGCCTGAGATTTTATCTCTCTCCCTCCTTTCACCTTTGGGAAATGAGCAGACCCCACTGGGCATCTGTACACCAAGCATCTAGCTGCTCCTGCAGCCTCCAAAGCCTTCACTCCCAACTTATCTGGATACATCTGGATACTTCCTGACCTGCTTCCAGCTTCCTGAAGGCAATAATGTTCGGTTTTTTGGGTGGTCTTCACTCCACAGTTGACTGTTCTCATTCTGAGAATAAGGAGTGAGACAACAGAGTCTGTAGAAAAGCTACCCTCATGATTTGCTTTACATTTTACTAAGGGCGAGGAAGTACACAGACCTGCTGAGAACTTGAGTCTCATTTAGAGATTTTTCTCAAGGATCCTCTTAAACACCAAATAATATGATCTCTAATCATCTGTTTTATTTTCTAAGATTCAAAAGAAATTAATTTAACTTCTAGGAAGTTATCTTTATTTGATCAATCATTCAACATTTTTTTAAATCCTCCCCCAAGGATATGCTTTTATTGATCTGAGAGAGAGAGAGAAGGGAGAGAGGGAGAAAGAAAAAGAAAGAGAGAGAGAGAGAGAGAGAGAGAGAGAGAGAGATATCTATGTGAGAGAGAAAGGTTGATCATTTGCCTCCTGTACACACCCCAACTGGAGATTGAACCTGCAACCTAGGTACATGCCCTGAGTGGGAATTGAACCCATGGCCTTTTGGTGTACAGGAAAAATGCTCCCACCAACTGAGCCACCCAGTCAGGGTCATTCAATAAATACTTATCAAACACCACTCATATGCCAGGTACTATACTCAGTAAACATTTCAGAGAAAGCTGTCTGCCCCTGGTGACACCTGTCTTCTGGCTTCCAGACAGTGGCCTGCTTGCTGTGTCCATTCCTGGTCTTTCTTCTGGGATTGGGAAGAGAGAGATCTGGTGTTTTCTCCTCTTCTTCGGTGATAGGAATTAAGCCCTACCTTTCTGACCTCATTTACCCTTAGTTACCACCTTATTGGACCCGTTTCCAAATATAGTGACATTGGGGGTTAGGTTTTTAAACATAATTTGAGGGAGAAACAATTACGTCTGTCAGGGTCTACCTTTATAACGAACTACAGCAATTTGATTTCAACTCCAGTTCACATTAACTTTTATGTTTCCTTCAGAGAAAATCTTTTTGAAAGTGTTATGAATATTCTTTCTTCTCCACCTTTTGAGTAAAATTTATTTTCTACCACTCCACTAAAATTCTTTTTTTAGGGTCAGTTCTAGCTGCTAAGAAGTTCACCCCATGACTTAGCTTTTTCATTTTTTTTAAATTTAAAAATATATTTTATTGATTTTTTACAGAGAGGAAGGGAGAAGGATAGAGAGTTAGAATCATGGATGAGAGAGAAACATCGATCAGCCGCCTCCTGCACACCCTCCACTGGGGATGTGCCCACAACTAAAGTACATGCCCTTGCCCGGAATCGAACCTGGGACCCCTCAGTCCTCAGGCTGACGCTCTATCCACTGAGCCAAACCAGTCAGGGCTCCTTTTTTTTCTTGGCTCTTCTACATATTGGGCACAGTTGACAATCCTCTCTTTGCAGCACCCTCTTCTGTTGACTTAGGGTGTATGTCCATGACTACACTCTCCTTGTTTTTTTCCAGTTTCTCTGAAAACTCCTTTAAGTCGCCATTCCTTCACTGCTCTGTGATGTGGAGATTATTCACACTTCTGGGAGTTGGGGAGATTACCCAGAGCTGGGCCCAAACCCACTGCTCTTTTCTAGAGCAATCTGGCCCCAGCTGGTCTCATCAGCTCTCATGACCTTACATAAAACCGTTAGTCTATTACTTCCACATTCGTGTATTTAGCTGTGACACCCTTCCCCCCACTTTTTAAAAAATATATTTTATTGATTTTTTACAGAGAGGAAGGGAGAGGGACAGAAAGTCAGAAACATCAATGAGAGAGAGACATTGATCAGCCGCCTCCTGCTCGCCCCACAGAAATAACTGAATTTGGGGTCTGTTTCTATGCCGTGCCTTTGTAATCGCAATGTCATTGGGACATAGTTCGCAGTGGGTATAGCTGAGCTCAGGTGAGTGTAGATGATGTGGCTCTCTGAGTCCTTTGCAGCCTAGACTGGATTAACACAAAGCCTCACAGAGACCGTTTTTCTTCATTTGTGTGGCTCCATTTCTTTATCAGTGTTGTTCTCAAACCATATCCAGCAGACCCCAGTGTCATTTATGATGAATCTGTGCACACATTGATCCTGCTATATTCACAATGTTATTCTGGTTGATAATTCATTGTAGTATACATTTGACAAACCTAATTAAAAACTTAAATTTAACAATTTTGAAGTTCTTCATAATTTTGTACATATGATCTCATAGTTTTAATTAATTGAATGTGATATTGCTTTCTTGAGTGATTTGTGATAATCCATAATTACAATTATATCTATAGTTATATATACACTTCTAAGTATAGAGTATACAGTTATGCATCCTATATAATAAAAGCCTAATATGCTAAGTGTTCAGTCATCTGTTCAACCAATGAAAGCATAATATGCTAATGATATGCTAAGGCTGCTAAATGACTTGCTATGAGGTGCACTGACCATCAGGGGGCAGACAGTCAACCAGTCACTATGACATGCACTGACCACCAGGAGACAGACACTCTGACCTGTAGGGTACTTGCTGCTGGGGTCCAGCTGATTGGGACTGAGCGAAATGAGCCAGACATGCCCTGGAGCCCTCCTGCAGTCCCTCTATGGGCAGCCAACCTCCCATTTCAGCCTGGTCTGAACCCTCTCACAATCCGGGACCCCTTGGGGGATTTTGGTGAGCCAGTTTTGGCCTTTTCCTGCAGGCTAGACCAAGGGACCCAACTGGTGCATGAATTCGTGCACTGGGCCTCTAGTAATTATATATGAATAATATTTCTTGAATGTGTACTACCTATCAACTACAGTTCAACTCAGTTAATTTTCACAACAATCCTGTGAAGTAAGCACTCTCATCACTGTTTAAACATGAAGAAACTGAGTTTTGGATGATTAACTTGCCAAAATCCATACAGCTGTTGGTAGTAACATTTAATGAGGTCTTACGATGAGCCAGGTACTAAACTAACTCAGTGGTTGGCAAACCTCGGTTTGCGAGCCACATGTGGCTCTTGGGCCCCTTGAGTGTGGCTCTTCCACAAAATACCATGGCCTGGGCGAGTCTATTTAGAAGAAGTGGCGTCAGAAGAAGTTTAAGTTTAAAGAATTTGGCTCTCCAAAGAAATTTCAATCATTGTCCTGTTGCTATTTGGCTCTGTTGACTAATGAGTTTACTGACCACTGGACTAATTAATCTACAGAGGTTATCTCGTTTAAACCCCTACAACTCTCTTTTGGGATTGTACGTTGTCCTCATTTTACAGATGGGAAAACTTGACATTGGCAAAGCTAATTTTCTCAAGAGCACGCTGCTATTGCTACTAAGCCAGGATTTTACCACAGGCACTTGGGCACCAAAGCTGGTGTTTTCACCCATGCTACTCTTTGCAGAGGGTTGTATTAAAAAAAAATATATGCTTAAACTGCTATCTACATCCCAACATCCTTTTCCAGAACCCTAAACTCCCTCATCAGGAGATGGAGTCTATGTTCCCTCTTCATAAAGCTGTGTGGGCATGACGGCTGCCTTAGCAAGTAGCAATGGTGGGGTGGGGGGGGTGATGCTGTAAGTCTCTCGGGGTCTCTTAGGAAGCTTGTCCTTGAAGTCAGCCATTGTGGCAGGCAGCTCAATGCCCTCCCCCTCCACCAATGCCTGAGCCCTCATCCCTGGAAGCTGTTGACCATGTTAATGTCACCTCATGTGGCAAAAGGGACTTGGTAGATTTGATTAAAGCAAATGCCTTCAGATGAGGAGATTTTACTAAATGACCTGGCCGGGCCCAGTACAACCACAAGAGTCCCGACAAGTGGAACAGGGCAGAAAGTTCACTGTCAGAGGTGCTACCGAAAAATACTCCTGGAGAGGGAGGCAGAAGCAAAGTCGTCAGAGGGAGAGGTGATTATGAAAGAAAGGCTTTTTTTAAATATATATATATTTTTATTTTTTACAGAGAGGAAGGGAGAGAGTTAGACACATCAATGAGAGAGAAACATCCACCAGCTGCCTCCTGCACACCCCCACCACTGGGGATGTGCCCACAACTAAGGTACGTGCCCTTGACCGGAATCAAACCTGGGACCTTTCAGTCTGCAGGCTGATGCTCTCTCCACTGAGCCACACCGGTTTCGGGGAAAGAAAGGCTTTGAAGATGGAGGAAGAGGAATAAAGAAAACAGATTCTGCCCTGAGAGCCTCCAGAAAGAAGCACAGGCACGCAGTACCTCGATTTTAGCCCCCCTGAGACCCCCACTGAACTCTGGCCTGTTACACTGTAAGGTAATGCCCTGGTGTTGTGTTAAGCCACAGCCTTTGTGATAATTTGTTGAAACGGTGCTAAAAACAAAACAAAACACACAACGAAAGACTTATATAGCCCGGCCCCGTGGCTCAGTGGTTGGGAGTCGACCTATGAACCAGAGGGTTGGGGTTTGATTCCCGGTCAGGGTGCATGCCCCGGTTGCAGGTTCAATCCCCAGTGTGGGGCGTGCAGGAGGTGGACGATTGATGGTTCTCTCTCATCATTGATGTTTCTCTCTCCCTTTCTCCCTTCCTCTCTGAAATCAATAAAAAAAATTATTAAAAAAAAAAACCTTACACAGCCACCATACTTTGAGGAAGCACAGGCCACCTATGGAAGGTTTTTCCTGCCAACCTAAGCCCAGGTCTCAGCCATTAGTGAGCACACTTACCAGGAAGTGGGGGGGCTGGGGAGGGGGGAAGGGACCCCTGGGAAGATTCCCCTCTCAGCCTCTGAGCTGCCAAGGAGAGCAGAGGTAGGTTGCCCCTGCTGAGCTTTCCTCCAATGGCGCAGGGGACGGTCAGAGAAACAAGAGACACACAAACCAGAGGTTCTCTGTTATCTGTTCCAGGCTTTGCTCAACTTGGGGACACTCTGCAGCCCACGAAGCAACTGGTGGTGACTGAGTTTCAGGATCAGACATTGCAGCAAGCATCAGCCTACTCCTCTCTGCTGAGCACTTCCTGTCCTGTCCCAGTGGGAGGCCAGGCTTAGGAATACGTCGCTGGAACGCAGTGAGCAAGAAAGAAGGAAATACAGCCCCTGAAAGAGGGGCACCCTCATTGTTAAGAGAAAAAGAGAAAAAAACAAAACAAAACACACCTCTCCAGGATCACTGGAGCTCTTTAAGCTCTGTGCTGGCTGTAGAACTGTTGCATGGATAATCTTAGAAAAACACAGTGGTACCTCGAGATACGAGTTTAATTCGTTCCGTAACCTCGAGGCGTGGGAAACTATGAGAGGCTCGAGTCGCGGTAAACTGGTGGGTCGTGTGCAGCCGGCCAATCCTCGCAATTACTCCTATCTCAACTGTTGCTCGTATTTCAAAGCAAAAATAGCTCGTATCTCAAAAATCTCGTATGTTAAGGCACTAGTATCTCGAGGTACCACTGTATGTCCATTGGAATGATTCCTGAGCTTCATATGAAAAGCTGAGAAACTTGATTCCACATTCAATACAGAGAGAACACACGGATATTTGTGGAGGACCATCTAAACATTCAGATTTCTTATTTTCTTTTTTAAGAAAGAAAATGTCGCAGAGATAGCAGAGTCATGAAGTGGCCATGCCTGTTTTTGTGTTTGTATCGCTCCTTCAAGAAAATACTATGGTTTTGTATCTTTCCACATTTCATGTGTGGTATTGTCAACCTGAAACTTCAGTTTTGGTCACTAGTCTCTTTTTAAGGTTTATTCATTAATGCTCAGAGGTCTAGCTTATTCATTTTTAATGACAGATCCTTCCTGCAGCTAATGGGCATTTTGTCTGTTTTAACTTTTCACTTTAACAAAGAAATGTTGCAAGCAACGTTTTTTATGCATCTCCCCGGACACATGTACTGGAGCTCACAATACGATGAATTCAGGGGTGAAGCTGATGAGCTAAAGGAAATATGTATCATCAAATCTGTTAATTATTGCCAGATTGTTCTTCAGTTTTTAATTCCATCTCAGTGTTGAGAGTTCCACTGTTCTATTTTCTGGCCCATAGCTGCTGTTATCAAACATTTTATGTTTTGTCAAATTAAGTTAGAAGGTATATTTAATTGTGATTTTCCAGGTTATGAGGGTAGATAAACTTACACATATTTAATAATTTTTTTCCCTTTTCTGTGAATTGCTTATTTATATCCTCTCCCTCTTTTTCTATTTTGGGAAGAATTATTATCATTTGTAAGCATCATTAAAATTTTGGGTAATGATTTGTTTATGTACTTTGCCAAAGCCTTTTCCCAATGTGGTGGAGTATTTGTGGAGACTTCTTATTTATGGTGTCTATGATGTAACAGTGATTTAAATATAAATTTACTTTATACCTTTTCAATGGTATGTGCATTTGTTTTTTATTTATTCCATCTTAAGGTTATAAATATATTCTAAAATATTTTCATCTAAGCTTTTCTTTTTCCATCAGAAATTTACTTCTTTGTATATAATTTGTGGAAAGGTTTCAATTTTACTTTTTTACTAGTTTCTTATTTCTCAGTCACATTCATTGAATAGTCTGTCTACATCCTCTCCACTAATTTTAAATGGCATCTCCATCCTATTAATTTTTCATGTATGGGTAAGTTAGAAACACACTTAGACCTCTATGAGTTTGTCTGAGCTATTATCTCCCTCTTGAATATCTTTTTCTTGTTTACTGGCAAACATTTTACTCTTGCATTAAGTCCTAGTGTAAATGTCACCTCCTTTTTGAGATGGCTCTCGCCTTTCCATTCCCTTCTCTGTGTTGATGGCAACTTTATTGCAACAAGGACTGTGTGGCATAGTTATTTCTATGAAGGAAGTTTTCACGGCCATAGTTTTAGCATTCCGAAGGCTACACACATTGTCCTGCTATTTTTGTACTGTCAAACACCTTGTAGATATTTAATAAGCTAAATGAATAACTTAAGTGAGTGAATCTTCAAACGACACTTAGTAAATCTGAGTTCTCCGTATCCCTGGCCTCTATTTACTTTGCTGTGTAAAGATTTTAGTATCGTTGTTATGAATGAAATATTTCATTCAAAAATTTGCTTCTCGTGTCTATGATTTGTGGTGCTATGACCCTGCCTATCTCACCTATTGCATTCTTTATTTCTGTGTTTGTTTTTGTTGTTCCAGTGAATGAAGGCTGAGGACTCATTTAGCAACGTCAGGTGATCCTGCTTTATTCCCAAACTCCCAATGCTGCCAGGTTGAGGTAGTTGACCAGCTCAGCATTCCAAGCACGTGCATACAGCTGAAGTCTAGAAAGCACACCCAACTCTGTGAACTCACCCCATTTTATTGAATTACTAGAGGCCTGGTGCACAAAATTTGTGCACGGGTAGGGTCTCTAGGCTTGGCTGGCAATCAGGGCCAATCAGGACCTTCCGGCTGCCAGCCAGGGCCTCCCTTCCCTGGCTGCTGGCTGCTGGCTGTTGGCTGGCCCTTCCTTCATTCCTCACCACCCCTTGGTGGTCAGACATGTCATAGCAAGCAATCAATCTCCTGAGCCAACTCGCGGGGGGAGGGGGAGGACAATTTACATATTAAGCTTTTATATAGAGAGATGTTTGGATGTTCTATGGTTCCCTATAAAATGTAGAGACTCCACAGATATTTAATCAACCTTTGCAGAATAGTAAAATCCCTTTTAAAAAAAATCTATTTTATTGATTTTTTACAGAGAGGAAGGGAGAGAGATAGAAAGTCAGAAACATCGATGAGAGAGAGACATCGATCAGCTGCCTCCTGCACGCCCCACAGTGGAGATGTGCCCACAAGCAAGATACATGCCCCCGACCGGAATCGAACCCGGGACCTTTCAGTCTGCAAGCCGACGCTCTATCCACTGAGCCAAACCGGTCTCGGCAACATCCCTTTCTTCACATGCCTTCCTCTCGAGAGGAAATCAGGAGCACAGCTGATTTCTGTACATTTTTTCCCGTCAGAGCCTACACATCCTATGAGGAGGCTAGGCATAAATGTTTTCAACGTGACCCTGAAGTTTCTGGTGCGATTGAAAGGACATTTAGGCTACCTAGTGTTGATGCTTCTTCTACAGAAAACACTCAACTGATTAACAGTCCTTTCTAGCTGTCAATTTTGCTATTGACAAAGCTCACAGTAATAAACTACCTTCTATCCCAACAGCTAACGATATGGGAAAAACGATCTACACAAGAAGGCACAGTCATCAAAATCTCACACTCATACAGTCATTTAGGCTTCACAACAGACCTTAATCTGGAAGTGTGAAAGCGTGGATTTCTTACTGTTCCCAGAAGAAAATCAGCAAGTCATGCAGTTACCTCTACCTTGTTTAAAGGGGCCTTCTTACAGCCGATTACGTACTATTTACGCACCAAGTTCTGCTGTGTCTCTGATATATCTGATTGATTTAAGGAAAGAACAACCGCTTCTAAGATTTCAACCAAATCGTTCTCTTAAGTCATCCCTGATGCCCTGGGCTTTAGATCTTTCTTTTCCTCATCCCAGAAAATATCAGTTCATTGTTGGCTTTTCATGGCGTTCCGCTGATATCACGTATAAAATTGGTCTTTTCCGTTCCTGCCTTGGTTAACCTATTAAACTCTTCAGGTTTCATGATTACCTTTTAAAACTCTTTTCTGGCGATTTCTTATTTTTATTTTAACACCCCTTGCTTCTACTCTTCTATGCCTCCCTCCCAGCACATCAACAAAGATTGTCTACTTCCTTCACAACCTCTGCCTGCTGGGTCCAAATACCCTCCTCCTTCCTTTCTGTTTATTTCTCTGTGAAAAATAAAATCTGTTTTATTTCAAATTAGTGTTTTAAGTCCCCAAGTTTACACTTCAAGGGCATAAATAAATCTTATCTCTAACCTCTACCAGACTCTTCCTCTCTTTAGAGTTGAGGTTCCTTGTCTGTAAAACCAGGGGTTATAAGAACTGTGTCAGTCTGTGTCAGGAGACACATCACGTTACCCTACGAATCGTAGGAAAGGCTGTCTTTTTTGGGGTACCCCCCATTGATTACGGATATTTGCCACAGAATGGGTGACCTCTGTCACCTGTCACGCCCTGAGCACTGTAGGCTCTCCGCACGCTACACGTAAAATTGGATCCTGACAGGAGGCAGTGGCCAGTTTCGTCTTGTTTCCTGAGCTGTAGCTGTCTGACCCCGTTTCCCCGAAAGTAAGACATCCCCCGAAAATAAGACCTACTTCCAGTTTTGCCTCTCACTGTCATATAAGGCATCCCCCCGAAAATAAGACCTCCCCGATCATCAGGCCTCCCTCGAACATAAGGCCTCCCAGGAATAGAAGGCCCCCGAAGCTACCGTCAGGCGTCTGACTCCTGATTTAAAGAGACCTCGCCCTGCCTCAACAGCTCCGGCTGCGCTGCGGCCCATCAGGGAGCTGGTTTGTGATGACGACGACTACCGGACCGTAGACAGGACATACATTTCCTTCCTTTTTGTTCAACAATAAATGTGTACCGTCTTCTTCTTCATGGAAAAATAAGACATCCCCTGAAAATCAGACCTAGCGCCTCTTTGGGAGCAAACGTTAATATAAGACACGGTCTTATTTTCGGGGAAACAAGGTAGCACCATGGGAAGCCCAGTTGGGAGAAGAGAATGCAGCTGACGCACCAGGAGAGTCACAGGCGAAGATGTAAGTGAAAACACCTTTATGACACCCCAGAAGGCAAGCAAAGGAACTAGGCCAGTGTCAGGCATCAGGAAGGGAGTTGATCCCCACCTCTCGCCGCCCCCATCCCCCCACCTCAAAAAAAAAAAAAAAAGCAAAAAGCAAGTCAGAACTCAGTCACCAGAAAAATACCTCTTTCTTTAGTAAGGCATTTCCTCCGATTGTAAGTTTAGGGCCAACAGGACAAAGTCACACGCCAATCCAAGGTCAACCAGCAGGGTCAGGGTCAGGGTTAAAGGGCGAAGCATGGAAGGGAGTAGGAGCCAGGAGTCCTGAGTGTCTTTCTCCCTCCCCGGGAGCATCGTACTCAATGCGCAGAGACAGAGCGGTGGTAGTTGTAGCTAAACTCTCTGTCACACCGGCTCTCACTAAAGCAGCGGTTCTCAACCTTCCTGAGGCCGCGACCCTCTAAGACAGCTCCTCCTGGAGTGGTGACCCCCACCCATAACATGATTTCCGTTGCTACTTCATCGCTGTCATTTTGCTACTGTTATGAACTGTCATGTAAATATCTGATAGGCGGGATGTAGTTTCGTTGTTACAAACTGAACACAATTAAAGCATAGGGATTAATCACAAAAACAATATGTAATTATATATTGTGAAATACTTATTTCTGATTACAAGTAAATGAAATTTTGTCTTGAATCGTGGTGTAGCATGGGTAACAGTCTTCATATGACAACAGTAAACTACATGGCTACATTTTGCTACACCGAGGAGCGGTGTGTTGGTTCCTAAGACCATGGGAAATAGGTGTTTTCCGCTGGTCTTAGGCGACCCCTGTGAAAGGGTCGTTCGATCCCCAAAGGGATCGCGACCCACAGGTTGAGAACCACTGCCCTAAAGCCTGAGCCACAGGAGGGGCCTGGCTGTCGGGGAAACATGAAATGCACAGTATTCCCTCCGCTTTGTCCGTGGACACACATAAGAGGCTGACCACAGGCTGCTGCAGAAGCTCAGTCCGTTCTGATCCGGCCCAATTCCGAAAAAGAATTTTCCAGCAGCGCCCTCGGGGGCCCAGCTCTGCCTTCTGCTCCACCGTGTTGGGGGCACAGCCCCGGGGACCCCCTGCCTCCAGCTCCCCTCCTGTGGCTGCTCCGCCTCCACCTGCACAGCCACCTGCGGACCAGCCCGCACCCAGTTCCCCTTCACTCCTGATGGCCCCCGCCAGGAGCACCCCACTCCCAGAAGGACCCCCGAGGTGGAGGCTGCCCCCCGCCTGGCAGCGGCCTCAGAGGCCCACACTTACCTCCATTTCCACCTGGACGTGCAGCTCCCAGTTGTTGGAGGGGCCGCTGAGGGCGGGAGCCTCTGCAGACGCCGCACCCCGCCGTCCTCCTCCAGGAGGGGCTGCCCCCAGGCGAGGGGCCACACTCAGGCCCGCCGCCACCCGGCCTGGGAGAGGACCGAGCCCAGCCCGTGGGCAGCTGCCGGCCGGGGTCTCCCCGCAGGCCCTCCGCCCCCTGACTTCCTGCAGAGCCACTTCCGGGGCAGGAGGGGCCGCTCATCAGGAAGAGGGGCCACACCTGCCTCCCCTCCGCACCTGCCTCCCCTCCGCAGGCGGCGGCCCGGGCCGGGCTGGGAGCATCTCCGGGAAAGGCTCCCCTCCAGCACCGCTGGGGCCTGTGGGGCCAGAGGCCTGGGAGGGCCCTCTGCTCCCCTGGGGTCTGCTTCTCCCTGAGCCTCTTCCCCAAACCGCTAGCCCTTCTTCCAACCACCCGGAGCCTCTCCCAAGCCCTGGCCGAATGAAGCAATAAAACTTTCTGCAGAATGAATGAATGAATGAATGAATGAATGAATGAATGAATGAATGAATATAAATAAAATAAAGAATAAGAATCTTCTATTTCCCCGAATAAAAACTGGCACAGTTATTTCTTTCGGAAGCTTGATTCATTAAACGTTTTTTTTTTAATTGTTCAATAAAATAAACTGTTTTGAATCCAAGAATCTGTGTGTACAAATCCATATGGGAAAATGGGTGATTGGAGTGGACAACTTTAAAGCTACACAAAATGATGTAAGTTCTCTATACGAAGGGGAGGTAGCGAACATTCCTCGACTCGTTTCGAAACGAGGACGTGGAGGTTTCGTGTGATGGAGTGAATCAAACCTGGTCACACAGCATAAGAAACGGAGCTAGGATTTAAACTCCGACCTTAACTTTCAGCTCTATGCTCCCGGCAGCTTTTACTCAGGCCGTAATGTGTTTAGAAAGATCTATCCTCGTCCAACTTTCAACTTGCATGTGCTTAGCACATCAGTCATGAGCAGGAAACAGACATAATGAATATCAGCAGAATCACTGACCATCCATCTCTTCTTTACATCTCTCCTCCCCACCCCCTACCTCACATTCAGAAAGAAGACACTTGCCTTCCTCCCTTCCTCACTATTTCTCTCCCTTCCCTATGTTTTTCCTCCCTCCCTCCCTGCCTCCCTCCCTTCTTTCCTTCCTTCCTTCCTTCCTTCCTTCCTTCCTTCTTTCCTTCCTTCCTTCTTCCCTCCCTCCATTCTTCCCTCCTTCCCTTCCTTCCTCCCTCCCTTCCCTCCTTCCTTCTCAGTTTGCTCTTGGGGTTTGTATGGACAGTGGTGCTGTGTACTCCAGAAAGAGGATTCACTCATTGACGCCTTAGGTAAATCATTCGTTACATATTAAATGGTCCATCACCCTTACCGGTCCTTGTCACTGGGCCTCCTAGAGTGTGTATGCCCACGGGCATGCGTTTCTTTTGTTTTATGTCATTGGAAAAGGTTCCACATGCTTGAGGTTGGGAGGAAATGACAGAAACAGAATCTCAGTTCAAATAACCCAAGAGTCCCTCCATGAAGAAGAAGCTGAGCTGATTCTCGCTGAGCTTGAACATACAGCGAGGCTTCTAAACACACGTTCTGGGATATCCGTGTGGGAAGGAAGTGGCGAGTACCCACATTCTCCGGCGTATAAGACGGCGTTTTAACCCAGGAAAATCTTTTCAAAAGCCGGGGGTCATCTTTTTTTTTTCCCTTTTTTGGTGTCGTGTTTCTTGTATGAATATATCACAGCTTATTATCACGTCTTATAGGGCGGGCATATCCCAAACTCTATATTTTAACTGGAAAAGTTGGGGGTCGTCGGATACGCCGGAAAATACGGTACCCAAGGCCAGGCCGTCTGGCGTGGTGTGTTCCGCTCCCCATCACAGGTGGCTGCCATTTGCCTCTGCCCCCCCCAAGTACTCCCCACCCCCCTCGGCCTCTCGCCTGGCTGGGGGTAATGCCTGCACTTCAGGGGACTTCATCCTCCCCCCCGCGCCACCCCGCTTTTACTCAGGGCTCAGCCAGGCTGGCAGGAGCCGCACCGACCAGGTTCTGCCTGACCTGGACATTCCCCGCATCCGTCAGCAGATAAGACGTTCTGACAGGCCTGGCTGGGGGCAGAGAGAAGACACACACACACACACAGGCTGGGGGGCCAAGGGGAGACACACACACAC